>CM038672.1:494027755-495227755 GCA_021605145.1 Aegilops bicornis | reverse complement strand
TTTTCTTCCTTGCATATGCTAGTTTTTGCTTGCCTTGATAATTTGTTTGCCTCATAGGAAGTATGTTAAACTTAGATGTGTTTCTCGCATGTTTTATGATGCTCTCTTTGTGCTTCAATTCTTGTGTTTCATGTGATCATCATTAAAATTACCGATGCCTAGCTAAAAGGCTTTAAAGAAAAGCGCTTGTTGGGAGATAATCCAATATTTTTCCTTGTTGTTTTGCAACAGATTTATCATCTAGCCTCTGGTTAGATGTGTTTTTATGTTTTAGTTTAGTTTTTGTGCCAAGTAAGACCTTTAGGATAGTTTGGAAGATTGTTGATTTGATCTTGCTGAAAAACAGAAACTTTTGTGCCCAGTAAAACAATTTTCAAAAATCACAGAACCGCGCTTTTGTTCTGATATTTTTACACAAGATTGATATACAAATTTCCCAGGTTATCCTAATTTTTCCGAATTTTTTGGAGTTATGTAAGTATACGAAGTTTCCTGATTACTACAGACTGTTCTGTTTTAGACAGTTTCTTTTTTTATTGTGTTCTTTGCTTATTCTGATGAATCTATGGGTAGTATCAGGGGGTATGAACCATGGGGAAGTTGGAATAAAATAGATATAAAACCATATTAAATAAAGAATGAGTTCACAATAGTACCAAAAAGTGGTGATTTATTTTCTTATACTAACGGATCTTATGAGTTTTCTGTTGAGTTTTGTGTTGTGAAGTTTTGAAGTTTTGGGTAGAGATTTGATGGACTATGGAATAAGGAGTGGCAAGAGCCTAAGCTCGGGGATGCCCCAGATGGCATCCCTCTTTCCTCTTCAATCCATTGGTAAATTTACTTGAGGCTATATTTTTATTCACCACATGATATGTGTTTTTTTGGAGCGTCTTGTATGATATGGTCTTTGCTTTTTAGTTTGCCACAATCATCCTTGCTGTACACACTTTTTGAGAGGGACACACATGGATCATGAATTTATTAGAATACTCTATGTGCTTCACTTATATCTTTTGAGTTGGGCAGTTTTTGCTCTAGTGCTTCACTTATATCTTTTTAGAGCACGACAGTGGCTTTATTTTATAGAAATTGTTGAACTCCCATGCTTCACTTATATTATTTTGAGAGTTTCTAAACAGCATGGTAATTTGCCTAGGTTATGAATTTAGTTTCATTATGATAGGCATCCAAGGGGGATATAATAAAAACTTCCATAAAGAGCATTGAATATATGAGAAGTTTGATTCCTTGCAATTGTTTTGAGATATTAAGATGGTGATATTAGAGTCATGCTAGTAGTGAATTGTGGAATAAAAGAAATACTTGTGTTAAGGTTTGTGATTCCCGTAGCATGCACGTATGGTCTTCTAGTTATGTGATGAAGTTGGAGTGCAATTTATTCTTGATTGTCTTCCTTTGTGTGAAAGTTGGGAGTGCGTGATGGTTAACTCCTACCAACCTCTCCCCTAGGAGCATGCATAGTAGTACTTTGCTTCGAGGGCTAATAATTTTTTTGCAATAAGCATGTGAGTTATTTATGACTAATGTTGAGTCCATGGATTATACGCACTCTCACCCTTCCACCTTTGCTAGCCACTCTAGTACCGCGCAAATTTTGCGGGTGCATTAAACCCACCTTATCCCCTTCCTCAAAACAACCACCATACCTACCTATTATGGCATTTCCATAGCCATTCCAAGATATATTGCCATGCAACTTGCACCATTCCGTTTATTATGACACACGTCATCATTGTCATATTGCTTTGCATGATCATGTAGTTGGCATAGTATTTGTGGCAAAGCCACCGTTCATATTTATACATGTCGCTCTTGATCATAGCACATCCCGGTACACTGCCGGAGGCATTCATATAGAGTCATATTTTGTTCTAGATTTGAGTTGTAATTCTTGAGTTGTAAGTAAATAAAAGTGTGATGATCATCATTTTTCGAACATTGTCCCATGTGAGGTTATGAAAAGAAAAAAAAGAGAAAAAACGAGAAAAGATATAGGCCAAAAGAGTCTCCAAAAAAAGAGTCTCCAAAAAAAGAGAGGAGTCTAAAAAAATGAGAGAGAAAGAGAGAAGGGAAAATGTTACTATCCTTTTCGACACTTGTGCTTCAAAGTAGCACCATGTTTTCATGATAGAGACTCTCTTATTTTGACACTTTCATATATTACTAGTGGGAAATTTTCATTATAGAACTTGTCTTGTATATTACAACAATGGGCTTCCTCCAATGCCCTAGGTCTTCATGAGCAAGCAAGTTGGATGCACGCCCACTTAGTTTTATTTTGAGCTTTCATACACTTATAGCTCTAGTGCATCCGTTACATGGCAATCCCTACTCACTCACATTGATATCAATTGATGGACGTAGTGTCTCTGTAACACCCCAAAATTTTTAACCTTGTTTTATTAATTAAAATTTTGCCAGGAAATTAAATTTTTATTTTTCTGGATTTATTCTTGATCTCAGAGCCTCTCTTTTCCCCTAAGTTGTGGAGTTTTCACCCCTAGTAAAAACTTTCCAATTATTATTGGACTCATTTACCCTCTCAAATAAAAAAATTTCTTTTATCAGTAGGATTATTTATATAATTATTTATCCTTGAGCTTTATCTCTCTAAAATGGTTTTTCATAAGTTTAGGACCCCATTTGCACTGCAACCCTTTTATAAATTTATTTAAAAATCCCACCAAAATTTGGAGATGTCATGTGATGTTTCTAAATCACTTTATGCAAAAACCCAGTGATGTTCTTTGAAAAATTTGAGTGAATCAACCTCACTTTCATTCTGGTCCAACTTGATGGTTTGTACAGCAACCATATTTTTGCTTGCTCTTTTGCCCTTGATCCTTTCTCCTGCTTATAGCACACCCTACAAAACCCTTATGTTCAGGAGGATGGGCTCATTGGAATATTTTTGGTTCATGAAATGATGCCACTTACCTCCTGTCCAGAATTGAAGTTCTGCAAAACTTGCACTAACAAGTTTGTGCTTTTCACAAACTAACCTCACCACCCTCTTATTCATCTAAAGAGACCCCAATCTGGAAGAATTGGCCACTCCAAGAAATGCCTAGGTGCCCGTGGCATTTTGTCAAACACCTTGAGAGCATGAACAGATTTGGCATGAGTTTTGGTTTGCATTGTGGACCTGATCCTCTGACCCAACAAGCAAGTCCACTAGCATCCCAGCTACCCCTAGACTAGACCTGCTAATCCCCAGCTCCAACCAAGCCACCTAGCAGGCCATGGCATTTCATCGAGCAGATGGTGGGCGTGCACTGGGCGCGCCAGGCGCCAACCGCAGCCGCCAAGACCCGAGCGTCGCGCCCAATCCGCACCCCCGACCTTTGCTCACTGCAGAGCCCACCCCGGCCTCATCCACTCACCAGAAACCCCCAAGCCGCCTGGCACCCCTCTGGCGCGCCCGTCAGGCACTCTTGGCGGCTGCCGGCGTCCATGATGCGCCTCTGCCATGGACGGCGCCGCCCGAGCCTCCTCCGTTCGCCAGCTGCCCTCATGAGCAGGTCGTCCTCATCCGCTCGCCCTCTCGACCCCGCTAGCCTCCACCACGTCACCCTGCCGCAAACAGAGAGGCGGTTCGCCGGCAAGCTTATCCGCGGCCACGGGAACCGACCTCGCCGGGCTATATAAATCCCTCTCGATCCTGCCTAGGCTCATCAGCAGCCTCACTCGAGCCGTAGGAAGCCTCCCCCCTCCCCAGTTGGCCAGGGGCCACTCTCTTCCCCAACTCCGGCAGGATCGGCCGCCCCCTCGCTCCGGCATAATACGGCCAAGGCCAAAGCCCCCAGACCCCTCCCGTGCTTCCATCCTCCTCCCCATGACCCTACGAAGCCGCCCAACACCTCAGACCCGCTCGGGAACCACCATAGCCAGAAGCCCCAAAAGCTCCCGAGGCCACCTCCGCCGAGGAGCTCGCCGCCGGCGGCTCCCTCCGTCCCCACCTGCCTGGCGACCACCGGGAGGACCACCTTGGAGTGGCGGATCCATCCCCGCCCTCGGGGCCCCGCGAGGAGCCGCCAATCGCCGGCGAGCATCGCCGGAGTCCCGCCCCCTCTCGGGCAGAGGAAGAGGAGGGAGGGTCGACTAGTCAAACCTGACCAGTGGCCCCCCTGGACCCACTGTCAGTGACCCCACACCGGTCCACGTGGGTTAAGTGAAAGCGTAAAACCCCAAGTACGTAACCCCTACTTAGAAAGCGTATTCTTGACTGAAACGTTTCCTTTTTATTTTATTTTAAAAACAGATTTTGACCAGAGCTTTGACTGGCTATAACTTTTTAAATATAACCCCAAATGACTTGATTCTTTTTCTGTTGTGTCCCAAATATTGTCTAGTTTATTTTCATAATTATTACAAAAATTTCCAAACAACTTTTTGTGCTGTTTTGAAAATGTGGGTTAATTCAAATTTATTTAAAATAGGATCTTGGAGAGAGAGAAGAAAACTTTCAAAAGTTTTGGAGAGCACCCCCACCTCTCCACACCTTGAAGGCAAGCATCCTGAACCCTGGCATAATATTTTTGGTGTGATGGTTGACACGATTATAACACCACCTTATTTCGGAAAACTCATTATTTTATGTGGTGATACGATCATTTGCATGAATGCATATTGGAGATTCCTTGCTGTTGGAAATGGATATACATGTGATGGAAATCACCCTCGCATGCCTTGCATGCATGCCGGAAAGAAGTCCGGGAAAGCCTCTGCCTTGGGTAGGCGTGAGCTTGCCCCCGGTCTCTGTTGGGACGGTTATGTCCGGTATGGCATAGTAAGGTATAATGAGCGGTGATTCTGTTGATTGAAATATGTTTGTTATACATATCATGCAGGGAATACTTAAGCCTCCTGAGTCGGCCGTAGATCGAGTCTTGTTCCAGTAACCCCCATACTTGTTTCGTGCTGCCACTTGTCCCTGCCGTAGGTAGGGTATGGTTCAGTAAGTTGTCAACCCTTGTCTTAGCACACACCGTACAGAGAGGCCATGGTGGAAGATACCGGCTGCATCCGGTAGGGCATGCCACCTGGTCCGGAGCATGGGTGTTTCCGGTTGGGACCGAGAGGGGGGCACCCCTTAGAGCGCGTGATAGAAATTTGATCCCATGCTACGCGAGGTTGTAGCCTCCCCACTTAGAGTTTTGCTTAACAAGTGTCGTGGGTGATTCCAGACACGAGTAAAGTTAAGCTGGTGTGTGCAAGTCAGGCGCGTTTTCGACTAAAAGACCGTATCTGAATTAGTCCCGATGGACTAAAGAAATCCGTTACTCGTGGGTAAAGAGTACACCCTCTGCAGAGGTATTAAACCTATTCGAATAGCCGTGTCCATGGTTAAGGACTACAGTCTGGGTCGGGTCAAGTGTCGGTCTTAGTGTCGGTCTTCGGAGGAGAAACTGCTAAACCAGAACATGGATCATGATTTGTGACTTGTGTTGATTATGATGATTATGATTATTTTTATCATGGACTAACTATTTCCATTACTTGATTTATTGAGTATCCCTGGGACGGTTCTACCTCCTGGATATTCACCATAATTGTTTTCTTTATAAGCCCTTTATGTGGCGTCGCACAGACGCCCGACTGTGGCATGCTTGTTATTTATTTACTTTATAAGCCCTTTATGTGGCGTCGCACAGACGCCCGACTGTGGCATGCTTGTTATTTATTTACTTTATAATCCCTTTATGTGGCGTCGCACAGACGCCCGACTGTGGCATGCTTGTTATTTATTTACTTTATAAGCCCTTTATGTGGCGTCGCATAGACGCCCGACTGTGGCATGCTTGTTATTTATTTTACAAGCCCTTTATGTGGCGTCGCACAGACGCCCGACTGTGGCATGCTTGTTATTTATTTACCATATAAGCCCTTTATGTGGTGTCGCTTAGACGCCCGACTAAGACATGCTTCATATCATCGCCCTTTCGAGGCGCCGCTTCAGACACCTGATCGGTGCATGTTATTTCTACCCCATTATTGCATATCCATGTTGCATATAAATAACCTGCTTGCATGCATCAGAGATTTTATTTTATGACTGACTATGTGATCATAGAATGTTTCAGCGCATGATTATCATTTATATTATACCCGTGTTCATAATGTTTGCGAGTACATTCAAAGTACTCACTAGCTTGTCCCTGGCTATTGTCTTGGACAGATTTCTTGCATGGAGAGGAGCGTTGTGATGACAGCCCCGGAACCTAAGCAATGGTGATAGCAGCCTCGCCAAGATAGGAGTTAACCTGGTCAGCTGTTCCTGTGGGAAATGGAGTTCCATGGACACTGATGATCCACAAACCGCTTCCGCCATCAACCACTAGAAACCATTTGTTGTATTCCCAGGCCAGAATGGTCTTGTACTACATATTTTTTTGTATTTTGCCTAGAATTTCTCTATCAAGTTGGTGCCTTATCAGCTAACAGTAATCTTGGGGCTGGTGAGCACAACGACCATTTTCTGGAATTTAATACCCGGAAAAAACCGGTCGTGACAGTCTCACATTGATTTGCCTAGTTGATGTGAGACTTTCTCCCTTCTTTTGTCTAGTACCACCTTCTGTTCCACCTATAGTGCTATGTTCATGGCTCACGCTCATGTATTGCATGAAGAATTGAAAAAGCTGAAGCGCGTTAAAAAGCATGGAACAATTGCTTGGCTGACACCGGGGTGGTACATGATTTATACTTTTTGTTGAGAAGAGGGAGCATAACAAGACTATATGATTTTGTAGGGATAACTTTCTTTAGCCATGTTGTTTTTTGAAGTTTCGTGATTTACTTTCTAGTATGCTTGAAGTATTATTGTTTTTATGTCAATATTAAACTTTTGTTTTGAGAGGGGGAAATATGGTTGTAGAAATCTTCATGTTATTAAATTACCTCTCTTCATGCTGAGATTGCTATCGTTTCCTTTTTCTTCCTTGCATATGCTAATTTTTGCTTGCCTTGATAATTTTTTTGCCTCATAGGAAGTATGTTAGACTTAGATGTGTTTATCGCATGTTTTATGATGCTCTCTTTGTGCTTCAATTCTTGTCTTTCATGTGAGCATCATTAAAATTACCGATGCCTAGCTAAAAGGCTTTAAAGAAAAGCGCTTGTTGGGAGATAATCCAATATTTTTCCTTGTTGTTTTTCAATAGATTTATCATCTAGCCTCTGGTTAGATGTGTTTTTATGTTTTAATTTAGCTTTTATGCCAAGTAATACCTTTAGGATAGTTTGGAAGATTGTTGATTTGATCTTGCTGAAAAACAGAAACTTTTGTGCCCAGTAAAACAATTTTCCAAAATCACAGGACCGCGCTTTTGTTCTGATATTTTTACACAAGATTGATATACAAATTTCCCAGGTTGTCCTAATTTTTCAGAATTTTTTGGAGTTATGTAAGTATACAAAGTTTCCTGATTACTACAGACTGTTCTGTTTTAGACAATTTCTTTTTTTATTGTGTTCTTTGCTTATTCTGATGAATCTATGGATAGTATCAGGGGGTATGAACCATGGGGAAGTTGGAATACAATAGATATAACACCATATTAAATAAAGAATGAGTTCACAATAGTACCAAAAAGTGGTGATTTATTTTCTTATACCAACAAATCTTATGAGTTTTCTGTTGAGTTTTGTGTTGTGAAGTTTTGGGTAGAGATTTGATGGACTATGGAATAAGGAGTGGCAAGAGCCGAAGCTTGGGGATGCCCCGGATGGCATCCCCTCTTTCGTCTTCAATCCATTGGTAAATTTACTTGAGGCTATATTTTTATTCACCGCATGATATGTTTTTTGCTTGGAGCGTCTTGTATGATATGGTCTTTGCTTTTTAGTTTTCCACAATCATCCTTGCTGTACACACCTTTTGAGAGGGACACACATGGATCATGAATTTATTAGAATACTCTATGTGCTTCACTTATATCTTTTGAGTTGGGCAGTTTTTGCTCTAGTGCTTCACTTATATCTTTTTAGAGCACGACAGTGGCTTTATTTTATAGAAATTGTTGAACTCCCATGCTTCACTTATATTATTTTGAGAGTTTCTAAACAGCATGGTAATTTGCCTAGGTTATGAATTTAGTTTCATTATGATAGGCATCCAAGGGGATATAATAAAACTTCCATAAAGAGCATTGAATATATGAGAAGTTTGATTCCTTGCAATTGTTTTGAGATATGAAGATGGTGATATTAGAGTCATGCTAGTAGTGAATTGTGGAATAAAAGAAATACTTGTGTTAAGGTTTGTGGTTCCCGTAGCATGCACGTATGGTCTTCTAGTTATGTGATGAAGTTGGAGCGCAATTTATTCTTGATTGTCTTCCTTTGTGTGAAAGTCGGGAGTGCGTGAGGGTTAACTCCTACAAACCTCTCCCCTAGGAGCATGCGTAGTAGTACTTTGCTTCGAGGGCTAATAATTTTTTTTGCAATAAGCATGTGAGTTATTTATGACTAATGTTGAGTCCATGGATTATACGCACTCTCACCCTTCCACCTTTGCTAGCCACTCTAGTACCGCGCAAATTTTGCGGGTGCATTAAACCCACCTTATCCCCTTCCTCAAAACAACCACCGTACCTACCTATTATGGCATTTCCATAGCCATTCCGAGATATATTGCCATGCAACTTGCACCATTCCGTTTATTATGACACACGTCATCATTGTCATATTGCTTTGCATGATCATGTAGTTGGCATAGTATTTGTGGCAAAGCCACCATTCATATTTTTTATACATGTCGCTCTTGATCATAGCACATCCCGGTACACTGCCGGAGGCATTCATATAGAGTCATATTTTGTTCTATATTTGAGTTGTAATTCTTGAGGTGTAAGTAAATAAAAGTGTGATGATCATCATTTTTAGAACATTGTCCCATGTGAGGTTATGAAAAGAAAAAAAGAGAAAAGAGATAGGCCAAAAGAGTCTCCAAAAAAAGAGTCTCCAAAAAAGAGAGGAGTCTAAAAAAATGAGAGAGAAAGAGAGAAGGGAAAATGTTACTATCCTTTTCGACACTTGTGCTTCAAAGTAGCACCATGTTTTTCATGATAGAGACTCTCCTATTTTGACACTTCCATATATTAATAGTGGGAAATTTTCATTATAGAACTTGTCTTGTATATTCCAACAATGGGCTTCCTCAAATGCCCTAGGTCTTCATGTGCAAGCAAGTTGGATGCACGCCCACTTAGTTTTCTTTTGAGCTTTCATACACTTATAGCTCTAGTGCATCCGTTACATGCCAATCCCTACTCACTCACACTGATATCAATTGATGGACGTAGTGTCTCACATTGATTTGCCTAGTTGGTGTGAGACTTTCTCCCTTCTTTTGTCTACTACCACCTTCTATTCCACCTATAGTGCTATGTTCATGGCTCACGCTCATGTATTGCATGAGGAATTGAAAAAGCTGAAGCGCGATAAAAGTATGGAACAATTGCTTGGCTGACACCGGGGTGGTACATGATTTATACTTTGTGTTTAGAAGAGGGAGCATAACAAGACTATATGATTTTGTAGGGATAACTTTCTTTAGCCATGTTATTTTTTGAAGTTTCGTGATTTACTTTCTAGTATGCTTGAAGTATTAATGTTTTTATGTCAATATTGAACTTTTGTTTTGAATCATATGGATCTGAATATTCATGCCAAATAAAGAGATTACATTGCTAAATATGTTGGGTAGCATTCCACATCAAAAATTCTGCTTTTATCATTTACCTACTTGAGGACGAGCAGGAATTAAGCTTGGGTATGCTTGATACGTCTCCAACATATCTATATTTTTATTATTATTCCATGCTATTATATTATCAACTTTCGATGTTTTATATGCATTAATATGCTATTTTATATTATTTCTAGGACTAACTTATTGACCTAGAGCCCAGTGCCAGTTTCTGTTTTTCCCTGTTTTTGAGTTTTACAGAAAAGGAATATCAAACGGAGTCCAAACAGAATAAAACTTTCGCGATGATTTTTCTTGGACCAGAAGACACCCGTAGGACTTGGAGATGAAGTCACAGGAGTCCCGAGGAGGCGACAAGCCTCAGGGGCGCACCCTAGGGGGGTGCCCTGAGGGCTTGTGGGCCTCTCGGGGCTCCTCCAACCCTAATCTTTGGCCTATAAATTCCCAAATATTCCCAAACGACCAGAAGCGTCCACCAAAATACTTTCCCGCTGCTGCAAGCCTCTGACCTCATGAGATCCCATCTTGGGACCTTTTCCGACACCCTGCCAGAGGGGGATTCGATCACGGAGGGTTTCTACATCAACCCTATTGCCCTTCCGATGAAGCGTGGGTAGTTTACCTCAGACCTACGGGTCCATAGCTAGTAGCTAGATGGCTTCTTCTCTCTCATTTATCTTCAATACAATGTTCTCCTCGATGTTCTTGGAGATCTATCCGATGTAATATTCTTTTGCAGTGTGTTTGTCGAGATCCGATGAATTGTGTATTTATGATCGAATTATATATGAATATTATTTGAATCTTCTCTGTATTCTTATATGCATGATTTGATATCTTTGTATTTCTCTTTGAATTATCGGTTTGGTTTGGCCAACTAGATTGGTTCTTCTTGCAATGGGAGAGGTGCTTAGTTTTGGGTTCAATCTTGCGGTGTCCTCACCTAGTGACAAAGTAGGGGTAGCGAGGCACACATTGTATGGTTGCCATCAATGGTAAAAAGATGGGGTTTTCATCATATTGCTTGAGTTTATCCCACTACATCATGTCATCTTTCTTAAAGCGTTACTCTGTTCTTATGAACTTAATACTCTAGATGCATGTTGGATAGCAGTCGATGTATGGAGTAATTGTTGGGGAACGTTGCATGGAAAAGAAAAAAAAATTATATGCACACGCAATGATCTATCCATGGAGATGCATAGCAATGAGGGGGAGAGTGTCTCTATGTATCCTCGTAGACCATAAGCGGAAGCATTTCACAACGCAGTTGATGTAGTCGAACTATCTTAGCGATCCAACCGATCGAGTACCGAGCATACATCACCTCCGTGTTCAGCAGAAGTTCAGCTCGATGATGTCCTCTGCCTTCTTGATCCAGCAAGATGGCGAGGTATTGGATGAGTTCCGGCAGCACGAAGGCGTGGTGACAGTGATGGTGAAGTGATCACCACAGGGCTTCACCTAAGCACTACAAAAATATGACCGAGGGTGTAAACGGTGGAGGGGGGCGCCGCACACAGCTAGGCAATTGTCTGTTGTGTGCTAGGCGCCCCCTCCCTCATATATATAGGTGGGAGGGAGGGAGGAGCAGCCAAGGGGGGCGCCAAAGTAGGAGGAATCCTACTTGGGGTCTCTCCCAAGCCCGCCTTTCCTTATTTGGACGCGGGAGAAATGAAGGAGGAGGTGCCCCCCCTTTCCTTT
This sequence comes from Aegilops bicornis, assembly GCA_021605145.1. Lineage (NCBI taxonomy): Eukaryota > Viridiplantae > Streptophyta > Magnoliopsida > Poales > Poaceae > Aegilops > Aegilops bicornis. The sequence continues at coordinate 495,216,315 of CM038672.1, read as the reverse complement.
CTCTCCCGAGGAGGGAAAGACAGGAGGGGCCACCCCTCCCCTTTCCTTCCCCTTACGGCCGGCCAGCCATGGGAGGGGTGCACCAGCCGCCTTGTGGGCTGGTATGTCCCCTCCTTTGGCCCATAAGGCCCATATCTTGCCGGCGGGTGCGCGAAACCCCTTCTAGTGACCCGATTCCTTCCCGGTACGTCCCGAAACACTTCCGGTGTCCAAATACCATCGTCCTATATATCAATCTTTACCTCTCGACCATTTCGAGACTCCTCGTCATGTCGGTGATCTCATCCGAGACTGCGAACAACATTCGGTCACCAAAATATATAACTCATATAACACTATATCGTCAGTGAACGTTAAGCGTGCGGACCCTACGTGTTCGAGAACTCTGTAGACATGACCGAGACACCTCTCTGGTCAATAACCAACAGCGGAACCTGGATGCACATATTGGCTCCTACATATTCTACAAAGATCTTTATCGGTCGAACCGTTATGACAACATACACAATTCCCTTTGTCTATCGGTATGTTACTTGCCCGAGATTCGATTATCGGTATATTTATACCTAGTTCAATCTCGTTACCAGCAAGTATTTTTACTCATTTCGTAATACATCACCTCGTAACTAACTCCTTAGTCATTTGCTTGCAAGCTTATGATGTGCATTACCGAGAGGGCCCAGAGATACCTCTTCGATACTCGGAGTGACAAATCCTAATCTCGATCTATGCCAACTCAACAAACACCTTCGGAGTTACCTTTAGAGCATCTTTATGATCACCCAGTTACGTTGTGATGTTTGATAGAACACAAGGTATTCCTCCGGTATCTGGGAGTTGCATAATCTCATAATCGAAGGAATATGTATTTGACATGAAGAAAGCAATAGCAATAAACTGAACGATCAATATGCTAAGCTAACAGATGGGTCTTGTCCATCACATCTTTCTCCTAACAATGTGATCCCATTATCAAATGACAACACATGTCTATGGTTAGGAAACCTGAACCATCTTTGATCAACGAGCTAGTCTAGTAGAGGCTTACTAGGTACACGGTATTTGTTTATGTATTCACACATGTATTTAAGTTTCCGATCAATACAATTCTAGCATGAATAATAAACCTTCATCATGAATAAGGAAATATAAAATAACAACTTTATTATTGCATCTAGGGCATATTTCCTTCAGTAATAGTAGTAGATGAAGCCATGAGTCGGTCTACTTGTCACGAACGTGATGCCTATATTCATAATCATTGCCTTGGATATCGTCATAACTTTGCGCTTTTCTATCAATTGCTCGATAGTAATTTGTTCACCCACCATATGTTTTCTTTCAAGAGAGAAGCCTCTAGTGAATTCTATGGCCCCTGGGTCTATTTTCCATCATATATTTTCAGATCTATAAACAAAAAACCCAAAAATACCTCGCTGAGTTTTATTTACTTTTATTTTTTTATGTTTTAGTAATATTTTATATCTATCTCTATCAAATCTCATCCTTGCAAGTGATCATGAATGGATTGACAACCCCTTTATCACGTTGGGTGCAAGTGTTTGATTGTTTGTGTAGGTGCATAGATTGGAGACTTGCGTGTACCTCCTACTGGATTGATACCTTGGTTCTCAAACTGAGGGAAATAATTATCTATACTTTGCTGCATCACCCTTTCCTCTTCAAGGGAAAAACCAACACAAGCTCAAGAAGTAGCACCCGACCACCCACCATAACCGGGAATTCCGCGAAAATTTCCTCGCCCTCACTTCTACCACGATTTTTATGTCATGGACGGCCCAAAGAATGTCATGCATGTGCGTCCCCAGCCCACCCAGGACAAAAAGCCCATTTTTTGTCATGATTTTTTGTCATAGAAGTAGGAGCCCACCACATCTACGATGGTACGTATTTTTGTCACAATTATCGTCATAGAAGTGTCATAACCATGACATAATTTTTTTCGTTTGGGCCATAATGTCATGGATGTGTCTTTTTTGTAGCGTCCGTTCACTTTATATTTAATGAAATCCTAAAAATACTTGTTGCAATTTATTACCTTTAATTTTATTTGCAATTTATCTATCTATCACTACCAGAATTAATCCTTCCAATAACGTGTACAAGGGGATTGATAACCCTCTTGCCCGTGTTGGGTGCAAGTATTTGTTGTATGTGTAAAGGTACTATTGACATTTTCTTGCACGAGTCTCCTAATGGTTCGATAACCTAGGTTCTTAACTGAGGAAAATACTATCTACCGGTATACTGCATCGCTCTTCCTCTTCGGGGAAATCCCAACGCCTGTTACAAGTAGCACTATCCCACGGGGCTTTGGAGCTCGAGGTCAGCGGAGCTGTGATGCGGCTGTTACCGGGCCTAACACATATAAATAGCACGCGCCAGACAAGCCAAGTGGCGTGGCGTTTAATGTCTAATGGTTAGGCGGACGGATGGTGGCACTCGCATGCTGGCCCTGGAGTGGGTTTCTCTGCAAACGAGCATGTTTAATGGAGGGAAGCGAATGGGCGGGTAGCATTTGAATGTAGAGAGTGTTGGAAATATGCCCTAGAGGCAATAATATCTGTATTATTACATTTCCTTATTCATAAATTATAGAGTTTATATTTGAAGCTATAACTGCTATGATCCTGGAATATGCGATTCAATGGAAAAGTCATATGCACGTGTGGAATAGTAAATGGTTAAATAAAAAGGTTCCTAGTCTTTCCTCTAGGACTAGCTCAAGTGTTGTTGGTGATCACGTTTTCTGGATCTTAGGATATCGTTTAAAGTGTTAAACGATAGTCCTAAACAAACTTAGAGATTATGACGTTGGAAGAACGATCATATTCAATCAACCCAAACTTGTTTGTTGGGAATTGAATTAATATTGTCTATATTCAATTGTAATAACACGGAGTGTTAGTGGTGATTTTACTCCTTAGACCATGAGAGTATCGAGGTCACTTCTTACCATACGGTGAGCTTTGGGGTTGCTCAAATGTCAGATGTAACACGGTGATCATAACGACAACTTACAAGTTCATCGGAAAGTTTGTCAAGTGGCCGGATAGCTCAAGAGTGGGATTTTCTCCTCTAATGATGGAGATATATTATTAGGTCCCTCTTGGTGTGAAGGCATCGATAATGGTCTTTCCAGACACATGTGGCTTCGTCACAGAGATGCCGGAACAAAATAACAAGAAAGAAGAACAAAACCGGTAACGCTGATTTTGGTATAGCGAGCATAGTGATAACTTGGGAGGATACCGATGCATCCCGGGTTTTGTGAAGTATTGCAAAGCAAAGGTAACATCACATGATAACCAAAGGTTCACTCGGATATCATCCGTGCACTCATAGGGGCTGATACGGACGTCCACGGTCCTGCCGTCGGCCATTGAACGAACGGTTTCGTTCATGTCTATGAGTTACCGAACCTACGGGGTCACGAGCTTAAGGCAATAATGATCTTCTGAGTGTTAGTAGTGCGAGAGTCATGAGAATATATTTGTGGAATTATTTCATGAATATTCGGAATAGTTCCGAGAGGATCCAGAAGCGTTTCGGGGTCATCGAAAGGGTGTCGGAGAGTATCGGGTAATATCGGTAAATTATATATAGGTGGAATACGTTTCTGGAGATTTTAAAATATATATAATGGTCTAGAGGTATTTAGAAAATTTTATATTTAATATAAATATCAATGGGCCTAAAAAATCCAAGTGGTGGAAGACCACTTGGGCCCACTAGCACTACAAAAAAAAGACACATACGTGACATTTTGGGCCGAACGAATTTTTTTCTGTCATGCTCATGACACTTCTATGACGATAATTGTGACAAAACCCGGTATCATCATAGATGTGGTGGGCTCCTACTTCTATGACAAAAAATCATGACAGAAAATGGGCTTTTCGTCCTGGGTAGGCTGGAGACGCAGCTGCATGACATTCTTTGGGTCGTCCATGACGGAAAAAACCGTAGTAGAAGCGAGGGCGAGGAAAATATCGAGGAGTTCCCGGTTATGGTGGGTGCTCGGGGCAAAGCGATGCACCGAGGGATTGCGCGTTTCTCTCGTACACATACGCGCGTGGGTGCGAGGCGTTGGGCTCTAACTGAACCCGATCGAGCCGGTTGGGGGTGGATGAACAGGACCCCGTGGAGGGGTGGTTGAATAGTAGCCGGTGGAGGGCTGGATGAACTGTAGCCCATGGAGGGGTGGTTGAACAGTAGCCGGTGGAGGCTGGATGAATAGGAGCCCGTGGATGAACAATAGTTGGTGGAGGCAGAAGGGAGACGCCATGGATGAACAGTCGTAGGTGGAGGCTGGAGGAGGTCGATGGTGGATGAACAGTAGCCCGTGGAGGCTGGAGCGAGGCAGTATACGGTGGATGAACAATAGCCCGTGGAGTCCCGTTTTGCGGTACGCCACACCCCTCGACCAGTATGTACGTACACATTCGCGACCAGAATGACAACGCTACATACGCTTAGACCAGGTGGGTCCCGACTATCAGGCACTTCCTTGCATGCAAAGATGTAGCTGGTGGGTCCCAGCAGTCAGGGGGGGACTTTTTTTTGCGAAATACAGTGGCTCGTCTGATGGGTCCCTGCTGTCAGGTAGAGGAATCATTATTTTGCATGTAATACGGAGGCACTTCCTTGTTGCGGCTGTGGAACCAGCTGTCAGCCTCTCCACGTACAATACTCTTCCGACGGAGTCTGTTCCTTGAACACATTGACCATGCCGCGCTGAGAGCACCAAGGCGGTGGACGACGGCGAGGCCTAGGAAGGGGACGACATGGAGCCGGGGAAGACGCGGCAGTGGATGCCCATGCGGAGAGGAGTACGAAGGTTGACTGGTTCGGCTGCGGTGTGAGGCTGCCGTTGCCGCAGAATAACAAAGGGTGTGGGTGAGTAGAGGGATGGCCTGGCCAGTGGTGGGAGTAGTAGGGGCGATGAGGCCTCCACAGCAGCACAGCCGACCACGGGAGGCAGGAGCAGGCGGCATGACCAGCGCTGGTTTGGGCGGCTGGAGCAAGAAGATCAGAGGTTGAAGAAGCACTACGGCTGTTGTATGGACATCGTACGGTTACCGGAGCTAGAATCGTTCATATTGACTAAGTTGACAAAGCCCTCCGTCCGCGTCAATTTAGTAGGCCCACAAGTCAGCCTCCCACTATGGTGGGTCCCAGCTAGCAGGGAGAGTATTCATTTTTTGGGCGTAATAAGGAGGCACTTCCTTGCGTGCAAAGATATAGCTGGTGGGTCCGAGCTGTCAGCGGGGGGATGTTTTTTTCGTGAAATATAGAGACCCTTCCGCTGGGTCCTAGCTGTCAGGTGGAGAAATCATTATTTTGCGCGTAATAAGGAGGCATTTCCTTGTGTGCGGCCATGGACCCAGCTGCCAGCCTCTCCACATACAGTCCACTTCTGATGGATGTCAATCATTGACCATGTTGACCACACCGCACTGAGAGCACCAGGGCGGTGGATGACGGCGAGGCCTAGGAAGGGAATGACACGGAGCCAGGGAAGACTCGGCATTTGTTTCCCACGTGGAGGGGAGTACGAGGGTTTACTGGTTCGTCTACCATCGCCGGAGAATAACAACAGGTGTGGGTGAGTAGAGGGATGGCCAGGCCAGCGATGGGAGTAGGGTGTGGCGGTGAGGCCTGCGCGGCGGCACAGTCGGCCACGGGAGGAGGGAGCTGGCAGTCCCGCCGGCGCTTGTTTGAGCGGCTGGAGCAGGAAGAGCAGAGATTGAAGAAGCACGGCGGCCGTTGGATGGACATTCAACATTCACCGCTCTCGTGCGTTGACTAAGTTGACACAGAAGCGCAAAGGCCAACCTTTTTTAGGAAAGCGACTGTCACAACCTATAGTAGGCGACAAGTCAGCCTTAAATATGTGGAAATAAAGATACAACCAATGTGCCATTATTTCTAATAAATTACAACCCATTTGCTAATTCTTAAGGTTTTTTTGGAGCCCATATTCTTTCTGTTAGCATTACAGCCCATAGTGGCCATGGTTAAAAAATTATACGAAATTTTGCATACTTTGGTGCGGTCCGAACTGTTTTTAATCCCGAAATTTCGAGTCACATTCAAACTAATTTAAAAATAATTTATATCAATATAAAATCCAAATAATTGTCCACACATAAAAATCAATGGAATTTAAAAGCTCAAAATGAAAAAGAAGAAATTTGAAACTAATTGCCGGTTTGATGTGTTTTAAAAATGTATAGCCCATTTCTCATTACTGATAGCCCATTTTCTGGGCAAGCCGAATGAAGCTCTCCTTGTCTTGAAAGATTTGCAGCCCAGCAGGGCTGACAAAGCAAGTAGGCCTCGGTTGGGTATTCTGCAAAAGAACCAAAAAAACTGGGCTAGCCATTTTCAGAAAGAAAAAAAAACTACTGGGCTGGTCTTGTGGTAAACATAAAAGAAAGGCTGGCTAGACATGCCAGAGTGCCCCTCACAGCCCAGTTGATACCCTGCTTCTGTCTCAAAAACAAAAATAACTAGGCGAGCTGCTGGGTCCCTGGTGGCAGCCGCTTGTTGTGCAATTCTCTCGTTTATTGACTACGTTGACAATGGCATGGGACCCAGATGTTAGAAATCCATTAGGAGGAACCATTTTTTTGGCTTGAAATAAGGAGGCACTTGCTTGCGTACTGCCATGACCCTGGTGGGTCCCTGCTGTCATCCTCTCCACGAACAATCATCTCCTGATTGTGTACGCATCAACCTAGTAGGCCCACAAGTCGGACTCTAAACCCGTGGCGGACAAATACATCCCATTTTAAAAAATAACAGCCCATTCCATACGTTCAAACGGAAAGTTCAACATTCAGAGCAAAGTAACAGGTCTGATCCAGATATAGAGTACTGAACTTCTACATTGACAACCATCATAGCCAAGTTAACTATCTACTCCCAGTAATACTCTAGTAGTGTACAAGCACTAACTTACTCTTAGCTAACTAGACGATGCGGGCCGCCATCTGTGGTACAAGCTAAACGCCGGCACCGATGTCCTCCTCCTTGCCTCGGACTTGCCAGAGGTGCGATAGGGCGTGTTGCTCATGCGCGTTAGCCCTTTCCATGCCGGCGTGGTCCACCGAAGCTTCGGCTTCTAAGCGGGAAACCCACTTGACGAGCTGGTAGTAAAATTCAGCGTCACGAACGCGTGTGTGCCCTACAGCCTCCAGGGCTATTTGCCGGGTGCCGGCCTCCATGTAGTCAGCCCAGTTGCGGGCGCTCTACTCGCGACTCAGAGCGTTGGTGCACTGCTGCTCCATGCCCCACTGGCGGCGCAAATCAGCGATACGCTGCTCCTCTGCCAGGCGGTCGCGCTCCAACAAGTGCTCATACTCCGCATTGCCATCTAAAGACCGATAGAATGCCTCCTCCCTCAGTCTGCCTTCCGGTGAAAAACTGAACACTAGTTACGGCGGTGACCACCTCCGGCGTCGCCTATTGCGGATGGGTGATGACCCACAAGTATAGGGGATCTATCGTAGTCCTTCCGATAAGTAAGAGTGTCAAACCCTACGAGGAGCAGAAGGAAATGACAAGCGGTTTTCGGCAAGGTATTCTCTACAAGCACTAAAATTATTGTAACAGATAGTTGTGTGATAAGATAATTCATAACAAGTAACAAAAGTAACTAAGGTGCATCAAGGTGGCCCAATCCTTTTTTTTAGCAAAGGACAAGCCTGGACGAACTCTTATATAAAGCAAAGCGCTCCTGAGGACAACTACAAAAAAATACACTTCCGTGATGATACGTGTTTGTCACAGTAGGTCACATTTTCTGTCATGCATGTACATCCATGACGATTTTATGACAGAATCAAGATAGTCATACCTGTGCTATCGTAGAAGTGTTCCATGATATTACCAAAATTATCATCACGGAAGTGTCCACTTCCATGACGATAAATGGCGCGTCATGAAAGTGCTTTCGTCAAGGGTGACCGACACGTGGCATCCACCGTAACGGGTCGCCATTAAGCTATCGGGTCCAGTTTTGGATCCGATAACCTGTTAACAGCCCGGACCAATGAGGATTTTCCACGTGTAAAATTCTCGTTGGCCGGAGGAAACACGTGTTGGCTCACCGTTGGGACAGATGTCATCCACTCATTAGACAGGAGGCGCCTATGATAGGTCGACACATGGCACGGTCCAACAGTGGCCCATTCCGGTGAAAAAGGTTGGTCCAGTAAAAATTAGCAGGCCGGCCCATATAAGGCCTACTTGTGTCAGGTCCATTTAAGCCCACGGCCCAGACGAGATGCGCCAATTTGGCCCGTCAACGGCCCGTTAAAGATTTAACACCATTGCAGCCCATCGTTAGTTCGAGCCCGTTAACACCCGCTATATATTTGGGCTCAATGTCGGACCGATGTGATTTTGGCCTGTTAACGGCCCATTCAAGGGATGGGCCAATTTTCAGGATGTACATCTTTTGGCCTTTTCCAGTTAAGTGTTGGGCCAATTTCTAGCCCAGTGTGTCTTTCAGCCTGTTGACGGCCCATAAATGAGTTGGGCCATTTGTAGTCAGACCTTAGTTTTGGCCTTTTAGTGACCCATTTAAGTGTTGGGCCAATTCCTGGCCCGGTGTGTCTTTCAGCCTGTTGACGGCCCATAAATGAGTTGGGCCATTTGTAGTCGGACCTGAGTTTTGGCCTTTTAACGGCCCATGCTCTTCATGGTCCAATACCAGCCCAGTTTCTCTTCGACCGCTAAAGGCCCACAACACGCTTGGGCCATTTACAAGACGACCGACTTTCGGCCTCTTAGCGGCCCATGTTCTTCATGGTCCAAAGACGAGCATCGTTGTCTCTTCGCCCGCTAAAGGCCCACAAGATAGTTGGGCCATATGTAGCCCGACCTTAGTAATGGCCTGTTAACGGCCCGTGAAATCAAATGGGCCCACTTGTTGCCCGCTTCGATGTCGGCCTGTTAACGGCCCGGGAGGTAAGAGGGCCGACCATTAACTTTCGGCCTAGTAACGGCCCATTAACTTAATGGGCCCACTAAAGTTCGTACATGTCTTTAGGACCAATTAGATAATTTGTGCCCATTACGACGAGCAATTATGCACAGGACCAAAACCGATCAAGTAAAGGTACGACATACAGGGAAAAACGTTGCACATCCAGCATATATTACAGGAAATTACATCCACTGGGCAATCAAAGATTGATGCCAGTGCAAGTAAATGAACAGAACCTAACGATCTGCAATGTCACAATCTGCAACCTCAGCGCGGATGACGCCCATAAGCACGTGGGCAAGTTCTTGCTGCTTTGTTACAGTGTCTCTGAAAACATTGATCAGTTGTTGTTGCGCACGAATGTGCAGCTCTGATTCCTCCACCATTTCCATCATTGCTTCAGCCATTAATTGGTTCACAAACATACATTTTTTCCATTGCATTCGTGACAGAGGAAACTCAACAGATTCAGATGGCGATTTTGGCAAGCTTGTATTATTGATAGTGGAGAGTGTCTCAACCACTGCATCATAACATAAATTAGGAGGGGAACCGAATACATTAATCATGAGTTTTGGCCATATTACATGGCCTAGATTTATTGGAAAGAAACAATGGGGTTGCCTTGCTGTTTTCAGAGTTTGTCTTCTTATCTTCAGCAGCCTGCACCAAATTAACACACTAGCATTGCTATCATTGGCCAGGTCAGATAATAGGAAAGCAACATTGACACAATGAATGTTTGGGCAACCAGACCACAACAGCCTACACCAAATTAACACAAGATGGCACATCTATCATCAGCCATGTAAGGTAATATGAAAGCAACATTGACACAATGAATGAATGGGCAACCAGAGCAGCACTACAATTCAGTAATGTGCATGATATGAGATAGTATACTCATGCATTTCAAGATGCAAAACTACCAGGCAGTTTTCCTTACAAAAATCAACATTGTCACCTTTAACATTTTGCTACAACTGAATTTAGATCAGATAAAGGTTGGATTCACACCGATTAACAAAATACATGCTGATGTAAAAATATAGTGATATACAGCAGGTACTTACATCAGCATTGGAGCACAGAGAATTCCCGCAAGATACTTTCCTCGAATACGATCCCAATGGAGGGAATCTTCTATCATTTAACCTTATTTTCTAAAAGAGAGATGGGTAAGAAACATGTAGAAAATATGATCAGAATGCTATAAAATTTCATGATGCGAGGATACGCACACGCTTCTTAGAATGGAGTTGACATAATTTTGCTGACCGAGCGGACTAGTTCTTTGGCCACCGGAATCGCTTATTATCGATTGGGAGTTGGGTTTCTCTGTCTTTGGAGCAGTATCTATGAAAACCGGAGTTTGTTTATTATACTTTGGCGTTTGGATCTTTTGCAAAGACCTGGTTTGTAACCCTTTTGATTCTAACATAGCCGTCCTCCCCTTGCATGCCTTATATAGAAGAATGGTGCTTCAATTATAAAACATGCTACAACAAAGATGGAATAGGTACTGAAGAATAGAAAGGCATGACATATTGACATGTATTCCCTCCATCCGGAAATAAAGGATGGGTCTAGGCGTATTTCAGTTCTAGATACATCCAGCTTTTATCCATTTCGTGACATGTAATCCGGACGGAGGGAGTATGATGTAAGAGCTAGGGATACGACAGAACAATAGTGTAAAAAACACTATTTGAATGTAAAACTGTATGCTAGCGGAATACATTACAGAAAAACACTAAGGCAACATATGCGTGTATGATTGGGAAACTAAGATGGCATTGCAAGAGACCACTAGAACAACACTTCAATGTAAAAAAAGAACATGGTATGGTAGACAGATGAAGTACATACTGATGAATAACAATGCATAAGATATTGACAAGCATGATGTCCAAACTAAGCAGATGGCATTGTGATAGAGTATAATGACAGTACTTGAATTTGAAAACATGTTATCATTAATGGAATAGGTACTGAAAACAGGAAAGCATTCCATATTTACATGCATGATCGTGAAAGTAAGCACAAGGCATTGCAATGCAGTAGATGCACTCCAAGACATTATATGCATGTTGTACCCATATCAAGGGCCAAGTTAGAGCAAGGACCTTATGGGGTGAATAGGATTCGTCATCTTTCTGCAAGTCTTGTGAAGAGCTGCCTTTACATGTTCCATCATATTGGGTATCATTGACGTCAAGTTTGTTGGCCGTTACATTGCTCCGTGAGGTTCTTGTGGATAAATCAGTGTGTGCAATTGTATCTGACATGCATGGAAGACAACTAGTAGTTAGATTTATGTAATGAGTGCCTGTAGTCAACGACATAAATAGAAGGACTGGGGTTAACTAGCAGCAACATGTCTCAAAAACTAAAGGGAGAACACAGATGAAAGCTACAAAATATGTATCGTTTGTACTCGAGATTAACTAGATGGCACACAAAAGTATTAAGGAACAACATAGGTTATACTAGAAGTGGTATAATACTATAATCACCAGCCTGTGGGATGGCATTGGATGATGGATGATAACTATGGAACAACGTTACCTAAAGAACAAGTCTCTTAGCTGAACTATGGAACAACGTTAACTCCTGAACAAGACCCGTAAGAGATTAGCATGAATATACAGTGAAATGTGATAATCTATTTTCAATGCTTAGATGAAATACAAAGCCATAAATGTTGCACACAAGTAAGATGAGGGTACAACCTATCTGGCCGACATCCATAGGAATGAGCATCATGTGCTGACTTGTCAATGGCCCTGCAGTTGTTGTGGCTGTCCATGCCGGGAACGCGCATTCGATGCAGGGAACTATTGAGTGGGGACTATAGTTCCCTTATGGTGCATGCTTCCCTTGTTGGAGCAGCTGCGGTGAGTCGGAAGACGGTGTGGCTAAAGATGCAGAAAACGCATAATGTTAAGAATGACACATCTATCTGATATGAAGAAATACCCTAAGAGATCAACAACAAGGTACGAGAGTGGTCACACGTCCGTTGACTAAAGACTATATTGGGGTCACACGGTTTTATTTTATTTTGGTGTTGTCCAATCTACGCCGGATGGCTTGATGGCCGTCTTGTGCCTCCCGGCTGACACTGTTCGGAATCTTCCCCGAAGAGCCAGCGACCACCGGCAGAGCAGCCTGCCTCCGCCGTCCGTGGCCCCGACCAAAACCCCGCTCCCCTCCCCACCGCACTGCTGTGGTTGCACCGCCCCCAGGCCAATCCACAAAGACTCGCCGTCATCCAGATCCGGCGGCGACAGTACCTTCAACCCACGCAACTCTAAGATATCCATCTAAGCGCTGCTTCTGTGGCGAACTTGCACCCTTGCACCCTTACGTTAGACACTAGCCAACCGACAGCCTAGGAGCTCCGCCGGCTCGAGGGGTGCTGCTTCCCATTGGGAATCGATTGGCCCAGAATAAAAATTCAGGCAACTGACGCCTAAATAAAGTGATTTGAGATGAGGGTGCGACCTATCTGGCGGCCCGGTGAAGTAGGCAGCTCCAGCTGCCTAGTCGGTGAGGCCGTCGCTGTTGCGGTGGCTACCAGCGGCAGGGAAGTAGAGATATCGCGATGGTCGATGGCTACGGGGAAGCAGCGCCGGGGCTCTTGACGGGTCCAAAGTTGGCGCCGCTCCGGCACCGTGAACAACAGCGGGGGTGAATTGGCGCCGGTACAGTTCACGTGACCGTCGTCGAGGCAGCTCTGGCAGCACGGAGTAAGAGGCACACGGCCCAGTGCACGACGATAACTGGACAACGTCTCCGGGATTAGAGAGGAGGGCGGCTGTGAATTTGGTGCGGTGGGGGGCGCCATGGAGGAGGGGCTAAGGTTTCGCGGATCAGGAGAAGGGAGCTTCCAGGGAGAAGGTGATTTGGCGCCCACGAGGTATGAATGGGGAATTGGGAGGGGGAACCATGTCTTACGGACGCATTTGTCTGAAATGTGGGGGGAGTTACAGTTCTACCCTTGCCTTTAGGCTTCTCGGCTTGGGTTTGTGTACTGAGGGTCAGGGATAGTAGAGTAACTTTGCTTCTCCCAAATAGTGGGTGCGAGCGATTTCGGGCGAGGAGGGCGTGTTTTGAAATACAATGGGCGTGAGCGATTTCGGGCGAGGAGGGCGTGTTTTGAAATATAGTGGGTGCAAGCGATTTCGAGCGAGGAGAGCGTGTTTTGAAATAGTGGGCGCGAGCTATTTCGGGCGAGGAGATGGTGTTTTGCCGACCATGGTTTATAAATTATTCGGCACATGTCATTTCGGCCGAGGAGAAGGCGCGCTTAGATGAAGTTACAAACCTACCCTCGATGTACAACGGGCCAATTGATGCGTGTCCCACATAGGCCGGTAATTTCGCGTCTCCCATTTATTTGCTCGGGCGAATTCCACTGAGCAGAGGGTGTTTAACGGTTCATTCAAATTTTGGGGGAACGAGCATCCACGTCTACCTTACCAAGTCGATTCGAATCAAATTTTGAAATATTAGCTTGCCACTTCTTTTTTAGATGGAGAGATGATGCTCAGGAGTAATGTGTTTTTACATGCTCGTTGCTAGCGATTTACTATATGACAAATAGTTGACCCACTCAAAAACGGGAATCCAACCCAAAATGAAATATCTCGATTCAATGAAATAGCTCATTCACCAGGTCAAAATAGTGAACCAAATCCAAAATTAAACACCTCAATCGAGTAGGATGTTGTACAGTATTATAGTACTCCATGAACATGTTGAGAGTCAAATTAATGAACTTGTTTGATATAGGCATATCTCCGTTCATGTGTGGATTGCAGACAACATGTTCTCCAATTTAAATATTTGAATGCAAGTTTATATCGAAACATGGTTTATATCAGTCTTTGATGCATAAAACGCAACCTCCCCCTCTCGCGGACTCCTGCTCTCTCTCTCTCTCTCTCGCCGACAATCTTCAATTCTGTCCCACGCATCCAACACACAAACCTTGTTGGTCCCTCTCCCTCTCTCTCCGTCTCTCTCTCTTTGTGTGTGTGTGTGTGTGGGGTGTCTTTCTAGTTCGCATGCATATATACTCCATCTATAGGTCTCTCTCGCACACTATGTATGATTCTCTAGTCCAAGCTAAATATCTTGGGTGCACTCATCGTACGCACACAAATTCCTTGGCTCGTTGCCCATAACTCTCTCACGCACCACTCTGTCGTCTCAGAGCTCTTCCCTCTCTCTCTCAAACTCTCCATCTACCCGGGTCACACATACACATGCATATCTCACTCGCACTCGATAGACCCATCTAAAACTTTATCTCTCTCCCTCGTTCTCTCTCCATCTCACACACACACACACAATCTCATGCCTAGCCAAGTATGATGGTCTCTCACTCAAATGTAGGCACACGCTGTCCCCCCCTATGTGTATATGACTAGCTAATCTTAGTCTCCATCACAAACATGTGCATGGTCTATCTCGATTTCTCTCGGGGGATCTTTCTATCTCGCACGCACCTCCCTCGATCTCCCACCCATATAAGTCCCCTCACGATCTCGTGGGGGTCCCTCTATCACAAACACACCCTCTCTCCCTCCCCATGCATCCATGTTCTCCATGTGTCCCTCTCGACCTTTGTTCCTTGTTGGCCAGACCTCTATTGGACATGTGCTATAGGGGTGTCTCTCTCCGTTGCAAACAATCACGCACTAGCTATCTTCGTGTACCTCCTCACCTCGCTTTTCTATCTCGGAGATGCATGCGTGATATGTTTGCATAAGAAACGAGAAAACACACTCTCTCTCTAATTTATTGTTTGTTGTCCCTTTCTCTTTCATACACATACTCTTTTTGCACACTCACTCATTCTCCTTCACACGCACTTGATCTCTCTCGACTTAGGCACTCTCTTCGGTCCATATCATATTGATTTATTGGAAAGTCACACATCACAAAGTTTGACCATGTACGTGGAGAAAAACATTTACATCTAAAACGACAAACATATACCATTAGATTCATCATGAGATGTAGTTTCATATGATGTATCTTTGGTATTGTAGATATAAATAACATTTGCGTAAACCTGATCAATGTTTCCGAAGTTTGACTTCTAAAAAAATTTACATGCACTGCATTATCGAGCGGATGGAATAGCTCTTCCCCCCCTCTCAGCTATCTGACGCACCACTCAGCCTTATCGGGGCTCCTCTATCTCTCTCAAACTTTATATCTCCCTGGTTAACACATACACATGTCTCGCTCGCGCTACATATAGACCCATCCAACACTCTCCGCCCTTGTTCTCTCTCTATGTGACACGCACCCCCCTAAGTACCAGAATCCCTCACTCCATCATAGGCGCATGTGATGTCTACTACACAACCTTCTTCTTGTAGACGTTGTTGGGCCTCCAAGTGCAGAGGTTTGTAGGACAGTAGCAAATTTCCCTCAAGTGGATGACCTAAGGTTTATCAATCCGTGGGAGGCGAGGGATGAAGATGGTCACTCTCAAGCAACCCTGCAACCAAATAACAAAGAGTCTCTTGTGTCCCCAACACACCCAATACAATGGTAAATTGTATAGGTGCACTAGTTCGGCGAAGAGATGATGATACAAGTGCAATAATGGTAGATATAGGTTTTTGAAATCTGAAAATATAAAAACAACAAGGTAACTAATGATAAAAGTGAGCGTAAACGGTATTGCAATGATAGGAAACAAGGCCTAGGGTTCATACTTTCACTAGTGCAAGTTCTCTCAACAATAATAACATAATTGGATCATATAACTATCCCTCAACATGCAACAAAGAGTCACTCCAAAGTCACTAATAGCAGAGAACAAACGAAGAGATTATGGTAGGGTACAAAACCACCTCAAAGTTATTCTATCCAATCAATCCGTTGGGCTATTCCTATAAGTGTCACAAACAGCCCTAGAGTTCGTACTAGAATAACACCTTAAGACACAAATCAACCAAAACCCTAATGTCACCTAGATACTCCAATGTCACCTCAAGTATCGGTCGGTATGATTATACGATATGCATCACACAATCTCAGATTCATCTATTCAAACCAACACAAAGTACTTCAAAGAGTGCCCAAAAGTTTCTACCGGAGAATCAAGACGAAAACGTGTGCCAACCCCTATGCATAGGTTCATGGGCGGAACCCGCAAGTTGATCACCAAAACATACATCAAGTGAATCACGTGATATCCCATTGTCACCACAGATACGCACGGCAAAACATACATCAAGTGTTCTCAAGTCATTAAAGACTCAATCTGATAAGATTACTTCAAAGGGAAAACTCAATCCATTAGAAGAGAGTAGAGGGGGAGAAGCAACATAAGATCCAACTATAATAGCAAAGCTCGCGATACATCAAGATCGTATCACCTCAAGAACACGAGAGAGAGAGATCAAACACATAGCTACTGGTACATACCCTCAGCCCCGAGGGTGAACTACTCCCTCCTCATCATGGCGAGTGCCGGGATGATGAAGATGGACACCGGTGAGGGTTGCCCCCTCCGGCAGGGTGCCGGAATAGGGTCCCGATTGGTTTTTGGTGGCTACAGAGGCTTGCGGTGGTGGAACTCCAGATCTATTCTCGTCTTCGATGATTTTAGGGTATATGGGAATATATAGGCAGAAGAAGTACGTCAGGGGAGCCATGAGGGGCCCACGAGGGTGGAGGGCGCGCCTGGGGGGGGGGAGGGCGCGCCCCCCTACCTTGTGGCTCCTTGTTTCTTTCCTGATGTGCACTCCAAGTTTTTCCGGTAGCTTTCCTTCCAAAAATAACTTCTCCAGTTGGTTTCATTCCGTTTCGACTCCGTTTGATATTCCTTTTCTTTGAAACACTGAAACAAGGGAAAAAACAGGAACTGGCACTGGGCTCTGGGTCAATAGGTTAGTCCCAAAAGTAATATAAAAGTGTAAAATAAAGCCCATAAACATCCAAAAATAGTAGATAATATAGCATGGAGCAATCAAAAATTATAGATACGTTGGAGATGTATCAGCATCCCCAAGCTTAATTCCTGCTCGTCCTCGAGTAGGTAAATGATAAAAAAGATAATTTTTGATGTGGAATGCTACTTAGCATAATTTCAATGTAATTCTTCTTACTTGTGGTATGCATATTCAGATCCGAAAGATTCAAGATAAAAGTTCATATTGACATAAAAGTAATAATACTTCAAGCATACTAACTAAGCAATTATGTCTTCTCAAAATAACATGGCCAAAGAAAGTTATCCCTACAAAATCATATAGTCCGGCTATGCTCTATCTTCACCACACAAAGTATTTAAATCATGCACAACCCCGATGACAAGCCAAGCAATTGTTTCATACTTTTGACATTCTCAAACTTTTTCAATCTTCACGCAATACATGAGCGTGAGCCATGGATATAGCACTTATATGTGGAATAGAATGGTGGTTGTGGAGAAGACAAAAAGGGAGAAGATAGTCTCACATCAACTAGGCGTATCAACGGGCTATGGAGATGCCCATCAATAGATATCAACGTGAGTGAGTAGGGATTGCCATGCAACGGATGCACTAGAGCTATAAGCATATGAAAGCTCAACAAAAGAAACTAAGTGGGCGTGCATCCAACTCGCTTGCTCATGAAGACCTAGGGCATTTTGAGGAAGCCCATCATTGGAATATACAAGCCAAGTTCTATAATGAAAGATTCCCACTAGTATATGAAAGTGACAACATAGGAGACTCTCTATCATGAAGATCGCGGTGCTACTTTGAAGCACAAGTGTGGTAAAAGGATAGTAGCATTGCCCCTTCTCTCTTTTTCTCTCATTTTTATTTTTTTTATTTGGGGCCTTTTCTCTTTTTTTTATGGCCTATTTTTTCTCCATTTTTTTATTTTTCGTCCGGAGTCTCATCCCGACTTGTGGGGGAATCATAGTCTCCATCATCCTTTCCTCACTTGGGACAATGCTCTAAAAAATGAAGATCACCACACTTTTATTTTCTTACAACTCAACAATTACAACTCGATACTTAGAACAAAATATGACTCTATATGAATGCCTCCGGTGGTGTACCGGGATATGCAATGAATCAAGAGTGACATGTATGAAAGAATTATGAGCGGTGGCTTTGCCACAAATACAATGTCAACTACATGATCATGCTAAGCAATATGACAATGATGGAGCGTGTCATAATAAATGGAACAGTGGAAAGTTGCATGACAATATATCTTGGAATGGCTATGTAAATGCCATGATAGGTAGGTATGGTGGCTGTTTTGAGGAAGGTTTATGGTGGGTGTATGATACCGGTGAAAAGTGCGAGGTATTAGAGATGCTAGCAATGGTGGAAGGAAGAAAAGTGCGTATAATCCATGGACTCAACAATAGTCATGAAGAACTCATATACTTTTTGCAAAAATCTACAAGTTATCAAAGCAAAGTATTACGCGCATGCTCCTAGGGGGATAGATTGGTAGGAAAAGACCATCGCTCGTCCCCGACCACCACTCATAAGGAAGACAATCAATAAATAAATCATGCTCCGACTTCATCACATAACGGTTCATCATACGTGCATGCTACGGGAATAACAAACTTTAACACAAGTATTTCTCAAATTCACAACTACTCAACTAGCATGACTCTAATATCACCATCTTCATATCTCAAAACAATTATCAAGCATCAAACTTTTCTTAGTATTCAACGCACTCAAAAGAAAGTTTTACAAATCTTGAATACCAAGCATATTAATATTGTTTAAGGAAATTACCATGCTATTTAAGACTCTCAAAATAATCTAAGTGAAGCATGAGAGATAAATAGTTTCTATAAAACAAATCCACCACCGTGCTCTAAAAGATATAAGTGAAGCTCTAGAGCAAAACTATATAGCTCAAAAGATATAAGTGAAACACATATAGTATTCTAACAAATTCCAAATCATGTATGGCTCTCTCAAAAGGTGTGTACAACAAGGATGATTGTGGTAAACTAAAAAGCAAAGACTCAAACCATACAAGACGCTCCAAGCAAAACACATATCATGTGGTGAATAAAAATATAGCTCCAAGTAAAGTTACCGATGAACGAAGATGAAAGAGGGGATGCCATCCGGGGCATCCCCAAGCTTAGGCTCTTGGTTGTCCTTGAATATTACCTTGGGGTGCCTTGGGCATCCCCAAGCTTAGGCTCTTGCCACTTCTTATTCCGTATTCCATCGAATCCTTACCCAAAACTTGAAAACTTCACAACACAAAACTCAACAGAAATCTCGTGAGCTCCGTTAGCGAAAGAAAACAAAAGACCACTTCAAGGTACTGTAATGAACTCATTCTTTATTTATATTGGTGTTAAACCTACTGTATTCCAACTTCTCTATGGTTTATAAACTATTTAACTAGCCATAGATTCATCAAAATAAGCAAACAACACACGAAAAACAGAATCTGTCAAAAACAGAACAGTCTGTAGTAATCTGTAAATAAAGCAAACTTATGGAACTCCAAAAATTCTAAAATAAATTGGTGGACCTGAGGAATTTGTATAGTAATCATCTTCAAAAAGAATCAACTAAATAGCACTCTCCAGTAAAAAGTTGAAGCTATTCTCGTGAGCGCTAAAGTTTTTGTTTTTTACAGCATGATCATAAAGACTTCACCCAAGTCTTCCCAAAGGTTCTACTTGGCACAAAAACTAATTAAAACATAAAACCACATCTAAACAGAATCTAGATGTATTATTTATTCCTAAACAGAACCAAAAAGCAAGAAACTAAAATAAAATTGGGTTGCCTCCCAACAAGCGCTATCGTTTAACGCCCCTAGCTAGGCATGATGATTTCAATGATGCTCACATAAAAGATAAGAATTGAAACATAAAAAGAGAATCATGAAGAATTTGACTAGCACATTTAATTCTAACCCACTTCCTATGCATAGGGATTTTGTGAGCAAACAACTTATGGGAACAATAATCAACTAGCATAGGAAGGCAAAACAAACATAACTTCAAGATTGTAAGCACATAGAGAGGAAACTTGATATTATTGCAATTCCTACAAGCATATATTCCTCCCTCATAATAATTTTCAGTAGCATCATGAATGAATTCAACAATATAACCAGCACCTAAAGCATTCTTTTCATGATCTACAAGCATAGAATTTTTATTACTCTCCACATAAGCAAAATTCTTCTCATTCAGAATAGTGGGAGTAAACTCAACAAAACAACTATCATGTGATTGAAAATTAAGATAAAGATGAAAAATTTCAAGGTTATCGCGAGGAAGGTAATCAAAAAAGAGAGAAGACGAGTTCTTCTTTCTTTTATCACTTAGTAGCCGTGCGAGATGAAAGTCTCATGCACGGTTTTGCATGAGAGAAAGAAGCAAGGAATCCTCTTTTCGACTCTGACATTATTCTTTATAGCATACGTGTCATCACTATAATCATCATAGATAGGAGGCATTATTTCATCATAATAAATTTGCTCATCAAAGCTTGGGGGACAAAAAATATCATCTTCATCAAACATAGCATCCCCGAGCTTGTGGCTTTGCATATCATTAGCATCACGGGTATTCAAGGAATTCATACTAACAACATTGCAATCATGCTCATCATTCACATATTTCATGCCAAGCATTCTATGTAATTCTTCTTCTAGTACTTGAGCACAATTTTCCTTCCCATAATTTTCACGAAAGAAATTAAAAAGATGAAGCATATGAGGCACCCTTAATTCCATTTTTTTGTAGTTTTCTTTTATAAACTAAACTAGTGATAAAACAAGAAACAAAAAGATTCGATTGAAAGATCTAAAGATATACCTTCAAGCACTAACCTCCCCGGCAATGGCGCCAGAAACTAGCTTGATGTCTACTACACAACCTTCTTCTTGTAGACGTTGTTGGGCCTCCAAGTGGAGAGGTTTGTAGGACAGTAGAAAATTTCCCTCAAGTGGATGACCTAAGGTTTATCAATCCGTGGAAGGTGTAGGATGAAGATGGTATCTCTCGATCAACCCTGCAACCAAATAACAAAGAGTCTCTTGTGTCCCCAACACACCCAATACAATGGTAAATTGTATAGGTGCACTAGTTCGGCGAAGAAATGGTGATACAAGTGCAATATGGATGGTAGATATAGGTTTTTGAAATCTGAAAATATAAAAACAGCAAGGTAACTAATGATAAAAGTGAGCGTAAACGGTATTGCAATGATAGGAAACAAGGCCTAGGGTTCATACTTTCACTAGTGCAAGTTCTCTCAACAATAATAACATAATTGGATCATATAACTATCCCTCAACATGCAACAAAGAGTCACTCCAAAGTCACTAATAGCGGAGAACAAACGAAGAGATTATGGTAGGGTACGAAACCACCTCAAAGTTATCCTTTCCAATCAATCCGTTGGGCTATTCCTATAAGTGTCACAAACAGCCCTAGAGTTCGTACTAGAATAACACCTTAAGACACAAATCAACCAAAACCCTAATGTCACCTAGATATTCCAATGTCACCTCAAGTATCCGTGGGTATGATTATACGATATGCATCACACAATCTCAGATTCATCTATTCAAACCAACACAAACTACTTCAAAGAGTGCCCAGAAGTTTCTACTGGAGAATCAAGACGAAAACGTGTGCCAACCCCTATGCATAGGTTCATGGGCGGAACCCGCAAGTTGACCACCAAAACATACATCAAGTGAATCACGTGATATCCCATTGTCACCACAGATATGCATGGCAAGACATACATCAAGTGTTCTCAAGTCATTAAAGACTCAATCCGATAAGATTACTTCAAAGGGAAAACTCAATCCATTACAAGAGAGTAGAGGAGGAGAAGCAACATAAGATCCAACTATAATAGCAAAGCTCGCGATACATCAAGATCGTATCACCTCAAGAACACGAGAGAAAGAGATCGAACACATAGCTACTGGTACATACCCTCAGCCCCGAGGGTGAACTACTCCCTCCTCGTCATGGCGAGTGCCGGGATGATGAAGATGGCCACCGGTGAGGTTCCCCCTCCGTGAGTCTTGGAACAAGGTCCTGATTGGTCTTTGGTGGCTACAGAGGCTTGCGGCGGCGGAACTCCAGATCTATTCTCGTCTTCGATGTTTTTAGGGTATATGGGAATATATAGGCGGAAGAAGTACGTCAGGGGAGCCACGAGGGGCCCACGAGGGTGGAGGGCGCGCCCCCTGCCTCGTGGCTCCCTCGTTTCTTTCCTAACATGCACTCCAAGTTTTTCCGGTAGCTTTCCTTCCAAAAATAACTTCTCCAGTTGGTTTCATTCCGTTTTGACTCCGTTTGATATTCCTTTTCTTCGAAACACTGAAACAAGGGAAAAACAGGAACTGGCACTGGGCTCTGGGTCAATAGGTTAGTCCCAAAAATAATATAAAAGTGTAAAATAAAGCCCATAAACATCCAAAACAGTAGATAATATAGCATGGAGCAATAAAAAATTATAGATACGTTGGAGACGTATCAGCATGCACTGTCCCCCTAAGTATGATTATCTCTCACTAGCCATCAGGAACACACGTATTGTCTCCTTCCATCCATACATATATCTCGATATCTCTCGGGGCATCTTCTATCATGCACACACCTTGTCACTCGATCTCCCACCCATGTAGTCCCATCACGATCTCCAGGGGATATCTCTATCACAAACATACACTCTCTCCTCCCCATGTCTGCATTTTCTCCGTACGTCTCTCTCGACCTCTCTCCCTTGCTTATCAGACCCCTGTTGGCCACGTGCTAGGGGTCTTTCTCTCTCGGTTGCAAACAACCACACACTATCTCCTCACCTTGCTTCCGTTGTCGAAGATGCACGTGTGATATGTTTGCATAAGACACACACGCCTTTTCTCTACTTTTATCGTGTGTTGTCCATGTCTCTTTCACACACGCACACACACTTTTTTCACTCACTCTTTCTATTTCAAACTCTCTCTCTCTCTCTCTCTCTAGTTAGGGACTCTCTCACGTCCATAAGCATATGAATGTTTTGAAAAGTCAAACCTCAGAAAATTTTGACCATGTATATGTGGAGAAAAACATTTACATCTGGAACGATCATTAGATTCATCACAACATGTACTTACTTCATACTATCATTTATCTTTGGTATTGTAGATATAAGTAATTTCTTTATAAACTTGGTCGAAGTTTCAAAAGTTTGACACTAAAAAAAATTGGCACTACATTATCGAACGGAGGGAGTAGCTCTTTCTCTCTCTGCTATCTCTCACAGGCCTCCCCTCTCACTCGAACTCTCTATATCGACGGATTATACGCTCATCGTGTCAGCGTATAGCTCCGTATATTGTTTAGTTGACCGGTGAACCAATCCACATGCTGCCTTGTCAGCTCATGTTCTCTATCTTCGTGTGCTGGCCCATGTGGCAGTGGGTGAAAATAAGTAAACTAGAGGCACATCTGACATGCGGTGAAGTAAACAAAGTTGAAACCACTCGGGGTAGCACCCTGCACCCTAGTAAATTGAGGGTGCATTGAGGACACACTTCTTCCGCATGAAGACGCACTCGCGCACAATTCACCACTGCGCGACGGCATGCATAGAAGGACGCACTCGCGCACACCCAGAAGGCAGCACACAACACAGACCAGCACACGTGTACACCAGCATCACCGCCGGTTGATATGGACGGTGAGGCAGCCAACAAGCGGAGGCGGCTCGAGCCAAAACCTCATGCGGCGAGCCTGGACTTCATCAGCAGCCTCCCCGATGACATGCTGCTCGTCATCATCGGCCTCCTTCCCACCAAATCTGCCGTGCGGACCGCCCTGCTTTCCCGGCGGTGGCGCCCCCTCTAGCACCACGCCCCCCTCAACCTCATCGTCGACAGCTCCCTCTGCAATGGGGATTGCAAACGCATGGCTGCCGTCTCCAAGATCCTTTCATTGCACCCTGGGCCAGCCAGACGCCTTGACATTCGCATGTTCAATACCAACTGCAAGGTCCAAGCCAAGTTCGACGAGTGGTTCTTATCCCCCTCCCTAGATCAGCTCGAGGAGCTCAGCTTTGAAGCTGGACGATGTCGCTCTCTACCGCCGTCCGTGCTCCGCCTCACGCCAACGCTGTGTCGCGCCAGCTTTGGCTCCTACTATCTTCCCCGGATTAATGCCGCGCCCGCCCTTCTTCTCCCTCAACTCAAGCAGCTCGACCTCTTCGACGTTGTCATCTCGAAGCAGGCTATGGAGCACCTGCTCCACAGCTGTACTGTGCTTGATTACCTTCGTCTTGAGTAGATCCACGGGTTCATTAGCCTCCACATTGCCTCGACGAATCTCCGATGGATTTTTGTGTTTTGCTGGCCCCGCAACAAGACATCAATTGGGAAGAGATCACTCTAGCTGTTCCATGTTATGGTCATTGAGAATGCACCTTTCCTTGAGAGATTGCTTGTATCTGATCTAGAAGGTCCAACAAAAATCAGGGTCATTGACGCGCCGAAATTGACAGCGTTGGTGTACTCGTCTGCCAAATTCTCCGAACTCTTTATTGGATCCGTAATCATTCAGGTACATCACTCATCTACTTCTCCGTCTTCTTGAAATTCACATTTTTAAATTTCTTCTTGATGTATTTACGACCGTCTTCTAGAAAATGATTCCCACAAGCTTGACCCAGTCTATGCATACGCTTAAGATCTTGGCAATAAAATCTATCGGCCCCAATCTAGATCAAGTTGTTGGATTCCTTACATGCTTTCCGTGCACGGAGAAGCTATTCATCAAGGTGAAACTTCTTTCCTATTAGTAAATGGTAATCACAACGTAGCTCAAATTTTTTTGTAATTTTCCCAAATTACGATGACAAGTGTAGTGTTCAAAATTGCATCTACGACACTTTGCATCAAAGAAATGTTTTTAGTATTTTTTTCTCACGTGATCATCTGCATCATTTTTTGTTGTACTACTATAGTAGCCTATGCTAGTCATAGTGGAAAGTAACTTAGACTAGTAACTCTATGGTTACCCTAAGAGCAAGTTCTACCTCCGTCCTGGTTTACTCTTCCTATTTTGTAGTATCAAAATTTGACCATAGATTTAACTGACAAAATGTTAATGCATGTCACTAAAAATTATACCGTTGGATTTGTATTTCAACATAATTTCAAATGGTATAACTTTTGGTGACATGCATTGGCATTTTCTTAGGTAAATCTATGGTCAAAATTTTACACTAAATATGAGGTAGTACAAAAGTGGGCTATAACGGCCCTCCACTATGTAGGCCAAAACACGTGCCAAATTCACTCGTGATGCATTTGGCATCGATGCCCCTCCATTGCTCACTGGTGCCCCAATCTGGATCACCTACTTTGCTCCGGCCAAATTAACTCACTTAATGAAAAAACACTTGCGTGGGAGAGAGCGAGGACCGAGGCAATAAAAAACACTTGTTTGGGAGAGTGAGAGGCTGGTGTAGTTGGTTTGATTGATTTGTTTATACATGTGGGTCTATGTGCACAGCGGTGCCAACTCTCTTACATCGCGAGAGCGGTGCCAAAATCTTTTGATTTGACATTGATGCGTATTATGTGGCATACTTTTGAGAAATATGGCATCGGCCACATAGTGGAAGGCAACAAATGCCCAAGCTCTTCACGTGCTCCTAGGTAAATGAGAGGAAAGAGAGAGAGAGAGTGTGTGAAAAAAATATCACTAGCCAGCCAACCCTATCGTATGAGCAAATGATATTGGTACCTCTTGATGACACGGCAATCTTATACAACCAGCTGCTCTAATATGTTGTCTTCTTTTGCAGATAAAAAAAGACCCGAAAGTGAAAAATGTGCTGCACTATAACAATGTCATCGAATGCCTTGATCTCTATCTTACAGAAATTGATTTGATCGACTACTGATAACCCACAAGTATAGGGGATCGCAACAGTTTTCGAGGGTAGAGTATTCAACCCAAATTTATTGATTCGACACAAGGGGAGCCAAAGAATATTCTCAAGTATTAGCAGTTGAGTTGTCAATTCAACCACACCTGATAACTTAGTATCTGCAGCAAAGTGTTTAGTAGCAAAGTAATATGATAGTAGTGGTAACGGTGTGATGTGAAGTAATATTTTTGGTATTTCGTAGTGATTGTACAGAGTAACGGGTAAATAAGCGAAGAACAATATGTGGAAAGCTTCGTGAGGAATTGGATCGGTCTTTGGAGAATTATGCGGATCACGGTTCATCACGTAATGTGATCATAACATAGGGTGACACAGAACTAGCTCCAATTTATCAATGTAATGTAGGCATGTATTCCGAATATAGTCATACGTGCTTATGGAGAAGAACTTGCATGACATCTTTTGTCCTACCCTCCCGTGGCAGCGGGGTCCTAATGGAAACTAAGGGATATTAAGGCCTCCTTTTAATAGAGTACCAGACCAAAGCATTAGCACATAGTGAATACATGAACTCCTCAAACTAAGGTCATCACCGGGAGTGGTCCCGATTATTGTCACTGGGGTTGCGGATCATAACACATAGTAGGTGACTATAGACTTGCAAGATAGGATCAAGAACTCACATATATTCATGAAAACATAATAGGTTAAGATCTGAAATCATGGCACTCGGGCCCTAGTGACAAGCATTAAGCATAGCAAAGTCATAGCAACATCAATCTCGAACATAGTGGATACTAGGGATCAAACCCTAACAAAACTAACTCGATTACATGATAGATCTCATCCAACCCATCACCGTCCAGCAAGCCTCACGATGGAATTACTCATGCACGGCGGTGAGCATCATGAAATTGGTGATGGAGGATGGTTGATGATGATGATGGCGACGAATCCCCCTCTCCGGAGCCCCGAACGGACTCCAGATCAGCCCTCCCGAGAGGTTTTAGGGCTTGGCGGCGGCTCCGTATCGTAAAATGCGATGATTTCTTATCTGGTATTTTTTCTCCCCAAAAGCAAATATATAGAGTTGGAGTTGGTGTCGGAGGAGCTCCAGGGGGCCCACGAGGTAGGGGGCGCGCCCTAGGGGGGAGGGTGCGCCCCCACCCTCGTGGACAGGGTGTGGGCCCCCTGGTCTTCATCTTTTGCAACGATTTTTATTATTTCCAAATAGACGTTCCGTGGAGTTTCAGGTCATTCCGAGAACTTTTGTTTCTGCACATAAATAACACCATGGCAATTCTGCTGAAAACAGCATCAGTCCGGTTTAGTTCCATTCAAATCATGCAAGTTAGACTCCAAAACAAGGGCAAAAGTGTTTGGAAAAGTAGATACGACGGAGACGTATCAACTCCCCCAAGCTTAAACCTTTGCTTGTCCTCAAGCAATTCAGTTGATAAACTGAAAGTGATAAAGAAAAAAACTTTTACAAACTCTGTTTGCTCTTGTTTTTGTAAATATGTAAAGCCAGCATTCAAGTTTTCAGCAAATATTATGACTAACCACATTTGCAATAACTCTCAGGTCTCATGTTTACTCATATCAATAGCATAATCAACCAGCGAGCGATAATAATAAACCTCAGATGACAACACTTACTCAAAACAATCATAATATGATATAACAAGATGATATCTCGCTAGCCCTTTTTGAGACTGCAAAACATAAATGCAGAGCACCTTTAAAGATAAAGGACTGACTAGACATTGTAATTCATGGTAAAAGAGATCCAATCATAGTCATACCCAATATAAATTAATAGTAATGAATGCAAATGACAGCTGTTCTCTCCAGCTAGTGCTTTTTAATAAGAGGGTGATGACTCAACATAAAAGTAAATAGACAGGCCCTTCGCAGAGGGAAGCAGGGATTTGTAGAGGTGCCATAGCTAGGTTTTGAAATAGATATAAATAATATTTTGAGCGGCATACTTTCATTGTCAACATAACAACCAAGAGATGGCGATATCTTCCATGCTACACACATTATAGGCGGTTCCCAAACAGAATGGTAAAGTTTATACTCCCCTCCACCAACAAGCATCAATCCATGACTTGCTCGAAACAACGAGTGTCTCCAACTAGCAACAGTCTGTGGGAAGTTTTGTTTGCAATTATTTTTATTTAGTTTGCATAAAGGATGGACTGGGCATCCGGTGACCAGCCATTTTCTCGTGAGTGAGGAGCGGAGTCCACTCCTCTTGAGAATAACCCGCCTAACATGGAAGATAAGGGCAGCCCTAGTTGATACATGAGCTATTCGAGCATACAAAACAGAATGTTTATTTGAAGGTTTAGAGTTTGGCACATACAAATTTACTTGGAACGGCGGGTAGATACCGCATGTAGGAAGGTATGGTGGACTCATATGGAATAACTTTGGGGTTTAAGGGATTGGATGCACAAGCAGTATTGCCGCTTAGTACAAGTGAAGGCTAGCAAAAGGCGAAGCGACCAACTAGAGAGCGACAACAGTCATGAACATGCATTAAAATTAATAAACATTGGATGCAAGCATGAGTAGGATATAATCCACCATGAACATAAATATCGTGAAGGCTATGTTGATTTTGTTTCTACTACATGTGTGAACATATGCCAAGTCAAGTCACTTAAATCATTCAAAGGAGGATACCACCCCATCATACCACATCACAACCATTTTAATAGCATGTTGGCACGCAAGGTAAACCATTATAACTCATAGCTAATCAAGCATGGCACGAGCAACTATGATCTCTAATTGTCTGTCGGATTTCAGGTTCCGGCAGACCCTTAAGGTTCGAACTCTGGGGTGCGCGCGGAGATCCAACCCTCCGCCGTCTCGTACCTCGCCGAACCGCAGGGACCTAAACTACTAGCAAGAACAACACAAGAGACACGAGATTTATACTGGTTCAGGCCACCATCGTGGTGTAATACCCTACTCCAGTGTGTGGTGTGTGGATTGCCTCTGGGGCTGATGAAGAACAGTACAGGGAAGAACAGCCTCGCGAGGGTTTGTTCTTGGTGGGTGTGATGAACTGCTAAGTGGTGTCCCGTCGCTCTGGCTTGAGGATCGGGTCTCTATCTCTCTCTTTGGATTCCTAATGCTGGATGCTTCGTCCTCCGACCGTACTTTTTTCCGCTCCTATGGTGGCTAGCTCTACTTATATAGGCGAAGGCCCTGGGCCTCTTCCCAAATATTGAGCGGGAAGGGCGCCAACAATTGGCCATTTTGAAGGGGAACAGCGGGTACACTTATCCTGACTAAAGTTGGTCCTAAACTGCCAAAGGCTCTGGTGATGACGCCTGCTTGGGCTCCACGATGACTGCATTCCAGCCGTTGGGGCTGGTCTTGGTCTTGTTGCATCAAACGGATGCCTT
Organism: Aegilops bicornis; assembly: GCA_021605145.1. Classification (NCBI taxonomy): domain Eukaryota; kingdom Viridiplantae; phylum Streptophyta; class Magnoliopsida; order Poales; family Poaceae; genus Aegilops; species Aegilops bicornis. Next base: position 495,186,943 of record CM038672.1, on the reverse strand, counting down.
TGCTTGATGCTCTCGCTGCGCTTGCTCCCTTTGCACCAAAGAGGAAAGGAGGAGACGCTGTGAGCTGGCGCCCTTGGTCGTCATGGCTTGCGTCATGGGCACCTCGCGAGGTACCCCGCCTTGAACTCTCCGCCTCCTCATGAGCCAGCCTGACGAGGCCGTGCCTGAGGAAGCTCTTGGTCGTCCGCCCCGCGAGGCTTGGCCCCTCGCAAGGGTCTTGAGCTTGTGTTGATGAAGATGGGCTGTCCTGGGCCTCCTTTGAGCCACGCCACAGGCTGCAGACAGGCAAGTCTGGGGACCCCCATTCCCAGAACGCCGACAGTCCCCGGGCCCATGGCGCGCCCGAACTTGGGTGAGCCGAGAGGCCAAAGGGCAAGTGCGAAGCATCGTGGGCCCTAACAGCCTGCGGCCTTGGGTGCCGCGTGGCGTTTGATTGGACGTGGGCGCCTCTGCAACCACGCGGGTTGATAATAGAGCGACATCTTCCTTGCCTCCTTTACTTTCTCCGGTTGCTGCTCAGATCCCCTTTCTTGCACCTCTCCTCCCTGGTTCCAAGACCTTCAGATCCACTCCACCTTCGTGCCCTAGCCAGTCATGGCTCCTCGCCAAACCCGGCCGAGCCTCAGACTCTCCTCGCCTTTGGACCCGCCGAATGTGTCGTAGCGAGCCTTGCCCTGATGCGCCGGTTGGCGGAGGCGCGGGGCGTTGATGGAAAGGCGGTGTTCAAGGCCGGCTCCTCCGCCCCTGAGGGTAGGGGTAGTACCTTCTACCCGTTCTTCGTGAGCGCCATCATTGTTGGTCTGGTGCCTCCCTTCTCTGAGTTCTTGTTTTCCGTCCTCCGCCATTACAACATTCACACTCTGCACCTTCATCCCAACTCCGTCCTTCTTCTGGCAATCTTCGCCTACTATTGTGAGGCCCATGTTGGGGTGAAGCCCTCGGTGGCCTTGTTGCGCCACTACTTCTTCCTCCGACTCTCCCGTGGTTCCGTCTCCGGCGTCTGAAGCTTCATCGCCACGGCTGGAGCCATCGCCATTTCGAACCACAGGAAGCGGATAGAGGGCTTCAGGAGAAAGTGGGTCTGGTGGATGCCGGGCGCATCCACCTCGGCTGATCCTGCCCACGGAGCTCAGCTGAGAGCTCCGACGATCGATCCCGAATGGAGCTTGGGATCCCCATGGCCGGTCTTTGGAGAAGATGGACGTAGATCTAAAGTCACGCGGCGGGCGGGCGAGGCTGACCGCGGCTGGCCGAGGGAGTTCCTGGAGCACCAATTGGCTCCGCTCCGCCAGTACCCGCTTCCGATGTGGAGGCCACACCCGAGCCCCGTGGCCCGGGCCGGCGAGGATCTGGCGACGGTCCTCCAGTCCTTGGTTGGGGGTGATGTGGCGAGACCTGAGGGCGCCCCCGCTCCCTTGTTCCTTTGCGAGGATTGGGAGCAGGTTGTGGGGTCCATGCCTGCCTTCAATGGGGACGGGCTCGTGCCCGCGGAGGCTCCGGAGGACCTGGTGGACGTGTCCTCTTCCGACTCCGGCGAAGAGGTGGAGGAAAGAGAGCCAGGAGAAGGGGTTGACTCGGGGGCGGAGTCAAGGGCTCCTCCCCTGCGGCGCAGGCCCCGCGTTCTCCGCCTCCCCGAGAGTGACGACGACGAGCATGAGGGTGAGCGGGGAGGCAGAAGCCTGCCCCCGATCCCGAAGAAGGACCGGACTGGGCTGGTCCCCCGCGGGTCCGCCCCGGCCCCAGGGCGATCCGCAGACGCGCCTCCGGCTCCTGATCCTCTTGAAGCTGATCCCTGCAGCGGGCTCTCGGGCTTCAAGTATGGCCGGAGGCTGCTCGAGTCCAGCAGCGACGACCTGTAAGTGCCTGCTTCCCGTCTTGATCATTGCTCTGATGACGAGATCTGATGTCCATGTTCCTTGGCCAGGCCGGCGCCCGCGGCGAAGAAGCTGAAGGGGGCTCCTAAGGCTCCATCCGTGACGGTGCCGTTGCCTGAAAAGGGAGATGATCCCGACGCCCAGGTCTCTCCTGCCCGTGCGTCCTCGCGAGGTTCGGCCGAGCTTGGCTGGGCTCAGCTTTCTGATCTGTGCAGCTCGAGGTGGCCTTGCTGGACGCTGCCTCCACCATTTCCGTGGCGCCGCTGGCTCCGCCCCAAGGCGCTGCGACTACGCCGCCGCCAACTCCTCCTACTCCGCCAACTGCTGTCTCTCCGACTCCTCCAGCAGTCTCGATCGCGCCGCCGCTGAATCGGACCGGCCGCGGCAGATCTTGGGCGCCGACCCTCGCTTGGTGGCCGGGCGCTTGAGCTGGCCTCTGGCTGGATTCGCGCCGACGCTTTGATTCGGGCGGCACTGGTCCAGCTTGACGGCTTGTGACTAGGAGAAGTGTGCTGTTCGCGGCGAAGGTAGCCCGCAATGCTGCCACAGGGGAGGCAGCCGACATCCGGAAGCTCATTGTGAGACGCTGGAGGGCGAGTGAAGGGCCTGCAGAACCAGCTCGCCGAGGAGGCCCGCCTCCGCCAGGAGCAGGAGGAAGGCATGAAGGCTCGCGAGGCGGCCATAAAGTACCGGGAGGCCAAGCTGAAGAAGCGTCATGACCGCCTTGACGCGCTGGGGCAGGAACTGGAGGCGAGGAAGGTCGAGCTGGACGCCAAGGCGCGGGTTCTTGCCGAAGATCGCGTGGCCTTCATGGATATGGAAGTGAAGGCTCGCGCCTTGCTGAGGGAGCTTTATGATAGCGGCCTGGAGAGTCCACTGGCCGGCGCAGAGGACGGCCCCGCCAAGCTGCTTCCCTTCCTGATTCGTGCTCTTGAAGATGTCTCCCTTGGTCTTGGCCCCACGGCTAAGGCCGAGGGGCGTGTCTTGTCTTCTGCGGCACTGACACGGATCCTCACCCACATCTATCTTCGCGATCCCAGCGTCGACATGGACAGCTTCTTTGGAACCGTAAGCGGCGAGCATGTTGCCGCTGCCGAGGCTGTGAAGGGTCGCGGAGGCTCTGTTGGGAAGTTCCGCCTTGACGCAAGCCGAAGCGGCGCTGCCGCCCCCGCTGCGTCGAGGTGAGCCCACTTGCCGCTCCACCACGACAAGTGACTCCGCTGCGGCTCTGTCTTGCTTTTAAGTCCTGCACATGTATCATGCCTCGGGGAGGCGTTTAAACTTGCGTTTGGTATTGCGGTAACAGTGTGGACTGTAATATTTGCTTTTGAATTCCTTGAAATTTGTGCTTCCTACTTGCTTATGTTCTACGCCGGCAGAGCCCGGCCCCGCGCATACCTCAGCCGCCGTTAGCCCCGACCGAAAACCAGGACGGGACCAAGGAGTGAGGGGCTACGTGACAAGTTAGGCTCCTGAGTCGCGATGCTCAGGAGTCCCCCTTGGCGCACGAACAACAAGTAGGGAGGTGAGACGCGGGCGGACCCACCGTTCTACGTCTGCAGAGCCCGGCCCCGCGCATACCTCAACCGCCGTTAGCCTTTCGGAACTAAGGGGTGAGGGGCTACGTGACGATTAGGCTCCTGAGTCGCGATGCTCAGGAGTCCCCCTTGACGCTCAAACGGCATGCGTACCTTGGCTCTGCTCGGGGAGTGGCGTGCGACGAACCAGGCCCGAGGGGCCTGGCTGGGTGGCGTGCGTCTGGGCGTGACCCAGGCGCAGCCCCCTCGCGCGGCGCTCCCGAGGGGAGGCGTTGCGACGAGGCCAGACACTGAGCTCTGGGCTCCCTGAGGTTGATGCGACCCGGAGGCCACCCTCAGTTGTTTATCACCAGCGCGGAGCATAGCGCTTCCGCATGCGTACGGGCATAGCCGCTCCTCGGCAGTGTCGTCAGCCAGTGCGGAGCATGGTGCTTCCACTGGTACGTGGGAGGGGGCTCCCCTCCGGGAGGAGCCCGAAGCGTATCTGACCCCACCACGACACGTGGCTGGCATGGTAGGGCTGGACGAGGTGTATCTGGGCACCCGTGAGCCAAGACGGGACTCACGAGGCCCTACCTCAAGGCGGGTTGCGCTGGCTCGGGCCTTATCTTTGAGTGTGTTCACGCAAATTTGGCGGATGCCGGTGCTCACGTCTTGGTCCCGGCTCTCGGGCTGGTCTCTACCGTCGCTAGCAAGCCAGTCGCGATGCCATGGACAAGACCAGAGGGTGAGGGCGGAGAGCCGGTAGGAGTCTGAGTCGTGATGCTCGTGCACCCCTTTAACGCATAAGCTAGGTTAGATGACGCAACTCTATGTCCTCGGGTCCCGGCTCTCGGGCTGGTCTCGGCCGTCGGCAAGCCGGTCGCGATGCCGTGGAGAAGACCGGAGGGTGAGGGCTGGAGAGCCGGTAGGAGCCACGAGTCGCGATGCTCGTGCACCCCCTTTAACGCTAAGCTGGGTCCGGCCACACAACTCTACGTCCTCGGGTCCGGCTCTCGGGCTGGTCTCTACCGTCGGCTGGCAAGCCGTGTCGCGATGCCATGGACAAGACCCGGAGGGTGAGGGCGGAGAGCCGGTAGGAGCCTGAGTCGCGATGCTCGGGCACCCCCCTTTAATGCGCATAAGCTGGATTGGATAATGAAACTCTCGTCCTCGGGTCCCGGCTCTCGGGCTGGTCTCTACCGTCGCTGGCAAGCCAGGTCGTGATGCCATGGACAAGACCAGAGGGTGAGCGCCGGAGAGCCGGTAGGAGCCCTGAGTCGCGATGCTCAGGCACCCCCCTTTAACGTGCAAGCTTCCGCCACCTAGGGAAAAGGCACCAAATAACAAGCATGGTGGAGCGAGAGCATAATCCTAAGGAAAACGCATGAAGGACACATGCCGCTGGGACTGGCCCGAGCGGCTTGGGGATGATGCAGCCCTGAGTGGCGCCCCCAACAGGATAAGCTAAAGACATGAAATAAAAGGGATACATGCAGCGAGGACGGACCCATGCGGCACAGGAATATCTTGACCTGAAGGCGCTCCCAGCCGGAAATAAAACTTAAGGATGTCACCTGGTGATATTGGGGATGAAGGGTTGTTGATGTAGCAGACTCGGTGGGCTGCGGGAGCCGATCCTCATGAGCCCCAGGCCCGGGGGCCTCGGGAGGCTCCGGAGGCTGGCGGCTCCTCATGGGCCATCTCCATCTCCGCTTAGGGCTGCGGCGTGCGACCTCTTGAGCCTCAGGATGGTCCTCATGAGGCAGCTGGCGCGCGGCAGCGCGTTTGGCTTGAGCCATAAGGCATGCGACGTGCGTGGGCTAATGGGCGGACCCTGCATAGCGTCCCACTCGCGAGGGCCGAGGCGGCTGTTGAGATGCGGCTCGGTTGAGCCTGGTATGTCGATGCAGACGCGCAACCCACCATCCTCGCTTTGGATGGGGGCCAATGAGTGGCGGCGGCTGCCCCTCACGACCCTTGACTCTGTAGCTCCCGAATGGCCTTCTTGATGAACTCTTGAGGGTTCTGTCCTCCTGGTCTTGCTCCTGCTATGGAAGCGTGCTTGAAACACGCCTCCACGTGGTGCCCAAGCGCCTCCCTCGAGACCTCGGCGAGGTCGGCGGCCCTCTGTGGGAGAGCCCCGAGCCCCGCCGAGGAGGGCGCCGGGCGCTTCCTATGCAATGGAAGGAGGCTCCCCTGGCCCGGTCAGGGGCCACGAGAACTTTGTCTCTTGAGGAGCCAGGCCGGTCGATGTCTTCTTCTTGGGTGCTGCCTCGGGAGGCATCCTGCTGCTGTGGTCTGGGTCTTCCAGCGATGCGGCCTGAAAAGCTCGTCCCAGGGAGCACACTGTGTCTCTCTCTTCACAGGGCACCGTGATGACTCCACCACTTCCTGGCATCTTGAGGATGTTGTAGCCATGGTGGGTTACGGCCATGAATTTGGCCAACGCTGGGTACCCGAGGATGGTGTTGTACGGTAGGAGAATGTGGGCGACGTCGAAGTTGATGAGCTCGGTGTGGTAGTTGTCGCGGGCCCCGAAGGTGACAGGAAGGCGGACCTGCCCGATCGGGACCGTGGAGCCGTCGGTGACTCCGGAGAAGGGCTTGGTTGGCTGAAGCTGGTTGTAAGGCACTTGAAGATTGTTGAATGTCTCCACGGACAGGACGTTGAGCCCTGCTCCACCGTCGATGAGGGTCTTGGTGACTAGCACATTGCTGATGATTGGGGAGCAAAGCATTGGAAGAACTCCGGCTGTGGCTGCAAGACTTGAGCTGATCCATTGAGTGAACGTGATGGCGCACGCCGACCACACGAGAGGCGCGTGGACTCGAGCTTGGGGAGGACTGCATTCACTTCGGGCGAACTGCTTGAAGATGCGGTGAGAGGCTGGGGCTTGAGCTCCGCCCAGGATGCGAGCGATCGCCGCGCTTCCTGGAAGCCCCAGCCCCTCGTCCCCGATGACGGTCTTGACTCTCCTTGGTGGCGGCGGCGGTGGAGGGAGGCCTGCGTTCCCTTGCGGGCGATCCTCACGAGGCTGATCCTCGGCCCCCCTCGCGAGGTGGGTCTTGCCGGCGGTCCTCGCGAGGTTGGTCGCGCCACCCTTGGCGCGGCCGGGTCTTCCAGCGTCCTGCATTCCTTCCTCCTCCTCGGCCGTAGCCCGGTCGCTGCGCCGGGCGTCTGCCGACCCTTCCTTCAGCCAGCGGCCGGAGCTCTTGACATTCATTGGTGTTGTGGGTGTGGAGGTCGTAGTACACGCAGCATCTGGCTGCCCTTGGAGGACTCGGGCTGATCTGCGCCTCGCTTGGTGTCTGCGGTTGACGCGAGCACGGCAGCCCCCTTGCGCTTCACGTCCTTGGCCTTGGACTTATTTTCTTCGGGATCCGTGGCAGGCAGCTCGAGGAGGGAGAGGCGCCCCTCCTCAGCCTGGCACACTTGGTCGCCAAGTTGAACAGCGCCAGGGAGGTGCACAGATCTTCATGCATCGCCAGCTCCTCCTTCATCTTGACGTCGCGCACGCCGTCGGAGAAGGCAGAGATCATGGCCTCCTCCGTTACCCTGGGGATCTTGAGGCGCGCGTTGTTGAAGCGTTGGATGTACTTTTGCAGGGTTTCCACAGGCCGCTTGATCCGGCGCATGTCGCCACGGCGGGTGGCTGTCGCGAGTACCTTGGAAGTTGGCGATGAAGCGGGTGCGCATCTCGGCCCAGAAGAGATCGTGCTCGGGGCGATTCAGGAGCCAAAAGGGGCTCCGTCCTTGAGCGCCATGGGAAACCAGTTCGCCATGACCCTTTCGTCCCCACTGGCAGCCTCGATGCCCAGCTCGTAGAGCTGGAGGAACTCCGTAGGGTCAGCCGTGCCATCGTAGCGTGGAGGCAGGTCTGGCTTGAACTTGGCGGGCCACGCGATGCTGCGTAGCTCGGTGGTGAAGGCGGGGCAGCCCGCCATGGCCGCGGGGGGCCTCGGACGGCAAAGAGCTTTGTCTTGCTGGCCTCCCTGCGCCGCAGCTGGGGGCAGCACAGGGTCTTGACGTGCCGGAGCGGGGAGCGCTCGGGCAGCTTCTTGCGGGCGAGGAACTTCTTGGCAGCTCTGCTCTTGTTGCCGCCGGTGCACGGGCGGAGCAGGTTCCGCCAGGGCAGCGCTTTGGGGACAGGGCGCCGTCTTGAGGAGGAGGCGCCGAGGCGCCCGGAGCTTCATCGCCCGTGACGGGCGGGTGCGGTGCAGCGAGACGGACGGCGCGGGGTCGCCTCCCGCGGCGCGGACGAGCTCGGCGACGCGGTCGAGCCATTCTTCATAGACGTTGTCGACGGGGCGGTAGCGCAGGAGCTCGTTGGCCGCGATGAGTGCAGCTCGGGCCTCCATGGCCGCGCGGGGCGTGCGCGACAAAGAACCAGCGGCGGTGAGCGAAGGCGTGGCGGTGCGACCGTCCCGCCTCATGGACGGGTGCTGGGACGACGCTTGCTACTCGTTCCCCGCCGGGCCGGTGGCGACGTCGACAGCAGGTGACGGGGAACGATGAGAACGCCCTCCGACGGGAGCCGTCTAGGCGACATGGGAGGCGAGGGCGGCTCGGCGCTTCAGCCTTGAGCCAGCATTTAGCATCGAAATGGTTGCGGTGGTCGGGGAAGAACGAGGCGACAAAAAGCGTAGATTCGGCGCACCTACCTGGCGCGCCAAATGTTGGATTTCGGGTTCCGGCAGACCCTTAAGGTTCAAACTCTGGGGTGCGCGCGGAGATCCAACCCTCCGCCGTCTCGTACCTCGCCAAACCGCAGGGACCTAAACTACTAGCAAGAACAACACAAGAGACACGAGATTTATACTGGTTCAGGCCACCATCATGGTGTAATACCCTACTCCAGGGTGTGGTGGGTGGATTGCCTGGGGCTGATGAAGAATAAGACAGGAAGAACAGCCTCGCGAGTGCATTCTTGGTGGGTGTGATGAACTGCTAAGTGGTGTCCCGTCGCTCTGGCTTGAGGATCGGGTCTCTATCTCTCTCTTTGGATTCCTAATGCTGGATGCTTCGTCCTCCGACCGTCCTTTTTTCGCTCCTATGGTGGCTAGCTCTACTTATATAGGCGAAGGCCCTGGGCCTCTTCCCAAATATTGAGCGGGAAGGGCGCCAACAATTGGCCATTTTGAAGGGGAACAATGGTACACTTATCCCGACTAAAGTTGGTCCTCGCCGCCAAAGGCTCTGGTGATGACGCCTTTGCTTGGGCTCCACGATGATCGCATTCCAGCCGTTGGGGCTGGTCTTGGTCTTGTTGCACCGAAGCGGATGCCTTTGCTTGATGCTCTCGCTGCGCTTGCTCCCTTTGCACCAAAGAGGAAAGGAGGACGCAGGCTGGCCGGGCGCCGATCGGGCGCCCTTGGTCGTCATGGCTTACGTCATGGGCACCTCGCGAGGTACCCTGCCTTGAACTCTCCGCCTCCTCATGAGCCAGCTTGACGAGGCCGTGCCTGAGGAAGCTCTTGGTCGTCCCGCCTCATGAGGCTTGGCCCCTCGCGAGGGTCTTGAGCTTGTGTTGATGAAGATGGGCTGTCCTGGGCCTCCTTTGAGCCACGCCGCAGGCCGCAGGCAGGCAAGTCTGGGGACCCCTGTTCCCAGAACGCCGACATTGTCATTCTGTTTTACTAAGCTGAATCAAGAACGATGAAATCATCATATTTACAAAAACAAGAGAGGTCGAGTTCATACCAGCTTTTCTTATCTCAGTCAGTCCATCATATATCGTCATAATTGCCTCTCACTTGCATGACCGAACGATGTGAATAATAATAAGAGTGCACGTGCATTGGACTAAGATGGAATCTGCGAGCATTCAATAAACAGGAGAAGACAAGGCAATATGGGCTCTTGGTTAAATCAACAATAATGCATATAAGAGCCACTTCAACAATTTAATCATGGTCTTCTCCTATCAACCCCCAAAGAAAAGAAAAGAAATAAAACTATTTACACGGGAAAGCTCCCAACAAGCAAAAAGAAGAACGGGAAATCTTTTTGGGTTTTCTTTTTAATTATTACTACTATAGCAAGAAAAGTAAACTAACTAAAAGCTACACTAATTTTTTTGTTTTTCTTAAGGTTTAACAAACACACAAGAAGAAAGCAGGAAAAAGAAAATAAACTAGCATGGATATTACAGTGAAAGAGTATGAGCATCGACATTTAGCAATGAGTGTGTGAACATAAATGTAAGGTCGGTGGGAAATATGTACTCCCCCAAGCTTAGGCTTTTGGCCTAAGTTGGTTCATTGCCAAGGATGGCCTGGCGGATACCCGTAGGTGTAGATGGGGTCGTACTGAGCTATGGCAGTTATTGCCTGCTGAGCTGCAGCATGGCGGCGAGCTGCCTCCGCCCTCCTCTCGTACTCTTCTGCCTCCTCTCTGGTGATAAAATGTCTTCCTTTTGCCTGATAATCAAAGAAGGCAGGAGTAGGAAGAGTAATACAGAAAGCATGACGTCTGTCAAAGATTAAGCAATATCGGAGAGGTGATTCATTCCTCTTGACAAACTGGTGATAGACCATAGAATTATAGTCTAAATAAGTAGGAGGCTGTCGGCGTTCTGGGAACGGGGGTCCCCAGACTTGCCTGCCTGCGGCCTGCGGCGTGGCTCAAGTGGGGGCCCAGCGTGGCCCAGCTTCATCAGCTCAAGCTCAAGACCCTCGCGAGGGGCCAAGCCTCATGGGCGGGCGACAGGACCTTCCTCAGAGCAGCCTCGTCGGACAAGCTCGCGAGGAGGCGGAGAGATCAAGGTGGTACCTCACGAGGGTGCCCGTGACGCAAGCCATGACGATCGAGACCCGAGGGGCGCCTCAAAGATGTCCTTGTTTCCCCTTCTTTGCTGCAAAGGAGGCAAGCATAGGCCAAGGCATCGAGCAAAGGTTGCCGCTTGATTGCAACAAGACCAAGACCAGCAGAATAAAGAGGATGGAGGTCATCATGGATCGGGGCCAGGCGTCACCGTCGAGTCTTTGGTAGTCAAGACCTACTTTAGTCAGGATAAGTGTACTAGATGTTCCCCATCAAAATGGCCAATTGTTGGCGCCCTTCCCGCTCATTATTTGGGAAGAGGCCCAGGGCCTCCCTCTATAAATAGGCAAGGTCCTGGGTTTCCTCATGTACCATAGGGGCATCGAGGACAACCCGGAAAAGGTCAAAGCAGTCGAAGACATGAGCCCGCCAAAGACCCTCAGAGAAATGCAGAAACTCACCGGGCGCGTGACCGCGCTAGGACGTTTCATCTCTGCTGGGGAACGGGCACCGCCGTTCTTCAAGCCGATGAAGAAGAAGGGCCCGCTTTGAATGGTGTGAAGAGGCCGACAAGGCATTCCAAGAACTCAAGAGGTACCTTACCAGCCCTCCTGATGGTCGCGCCACGCCCGCTTGAGCCCCTGGTGCTCTACCTCGCCGCCACGCCCTACTCCGCCAGCGCAGCCCTAGTGGCGGTTCGGGAAGAGCTCCAGATCAGGGCTGCGTCATGCCCGGCCATGGCGGTGCAAGACCAAGAAGGCCTCGCGAAGGTAACAACCTCAGCGGACGGAAACCAGCCTCAGCAGGAAGATGCCCCTAGGGCCGAAGGGGCCGCGTCAGCTGACCAGTATTTGGGGCTCCGTCGGCTCAGAGGCGTCGAGACCCTCCGGAGGGCACGGGCCTCGTCGGTGCTCCTACTCGTCGATCACCGGTGTACTTCATTGACGGTGCTTACGGGATGCGAGGGCGCGGTATCCCATTCCCCAAAAACTCCTCCTCGCGCTATTGGTAGCCTCGCGCAAGCTGCGACACTACTTCCAAGGTCATCCCATCAAGGTCGTCTCAGCATACCCTCTGGAGAGGGTGCTCAGGAGCCCCAACTCAGTGGGAAGAGTTGCCGAGTGGAACATCGAACTACAAGCGTTTCAGCTAGAACTCAGCACAACCAGAGTCATTAAGGGGGCCACATTGGCAGATTTCGTGGCAGAATGGACGGAGGCACCCGGCCTCGAAGCAGGCGAAGACCAATCGCTTTCTCCGGGGAGCGAGGCACCGGACGGCTGGGTCATGTACTTCGACGGGGCATTATCCCGGCATGGCGCGAGGGCGGCGCGATGCTCGTATCCCCTACTCGGGACAAGCTCTATTACGCTGCGGCTCTGCTTTCCAGCATGGGGAAAAGGTCTCCAACAACATAGCAGAATATGAAGGCCTGATAGCCGGCCTGAGAGCCGTAATCGCTTTGGGGGTAAAGCGCCTCATCATCAAGGGCGATTCACAACTACTCGTCAACTTCTCCAACAAAATATACGAGCCAAGGGACGAGCACATGGAAGCCTACCTCGCGGAGGTTCGCAGGATGGAGAAACAGTTCTGGGGACCGAGGCTGCGGCATGTGCCACGCGGCACCAATCAAGAGGCGGACGACATCGCCAAGAGAGGCGTCCAGAGGCTGCCTCAGAGCCAGGCGTCTTCGAGGAGCGACTCTTGAGCCCTCGCCGCACCGTCACTATCAAGCTGCGGGCGCAACCTCGGGAGGAGCTGCCCCGCTTTGCCTCGGGAGCCCGACCTGCGGCCCGGCCTCAGAGCACGTCTGCTCTGGCGTTGGAACCTCGGGAGGGTATTGGATCACGGAGCTCAAGAGCTACTTAATACTGTGGACCTGCGGAGAAGGAGGAGGAGGCGGAGCGTGTGGCGCGGCAAGCCACGGCCTACTGCATCAGGGATGGAGAGCTTTACCAGAGGTGGCCGAATGACGTGTCCCTACGCTGCATTCCCAGAGAGCAAGGGAAGGAATTGGTGGAAGACATACACGGCGAAGACTGTGGGCACCACTCATCATCGCGAACCCTCGTTGGCAAGGTGTTCCGCAACGGGTTCTACTGGCCTACAGCGCTCAGCGACGCAGTTGAGCTGGTAAAGGCTTGCGAGGCCTGCCAATTTCATGCCAAGCAGATCCATCAGCGGGCGAGAGGTCTGCAAACTATACCCCTCTCATGGCCATTCACAGTTTGGGGGCTGGACATTCTGGGCCCGTTCCCTCAGGCGCCAGGGGGCTATCGCTACCTCTACGTCGCCGTGGACAAATTCACCAAGTGGACTGAGGTGGAAGCTGTCCGCACCATCCCAGCAGGCTCGCGGTCAAGTTCATTAGGGGCCTCGTGAGCCGGTTTGGGGTGCCTAACCGCATCATCACCGACAACGGTTCGCAGTTCACCAGTAATCTCTTCAAAACGCATCTTGTGCTAACCTTGAACGCAGATATGCTACGCCTCGGTGGTGCACCCTCGAGCAACGGCCAGGCCGAAGCGAGCCAACGCGAGGTCCTTAAGGGCCTCAAGACCAGGACCTTCAAGAAGAATTTGGAGGCTGTGGCGTGGGCTGCACGACGAGCTCGATCAGGCTATGGTCCATCCGCATGACCGCTGCCAAGTCGATTGGCGAGACCCCTTCTTCCTCGTCTACGGAGCAGAAGCCGTCCTCCCTCACGAGGTCAGGCGTCGTTCCGCACGGGTCCCGGCGTCCGACGAGGCGCAGCAGGACGCCATGCAGGGGACGGATCTCGTGCTGGGAGAGGAACATCGTCGAGAGGCCGCGCTGCGAGCGGCAGGGTATCAACAGGCGCTGCGGCGATACCACTGCCGCAACATCCGCCCCCTGTGACTCTGGAGATAGGGGACCTCGTGCTCAGACGGGTCCTCTCCAGGCAAGGGTTGCATAATCTCTCTCCCATGTGGGAGGGCCCGTTCAAAGTTGTTCATGTTTCCAGGCCCGGCTCTGCACGCTTGGAGACTCAGGAGGGGGTGCCCATCCCGAACGTGTGGAACATCCAGCATCTCCGGAAGTTCTACCCCTGAAGAAAGGCCCGGAGCCTGTGAAGAAGGTAAATGCCTGTGAAGCTCATTTTCCTGAGAAAGGCCCGGAGCCTGCGAAGAAGGCAAACGCCTGTGAAGCTCGTTTTCCTGAGAAAGGCCCGGAGCCTGTGAAGAAGGCAAATGCCCGTGAAGCTCGTTTTCCTGAGAAAGGCCCGGAGCCTGTGAAGAAGGCAAACGCCTGTGAAGTTCATTTCCCCGAGAAAGGCCCGGAGCCTGTGAAGAAGGCCAATGCCTGTGAAGCTCGCCGCCCGTGACACTCTCACGTAATAATGAGCTGGGGCTGTACACGCCCCGGAGTCTTAGGAGCGCCGGCCTCAGGCCTTGGGGCTCCCTCCCACGCCTAGTGGCAGCACTTAGCTCAGCGCTGGTGAGAAGACGTCGAAGACTAGATTAGGTGCCGGACGCGGCTTTTTCATTTGCTTTCAGCAGTTGGCTTGTTCATTCCTATTTGAAGTTTTATTGAAGTTGTTGCCGTCTTTGACTTGTGACTCTTTGTCTTTTTCGCTCTCCTGCCTCGATTTATCTCGCGCGAGTCTCGCGAGGGAGCATGTGAGCACCCTCGCATGAAAGTGTTTTCTGCCCTTATCGTTTGAGGCTTTCCTAGCTGGGTCCACTTCGAGCACTCCTCCCGATCTGCGTGCCCCATGGGCACCGCGACGCGAACACAGGACCTGGGTCGGTCGCCTCCACAACCGAGGCCGGAAGCTACCCCTCCTGACTAATCCTTGCAGGACATGAAGCGTTCGATGAGGTCTCGGCCTCGGGAAGCGAAGACCGCGACAAGTCCCCCCCTGAGCTAAGTAATTTCTACGCGCGGGCATGTGGCACAAAAGCATAGCACAAAAATGGCGGAAACAACATGATAATCAACAGCAACAGTTCAAGCACGCCCCCACGGGGCCCTACACTACTGTCTCTTTGCGCAGGAAAAGGAGAAAAACAAAATAGGCACGACTCGGCCGGCACCAACTTCATGGGCGAAGGCTCAGATCGCCTCAAGCTCAGTGCAGACTTCTCTCGCTTCACCGGGCGCTGACGGCGGGCTGACCCGCTACCTCCTCCAGCGGGCGCGGGCGGCACGGAGGCTGGTCGCGCCACCCTGGAGGAGCTGCCGTCCGTCGGAGAGCCCCAAGCTCGACGAGCCCCGAAGGCCGCCGACCACGCTGCTGTCATCTTCATCCCGATCATCACCAGGGCTGGGTCCACGGCCGCGGTCGTCGTCTTCGGGGCAGCACCCGGCGCGGCGACCGTCTTCTCCAAACACCCTCACATAGAGGGTGGCATCACCGTCGAACTTGAAGTGCTGGGTGCACCGCCGGCTTAGGCCACGCGCGCGGGCAAATGTTTGCCAGCCGCGGGTCAGGGCCACACTCCCGGCGGCGGAGACCTCCAGTGAAGCCCAGGAGGCCCGGCTGCAACAACCATCCGCCTGAAGCCAGAGGCCGCCCGGGGCGCCGGCCGGAAGCTCACCTAAAAGGAAGCGGGGAAGCTGGAGCCAGGTGCTGGTCGGCTCCACTAACCACACGACAAACTCCGGCAGCACCTCCTCCGAGTGGAAGAGCGGCCTAGGAGGCCGCGCGGTCGCAGCGCGCCCCCCATCGACAACCTGGCACTCGTCGCCGTGCAGGAGATCTCCTCCACGACCGCGGGAAGCCACTGCGGGAGCCACAGGATGCTTGCGAGGACGGCCTCTACCGTGCTTGGCCGGGGGAGAGTCAGGCCCTACCTGGCGGGCCTTTCCCTTCTCCGCGGCCAAGAACCTCTTCGACGGAGCCATGGAGAGAAAAGAGCGGCAAGAGGAGATGGACTGGAAGGGCTCGCGCCATTCCGTACTTATAGCCGGAGGAGGCCAACCGTCGGCCTCCACGATTGCAGGTAATCATGACCCATTTCTGCATGCAGGGACTTGTCAAGTCATGCGGTTGCCGAGGCATCATGGGGAAGCGGAGACGCCCACGACCAACCAATCGCCACGCGACGCCCAAGGCCGCAGGCTGTTGGGGCCCGCGGCGCTTCGCACTTGCCCCTTCGCTTCTCTGCTAAGCCAAGCCCGGGCACGCCTTGGGCTCGGGGGCTACTGTCGGCGTTCTGGGACGGGGGTCCCCAGACTTGCCTGCCTGCGGCCTGCGGCGTGGCTCAAGTGGGGGCCCAGCGCGGCCCAGCTTCATCAGCTCAAGCTCAAGACCCTCGCGAGGGGCCAAGCCTCGCGGGGTGTGCGACAGGGACCTTCCTCAGGAGCAGCCTCGTTAGGCAGGCTCGCGAGGAGGCGGAGAGATCAAGGCAGGGTACCTCACGAGGGTGCCCCGTGACGCAAGCCATGACGACCGAGAGAGGCGGTAGGCGCCACTCGTGAGTGTCCCCTGCTTCCCCTTTGGTGCAAAGGAGGCAAGCATAGGCCAAGGCATCGAGCAAAGGTTGCCGCTTGGTGCAACAAGACCAAGACCAGCAGAACAGCGGGGATGGAGGTCATCGTGGAGCCTGTGACGGCGCCACCGTCGAGTCTTTGGCAGCGAAGACCTACTTTAGTCAGGATAAGTGTACTAGATGTTCCCCATCAAAATGGCCAATTGTTGGCGCCCTTCCCGCTCATTATTTGGGAAGAGGCCCAGGGCCTCCCTCTATAAATAGGACTAGCCACCACAAAGGTAGGGATCAAGATCACGCAGAGAGAGAGAGGCGACTAAACTCACCCAAGCAGTTCATCGCACCAGCTCAAGAACAGCCCCTCGCGAGGCTGTTCTTCCTTTGTATTGTTCATCATCAGCCCCTGAGGCAATCCACCTCGCGTCCCTTGTGTTGTTCTTCGTTCCTAGTTTAGATCCCTCACAATCCATACACGCGTGAGCTGGTAGGGGAGAGATCTCCGCGCGCACCCCAGTGTTCGAACCTCAAGGGTCTGCCGGAACGCGAAATCCGACAGAGGCAACTCAATGTCATCCTCACGAACGTCCAGACCAAGAAAATCAGCTAAGCGGGTTGCACAAATTCGACCAAAGAAATCTCCATTAAATCTATTATTACGCAACCTACGTGCAACAATGGCTCCCAAATTATAAGTTTGGTCTCCTAACACAACACTCCTAAGAATACTGAGATCAGGGACACACATGTGACATGCTTCATCTTTACCATTTATGCACCTACCTATGAAAAGAGCAAAATAATGTATAGCAGGAAAATGGATGCTCCCTATCGTAGCTTGTGCTATATCTCTAGATTCCCCCACGGTTATACCAGCAAGAAAGTTTCTAAATTCAGATTTACGGGGTTCACTAACACTACCCCATTGTGGAAGTTTACAAGCAGAAGTAAAATCCTCTAAGTCCATGGTATAAGATTTTCCATAAAGATCAAACAGGACAGTTGGAGAATTACGTGAAGATGAAAATTCAAACCTCCTCACAAATGTACTAGTGAGATAGTGGTACTGGGGGCATTTGTCTGCCTCAAAGCTCACAAGATCAGCGTTACGCAAATATGTGTTAAATTCTTCCTTGATTCCCGCTCGATCCATAAAATTTTCTGGAGGCCATTCACAGGGCCGCCTTTGGAAAATCCCTTGGTGGCTCCTCGTCAGCATCACACATTGCAAGCCTGGGTCCTTGCTTCCTTGAAGAACCACCTTGGAACATTTTCCTAAGCATATTTCTTTCTCTGTTTTTTTTGAAATTTTTAGTAACTTCAAACAAAAGCAAACCAAACTCAATAAAATTGATAGCAACTACTCCTACAAGTGCCTAGAGCCCATATCAAGCATTAGAATTACTTGAACCATATAAATTTGACATGCAAGCTCAAGAACATGGTCACCTAGGAAGCACAAATTTGCAATGAATAGAGCACTAGAACAAAAACTAATTGGACCAATGGAGGAGTCACATACCAAGGAACAATCTCCCCAAGCAGTGTTGTGAGAGGTGCTTTGAGCAAGGAGATCAAAAATCGCAGCAAAATGAGCTAGAACTCGTGCTTGAGCTGGATATTGGTGTTTGTGGGAGGAAGAAGGAGTGTATGGGTGCAGGAATAAGTGGAGGAGGGCCACCGTAGTCCCACGAGGCAGGGGGGCGCGCCCAGGGGGGTAGGGCACCCCCTGACCCTTGTGGCCAGGTGCCAGCTCCTCCTGCTGTGTTCTCAGTACCAGAAATTCTCAAAAATTCTAGAAAAAATCATATTCCATTTTCAGGGCATTTGGAGAACTTTTATTTTCGGGGTATTTTTATATTGCACAGATAAATCAGAAAACAGACAAAAAATACTATTTTTACTTTATTTCAACTAAATAATAGAGAGTAGAAAGAGGGTACAGAAGGTTGTGCTTCTAGTTTCATCCATCTCATGCTCATCAAAAGGAATCCACTAACAAGGTTGATCAGGTCTTGTTAATAAACTCATCTCGAATAACATGAAACCAGAGAAATTTCGAATAACACTATGTTACCTCAACGGGGATATGCACATCCCCAATAATAAGAATACCATATTTCTTCTTGACAGTAGGAAGAGGAAATTCAAAACTTCCAAATATAATCGATGGAATTTTTCCAATAGAGTTGATACTGTGGACTTGAGGTTGTTTCCTCGGAAAGTGCACCGTATGCTCATTACCATTAACATGAAAAGTCACATTGCCTTTGTTGCAATCAATAACAGCCCCTGCAGTATTCAAAAAGGGTCTTCCAAGAATAATAGACATACTATCATCCTCGGGAATATCAAGAATAACAAAGTCCGTTAAAATAGTAACGTTTGCAACCACAACAGGCACATCCTCACAAATACCGACAGGTATAGCAGTTGATTTATGAGCCATTTGCATAGATATTTCAGTAGGTGTCAACTTATTCAAATAAAGTCTACGACATAAAGAGAGACGCATAACACTAACACCGGCTCCAAGATCACATAAGGTAGTTTTAACATAGTTCCTTTTAATGGAGCATGGTATAGTGGGTACTCCTGGATCTCCTAGTTTCTTAGGTATTCCACCCTTAAAAGTATAATTAGCAAGCATGGTGGAAATCTCAGCTTCCGGTATCTTTCTCTTATTTGTAATGATATCTTTCATATACTTAGCATAAGGATTCATTTTGAGAATATCAGTTAATCGCATACGCAAAAAGATAGGTCCAATCATTTCAGCAAAGCGCTCAAAATCCTCATAATCCTTTTTCTTGGATTGTTTGGGAGGAAAAGGCATGGGTTTCTGAACCCATGGTTCCCTTTCTTTACCATGTTTCCTAGCAACAAAGTCTCTCTTATCATAACGTTGATTCTTTGATTGTGGGTTATCAAGATCAACAAAGAGGTTCAATTTCTACATCATTATCATTACTAGGTTGAGCATCATCATGAACATCATCATTAACATTTTCACTAGGTTCATGTTCATTACAGATTGTGTTTCAAAGATCGTAAATAAAGATATCATTTGGATTCTCAGGTGTTTCAGCAATAGGTTCACTAGAAGTTTGCAAAGTCCTATCATTTTTCTTTTTCTTCTTTTTAGAAGAACTAGGTGCATCAATACTATTTCTCTGAGAATCTTGCTCAATTCTCTTAGGGTGGCCTTCAGGATACAAAGGTTCCCGAGTCATTCTACCAGTTCTAGTAGCCACTCTAACAGCATTATCATTTTTCTTACTATTCATTTCATTGAGCAAATCATTTTGAGCTTTAAGTACTTGTTCTACTTGAGTGGTAACCATAGAAGCATGTTTGCTAACGATTTTAAGTTCACCTTTAACATTAGCCATATAATCACCCAAGTGTTTAATCATATTGGAATTATATTTCAATTGTCTACCAAAATAAGCATTGAAGTTTTCTTGTTTGACAATAAAATTATCAAACTCTTCTAAGCATTGTCTAGCAGACTTATAGTGAGGAATATCACCTTCATCAAATCTATAGAGAGAATTTACCTTTACTACCTGTGTCGGGTTATCAAGACCAGGAGATTCTTCAGTAGGTAATGGATTAAGATCATATGTTTCTTCAACAGGCGGTAAATTAAGATCGTGTATTTCTTCAATAGGAGGTCAATTCTTAACATCTTCCACTTTTATACCCTTTTCTTTCATAGATTTCTTTGCCTCTTGCATATCTTCAGGACTGAGAAATAGAACACCTCTCTTCTTCGGAGTTGGTTTAGGAATAGGCTCAGGAATTGGTCCAGGAAGTGTCCAATTATTTTCATTTGTCAACATATTATTCAATAGAATTCAGCTTCATCCGGTGTTCTTTCCCTGAAAACAGAACCAACACAACTATCCAGGTAATATCTGGAAGCATCGGTTAGTCCATTATAAAAGATATCAAGTATTTCATTTTTCTTAAGAGGATGATCAGGCAAGGCATTAAGTAACTTGAGAAGCCTCCCCCAAGCTTGTGGGAGACTCTCTTCTTCAATTTGCACAAAGTTGTATATTTCCCTTAAAGCAGCTTGTTTCTTATGAGCAGGGAAATATTTAGCTGATAAGTAATAAATCATATCCTGGGGACTACGCACACAAACAGGATCAAGAGAATTAAACCATATCTTAGCATCACCCTTTAATGAGAACGGAAATATTTTAAGGATATAAAAGTAGCGAGATCTCTCATCATTAGTGAACAAGGTGGCTATATCATTTAATTTAGTAAGATGTGCCACAATAGTTTCCGATTCATAGCCATGAAAAGGATCAGATTCAACCAAAGTAATTATATCAGGATCAACAGAGAATTCATAATCCTTATCGGTAACACATATAGGTGAAGTTGCGAAAGCAGGATCGGGTCTCATTCTATCATTAAGAGATTGCTTATTCCATTTAGCTAATAATCTCTTAAGTTCATAGCTATCTTTGCAAGCTAAAATAGCTGCGAAGCTTCTTTATCAAAATATAACCCTCAGGAATAACAGGCAAATCTGCATCATCAATTTCATCCACATAATCAGTTTCAATAATTTCTTTCTCTCTAGCCCTAGCAATTTGTTTATCAAGAAATTCACTAAGTGGCACAGTAGTATCAAGCATAGAAGTAGTTTCATTATAAGTATCATGCATAACAGAAGTGGCATCATCAATAACATGCGACATATCAGAACGAATAGCAGAAGCAGGTTTAGGTGTCGCAAGCTTACTCAAAATGGAAGGTGAATCAAGTGCAGAGCTAGATGGCAGTTCCTTACCTCCCCTCGTAGTTGAGGGATAAATTGTTGCCTTAGCGTCTTTCAAGTTCTTCATACTGACCAGCAGATATAAATCCCAAGTGACTCAAAGAATAGATCTATGCTCCCCGGCAATGGCGCGGAAAATAGTCTTGATAACCCACAAGTATAGGGGTCGCATAGTTTTCGAGGGTAGAGTATTCAACCCAAATTTATTGATTCGACACAAGGGGAGCCAAAGAATATTCTCAAGTATTAGCAGTTGAGTTGTCAATTCAACCACACCTGGATAACTTAGTATCTGCAGCAAAGTGTTTAGTAGAAAAGTAATATGATAGTAGTGGTAACGGTAACAAAGGTTACAGTAGCAAAAGTAATATTTTTGGTACTTTGTAGTGATTGTAACAGTAGCAATGGAAAAGTAAATAAGCGAAGAAACAATATGTGGAAAGCTCGTACGCATTGGATCGGTGATGGAGAATTATGCCGGATGCGGTTCATCATGTAACAGTCATAATGTAGGGTGACACAGAACTAGCTCCAGTTCATCAATGTAATGTAGACACGTATTCTGAATATAGTAATACATGCTTATGGAAAAGAATACATGCTTATGGAAAAGAACTTGCATGACATCTTTTGTCCTACCCTCCCGTGGCAGCAAGGTCCTAATGGAAACTAAGGGATATTAAGGCCTCCTTTTAATAGAGTACCGGAACAAAGCATTAGCACATAGTGAATACATGAACTCCTCAAACTATGGTCATCACTGGGAGTGGTCCCAATTATTTTCACTTCGGGGTTGCCGGATCATAACACATAGTAGATGACTATAGACTTGCAAGATAGGATGAAGAACTCACATATATTCATGAAAACATAATAGGTTAAGATCTGAAATCATGGCACTCGGGCCCTAGTGACAAGCATTAAGCACAGCAAAGTCATAGCAACATAAATCTCAGAACATAGTGGATACTAGGGATCAAACCCTAACAAAACTAACTCGATTACATGATAGATCTCATCCAACCCATCACCGTCCAGCAAGCCTACGATGGAATTACTCACGCACGACGGTGAGCATCATGAAATTGGTGATGGAGGATGGTTGATGATGACGATGGCGACGAATCCCCCTCTCCGGAGCCCCGAACGGACTCCAGATCAGCCCTCCCGAGAGGTTTTAGGGCTTGGCGGTAGCTCCGTATCGTAAAACGCGATGATTTCTTCTCTGGTATTTTTTTCTCCACGAAAGCAAATATATAGAGTTGGAGTTGGCATCGGAGGAGCTCTAGGGGGCCCACGAGGTAGGGGGGCGCGCCCCCACCCTCGTGGACAGGGTGTGGGCCCCCTGGTCTTCATCTTTTGCAATGATTTTTTTTATTTCCAAATAGACGTTCCGTGGACTTTCAGGTCATTCCGAGAACTTTTGTTTCTGCACATAAATAACACCATGGCAATTCTGCTGAAAACAACGTCAGTCCGGGTTAGTTCCATTCAAACCATGCAAGTTAGAGTCCAAAACAAGGGCAAACGTGTTTGGAAAAATGTATACGACGGAGACGTATCAACTACCGAGGCAACACATCTGAGATTAAATTGGCCAGGTTCTTTGTTCTGGAGGCAAGTGTGCTCAAGGTAATGAGGTTTGGCATTCTCTGGAGCAACAATGAATGGCGTGCTGATCACCGCAAGCATCTAAGCCTAAATGACAAAGTCTCCATGAAGCTGAATTTGTTTTTGAAACATCAAATGGCCAGAGACTCGAAAATTTATTTGCCCATTAGTGACTTGTCAGGGCGGTGGATTTTAGTTTGTATGATAATGCTGCATCCACCTAAAGTAACAAAAGTTCTTACGTAAACTTCCTAGTAATTCCCTCTTCGTAGGTGCAACATTACTCCTAACATTTGTAATATCAGTTTGAAACTTGTAATATTGTCGTGTCCTATTCCCACGTTTTCAAAATCCTGCAAATCAAAGAGGTCCTGAGTTGGTGATGATGTTGTGCCTGCCATCTTTCACCAATAGCCATCAGATCTAGATCTGACGCATACAAACCAAACTTCTCCAGTTTTGCACAAAGATGCCCGCACTTGTTCCCAATTTACAAACAACTCCTTGTCTCTCACAATCAGCCTTATCTCCACCCCACCACATCTAGAAGGCCATGGAAAAATCTGGCGCGATGGTCGCTACCGGCGCCGTCCACCCCCAATCTTGGTGTTCCGTGCAATGCACGGGCATCTACACACGGGAAATTATGTCGAACACGGCTAGTTGTAAGCAGGCTAGCTCTACAACCATGATGATAGTGACTGCAGACGGTGAGGCTGACTATGGTATGCCGAACACGGCGCCTATACTCAGGTGTCATCTCCGGACAGGGTCTTGTCACTTCACTGTGAGGAGCAACACGTAATAATTTGACCAACGGGTAGTACAGTGCTACTAGTACATTGGTAGTACTACTACTAGTACTAGTACCACCGTCTGGATTTAGTAGTTGTCGGGGGGATGGACCCCGGGCAGGCAACGGAACCCGGATCCTCTTCAAAAAACAACGGGGTTGGCACCGCCCCTCAATACCGGCACGCGCTTGGCCGGATCGCTCGACCCGGCCAAGCCCCGCAAGCCGGCCAGACTAGCCGACCCGACAAGACACGTCGACTCGGCCCCAACGACTAGCACAAGACGTCCGAACCCGGCACGACCAAAGCCTCCTCAACAAGCCAGCGCCACCCGTGGCGTGCTACGCAATCCAGCCGCGGGTCAACTCCCGTCCCATCCAGGCCGTATGATGGGGACGAGACTTCAATCAATGATGACCGAGGCAACAGTGCCCTGCCCATGCCTCTGGTCAGCAGGAACATGGTAACAGTGCCCCTCACCTACCCGCTGACCAGGGCCGGCGTGTCTATAGTGTCCCCGCCCTCACCGCTGACGACGGCAAGCGGCAACCTGACGGAGAGCACTGTACGCGACTCTTCTCGGCCACGCCCCGACGATCGACAAGACGGCGCACAGTCCCCCTAGGCATGTGGGGCCCGCACCTAGGGGAACCCCGCGAACCACAAGCCCTCAGCGGGACCCAGCCCGGGTCCCCAGACACTGACAATACGGACCCACCGACTTGTAACGTTACCATTGTTCCCCCGGGGGGTTGGACTATAAAACCCCCTGGAGCCCACGATCATACGGGGGGCAGCGAGAGGGCAAGCAGAAAACACATACGAGAGAAAAGCAAGTAAGCATAGGACTAGCCACAAAACAGCAACACCGGAGAGAAGGAGCAGCCCAAGCCTTGGCCAGCTTCCTTCCTCCTCCATACAGCTCCAGGAGCAACATTGTACTATCGATCATCCAACTACACTCGGCAGGACTAGGGGTATTATCTCTCCGGAGAGCCCCGAACCTGGGTATGTCCGGCGTCCCATGCCCGCTCATGCCAACCTCGCCTCTGGAGTCCACCAGCGCCTCGAGCCTCCTCCTCTCTTTAGCCATCCTTGGCATCTGCCGTGCTCCCACCACGGCGGTTGGCGCCACCGTGGGGCAGCTTGAGGAGCTGGCCGGAGCATGCTTCAGACGGGGCCCTTCTCCTACACCGACGAAGTCCGTCGCGGCGGGCGGATGTTGTCGGCGCGCTGCCGCCTCCTTCGCCGTGCTTGCACATCTTCGATGCGTTCGCGGCCGACGTAGTACCCCAGCGAGGTGCTCGCTACTCGACTCTCCCCTCTCCTCGGCGGCGTTTCCGCCGGGGAAATGGACGTCCATGTGGAGGTCTTCGTCACCGGCAACGGCGCCTCCTCCTCGTCGAGCAAGACGAGGAAGGCTGCCGAAGCCAGGGCCGCAGCGGATCGGATCGAGTCGCCCGATCCGTTGTGCGCCGCGATGCAGAGCCTCCGCATTCCCAATGGCACCGACGTCAACGCCACCAACGTTGCTGAGGCCCGAACCCAGCTCGAGGAAAGGCGCCAGCAGATGCTGGACCTGTCCGAGACGGTCGCCGCCACTCAGCGTCGCCTGGACGCCGCTCAGCTGGAGCGCGATGCCGCCTTTGGATTCATGCCCGCCGCAGCCGAGACAAGCCGGGTTGCCGATGTGCATGCCCGGGGAGGAGCGATCGGCCGGGCCCTCTGCACCGTCCCAACCGTCTACGAGACCCGTGCGAAGAACATGCGCGCTGCCCAGGCAGCCGCAGCCGGCCTGGACCAGCTGGCGGGTGAGGAGCTGAAAGAGCGCATCGAGCGGATGCGCGAACTCCTCCACGCCACCAACACCCAGCAGGACCGCCTCAACCAACTCACCAAGCCGGCGGGATCCGGCTCCACCTGCCTTGGCATGCCCGGCGAACTTCTGCACACCGCTTCCTCGCCAGCTGGCGAGGCGCACTCCGGCCAAGCCCGGACTCGGTGCGACCCGGCCGCTACAGCCGCCGGCGGATTGGGCGACGAGCCCGTCCTAGAGATCTAGCGTGGACCCGGCCAGCATGGCCGGCGTCCGGCTCCAACCGACCCGGCCCCCCGTGGTTCGGCCGCCGTCGACTCGGCCCAGCGCCATCGACGACGCCGATGCTCGCCATCGCCTCGATCAGCTCGCTTCGCTCCTCGGAGGTGGAGTAGAGCGGCGCTATCGGGCGGCGTGCCGCCCAGCGCATCCAGAGGAGCCCTTCCCAAAGGATTCATGCTCCCCCGCGACACTCCCAAGTACAACGGGACGGTGAAGCCCGAAGACTGGCTCACCGACTACACCACGGCCATTGGCATCACCGGTGCCAATCGTCGTCTCGCCGTGTGCTACGCACTACTCATGCTCCAAGGGTCGGCCCGCACATGGTTGATCAGCCTGCCGATGGGCAACATCAACACGTGGGTGGACTTCGAGGAAGCCTTCGTCTGCAACTTCACGGGGACCTAAAAGCGACCCGGCCGCCCTAGCCATCTCGCCATGTGTGTGCAAGGGCCTACGGAGACCGGTTGCGAGTACCTCGCATGCTGGACCGAGCTCCGAAACAGCTGCGAGGGCGTCCACGAAGTACAGGCGATCCAGTACTTCGTCAGCGGGTGCCGAGACGACACCCTCCTCAAGCACAAGCTCTTACACTCCAAGCCGGCCACCATGGCTGTGCTCATGGTTACGGCGGACAAGTACGCCAACGCCGACTCCGCCATGAAGATCCAGGTGGCGCTGGATGAAGCCGGCAAGGTGAAGCCGGTTCCTCCGGCCCGGCCGGCGAAGCAGCCGGCAGCAGCATCACCAGAACAACAAGCGCAAGGCCGACTAGCCGGCGCCGCGTCACGACAACCGGCTCGTCGCGGCCACCGAGCCCGTGGCGGACCCCGCGGCGAAGCGCCGGCAAACCGGCAAGACGGCATGGCAACCCGCCATGAGCTTCGAGCAGATGCTCGACGCCCCCTGCAAACACCACAGCGGCGCAAGACCCTCCACACACACGCTTCGGCAGTGCGCCATCACCAAGCGCATCATGATGGGTGACGTCCCGCTCCCTCCGGCTCCGGCTCCGGGCGCGAGACAGCCGCCTCCGCCTCCACCGCCGCCTCCAGCTGGCGGTGCGATGCGCGACGACGCCTACCCGGACCAGAACACAGCCTACGTCATCTTCACCAGCCGCGGCGACGACAAGCGCAGCGAGCGCCTCCTTTAGCAGGAGGTGAACACCATCGTCCCGGCCAAGCCAAAGTTCATGCATTGGTCGGATCCCTGGATCACCTGGACAAGGGAGAATCACCCGGCAGTCATGCCGAGTCCGGGTGGTTACGCCCTCGTCCTCAACCCCACCATCGTCGCGCGGCGCACATGCAAGTTCTCCCGAGTCCTCATCAACGGCGGCACCAGCATCAACATCCTCTACCGCGACACGATGACCAAGCTCAGCCTCAAGGCCGAGGACCTGGAGCCGACCCGAACAATCTTCCACGACATCGTGCCCGGCCTCTCCTGCTCCCCCATTGGCCGGGTCAGGCTAGATGTCCTGTTCGGTGGCAGCAGCCACTTTTGGCACGAACCAATCTGGTTCGAGGTGGTGGACCTGTCCAGCGCGTATCACGCGTTGCTGGGCCGGCCCGCGCTCGCCAAGTTCATGGCGGTTCCCCACTACGCGTACCTGAAGATGAAGATGCCGGGTCCCAAGGGCCTCATCACCATCACCGACGATTACCGGAAGTCCCTGGAGTGCACCCGAGACGGTGCCAAGTTGGCCGAGTCGCTGGTCATTGCCGAGGAGCGGCGCCAGCTCGACCGGATCGTCGCCCTGGCAGGCGAGGCCTCCGCCGCGTCGATCCCGACCCCGGACCCGACCGACGAGGCCGCCTTCAAGCCCTCCAAGGAGACCAAGAAAGTGAAGCTCAACCCAGAAGACCCCAGCTGCAGCAAGTACGTTGTCATAGGCGCCCGCCTCGACATCAAATAGGAAGGCGAGCTCGTCGACTTCCTCCGTGAGAATCGGGATATCTTCGCATGGACCCCCATGGACATGCCAGGTATCCCGAGGAAGTACGTTGAGCACAAACTTCACGTCCGCAAGGACGCCAAGCCTGTCCGTCAACCCCTACGATGATTTTCCGAAGAGAAGAGAAGAACCATTGGTGAAGAGGTTGCCAAGCTTTTGGCGGCCGGCTTCATAATGGAAGTGTTTCATCCCGAGCGTATGTATTGTCACCTTTTGTAAACGCATGAAACCATGGGGTCCCCCAACAAGACTTGGGGGCTGCATTTTGTTGACCAATTTATTGTGTCCCTATTTTCTTGCATCACTATACTACTGAACCTGGCCACTGGTCCGACTCGCTCGACCCGGGGGCTGGCCGGCTCGGTCGCCACCCTGCCGCCTTACTTGGTGATTCCTGATAAAGTTAGGATGTCGCGGTACCCCACTTCGCCCTAAAGCCACAGATCCATCTTTGGCTGTCGGCTGGCAAGCACAACGGGCCAAAGCTCCTTTACGCTTCATACACTAAGTCAAAGGTTGCCGGGTCGATCAACCTGGGCCACCGCGGTCCCCCACTTCGCCCTAAAGCCACAGATCCAGCTTTGGCTGTCGGCTGGCAAGCACAACGGGCCAAAGCTCCTTTACGCTTCATACACTAAGTCAAAGGCTGCCGGGTTGATCAACCCGGGCCACATTCATCAAATGAATAGCCGCACGACCGGCTGCTCGCCAACCGGCTTCGCCGGATTGCCGCCAGCCGGCCCAGTGGGTGTTTCGCTCGCGCTAAACGTTTTGAGGGACCCAAGTCCTACACGCTCCTCTCAAAGAACTGAACTCCTTGTCACGGACCGGAGCCTCGGTCGCCTGACTCGCGCGCGCGGGGGGGGGGGGGGGAGGTTTGAGAAAGGAAAAGCGCATGAAATCGGTCCAAAAAATAGAAGGAAAAAAGCAAAAGCACCCACGACATCTACACAAGTATTCAAGAAAAGGCCCACGACCCGAGTTCATTACACCCTAAAACCCCCAGTGGGTGGGTGGACCTGCTACTTAACAGATTTTACACAAAGTGTCTCAGGCATCTCACGCGCCGCGTCGCGACGTCGACGACTCTCCCCTGGTGGCCTCCGGGTCCAGCGAGGCGCCGGTGTCCTCCTCAGCACCCGCGTCCCAGTAGACGCCCGTCTCCTCCGAGCTCCCCTCCGGATCGTGGAGGAGCAAGCCTTAGTCGTCGTCGTCCACGACCCTGCCGTCTTCCGTCCGCTCCGGATGGAACTCGTCGTGGAAGGCGAACTCGGCGATGTAGCTGGCCCGGGAGGCGATCCGGCTGGCTTGCTCCTGCAAGAGCTGCTCCGAACCGGCCCGCTGGCCCATCAACGCGTCTAGCTGCAGGTCCGGATGCCAGGACAGCGCAAACCGGAGCGCCATCTCAGCACCGGCACGAGCGGCGGAGACGCGCCACTCGCCAAGCCGGTCCGGCCCCATCTCCAACCAACACGCCAGGCGCGAGAAGCTGCTCGGTTGGTCGGAGTCCGGCCATAGGGCCGCCGTCATTGCAGTGCCGTCCTGGGACAGCCGCCCCAACTGCGTTCCCAGGACCTGCAGACGGGCCTCATCGGCGGCGATGATCTCCGGGAAGGTCCAGGCCACCCGCGGCTCCATGCCGGACCCAATGACGCCTGTCGGGTCGCGCTGATAACGGACGGCTTCCTCCGCCAGCCGCTGCGTCTTGATGTCTACTACACAACCTTCTTCTTGTAGACGTTGTTGGGCCTCCAAGTGCAAAGGTTTGTAGGACAGTAGCAAATTTCCCTCAAGTGGATGACCTAAGGTTTATCAATCCGTGGGAGGCGTAGGATGAAGATGGTCTCTCTCAAGCAACCCTGCAACCAAATAACAAAGAGTCTCTTGTGTCCCCAACACACCCAATACAACGGTAAATTGTGTAGGTGCACTAGTTCGGCGAAGAGATGGTGATACAAGTGCAATGTGGATGGTAGATATAGGTTTTTGTAATCTGAAAATATAAAAACAGCAAGGTAACTAATGGTAAAAGTGAGCGTAAACGGTATTGCAATGATAGGAAACAAGGCCTAGGGTTCATACTTTCACTAGTGCAAGTTCTCTCAACAATAATAACATAATTGGATCATATAACTATCCCTCAACATGCAACAAAGAGTCACTCCAAAGTCACTAATAGAGGAGAACAAACTAAGAGATTATGGTAGGGTACGAAACCACCTCAAAGTTATTCTTTCCAATCAATCCGATGGGCTATTCCTATAAGTGTCACAAACAGCCCTAGAGTCCGTACTAGAATAACACCTTAAGACACAAATCAACCAAAACCCTAATGTCACCAAGATACTCCAATGTCAACTCAAGTATCCGTTGGTATGATTATACGATATGCATCACACAATCTCAAATTCATCTATTCAACCAACACATAGAACCTCAAAGAGTGCCCCAAAGTTTCTACCAGAGAATCAATAAGAAAACGTGTGCCAACCCCTATGCATAGGTTCATGGGCGGAACCCGCAAGTTGATCACCAAAAAATACATCAAGTGACTCACGTGATATCCCATTGTCACCACAGATACGCATGGCAAGACATACATCAAGTGTTCTCAAATCATAAAAGACTCAATCCGATAAGATTACTTCAAAGGGAAAACTCAATTCATTACAAGAGAGTAGAGGGGGAGAAGCAACATAAGATCCAACTATAATAGCAAAGCTCGCGATACATCAATCGTGCCAAATCAAGAACACGAGAGAGAGAGAGATCAAACACATAGCTACTGGTACATACCCTCAGCCCCGAGGGTGAACTACTCCCTCCTCGTCATGGGGAGCGCCGGGATGATGAAGATGGCCACCGGTGAGGGTTCCCCCCTCCGGCAGGGTGCCGAAACAGGGTCCCGATTGGTTTTTGGTGGCTACAGAGGCTTGCGGAGGCGGAACTCCTGATCTATTCTGTTACCCGATCGTTTTAGGGTATATGGGTATATATAGGCGGAAGAAGTACGTCCGGGGAGCCACGAGGGGCCCACGAGGGTGGGGGCGTGCCCTAGGGGGGTGGGCGCGCCCCCTGCCTCGTGCCTCCCTCGTTGCTTTCTTGACGTGGACTCCAAGTCTCCCGGGTTGCTTTCCTTCCAAAAATAACTTCTCCAGAAGGTTTCATTCCGTTTCGACTCCGTTTGATATTCCTTTTCTTCGAATCACTGAAACAAGGAAAAAACAGGAACTGGCACTGGGCTCTGGGTTAATAGGTTAGTCCCAAAAGTAATATAAAAGTGTAAAATAAAGCCCATAAACATCCAAAACGGGTAATATAATAGCATGGAACAATCAAAAATTATAGATACGTTGGAGACGTATCAACATCCCCAAGCTTAATTCCTGCTCGTCCTCGAGTAGGTAAATGATAAAAACAGAATTTTTGATGTGGAATGCTACTTGGCATAATTTCAATGTAATTCTTCTTAATTGTGGCATGAATATTCAGATCACGAAGATTCAAGACAAAAGTTCATATTGACATAAAAATGATAATACTTCAAGCATACTAACTAAGCAATTGTGTCTTCTCAAAATAACATGGCCAAAGAAAGTTCATCCCTACAAAATCATATAGTTTAGTTATGCTCCATTTTCGTCACACAAGAATGCTCTCACCATGCACAACCCGATGACAAGCCAAGCAATTGTTTCATACTTTAGTAATCTCAAACCTATAAACTTTCACACAATATATGAGCTAGAGCAATTGAAATAGCACTATGGGTGTTTTAGAATATGATTATGGGGGTTATGTGGAGAAGACAAAAGGAGAAAGTCTCACTAACGAGGCTAATCAATGAGCTATGGAGATGCCCATCGATTGATGTTGATGCAAGGAGTAGGGATTGCCATGCAACGGATGCACTAGAGCTATAAATGTATGAAAGCTCAACAAAAGAAACTAAGTGGGTGTGCATCCAACTTGCTTGCTCACGAAGACCTAGGGCACTTGAGGAGGCCCATCGTTGGAATATACAAGCCAAGTTCTATAATGAAAAATTCCCACTAGTATATGTAAGTGACAAAACAAGAGACTCTCTATCATGAAGATTATGGTGCTACTTTGAAGCACAAGTGTGGAAAAAGGATAGTAGCATTGTACCTTCTCTCTTTTTCTCTCATTTTTTTATTTTTTGTTTGGGCCTTTTTCTCTTTTTTATGGCCTCATTTTTTTATTTTTTTTCTTCGTCCGGATTCTCATCCCGACTTGTGGGGGAATCATTCTTTCCTCATTGGGACAATGCTCTAATAATGATGATCATCACATTTTTATTTACTTAAAACTCAAGAATTAAAACTCAATACTTAGAAAGATATGACTCTATATGAATGCCTTCGGCGGTGTACCGGGATGTGCAATGACTCATGAGTGACATGTATGAAAGAATTATGAGCGGTGGCTTTGCCACAAATACAATGTCAACTACATGATCATGCAAAGCAATATGACAATGATGGAGCGTGTCATAATAAATGGAACGGTGGTAAGTTGCATGGCAATATATCTCAGAATGGCTATGGAAATGCCATAATAGGTAGGTATGGTGGCTGTTTTGAGGAAGGTATATGGTGTGTGTATGATACCGTGAAAGGTGCGCGGTATTAGAGAGGCTAGCAATGGTGGAAGGATGAGAGTGCGTATAATCCATGGACTCAACATTAGTCATAAAGAATTCACATACTTATTGCAAAAATCTACAAGTTATCAAAGCAAAGTACTACGCGCATGCTCCTAGGGGATAGATTGGTTGGAAAAGACCATCGCTCGTCCCCGACCGCCACTCATAAGGAAGACAATCAATAAATAAATCATGCTCCGACTTCATCACATAACGGTTCACCATACGTGCATGCTACGGGAATCACAAACTTTAACACAAGTATTTCTCAAATTCACAACTACTCAACTAGCACAACTTTGATATCACTACCTCCATGTCTCAAAACAATCATCAAGCATCAAACTTCTCTTAGTATTCAACACACTGATAAGAAAGTATTTACTATTCTTGAATACCTAGCATATTAGGATTATTTAAGCAAATTACCATGCTATTTAAGACTCTCAAAATAATCTAAGTGAAGCATGAGAGATCAATAGTTTCTATAAAACAAATCCACCACCGTGCTCTAAAAGATATAAGTGAAGTACTAGAGCAAAAACTGACTACTCCAAAAGATATAAGAGAAGATCAGTGAGTAGTCGAATTATTATGCAACTATGTGAAGACTCTCCCATTTAATAATTTCAGATCTTGGTATTTTATTCAAACAGCAAGCAAAGCTAAATAAAATAAAATGACGCTCCAAGCAAAACACATATCATGTGGTGAATAAAAATATAGCCCCAAGTAAAGTTATCGATAGACGAAGACGAAAGAGGGGATGCCATCCGGGGCATCCCCAAGCTTAGGCTCTTGGTTGTCCTTGAATATTACCTTGGGGTGCCTTGGGCATCCCCAAGATTAGGCTCTTTCCACTCCTTATTCCATAGTCCATCGATTCTTTACCCAAAACTTGAAAACTTCACAACACAAAACTTAACAGAAAATCTCGTGAGCTCCGTTAGCGAAAAGAAAACAAAACACCACTTCAAGGTACTGTAATGAACTCATTATTTATTTATATTGGTGTTAAACCTACTGTATTCCAACTTCTCTATGGTTTGTAAACTATTTTACTAGCCATAGATTCATCAAAATAAGCAAACAACACACGAAAAACAGAATCTGTCAAAACAGAACAGTCTGTAGTAATCTGTAACTAACGCAAACTTCTGGAACTCCAAAAATTATAAAATAAATTGGTGGACCTGAGGAATTTGTATAGTAATCATCTGCAAAAATAATCAACTAAATATCACTCTCCAGTAAAAAGTTTTCGCTAATCTCGTGAGCGCTAAAGTTTCTGTTTTTTATAGCATGATCATAAAGACTTCACCCAAGTCTTCCCAAAGGTTCTACTTGGAACAAACACTAACTAAAACACAAAACCACACCTAAAAAGAATATAAATGGATTATTTATTCCTAAACAGAACCAAAAAGCAAGAAACTAAAATAAAATTGGGTTGCCTCCCAACAAGCGCTATCGTTTAACGCCCCTAGCTAGGCATGATGATTTCAATGATGCTCACATAAAAGATAAGAATTGAAACATAAAGAGAGCATCATGAAGGATATGACTAGCACATTTAAGTCTAACCCACTTCCCATGCATAGGTATTTCGTGAGCAAACAACTTATGGGAACAAGAATCAACTTGCATAGGAAGGTAAAACAAACATAACTTCAAGATTTTAAGCACATAGAGAGGAAACTTGATATTATTGCAATTCCTACAAGCATACATTACTCCCTCATAATAATTTTCAGTAGCATCATGAATGAATTCAACAATATAACCAGCACCTAAAGCATTCTGTTCATGATCTACTTGCATAAAAATTTTACTACTCTCCACATAAGCAAAATTCTTCTCATTCGGGATAGTGGGAGTATCATAAGAGACTTGAATACTATAAATTGCTTCCACATTAAAAGAGTAATGTTAAGAAAAAGGGGAATCATAATCATGATAAGTTTTATAAATATAATCATCACTCCTTCTATAGCATAAGTTTCATCACAATAATCATCATAAGTAGCAACTTTGTTCTCATCATAATCAATTGGAACCTCTTCCGAAATAGTGGACTCATCACTAAATAAAGTCATGACCTCTCCAAATCCACTTTCATAAATATTATAAGATTCAACATCCTCCAAAATAGTGGGATCATTACTTCCTAAAGTTGACACTCTTCCAAACCCACTTTCATAAATATAATCATCATAAGTAGGAGGCATGCTATCATCATAAGAAATTTGCATATCAAAACTTGGGAGGCTAAAAATATCATCATTATTAAACATAGCATCCCCAAGCTTGGGAAAAACATTAATTGCAGCAAATATATTTTAAAAAACATCATCTTCATCAAACATAGCATCCCCAAGCTTGGGCCTTTTCATATCATAAGCATAATCACTCTCATCATTAATAGTATGGATAGCACCAATAGTATAGCAATTATCATATTCTTCCAAGCAAGTGCCAAAAAGATTTTCAAGATCATAAGAAGTATGATTATCTTCCCAATCATAATCATCACAACAAGCAATAGGCATAACGAGATCATGATCAAGTGCATCATCTTCCACAATTATTTTTGATTCATTTTCATGCGGCACAACAATAATAGGAGCAACATTATTTGGGAGAGATATATTTTTACCTCTCTTCCTTTTCCTTTTCTTCTTATTCACCACATCATGTGTGGGTTCAATCCTCTTTTTGGAACTCCTTATTGATGAGATTGGTTGAATAGAAGTCTCCTCCTCGTTACCTGATTCATCATAAGAAATAATAGGAGGATAATGGGAAGTCTCTTCCCTTTCATTAGTATTCTCTTCATCTTCTATTTGCTTTATTTTCTTTATGTAATTGGCAATATAAGGATTTTGAATGCAATTCACCGCACAATACATATAAATTTCCTCTAGATCAAAGCCAAGAAGTTTATAACAGGCAAATTCTGGAAGATGCTTAGTTATACATTTCATTTTTTTCGTAGCCCATAAGCAAACTAAGTTCATTATAATGTGAAAGGGAAATCAAATCATCACAATTTTTGGACACGATTAGATCATGAAACAATTTGCATCAGATAGCTAAATGACCCTGTTCATTGCAAAGTCCACAAGTACGACCAAGAAAATTTAAATCTTCAGCACAAACATCTAGCCTTTCTTGCAACAATTTAGTTTCTAAGTGCTCATGCCTCTTGCAATATCTATCTTCCCTATTTGGTGTGTACTTGCAAACCCAATGCACTCCACAAAAATTGACATGTTTATAGGAGACATTTTCATCATAACTAGTGCAATCATCATTAGTACCATGGATATTCAAGGAGTTTACTAACAACATTGAAATCATACTCATCATTCAAAGATTTAGTGCCAAACATTATAATGCATTCTTCTTCTAACACTTTGGCACAATTTTCCTTTCCATCATACTCACGAAAGATATTAAAAAGATGAAGCGTATGAGACAAACTCAATTCCATTTTTTTAGTTTTTTCTTTTATAAACTAACTAGTGATAAAACAAGAAACTAAAAGATTCGATTGCAAGATCTAAAGATATACCTTCAAGCACTCACCTCCCGACAGCGGCGCTTTAAAAAGAGCTTGATGTCTACTACACAACCTTCTTCTTGTAGACGTTGTTGGGCCTCCAAGTGCAAAGGTTTGTAGGACAGTAGCAAATTTCCATCAAGTGGATGACCTAAGGTTTATCAATCCGTGGGAGGCATAGGATGAAGATGGTCTCTCTCAAGCAACCCCGCAACCAAATAACAAAGAGTCTCTTGTGTCCCCAACACACCCAATACAATGGTAAATTGTATAGGTGCACTAGTTCGGTGAAGAGATGGTGATACAAGTGCAATATGGATGGTAGATATAGGTTTTGTAATCTGAAATATAAAACAGCAAGGTAACTAATGGTAAAAGTGAGCGTAAATGGTATTGCAATGATAGGAAACAAGGCCTAGGGTTCATACTTTCACTAGTGCAAGTTCTCTCAACAATAATAACATAATTGGATCATATAACTATCCCTCAACATGCAATAAAGAGTCACTCCAAAGTCACTAATAGCGGAGAACAAACGAAGAGATTATGGTAGGGTACGAAACCACCTCAAAGTTATTCTTTCCAATCAATCCGATGGGCTATTTCTATAAGTGTCTCAAACAGCCCTAGACTTCGTACTAGAATAACACCTTAAGACACAAATCAACCAAAACCTAATGTCACCTAGATACTCCAATGTCACCTCAAGTATCTGTGGGTATGATTATACGATATGCATCACACAATCTCAAATTCATCTATTCAACCAACACATAGAACCTCGAAGAGTGCCCCAAAGTTTCTACCGGAGAATCAAGAAGAAAATGTGTGCCAACCCCTATGCATAGGTTCATGGGAGGAACCCGCAAGTTGATCACCAAAATACACATCAAGTGAATCACGTGATATCCCATTGTCATCACAGATACGCACGACAAGGCATACATCAAGTGTTCTCAAATCATTAAAGACTCAATCCGATAAGATTACTTCAAAGGGAAAACTCAATTCATTACAAGAGGGTAGATGGGGGGAAGCAACATAAGATCCAACTATAATAGCAAAGCTCGCGATACATCAAGATCGTGCCAAATCAAGAACACGAGAGAGAGAGAGAGAGATCAAACACATAGCTACTGGTACATACCCTCAGCCTCGAAGGTGAACTACTCCCTCCTCATCATGAGAGCACCGGGATGATGAAGATGGCCATCGGTGAGGGATCCCCCCCTCCGGCAGGGTGCCGGAACCGGGTCCTGATTGGTTTTTGGTGTCTACAAAGGCTTGCGGCAGCGGAACTCCCGATCTATTCTGTTCCCCGATCGTTTTAGGGTATATGGGTATATATAGGCGGAAGAAGTACGTCAGGGGAGCCACGAGGGGCCCACGAGGGTGGAGGGCGCGCCCTAGGGGGGTGGGCGCGCCCCCCTGCCTCGTGCCTCCCTCGTTGCTTTCTTGACGTGGACTCCAAGTCTCCCGGGTTGCTTTCCTTCCAAAAATAACTTCTCTAGAAGGTTTCATTCCGTTTCGACTCCGTTTGATATTCCTTTTCTTCGAAACACTGAAACAAGGGAAAAAACAAGAACTGGCACTGGGCTCTGGGTTAATAGGTTAGTCCCAAAAGTAATATAAAAGTGTAAAATAAAGCCCATAAACATCCAAAACGGATAATATAATAGCATGGAACAATAAAAAATTATAGATACATTGGAGACGTATCAGCATCCCCAAGCTTAATTCCTGCTCGTCCTCGAGTAGGTAAATGATAAAAATAGAATTTTTGATGTGGAATGCTACTTGGCATAATTTCAATGTAATTCTTCTTAATTGTGGCATGAATATTCAGATCCGAAAGATTCAAGACAAAAGTTCATATTGACATAAAAATGATAATACTTCAAGCATACTAACTAAGCAATTATGTCTTCTCAAAATAACATGGCCAAAGAAAGTTCATCCCTACAAAATCATATAGTTTAGTCATGCTCCATTTTCGTCACACAAGAATGCTCTCATCATGCACAACCCCGATGACAAGCCAAGCAATTGTTTCATACTTTAGTAATCTCAAACCTATAAACTTTCACGCAATATATGAGCGCGAGCTATGGACATAGCACTATGGGTGGAATAGAATATGATGATGGGGGTTATGTGGAGAAGACAAAAAAGGAGAAAGTCTCACACCAACGAGGCTAACCAATGAGCTATGGAGATGCCCATCGATTGATGTTTATGCAAGGAGTAGGGATTGCCATGCAACAGATGCACTAGAGCTATAAATGTATGAAAGCTCAACAAAAGAAACTAAGTGGGTGTGCATCCAACTTGCTTGCTCACGAAGACCTAGGGCACTTGAGAAGGCCCATCGTCGGAATATACAAGCCAAGTTCTATAATGAAAAATTCCCACTAGTATATGTAAGTGACAAAACAAGAGACTCTCTATCATGAATATCATGGTCCTACTTTGAAGCACAAGTGTGGCAAGGCCGCATGCAGGTACTGACTCCTCCTCTAGCCTCTCGAATCTACACCATCAGCGGTCCGCCGGCAGATACATGAATGGCGGTCGGCCGGGCTCGGTGCTGGCTCAAAAGCTCGTCGGCGCACCGTTGCCACTCATTATGTGCGATGACTACCCAAAGAAGGTCTTGCGCCGCGTGTCTACAACACCGGAACATCCCGGATGGGTGCTCATCAAGTGCTCAACCGATGGGGTATGTGCTACTTTAGCTTCGGTTGTGCTCTCGGATTAGACTTGTTGTGCTAACTTAAAATTTTATTGTGTAGAATGGATGCAAGTTTTGGTATTGGGAAGAAGAGTACATCGATATATTGATAGAGCACAATTTAGTAGATGTTGTAGCACTTTTAGCTAGCATAGAGGCTAGAGATGAGACTAGTGCACTTGTTGATATAATAAAGGCTAGACATGAGACTAGATGCGAGGAAGCAACGCCTACTTATTTACACTCCAGAAAGAAAGAAGCACGCCAGATCGAGCCTCCGCAGATCAACAATGAATGCATAGAGAAGGCACTAATCCAACTTACAACAACAGTTATGGAAGTTGGATATCTTCTAAAATGTATTCTTGTGGTTCTTGTTTTCTTTGGTCTTGCTTTTCTAGTCCAATTTTAGTGATGTATTTCCATGTACCAAAAATTAATGATGAAAAAAAGATATGTGTTTGGAAAGAAAAATGTACGCGGCCGGGATGTGTCCGCGCATTGGGCGCACGGCCACCGCATCCGAGAAATGGTGATGTGGACATCGCTTGTACAAAAGAAGCTATTGAGAAGACACTGTTAATGTCTACAACAGTGAATAAAGTTGAGGACAAACGTGCCCGGTCTAAGAAAAACAAGCCTGCATCATTCATGCAAAATCTACATGTACATGTGTGTCCATCAACATGCAAGGGATCAAGAGCCACAAGTCCAGCCATGCATGCATGCAAGGGGTCAACTGCTGTTGTGCTTGCCACGTCCAGTGCAAAATTACAACAAGTGGGCATGCTGCTGCATGTGGGACGTCATTAAAGAATTGGGCCTGGCCCACCATGTCGAGGGCGTCTGTCTGGACCTGCCGCCACCGCCTACATCGAGTGCGTCTGCGCGTCTAATAAATAGCTACAGATTATTAGGGTTTAGACTCGGGTTTTGTTTAGAGAAGTTTAGCTATATTGCTACTTTTATTTGTCTTTGCTCGTAGCGGCTAGTGCGACCATCAAGACATCCTATCGGAACCTCATCTTGTGAGGTTAATCCCATCTAGCATATTCGCAATTTTGAGATTGCTTGGCTATTATTTTCTTGCATGTTCTTCGATTTGCTTGCAGGAAAAATCCTTCCTGGATAGGTCGATCGCGCCCGTTGGCTCGGTCGATAACACCGTGGAGTTGGTTCAGCGATTGCCGTGGATATCAGTCGTGTACGGTTCTCCCTGTACGGTTGGTAGCCGGATCGTGAGGGTCAAGTCCCACCCAAAATTGTAGTTATCTCCCTCTCATCGAAAGATCGAGCCCCAGTTCACATCAAATGGCCCGGACACGACCCCATTGCCCTACCCAAACGGACAGAATCCGGGCAAAACAGAGGTCCGTTAGGGGTCATGCATTGGAGTTGGCCTTACAAGTGGGACCGCAGTTGAGGAAACCGACTAGTATCGGCAAGCCCCCACCTCGCCCGCCGCACGATGGCTAAGTTAGAGAAACGACAAGGTTAAAGAGATAGCTGTAGCACGGACTCCAAGAAATATGGTGTGAGATGGAAGTCGTGCTGGTGGCGTGTGCCGTACTCCTGGACGTGAATGCTTGATCTGGCCCATGCCACCCTACTATATATCGAGGATTCGAGGTGCTGCTACATACAACGAACACATTAACATATGGCCCACCTCACAATGTGGCCAAATTTCCTGGAGTCCGTGCTAGGTTAAAAAGTGTTCTTTGTGAGGGTGGGTGGCTAGTCTCCAGTTTAAAAACTTGTTGTATTACGTATACATAGACATAGAGATAGTACAGTAGTTTTGAAAGTTTGAACCCAAACATCAGAATGAAATTTCTACTGGACTCATCTGAGGACCTAGGATGATGGGATTCGCTGCTACAGTAAAAACACCCGCCCGACGTGCGAAGCATGTGAAGCTAGTACAAATAGTAGTAGTACTATTGTTGATTGGACTCATCCGATAACCTGTTGCAATGCACGTACAATTATGTATTTGGAAATATTTTTTTGCCTCGTCGCAGCACCCACTCAGAGAAGCGACTCGAAGGCCATTCATAAATTTAGTAACTTTATCACAGGCATATCATTTTATTACATACAATAGGTCATGAACCCACAACGACAATGATGATACATTCTAGTAAATACTAAAGTTTTCATCACACAACAAATAAAAGGCAATGAAATGAACTTCAGCTCAACCAATCCTCGGCATTGGAAACGCTTGCTTTGAACGAGAAGTGATTCTCTAGGAAGGGGCAGCTACTGTCAATCTCGAGACCAACGTAGGAGTGAACATCCTGGCTGAAGCGGCCTATGTCAGGACGCATATTGTGATTGCCACGGTAGGGAACCATAGCAATGTCCGAGGTATAGATACATTTGCTTCTCATAAATGGTAGTAACATTGTGTCAACAGCAGTTGGATCGTCTTTCACCATGATTGGATAGTTTTGTCCAACGAAGAGCGAGTTTCCTCCAAGAGTATCAATACTAAACCAGGGAGAAGGTGTTGGCGCTAGCACAGTAGTATCCATCCCGAATACCCTGCAATGGATGTTGGAATAGGTCCGGAGAGTGCGACCATGGGAGACAACACCTGCTTCCTTAGTAACATCAGCAGTGCCCTGTATACAGACAAGAAGAGGTGATCCATCGGAATAAGTTGCCAGGCGCCACTGAGTATATGGGTCCCCATGCTCGTGATCATCATCATTGTCATCTCCCCCTTGGTTATAAATTTTTTCAAATATAGGTGGTGGAATGTTCACAGGACCTTGGAAAGACAAGAAGGTTAATTAGTAAAGGGAAACTAGCTAACCCACATGCATGTGGATGAAACAATTATAATTACGGTGGAAGACAAACGTACCGAAAGCATAAGGATTCCATGCAAAAATAGTGCCACGAGTGGTGGCCGCAAACACAAGACCCTCGTATTGAATTGCATCACAGTACTGATCATCCGTGTATAGAAACTGATTTTTGAGCAATATCCATCGAGTCGAACCATGAAGGATGGCAACAAGCTTGTCGAAGATAGCGACAACACAAGCATTCCTATAACCCCAAGAGCGGTCGGGAACTCGACAAATTGCTATCTTCTGTAGACGACAGTCACCATGATCGTAGTTGAACAAACATAGAATACCGGTGTGCTCAAGCTCTGGGCAGTCTGAGATTTTTGGAAGTGGAACCCGGTGATGAGTGTACACATTCACAAGTTCCCACTCGCAGTTGTACCCAATATAAACAACCCAATCTCCATTTGCGCCTGCCCAAGCCTTACCCTCAAGTGATGGCATCTTAACATCACACGTATCATTATCAAGCGGCATCAACTTGCACAAGGGGAGGCTTGCGTCGTCCGCGCGCCAGTGACCAGGTTCATGGTGAAGAAGATAGGGGAGATCAAACCGCTCCTGGACCCTTGGGTTCGTTGTAATGTTGTTATTAGTTCAGTCGAGAATGGTCTTGAACGAACCTACCATGCTAGCCGAGGTGATGACATTGCACCGATCAATGAGTTCCTCTACCACGTCATCTTTCAGATCGGGGCAAGAATAACAGGGTCGTTTCCGGCCTGTTCCTTCCATGGAGAAGACAATCGAACAATGGCAGAAGGAAGGGTGAAGGCAAATGGAGG
This sequence comes from Aegilops bicornis, assembly GCA_021605145.1. Taxonomy (NCBI): domain Eukaryota; kingdom Viridiplantae; phylum Streptophyta; class Magnoliopsida; order Poales; family Poaceae; genus Aegilops; species Aegilops bicornis. The sequence continues at coordinate 495,145,459 of CM038672.1, read as the reverse complement.
AGGGAGGAAGAGCGTGCGATAGCAGTTCCAAATCAAGAGGGAATGCGAAGAGTCGGTGGACGGTTGCCACGGTACACGAAGAGGTGCCCCGACCTACATAGATGTCCGTTCAGAAATAGTACAAAAGGTCTCACCGTCGTATCACTGACATGTGGGAACGGGACCACATGTCAACGGAACATGGTGTGTAATTTATCGTGCAAAATGCGATCTGGCCGCGTTGGCCCAAGGTGTCGCATTAGTTATCGACCTTTTATTTTTTTAATGGCATGCCATTCAGTTTCGAAGCACGACTAACTGGTACTGTATGCAGAGAAAATATAAACTACTCTACCACTACTCCACCTCTAGTACTAGTAGTATAAAAAGATATATAGGCTGGAGCTTCAGCGCTTTCTTGCTAAGGGCTGCCCACTTGCTTCTCACACTATCACCCTCTCTCCAGATCTAAAAAAGACGGCCTCTCTCTCCCTCCTCACCGGTGGTCACAGGTCCGTCGGGGAAGAAAAGGACGTGCAGCGTTGACGCACTCGTCGTCGGCGAGCGAGGTCATGCACTGACGACAAGGCCGTCCTCTCAGACCTAGCGCCCACGCGGGATGGCCTCCTTCCCCAAGCTCGCTGCCGTAGTGTGTGCGGAGGACAACGACCACGAGCGAAGCCACTTCCCGCCGACCCTCAGGTATGCTACCTCTTTTCGAACCATATCCTTGTTCTATTGCCCCATCTGCCACGTCACTGCATGTGGATCTTTTTCCACTCCACCATCTTCCCAATTTGCTATCCTCTTCTCTGCTAGTCACGCAAACGAAAACCTTAACTTGCACTATTAAAGGAAACCCTACTTCGTGCAGACTAATCCATGTCTGGGTTGAATAAGGAAAGGAAGGGAGACTGTACTGTCCAAGAGACTAGGCATCGAACCCGCATCTAGGTTGTAAAGGGGAAAATCAGTAGCTAAAGACAACAAAAATGGGACGTAATCCACATATGTTGCCTGGATATTTGTTGCTCTGGGCAATCATACCTCCCTCACCACTCCATGCGTTCGTGGAGGTACATCGTACTGGTGCGCCCACTGTCCAAATGGGCCTCCCATGCTCTTATTGCCACTTTTTTGCTGTTAGTATAACGCCAGCGGTCAAGTCAAGCAATGCTACTGCCAAAGTGATGCCACATTTAACTAATGCACTTTTCAGGTCTAATGCCACCGATAAATTTAAGCAGTGCCATTTAATGTCAGTGGATTATTTCAGGGTTAGCTGTTGATTGTGGATGTATTAAAGATTTTTCAGCTAAGGCATTCTAATGCTGTTGTACAGCCAGTATACCAACGATGAATCTTGTTACTACCTTCAGAATTTTGCACTGTTAATTCTTATAGATTACATACCTCGAGTTAGTTAATAATATTTACCTTGAAGGTACATGGTTTGCAATTTTTTATACTGTCATTACTTAATAATGCAAGTTACCTTCAGACTTTGTATTTGGTTTAATGTTCTTGCACAGCTACTATACCAATGCTGAAACTTGTTACCTTTACATTTTGTATTTTTAATTCTTATAGAAATCTTCTAGTGCTAGAGCTTATGGAAATATGTTCAGCAAAACCATTGTACTATACCCTGTAATAAAATAACTACTATATTGTTGCACTAGCCACTGGATTAGTCTATATTTGTACTATTCGAATGGTGTTGCATTAGCGTATGGACATATATAAAGTCTGGCAAGCTTTCCCAGATATGTGCTCAAGAAAACTACTACCTGTTTTTCTAAATACTAGACGTTTGGGTACTTTAAATTGAACCGCGAAAACGTCTTATATTAAGGAACAGGGGGTGTAGAGTTCACTCAAATTATCCCAGTAAAGCTAGTCACACCTTTGTTAAAATTAATGTTCATTATGTTATCGGAGGAGGTCTGTATGTTTGTCTCTAATGCCTGTCGACTACATACCTGACATCATGATGTAATGTTGTGACACTCCAAAATTTTAATTTCTGTTTTCAGCAAAAAACTTTATTTGTTTTGAAAGAGGCCATTTAAATCCTTCCAAAAACCTCTCTCTCTCAAAACTTTTCCCCATGGCAAGGATTTTATTTTTTGTATCTTCTTCAACCCTGGTGTTTGGTTATTTAAAACCTTTCTTCTGATTTTCCCATCTCAAATATATTTTTGGAATTTATTTTCTTTTAAAAAGAAACCCTATGGGTTTTGGGCTACTCTTTTGTTTTGAAACTATCCATTGTTTTACCATGCCTCATGTGGTAAATCCTCCCAAAACCCCTCCCTCCACTTTGGGGCAACCCAAACATTCTGTTCCAACAGGTCCAACCCATTTTTGAATTTTATTTCATTTATTTTTTTTCCCAAAAACAATTCTGTCCATTATTCTAAGCCTAGATGATGTACAAAGGAAGTACCTGATTTCTTTTGAGTTTTGATCTCAAACCAACTCCTCTGGATAGTCCTTAGCACCCCCAACCTAGATCCATCAAGATCCACTCTTCCTCTTTTCAAAATTTCCAAGTTTTAACCCCCTGCAAGTTTGGACCAGATTCATCATTTTTGGTGAAATTCATATTTTCCTTTCTCCAAAAATTCCACCAAAATTCAGGCAGACCCCAGGTGCTTTGAGAGGCCACCACACCATAGATCAGCCCCAGATAAATTTTTGTCATGCTTGAATCATTTCATAAAACACTTGGCCGGCACTGTTCCTATGCATATTCAGTAAATTCAGAGATTCAGAGTTTTGTCAGTGTCGTTTTTTGTCAGTGCCTTGTCATCGATCACCAGTGCACCCTGGCGCTTTGCGCACGGCCTCTCCTCCTTGACCAGAGCACCGCACACTCCCTTGGACGGGCGCAGGTGTCGATGGCGGCGAGCCTCACCGACGCCGGCAGCTTCTGCGGTGGCAGAGCCACCCGTGGCGGCCAACGGGAGCCAGCGCCAGCTCGCTACGCCGTTCGGCGCCGCCCAACGCTCCCTAGCCCTCTGCGTGGCCTCATGCATGCCAGCGCACACCGCAGCACCGTCGGCGTGGCCCAGCAAGCACAGGGCGCGCCCTCTGCCGCCGACGGGCCCGCGCCGCCCCGTTCTGTCGAAATCACCCATGCGCGCCTAATCCAACCTGGTTTAGCTTCTAAACGGAACCCGTGGACCTCCACGTTGATGCCCAACCTCCTAAACGCCCCGACCAAATACTGCGCCGCCGTAACCATCGCCGGAGATCCCCGTTCATGGCCACCGCCTCGGATCGCCTATAAAATGGAGTCCCGAGCTCGTTCTCGAGCACACACCACCACTGCACCCCACCAGAACCCCGCCAAGCCACTAGGAGGACCTCGAGGAGGTCTCCTCCCCCAACTCCGGCCGCCCCGACCCGCCTCGGCCACCAGCTCGATTCACTCCGGTGAGGCCATCCCCGCCTCCCAAACCTCGTTGGTAGTCTCCACGTGCACCAAGTGATCTAACCCAAGTTGCAATTTGACCTCCGCATCCCTCCCCGACGAGATCCATCTTCACCCGAGCCGCCGTCCGCCGGAGCAAGGACCACCGTCGACGTGGTGCTCGCCGACGACCACCACCACCACCCACGGACGCGGAAGGACACGCTGAGCACGTAGGTACCCTCCGATCCTCCTAACTCGCCGTGGATCGCCGCCGGCGACCTCTGCAGCTCTCGGGCGCCGGCGCGCTCTGCTTCTCCTCCCGTTTGAAAATTCAAACCTGACAGGTGGGACCCCTCGTCAGTATTTTCTCTTTTTCGTACCGTTTTCTGAAAACGCCTTCGGGCAGAGTACGTCTCCATTTGCAGTTGATGGGTTTTTAGCCGAAGCGTTTTCTTTTTTTATAAGTTAGCCCCTGGAAACTTTCTGTTTCATTATAGATGAGTCCCTGGACTAAAACCTTTATAACTTTTAAATAGAAACTGATTTTGATTGATTCTTTTTCTATCGTCTTTATTTTTCTGTCTAGTTGTTTGTCATATTTATTTGAAAAATATTTGGAATACTTTTTTGTGCACTCAGGGTATTTACGTTAGTACGTATTTTCTCATACCGTAGATACCGGAGGAGGTGACGGAACCGCGAACTTCACCAAGCTAGACTCCGACTACTCCGAACCAGGAAAGCATGTTTGAACTTTTGATATGATGAGTGTTCATTGCATGTTTGCATTAAGTAGTTTCATGGCATGTTTATGAGAATTTTGATAAATGTTATATTACATGCAAAGTTGAGGCAAGTGAGTTTCGAAAATCCATATGTTGTTGGATATGAGTTTGCATGGCCATGTGATGGCATGAGAATGGGTAAGATGGCAGTGTTGTAGCATGCCAGTCTTATGCCAGACTATTTGACTCCAGTGTCAACGTGAATCAAGTCACGTTTCCATCCGTTTTCCCTTCCTGTACTACCACATGTTTTCCGCAAGGGATATGGCTTAGTAAGTTGCAAACCTCTTTCCTGGTACACACCAAATAGAGAGGCCGTGATGAGGGTTCCATGGCCCTGGATTAAAGCCAGTCATCCGGTCAGGGGGCATGGGTGTTTCCGGTTGGGACCGAGAGGGGGGCACCCCTTAGAGCGCGCGTATATAAATTTGATCCCATGCTATTCGAGGTTGTGATCTCCCCGTCTCAAAGTTTTTCTTGAACGTTGTCTATGGTGATTCCTGGCATCATGAGGTGGGATGGGTGTGTACTGGTTAGATGTGTTTCTACCGAAATACCGTAAACGGAACTAGTCCTTCGTGACTACGGAAATCCGTTGGCTGTGGGTAATTAGTACAAACTCTGCAGAATCAAAAATCCTTTGAATCATCTTATCCATGTCCAGGTACTGTGTTGAACTTATCTTGTCAGTGTCAGTCTCGGTGATAAAACTCCGGTGAACCACATGAGTGTTAAGTCCAGCTAAATGTTTACTCCTGTGGATGGACTAACCCGTTTATTATTATGTGTTGAATATTTGCTATGAGTGTTATATCTTCGTGAATTTATCAGATATGAATAATGAAATATAAGCCCTTTCTGCGATGTCGCTCAGACGTCCGACTGTGGCATGCTTGTTATTTACCTTCTATATAAGCCCATTCTGCGATGTCGCTCAGACGTCCGACTGTGGCACGCTTGTTATTTACTTTCTGTATAAGCCCTTTCTGCGATGTCGCTCAGACGTCCGACTGTGGCACACTTGTTATTTACTTTCTATATAAGCCCTTTCTGCGATGTCGCTCAGACGTCCGATTGTGGCATGCTTGTTATTTACTTTCTATATAAGCCCTTTCTGTGATGTCGCTCAGGCGTCCGACTGTGGCACGCTTGTTATTTACTTTCTATATAAGCCCTTTCTGCGATGTCGCTGCGACGTCCGATTGTGGCACGCATGTTATTTAGTTTCAACATAAGCCCTTTATGTGGTGTCGCTTAGACGCCCGACTGTGGCATGATAATTTATTTGTTTGCCCTTCGAGGCGTCGCTCCAGACACCCGATCGGTTTTTTGTTATTTTTTTTGGATTTCTGGAGGACTACAGCCCGACTTCCTTTTTACTTATCATGTTGTGCAATATTTATTATTTGAATGTGCATTGCTATTTGCTCATGACGCATTCATGCATGCATTTGTTATATCTTATGTCCGAACTGTCTTGCGAGTACTTTAGAAGTACTCACCTGGCTTGTTGATTTGGCCAGATGTTGACGAAGGCGATCTCATGGATGAAGAGTTCGATAGCGAGTCCGACACCTAGAGGAGTCCCAGTCAGTCTCGTGCGATCCTGGATTTGGTCACTGTATTATATCCGCTTCCGTTACCCAAATAAATTCATCAAGCCTCACCTCGACGCTCGATGAGCTGCCAGTTTAGGAGTCATGTTATCCACTCCACTGTGATATATCTACCACCACTTTTATCTCGAGTCAGTAGTATGCCACCACACCCCTGTATCGTAACCGCCCTTATGTACAATATTGGCGTGTTTGTAATAAATTGTTGAGCAGCCTCAGCTCAACCCTGTAATATATTTATTGCTACTGGCCTTCTGCATCAAGTATTTGTCTACCAGTAAGGATAATTCTTCCTATATGGAATCTAGAGATCGGTTTCTCAATAAGTATTTTATTGAAAAACCGGTCATGACAAATGTTAAGTCATTTCCTTTTGTACAGTGTCACTGAATTGTTAAGGCGGTGATGGCATTTTATTTTAGTTGAACTGCACAAAATATGCTTAAAAGAAGAGGAAAGGTCAGCAATGGCTCAATTTTTCAGAAAAAAACTATGTATGCCATCCCGACATCGTACCATTTGTTGCCTTATTTATTCCTTCAAACAGGTGGTTAGAAACAGTCTTGCTACCTTTTCCCATTAAGAAATTGGAATGCTTATATTTGTGAGTCTATGCTTCAACTAGTGCCACTTCTATAGTAATCACACTTTCAATATCTATGCAAACATGGATGCTCAATTTTAGTGGAACTGCATAAAATGTCCAAATGGTTCAACATTAGGAGCATGTTTTCTTCCAAACCTTTATATCCAATTGGTGGCACTATGAGCTGTTCATTACGAAGGTACATGGTTTGCTACTATCTTGCTACTCTTTTAAATCTTTGTCATTAGATAGTAATACTAGTAGTTTGCATGTGAATTTATTGGCAGGGTGGACCTACATTGGAGGTGCATGACATGATTCAATGGTTGGATGCTCAATTTTGGTTGTATCGATTTCACCTCTTCCATCACTGCGAACATGGATATCCTTGGTCTGATGAAGAATAGGCGCTATATTTTTGCTCTGAACGAGCAAATCAATTCAGTATGAAATTTTCCACGGCAAAACATAACTGTATCAAATTGTCCAGTGCAAAACATGACAGATGCTAAGAGGAAGAGACGTGTTTAAACCGAAAATACAAGGTGGGGTATATGTTTAATAGCTGCTTGATATTTGTGCAGACAGAGATGTCTGCCCTTTGCTATTTAGCAAAGAAACAAAGTGACCGCAATTTTGGTTGAACTGCACAAGAGAATAGTATAGTCACTGCATGCAGTGCCATTTGAAAATAGACACGGAAAGATTAGACAGTCATTTCATGGACTGCAGAAAAGTAGTACTGTACTATTTATTGGCCAACACTAGGTGCTTCATTGCTTTGGTCTGATTATACAATGGGCATCATTTTGCCTAAGTTAAAGTTTGTATTCTGAAAATAGTCTCGCCGTGTAATCGAGAGAAGACCAAATCATATTGAAGTGGATGTTCCTCCATCATGTGTGGTTCATTCTCATGGTTCCAGCTGTTGGTGAAACCACTTACGTTTGCAAGAGGAATTGTAGACTTCACAAACAAATTTGTCTTTCACTCTATACTGAATGTTGGCCAAGAGAAGCATCCATGTTAGTAGGAAGAACACAGGTTTTTTCTAGATCTTTGCTTGCGGATCTACATATTTGTATATGATATGTGAATCATTGAGATGCATTCACATGTTGATCTTATGTATGGGAATCGTACTAGTTGGTTTTGAATTTGGGCTACTAATGTGAACATATTACAATGCTAGGCCTGTGAGTCTCATGTGAGCATTTCAAATGGATCGGCTCTTACTGCTGTGCACAACATGATCCTTATTTCTATGTTCTCAGTGTTTACAAGTTACTAACAATTCCTTATTTCTGTTCGCTCAGTGTTTACAAGTTACTGATTGATCACTAGCTAGCCTACTAATGCGCTCCTGGCAGTTTTAGTTACGACGCAAGATCCAAAGTGGCAGTTTTTTGAATAAAAATGCCTACCTTTGAAGAAACTGACAAGCTGCTCTGAAGAAAATGCCATGCGAATCTAAAGAAACTGGCAGCAAAAACGTTCGCAAATGCCTTATCTCCCAGCGAAAGTTCATCAGCTAATGTGATCGTACACGTACACCATCCGACCTACTCGATCCTACACGTACACTATCTGACCTACTCGATCCTACGCGGATAAATAGCTGATCACGCACGTACTACCTCCTTTCCGGTTTGCAGGGCTCAATTCAAAAAACGACCTACTCGATCCTACACGAATAAATAGCGGATCACACACATACTACCTCCTTTCCGATTTGCAGGGCTTAATTCAAAAATCTAACCAACCAAGGTAGATGATGAGTGGTGGAATCATTTTTGACAAGGAGGGAGTACCTCATCTGGATGATTCGAGTGCACTCATTTGACCGTCATGTCGACGTGCGACCCAGCACGGACGGGACGGGATGACACAGTCATAATTTTAGTTTTTCTAGTTTCCACAGCAAGCTGGTGCGCTAAGCCATGCCTGCTTATGCATTGAATTCCGATGACCGTCGCGTTTCCCGCGACACGCTAGTTCGCCTACCTTCCGCCTATAATTACTGTTGTCGGATTTCGGGTTCCGGCAGACCCTCTAGGTTCGAACACTGGGTGCGCGTGGAGATCTCGCCCTCTACCTACCTGCGCCTCACCGCCTCGCTAGGATCTAAACTATGAAAGGAACAACACAAGAGACGCAAGGTTTATACTAGTTCGGGCCATCATTGTGGTGTAATACCCTACTCTAGTTTGTGGTGTGGTGGATTGCCTCTTGGGCCGATGATGAGCAATACAAGGAAGAACAGCCTCGCGAGGGTCTGTTCTTGGCTGGTGCGATGAACTGCTAGGGGGAGTTCAGTCGCTTCTCTCTCTCTCTCTCTCTACGCGATCTCCAAGATTTCTAGATGCCTCTACCCTGTGGGTGGCTAGTCCTATTTATAGGCAAGGGCCCTGGGCCTCTTCCCAAATATCGAGCGGGAAGGGCGCCAACAATTGGCCATTTTGAAGGGGAACATCTAGTACACTTATCCTGACTAAAGTTGGTCCTCGCTTTGTCAAAGGCTCGGTGGTGATGCCGGCTTGGGCTCCACGATGACTTCCTTCCTGCCGTTCTTGACGGTCTTGGTCTTGTTGCACGGAATGGATGCCTTTGCTTGATACTCTTGCTGCGCTTGCTCCCTTTGCACCAAAGAGGAAAGGAGGACACTGCGCTGGCTGGCGCTCACCTGGCGCCCTTGGTCGTCATGGCTTGCATCATGGGCACCTCGTGAGGTACCCCGCCTTGATCTCTCCGCCTCCTCGCGAACCAGCCTGACGAGGCCGTGCCCGAGGAAGCTCCCTGTCGTCCGCCCCACGAGGCTTGGCCCCTCACGAGGGTCTTGAGCTTGTGCTGATGAAGATGGGCCTTGATGGGCCACCCCTTGAGCCACGCCGCAGGCCGCAGGCAGGCAAGTCTGGGTACCCCCGTTCCCAGAACGCCAACAGTAGCCCCCGGGCCCAAGGCGCGCCCGAACTTGGCCGAGCAACGAAGCGAAGGGGCAAGTGCGAAGCGCCGCGGGCCCTAACAGCCTGCGACCTTGGGCGCCGCGTGGCGGTTGATTGGACGTGGGCGGCTCCGCTCCCCCACGACGCCTCGGCAACTTCACGAACTGACAAGTCCCTGCGTGCAAAGCGGGTCATGATTACCTGTGATCGTGGAGGCCGGCGGTTGGACTCCTCTGGCTATAAGTACAGGACGGCACCTGCCCTTCCGGTCCATCCCCTCTTGCTTCTCCTTCTTATTCATGGCTCCGCCAACGAGGTTCTCGGCCGCGGAGAAAGGAAAGGCCCGCCAGGTGGAGCCTGACTCTCCCCCGCCCCAGCGTGGTCGAGGCCGTCCCCGCAAACACCCTGCGGCTCCCATGGTGGCTCCTCGCGGCCGTGGAGGTGATCTCCCACGTGGTGACGGGCGGCGAGCCGTTCTTTGGGCGCGCCTTCTGACATGCTGACCCCTAGGCCGTGCTTCCACTCGGCAGAGGTGCCGCCGGAGTTCGTTGTGTGGTCGGCGGAGCCGACCAGCACCCGGCTCCAGCTTCCCCACTTCCTCCTAGGTGAGCTTCCGGCTAGTGCCCCGGGCAGCCTCTGGCTTCAGGTGGATGGTTGCTGCAGTCGGGCCTCCTGGGCTTTGCTGGAGGTCTCTGCAGCCAGGAGCCTGGCCCACGACCCTTGGTGGCAAGCGTTTTCCAGCGGCGTGGTGCGAGCGGCGGTGCACCCTGCACTTCAAGTTCGACGGCGATGCCACCCTCTACGTGATGGTGTTCGGGGAAGATGGTCACCGCGCTGGGTGCTGCCCTGAGAACGACGTCCGCGGCCGTGGGTCCAGCCCCGGCGACGATGAAGACGACATCGCGCGCGTGGTTGGCAGCGCTCGGGGTTCATTGAGCTTCGACGGCTCTTCTTCTCGCAGCGGTTCCTCCAGCGGTGGCCGCGATCAGCCTCCGCGCCGCCGCGCCCGCCTGGAGGGAGGTAGCGGGTCTGCCCGCCGTCGCGCCTCGGTGAAGCGCGAGATGGAGTCCGCTTGAGCTCCGGAGGCAGTTCGAGTCTCCCCCGCGAGTTGGTGTCAGGCGAGTTGCGCCTGTTTTGTTCTTTTTCCTTTTCCTGCACAAAGAGACAGTAGTGTAGGGCCCCGCGGGGGCGTGCTTGGACTATTGCTGTTAATTATCGTACTGTTTCCGCTATTTCGGTATTGTGCCCTTATGCCACATGCTTGCGCGTAGAAATTACTTAACTCGGGGGGGCCTGATGTGACCTTTGCTTCCCGAGGCCGAGGCCTCGTCGAACTCTTCAAGTCCTGCAAGGGTTAGTCTGGAGAGGTAGCTCCCGGCCTCAGCTGTGGAGGCGACCGACCCAGGTCCTGTGTTTGTGTCGCGGTGCCCGTGGGGCATGTACTGGAGGGGTGCTCCTGTAGTGGACCCGGGTAGGGAAGCCTCGAACGATAAGGGCAGAAAACACTCGCGAGGGTGCCCGCGTTGCTCCCCCTCGCGAGACTTGTGCGAGAGAAATCGAGGCAGGAGAGCGAAAAAGGCAAAGAGTCACAAGCCAAAGACGGCAACAACTTCGATAAAACCTCGAATGGGGATGAACAAGCCAACTGCAGAAAGCAAATGAGAAAAGCCGCGTCCGGCACCTAATCTAGTCTTCGACGTCTTCTCACCAAATAGCAGAGCTAAGTGCTGCCTTTGGGCGTGGGAGGGAGCCCTGTGGCCCGAGGTCGGCGCTCCACGAGACTCCGGGCGTGTACAACCCCAACTCATTATTACGTGAGAGTGTCACGGGCGGCGAGCTTCACAGGCATTGGCCTTCTTCACAGGCTCCGGGCCTTTCTCAGAAAGATAAACTTCACAGGCATTTGCCTTCTTCACAGGCACCGGGCCTTTTTCAAAACGCGACAGCTTCACAGGCATTTGCCTTCTTCACAGGCATTCGCCTTCTTCACAGGCTCTGGGCCTTTTCCAGAACGCAACAGCTTCACAGGTGTTCGCCTTCTTCACAGGCTCTGGCCCTTTTCCAGAATGCAACAACTTCACAGGCATTCACCTTCTTCACAGGCTCTGGGCCTTTTCCAAAACGCAACAGCTTCATAGGCGTTCGCCTTCTACACAGGCTCTGGGCCTTTTCCAAAACGCAACAGCTTCACTGGCGTTCGCCTTCTTCACAGGCTCTGGGCCTTTTTAGGGGTAAAACCTCCGGAGGTGCTGGATGTTCCACACGTTCTGGACGGGCACCCCCTCCTGAGTCTCCAAGCGCACGGAGCCGGGCCTGGAAACATGAACAACCTTGAAGGGGCCCTCCCACATGGGAGATAGCTTATGCAGCCCTTCCCTGGAGAGAACCCGCCTGAGCACGAGGTCCCCTACTTCGAGAGTCCTGGGCGGATGTTGCGGCAGTGGTATCGCCGCAGCGCCTGTTGGTATCTTGCCGCTCGTAGCGCGGCTTCCCGACGACGTTCCTCTGCCAGCACGAGGTCCGTCCCCCGCATGGCGTCCTACTGTGCCTCGTCGAACGCCAGGACCCGTGCGGAGCAACGTCTGACCTCATGAGGGAGGACTGCTTCAGCTCCATAGACCAGGAAGAACGGGGTCTCGCCAGTCGGCTTGGTCGCGGTTGTGCGGATGGACCACAATACGGACTGAAGCTCATCGTACCAGCCTCTTCCGCAGGCCTCCAACTTCTTCTTGAAAGTCCTGGTTTTGAGGCCCCTCAGGACCTCTGCATTGGCCCGCTCGGCCTGACCGTTGCTCCGCGGGTGTGCTACCGAGGCGTAGCATATCCGCGTTCCAAGGTTAGCGCAATATGTTTTGAAGAGGTTACTGGTGAATTGCGAACCGTTGTCGGTGATGATGCGGTTTGGCACCCCGAACCGGCTCACGATGCCCTTGATGAACTTGACCGCATAACCTGTGGGGATGGTGCGGACGGCTTCTACTTCAGCCCACTTGGTGAACTTGTCCATGACTCCGTAGAGATAGCGATAGCCCCCTGGCGCCCGAGGAAACGGGCCCAGGGTATCCAGCCCCTAGACTGCGAACGGCCATGAGAGGGGTATAGTTTGCAAACCTCCCGCCGGCTGATGGATCTGCTTGGCATGGAATTGGCAGGCCTCGCAAGCCTTCACCAGTTCGACGGTGTCATTGAGCGCAGTGGGCCAATAAAACCCGTTGCGGAACGCCTTGCCAACGAGGGTCCGCGATGATGAATGATGCCCACAGTCTCCATCGTGTATATCTGCCAGCAGTTCCTTCCCTTGCTCCCTGGAGATGCAGCATAGGGACACATCATTTGGTCGCTTCCGGTAGAGCTCTCCATCCCTGATGCAGTATGCTGTGGCTTGCCGCACCACACGCTCCGCTTCCTCCTCCTTCTCTGGCAAGGTCCCTTGCGTCAAGTAGCTCGAGCTCGTGGATCCCAGCACCCCTCCCGAGGCTCCGGCGTCCAAGAGCAGGCGCTCTGAGGCCAGTGCCACGACCGGGCTCCCGAGGCTGGTGGCTGGGGGAGCTCCTCCCGAGGCTGCACCGCGCTTGACAGTGATGGCATGGCCGAGGGCTTGAAGAGCCGCTCCTCGAAGACGCCAGGCTCCTGAGGTAGCCGCCTGGATTCTCGTTTGGCGATGTCGTCAGCCTCCTAATTGGTTCCACGGGGCACATGCTGCAACTCCAGCCCCCAGAACTGCTTCTCCATCCTGCGGACCTCCGTGAGGTAGGCTTCCATGTGCTCGTCCCTCGGCTCGTATACCTTGTTGGAGAAGTTGACGAGGAGTTGTGAATCACCCTTGATGGTAAGGCGCTTCACTCCTAGGGCAGCTGCGGCCTTCAGGCCTGCTATTAGGCCTTCATACTCTGCTATGTTGTTGGAGACCTTTTCTCCGTGCTGGAAGCAGAGCTGCACGGCGTAGTAGAGCTTGTCTTGGGTAGGAGATATAAGCACCGCACCAGCCCCCGCGCCATGCCTGGAGAACGCCCCGTCGAAGTATATGACCCAACCGTCCGGCGCCTCGCTTCCCTGGGAGAGGGATCAATCCTCATCAGCCTTGAGGCCCGGCGCCTCCGTCCATTCTGCCACGAAATCCGCCAAGGCGGCCCCCTTGATGACTCTGGTTGTGCTGAATTCGAGCTGAAACACTTGCAGTTCAATGTTCCACTCAGCGACCCTTCCAGCTGAGTTAGGGCTCCTGAGCACCCTTTCCAAGGGGTATGCTGAGACAACCTTGATGGGGTGGCCCTGAAAATAATGCCATAGCTTGCGCGAGGCCACCAATAGCGCGAGGAGGAGTTTCTGAGGCATGGAGTACTGCGCCCTCGCGTCCCGCAACACCGTGCTAACGAAATACACGGGGTGCTCAACGAGGTTGGGAGTGCTGGTGTCGATGGCGCCCTCCGGAGACCGCGGCGCCTCCTAAGACAATGGAGCCTCCAGCGGCTGGTCGCCAGGGGGAGGGGTCTCTCCTGTCCCGAGTGCATTCCCCCGCGGCGGCTCATCCTTCTTGGCTGTGGTAGTGGTCTCTGTGGGTCTTCCTTGATCCTGCTTCGCCTCGACCCGGGCAGCTGCCACGGCTTTGGTCCGACGCTCTTCCCTAACCGCTACCAGGGCTGCGCTGGCGGAGTAGGGAGTGGTTGCAAGGTAGAGCACCAGGGGTTCCTGAGGGCGCGGAGCCACCATTACCGGAGGGCTGGTTAGGTACCTCTTGAGATCTTGGAACGCCTTGTTGGCCTCTTCAGTCCATTCAAAGGGTCCCTTTTTCTTCATCACTGGAAGAAAGGCAACGCCGCTCCCCCAACTTGGAGATGAAGCGTCCTAGTGCTGTCACGCCGCCCAAAGTGAGCTTATGCATTTCTCTGAGGGTCTTTGGCGGGCTCATGTCCTCGACAGCCTTTACCTTTTCTTGGTTACACTCGATGCCTCGGTGGGACACGATGAAGCACAAGAGCTTTCCCGAGGGGACCCCAAACACACACTTCTCTGGGTTGAGCCGCAGTTTCACTGCGTTGAGGCTCGTGAAGGTTTCCTCCAGGTCTTGTATCAGGGTCTTGGCCTCGCGAGACTTTACCACAATGTCATCGACGTAAGCCTCAACATTCTTCCCGAGCTGCGGGCCCAAGGTGATGTGCATCAGCCGCTGAAAGGTCGCCCCTGCATTGCGCAGCCCGAACGGCATGCATGTGTAGCAGTACACCCCACACGGGGTCAGGAAAGCCGTTTTTCCACATCTTCTACCGCCATCTTGATCTGGTGATACCCAGAGAAGGCATCCAAGAAACATAACAGGTCGCATTCGGCGGTGGAATCGACGATCTGATCGATGCGAGGGAGCGGAAACGGATCTTGTGGGCAGGCTTTGTTGAGGTTGGTGAAGTCGACACACATGCGTTCCTTCCCCCCTTTCTTTGGCACGACGACCGGGTTGGCCAACCAATCCGGGTATCGGACCTCGCGAATGACCCGTGCTGCGTCCATCTTGCGGGTCTCTTGGACGATGAAAGCCTGTTTTTCAGTGGACTGCCGCCTTGCCTTCTGCTTCACGGGGCGGACATTGGGGCACACGTTGAGGTGGTGCTCGATCACGCCTCTAGGGATCCCCGCCAGCTGATCAGGCTCCCATGCGAATACCTTCTTGTTTGCGTGCAGGAACTTGACCAGGGCCTCCTCCTGCTCGGGCTCGAGGTTGGCGCCTATGGTGAAGGTGGTGTTAGTGGATCCGTCCTCGTCGACCAGTATCTGCTTGGTTTCCGCCTTGTCTTGGGTGAACAACTGCTTCTTCTTGGTTGGCGCAGCCCCCTTGGGCTCAGGGGCGTCTGAGTCGGCAGCCTGCACCGACGCCGCCGTCTTGAAGGCGAGCTTGAGCACTTGCAACGCATCCCCGGTGTCTCCGGACACGGTGAGGACGCCGTTGCTCCCGGGCATCTTCATGAGGTTGTACGCTGGGTGAGTCGCGGCCATGAATCGGGCCAGTGCTGGGTAGCCGAGGATGGCGTTGTATGGGAGGCCGATGGGGGCGATGTCGAAGTCGATTAGCTCCGTGCGGAAGTTGTCGTAGGTGCCGAAGGTTACCGGGAGACGGATCTGCCCCAGGGAGCTGGACGACCCACCCCCGATGCCCAAGAAAGGCCGGCTGGGCTGAAGCTGCTCTGGCGGTATGTGGAGGAGGCTGAAGGCTTCGACCGAGAGCATGCTGAGGCCCGCGCCGCCGTCGATGAGAGTTCTGGTGACGGCCACCTGGAAGATGGTGGGGGTGCACAGCATTGGGAGCGTGCCCGAGCAGGTTGAGTTGGAGGGGTGGTCCTCCGAGCTGAAGGCCAGATCGGCCATGGGCGCCGACCGACCTGAGGGAGCCCCTTGCCGCGTGGAGGCAGCGCCGACCTGGCGGACGAATGGCTTGACGTGGCAGCCTGTAGGTGGCGCCTGCAAGCCGCCCAGGAGAGCCGCGATGACTGGGGGCGCCGGCGCAGCATGCTGGGTGAGGAAGAGGTTGCGCAGCTCTTCCCAAGAGGCCACGGAAGCCGCCGGTAGGTGGAGCAGCCACATGCGCAGGGCATCGGTGAGGGCCATGCGCAGCCAGTTAGCCATGACCCTGTCATCACCTCCTGCTTCGAGGATGGCCTCCTCGTACTCCAAAGCAGAAAGCCGGATCGGCCGTCTTGCCAGCGCGGCGCGGCGTCTCCGGCTTGAACTTGT
This sequence comes from Aegilops bicornis, assembly GCA_021605145.1. NCBI lineage: Eukaryota > Viridiplantae > Streptophyta > Magnoliopsida > Poales > Poaceae > Aegilops > Aegilops bicornis. The sequence goes on along the minus strand of CM038672.1, from coordinate 495,129,407 downwards.
CAGCCACCGTGACTTGTCGCAAGGCTGGGGCCAAGGCTCGGAGCCCCCTGGCCCCCGTGCTGGCACTGGCGACCGGAGTGGGTGGCGCGCTGCTCATCGCAGGGCGAGTCACGGTGTCGGCGGAGAGCGGGTCGGTGGAAGAGAAAGCTCCGGCGCACCCCTACCTGGCGCGCCAAATGTCGGATTTCAGGTTCCGGCAGACCCTCTAGGTTCGAACACTGGGGTGCGCGCGGAGATCTCGCCCTCTACCTACCTGCGCGTCGCCGCCTCGCTAGGATCTAAACTATGAAAGGAACAACACAAGAGACGCAAGGTTTATACTAGTTCGGGCCACCATTGTGGTGTAATACCCTACTCTGGTTTGTGGTGTGGTGGATTGCCTCTTGGGATGATGATGAGCAATACAAGGAAGAACAGCCTCGCGAGGGTCTGTTCTTGGCTGGTGCGATGAACTGCTAGGGGGAGTTCAGTCGCTTCTCTCTCTCTCTCTCTCTCTCTCTACGCGATCTCCAAGATTTCTAGATGCCTCTACCCTATGGGTGGCTAGTCCTATTTATAGGCAAGGGCCCTGGGCCTCTTCCCAAATATCGAGCGGGAAGGGCGCCAACAATTGGCCATTTTGAAGGGGAACATCTAGTACACTTATCCTGACTAAAGTTGGTCCTCGCCTGTCAAAGGCTCTGGTGGTGACGCCGGCTTGGGCTCCACGATGACTTCCTTCCTGCCGTTGCGATGGTCTTGGTCTTGTTGCACCGAAATGGTTGCCTTTGCTTGATACTCTTGCATGCGCTTGCTCCCTTTGCACTAAAGAGGAAAGGAGGACACTACGCAGGCTGGCGCCCGCCTGGCGCCCTTGGTCGTCATGGCTTGCATCATGGGCACCTCGTGAGGTACCCCGCCTTGATCTCTCCGCCTCCTCACGAGCCAGCCTGACGAGGCCGTGCCTGAGGAAGCTCCCTGTCGTCCGCCTCTTGAGGCTTGGCCTCTCGCGAGGGTCTTGAGCTTGTGCTGATGAAGATGGGCCTTGATGGGCCACCCCTTGAGCCACGCCGCAGGCCGCAGGCAGGCAAGTCTGGGTACCCCCGTTCCCAGAACGCCGACAACTGTTTCCTGGGCTTCTCCAGTGGCACCATCACCCAACTCGCCCTATCCTCATAAGCCCCCACCGTCCTGACATTGCTCACCACTTATCCTGGCTCTCGCCACGTCTGCCATGCCCCCGCCCGTCCGCGATACGTGACGCCGGAGGCGGTCACCGCCGGAACTAGTGTTCGGTTTTTCACCGGAAGGCAGACGGAGGGAGGAGGCATTCTATCGGTCTTTAGATGGCAATGCGGAGTATGAGAGTTGATGGAGCGCGACCGCGTGGCGGAGGATGATACGTATCCAACGTATCTATAATTTTTGATTGTTCCATGCTGTTATATTACCCCTTTTGGATGTTTATGGGCTTTATTTTACACATTTATATCATTTTTGGGACTAACCTACTAACCGGAGGCCCAGCCCATATTGCTGTTTTTTGCCTATTTCAGTATTTCGAAGAAAAGGAATATCAAACGGAGTCCAAACGGAATGAAACCTTCGGGAGCGTGATTTTTGGAACGAACGTGATCCCGAGGACTTGGAGTGCAAGTCAAGAAGCAGCCGAGGCAGCCAAGAGATAGGAGGCCGTGCCCCCCCCTGTAGGGCGCGCCTGTAACGCCCTCGATGCGGCTATATCTCCCACGTGTCGAAGCATGACTTAGAGGCATAACCGCATTGAAAGCAATGTCGCAAGTGAGGTAATCTTCACACAACCCATGTAATACATAAGGGAAAGAGATACATAGTTGCCTTACAGTCGCCACTTCACACAATACATAAATAAACATCCATCATTCAGATTACACTCAAGGTCCGACTACGGAACCAAAATAAAGAAGATACCCCAAATGCTACACAGATCCCCGATCATCCCAACTGGGCTCCACTACTGATAATCAGGAAAAGACACATAGTAATGACCACGTTCCTCGTCGAACTCCCACTTGAGCTCGGTTGCGCCACCAGACCAGCATCGTCGGCACCTGCAACTGTTTTGGTAGAATCTGTGAGTCACGGGGACTCAGCAATCTCACACCCGCGAGATCAAGACTATTTAAGCTTATAGGAAGGACAGAGTTGTGAGGTGGAGCTACATCAAGCGACTAGCATATATGGTGGCTACATTCGCAAAAGAGAGCGAGAAGAGAAGCAAGGCACGGTCGTGAAGCTAGTAGCGATCAAGAAGTGATCCTGAACTACTTACGTCAAACATAACTCCAACACCGTGTTCACTTCCGGACTCCGAGAAGAGACCATCACGGTTACACACGCGGTTGATGTGTATTAATTAAGGTCAACTTCGGGTTTTCTACAACCGGACATTAACAAATTCCCATCTGCCTCATAACCGCGAGCACGGCTTTCGAAAGATAATACCCTGCAGGGGTGTCCCAACTTAGCCCATAATAAGCTCTCACGGTCAACGAAGGATATTCCTTCTACCGGGAAGACCCGACCAGTCTCGGAATCCCGGACTACAAGACATTTCGACAGCAATAAAACAAGACCAGCAAAGCCGCCCGATTGTGCCGACAAATCCCGATAGGAGCTGCACATATCTCGTTCTCAGGGCACATCCGGATGAGCAGTCCGTACAACTAAAACCAGACCTCAAGTTTCCTTGAGGGGCGCTGCATTGTGGTTTCTAGTTCGGGCCAGCACTCGAAGGAGCACTGGTCCGGGGGGGGGGGGGGGGGTTAAAATAAAGATTACCCACGGGCTCGCGAAAACCCGGGGGAAAAAGGCTTAGGTGGCAAATGGTAAAACCAAAGTTGGGCCTTGCTGGAGGAGTCTTATTAAAAGCGAACTGTCAAGGGGGTCCCATAAATCACCCAACCATGTAAGGAACGCGAAATCAAGGAACATAACACCGGTATGACGGAAACTATGGTGGCAAGAGTGGAACAAAACACCAGGCATAAGGCCGAGCCTTCCACCCTTTACCAAATATATAGATGCATTAATTATAGCAGATATATTGTGATATCCCCAACAAGTAAACAGGTACCAACAAGGAACAACATCTCCATGTTCCAACAAGGAACAAACTTCATCTTCTCCTGCAACTAACAACGCTATAAGAGGGGCTGAGCAAAGCGGTAACATAGCCAAACAACGGTTTGCTAGGAAAGGATGGTTAGAGGTTTGACATGGCAATATGGGTGGCATGATATAGCAAGTGATAGGCATCGTAGCATAGGCATAGCAAAAGAGCGAGCATCTAGCAAGCAAAGATAGAAGTGATTTCGAGGGTATGGTCATCTTGCCTGAAATCCCGCAAGAAAGAAGAACGAGTCCATGAAGAAGACAAAAGGATGTAGACGAACGAATCCTCACAACTCCGGAACGAAACCGAAGCTCACGAGAGAAGCAACCCGGAAAGAAGCAAACAACATAGTAAACACACAATCATAAACATGTCATGATGCACAAACAAGTATGATGCATGTCCGGTTTAATGAGGCATGGCATGGCAATATGCACAAACAACACTACAAGTTAAGTGGAGCTCAATATGCAACGAGTTGCATATTGACAAAACACCACATCACTTATTTAGTTCTCTCTCGTTTAGGAACACAACAATATTAAATATTGGTTAACATGGCAAGAGGTGAAGCGTAAGTAAACTAACTATTTAGGCAAGTTTAAATGAGGCCGGAAATAAGAAACAACAATTCCGATAAATCCTCATGAGCAATATTCGAATTTGGTACTGTTCTGCCTATTACATAATTTTAGAGTTGTTAAACAGGAAAATAAAGTGCACCATGTTAAACTAGGCATTTTTCTACCCCATTTACATATATAATTTATTAAATTTGGAGCTACGGTTATTTAGTTATGAAATAAATCATTTTAACTTGGCATTTGAGCAAATTTAAACAAACAGCAGTTTAAACCTTTTAAACATAGTTGAAAATAGCAGATTATGAAACTAGATGAAAAACTAAGCATTTTCCATATTTAAATCATTTTAAACCGATGCATGGTTAATTAGTTATTACATGCATGAACATGAGGGGGTTTTCTGTAAAACAGTAAAACCTGGGATAATTGCTAAATCGCAGCAGCAGAAAAAAAACATGACACGGGCCGAATCCACTGGCCCAACATGCACAGGACAGAGGGGCTCCCAGGAAGCTCACCACTGGGCCGAGCCCAGGTCGGTGGAGAGGCAAGGCAGGCCGGCTGGCTGGGCTGCGCGTGGAGATGGACCGAGGCGAGGCGCGCTGGGCCTTGGCGCTGGCGGGTTTGGGGGAGCTGGGTCGGTGGAAGGAGGCAGGCCGACGCAGCGGCTCGAGTCAACGCGGGCGAGCAGAGGCGCTGGCTGCGCGCGTCTTCTCCTGCTCGATGCAGGAGCAGGGGAGGCCGGCGATGACGCGAAGACGGCGAGGGCTCCGGCGAGGTGGCCTTGGCGGGGACCGGCCGGAACGGGACTGGGACGGCGGGATCCAGCGGATCTGGGCGCGGAGATAGAGCTCCGGCGCGCGAGGGAACGACGCGTGCAAGTAGGCGAGGGCGGCGAAGCTCGACCAGATCTAGCGCCGGTCGTTGGTCTTGGCTTGGCGGTGCTCGGGACGGAACGGAGGTCGGCGGCGCTGGCGTCGGGAGGTGCGGCGGAAGGTCGGGAACAGCGGCGAAAGCTCAATGCGGGAACTGGCGCTGCGCAGTCGCTCGTCTCCCTCGCAGACGAGGACGATGGCAGGAGGTCGCGAGGGACTGCGGCTGCGAACGTCGGCGCTCCGGAGCTTGTCGGTGGCGGCGGAACGACGACGGGGCCGAGCAGAGGGAGCATACAGGAGGGGCTCCAGAAGAAACTCCCCTTCGGGAGCGCGAGGAGGATTTCCTCTCCTTGGATCGTGTGCGCTAGGCAGAACAGGAGGGGATCGAGCGCTGCTCCTGGTTGGTTGGATTTTGGTGGGGATTGGCCGGCGCTGAAAATTAGGAGGGAGGGGACTGGCTGCGGGTGGAATTGGATCGGGAGGATCCCGAGGTGGAAGAGGACTGGCGGCGGCGGCTGGGGGATGGGACAAGGCTCCTAATTTTTAGGGTAGGGTTGGTCTATATATAGGAACAATAGGATTAGGTTTGGACCCTCCAATCAAAATCGGACGGTTTTGGATAAATAGGTTAGGGGGCCCAATTAATAAAACGGAGATGTTAAATAGATGTTAGGGGATGAGCCGGACCCAACGGTAACGATAGTCCAGTTCGGGTTCGAGGAAGTATCGGACACGGGGCGAGGGTCGACGCACCGTGCAAAGAGACTCCGGTTTAGGCAAGAGGAAAAACGAAGAACGAGGTTGGTCTCGGAACGGTCAACAAAAGCAAGGGGGGACGCGACAACTACGAGCGGATGCAAGTTTGTTACGGTGGCTTCCAAATAAATGGAATATTTTTTATAGCTCTCGAAATATCGAGAGGATATGTTTTAAATAGAATCACCATGTGAATTCCCTCGATTTAAATGGATCAAAGATCCATGCCATTTATTTAGTTGAGTGCAAAAGATTTATGAGATGATGGCATGATGACATGATGCAATGCAAAAATAAAAGGGCAGGCACAAATGAAACATACGGCGAAACCCGGAATATATGGAAGTCTTCTGGAGCGTCGGTCTCGAGGCGTTACAGCGCCCCCCTGTCTCGTGGGCCCCTCGGGCAGCCACCGACGTACTTCTTCCTCCTATATATACCTACGTACCCCGAAAACATCCAGGGGCACCACGAAACACAATTTCCACCGCCGTAACCTTCTGTATCCGCGAGATCCCATCTTGGAGCCTTCGCGGGCACTTTGCCGGAGGGGGAATCAACCAGGGAGGGCCTCTACATCAACATCCTTGCCCCTCTCTTGAGTAGTTTACCACAGACCTACGGGTCCATAGTTATTAGCTAGATGGCTTCTTCTCTCTTTTTGGATCTCAATACAATGTTCTCCCCCTCTCTTGTGGAGATCTATTCGAGGTAAACTCTTTTTGCGGTGTGTATGTCGAGATCCGATGAATTGTGGGTTTATGATCAAGTTTATCTATGAATAATATTTGAATCTTCTCTGAATTCTTTTATGTATGATTGAGTTATCTTTGCAAGTCTCTTGAATTATCAATTTGGTTTGGCCTACTAGATTGGTCTTTCTTGCCATGGGAGAAGTGCTTAGCTTTGGGTTCAATCTTGCGGTGTCCTTACCAAAGGATGTAAAGGGTTGCAAGGCACGTATTGTATTGTTGCCATCGAGGATAACAAGATGGGGTTTATATCATATTGCATGAGTTTATCCCTCTACATCAGGTCATCTTGCTTAATGCGTTACTCTGCTCTTATGAACTTAATACTCTAGATGCAGGCAGGAGTCGGTCAATGTGTGGAGTAACAAAGAGTAGATGCAAAGGTGAGTCGGTCTACTTGTTATGGACGTGATGCCTATATACATGATCATGCCTAGATAATCTCATAACTATGAGCTTTTCTATCAATTGCTCGACAGTAATTTGTTCACCCACCGTAATACTTATGCTATCTTGAGAGAAGCCACTAGTGAAACCTATGGCCCCCGGGTCTATCTCTTATCATATTTGCTTTCAATTTGCTTTTATTTGCATCTTTAATTTTTGCACCTATATTATAAAATACCAAAAATATATTTATCTTATCATACTATCTTTATTAGATCTCACTTTCGCAAGTGGCCGTGAAGGGATTGACAACCCCTTTATTGCGTTGGTTGCGAGTTCTCAGTTTTTTTGTGTAGGTGCGTGGGACTTTTGAGGAGCCTCCTACTGGATTGATACCTTGGTTCTCAAAACTGAGGGAAATACTTATGCTACACTTGCTGCATCACCCTCTCCTCTTCGAGGAAAACCAACGCAAGCTCAAGATGCAGCAAGAAGGATTTCTGGCGCTGTTGCCAGGGAGGTCTTCGCTCAAGTCAAGACATAACAAGTACCCATCACAAACCCATCTCCCTTGCATTTACATTATTTGCCATTTTCCTCTCGTTTTCCTCTCTCCCACTTCACCCTTGCTGTTTTATTCGCCCTCTCTTTCCCAATCTCCTCCTCTCTTTTTTCTTGCTCTTTCGTTTGCTCGTTTGGTTGGAATAGATGCTTATTTATTGCTAAACAGAGAACCTAAGATCTATGGATCCTCATCCGCTTGCTAATATTTTTAAGAGATCCAATTATGATGAACACATTGCTAGTGAGTTTTGTGCACTAGATTATCTTTATGAAGTTTTGCTTGAAATTTGTGAATCTGAAAATTGTGATGAAGAAATTTATGAAGAGATTCAGGATGGCTCCTTGAATAAAAAGCATGATTGCAATGATTTTACTATAAATTCTCTTGATGTCAATTATGCTAATAATATGCAAAACCCTAAGCTTGGGGATGCTAGTTTTGCTATGTCTACTACTTGTTGCCATGATCATGATTGGGGTGATTCTTCTTATGATCTTGAAAATTTATTTAAGCCCCATGATGAATATGAGATTGATAATAGTGTTTGCAATAATATTGAAAGTGGGTTTGGAAGAGTGTCAACTTTAGATCCCACATATTTGGAGTATGTTCAATCTTATGATATTTTTGACAAAAGTGGGTTTGGAGAGGTCATGACTTTAGTTAATGTTAATCCCACTATCTTGGAAGAGTGCCAACTTTGCATGCATGTGGATCATGTTGAGAATATGTTTTGTGATAGGTATAGTGTTGAATTTGCTTATGATCCTACATGTATTTATTATGAGAGAGGAAAATATGGTTGTAGAAATTTTCATGTTACTAAATTACCTCTCTTCATGTTGAGATTGCTACCATCTCTTTGTTCTTCCTTGCATATGCTAGTTTTTGCTTGCCTTGATAATTTGTTTGCTTACAGGATGCCTATCCATAGGAAGTATGTTAGACTTAAGTGTGTTTATCTCATGTTTTATGATGCACTCTTTGTGCTTCAATTCTTGTCTTTCATGTGAGCATCATTGAAATCCCAATGCCTAGCTAAAAAGGCTTTAAAGAAAAGCGCTTGTTGGGAGACAACCCAATATTTTTCCTTGATGTTATTTAATAAATCTTGCATCTACCTTCTGTTTAGATGTGTTTTTATCTTTTAATTAGTGTTTGTGCCAAGTTAAACCTATAGGATCTTCTTGGATGATAGTTATTTGATCTTGCTGTAATTTCCAGAAACTTTCGGTTCACTAAAACAATTGTTAAAAATCACCAGAACGTGATAAAATAGTGATTCCAATTGATGCTGATCAATAAACAAATTTCCTAGGTCTTCCTATTTTGGTAGGATTTGTGGAGTTCCAGAAGTTTGCGTTAGTTACAGATTACTACAGACTGTTCTGTTTTTGACAGATTCTGTTTTGTGTGTGTTGTTTGCTTATTTTGATGCTTCTATGGCCAATAAAATAGTTTATAATCCATAGAGAAGTTGGAATACAGTAGGTTTAACACCAAAATAAATAAATAATGAGTTCATTGCAGTACCTTTTGTGGTGGTTTTGTTTTCTTTCACTAACGGAGCTTATAAGATTTCCTGTTGAGTTTTGTGTTGTGAAGTTTTCAAGTTTTGGATAAAGCTTTTATGGACTATGGAATAAGGGGTGGCAAGAGCTTAAGCTTGGGGATGCCCATGGCACCCCAAGATGTTCAATAATAGCCAAAAGCCTAAGCTTGGGGATGCCCCGGGAAGGCATCCCCTCTTTCGTCTTCGTTCATTGGTAACTTTACCTGGAGCTATATTTTTATTTGCCACATGATATGTGTTTTGCTTGGAGCGTCGTGTATTATGTTAGTCTTTGATTTTTAGTTTACCACAATCATCCTTTCTGTACACACCTTTTTGGGAGAAGCCTATTTGATTAGAATTTGCTAGAATACTCTATGTGCTTCACTTGTATCTTTTGAGCTTGATAGTTTTTGCTCTAGTGCTTCACTTATATCTTTTAGAGCACGGTGGTGTCTTAATTTTGAAGAAATTTCTAGTCTCTCATGCTTCACTTATATTATTTTTAGAGTCTTTTAGAACAGCATGATATTTGCTATGGTCATAAAATTGGTCCTAGAATGGTAGGCATCCAAGTTGGGTATAATAAAAACTATCATAGGAAGTGAATTGGATGCTATGATCAACTTGATACTTGATAATTGTTTTGAGATATGGAGGTAGTGATATTAAAGTCATGCTAGTTGGGTGATTATGAATTTAAAGAATGCTTGTGTTGAAGTTAGCAAGTCCCGTAGCATGCACGTATGGTTAAAGTTGTGTAACAAATTTGAAACATGAAGTGTACCTGGCTTGTGCATCCTTATGAGTGGCGGTCGGGGACGAGTGATGGTCTTTTCCTACCAATCTATTCCCCTAGGAGCATGCGTATAGTACTTGATTTTTGATGACTTCTAAATTTTTGCAATAAGTATATGAGTTCTTTTGACTAATGTTGAGTCCATGGATTATACGCACTTTTACCTTTCCGCCTTTGCTAGCCTCTTCGGTACCGTGCATTGCCCTTTCTCACCTTGAGAGTTGGTGCAAACTTCGCCGGTGCATCCAAAAAACATGATACGATACGCTCTATCACACATAAACCTCCCTATATCTTCCTTAAAACAGCCACCATACCTACCTATTATGGCATTTCCACAGCCATTCCGAGATATATTGCCATGCAACTTTCCACCGTTCCGTTCATCATCATCATGACATACTTTACTTTTGTCATATTGCCATTGCATGATCATGTAGTTGACATCGTATTTGTGGCAAAGCCACCATGCATTCTTTTTCATACATGTCACTCGATTCATTGCACCATCCTGCACATCACGGAGGCATTCATATAGAGTCATATCTTGTTCTAGTTTCGAGTTGTAATTCATATGTTGTAATCAATAGAAGTGTGATGATCATCATTATTAGAGCATTGCCAAAAAAAAGGCCAAAAAGAAAAAAAGAAAGGCCAAAAAAAGAAAATAAATAAAAAGGGCAATGTTACTATCTGTTTTTCCACACTTGTGCTTCAAAGTAGCACCGTGTTCTTCATGTAGTGAGTCTCATATATTGTGCTTCAAAGTAGCACCATGTTTTTTTTCATATAGTGAGTCTCATAAGTTGTTTTTTTCATACTAGTGGGAATTTTTCATTATAGAACTTGGCTTGTATATTCCTACGACGGGCTTCCTCAAATGCCCTAGGTCTTCGTGAGCAAGCAAGTTGGATGCACACCCACTAGTTTTTCTTTTGTTGAGCATTCATTTATAGCTCTAGTGCATCCGTTGCATGGCAATCCCTACTCCTCATGGTGACATCAATTGACGGGCATCTCCATAGCCCGTTGATTATCCTCGTCAATGTGAGACTTTCTCCTTTTTTGTCTTCTCCACAAAATCCCCATCATCATATTCTATTCCACCCATAGTGCTATATCCATGGCTCACGCTCATGTATTGCGTGAAGGTTGAAAAAGTTTGAGATTATTTAAGTATGAAAAAATTGCTTGGCTTGTCACGGGGGTATAGAAGTTGGGAACATCTTTGTGTGACGAAAATGAAGCATAGCCTAACTATATGATTTTGTAGGGATGAACTTTCTTTTGCCATGTTATTTTGATAAGACATGATTACTTTGATTAGTATGCTTGAAATGTTACTATTTCTTTTATCGATATGAACTTTTATTTTGTATTCATTTGGATCTGAACATTCATGCCACAATAAATAAAATTACATTATGAATTATGCTAGGTAGCATTCCACATCAAAAATTCTCTTTTTATCATTTACCTACTATAGGACGAGTAGGAATTAAGCTTGGGGATGCTTGACGCGTCTCCAACGTATCTATAATTTTTTATTGTTCCATGCTATTATATTACCCCTTTTGGATGTTTATGGGCTTTATTTTACACATTTATATCATTTTTGGGACTAACCTACTAACTGGAGGCCCAGCCCATATTGCTGTTTTTTCGCCTATTTCAGTATTTCGAAGAAAAGGAATAGCAAACGGATTCCAAACGGAATGAAACCTTCGGAAGCGTGATTTTTGGAACGAACATGATCCAGAGGACTTGGAGTGCATGTCAAGAAGCAGCCGAGGCAGCCACGAGATAGGAGGCCGCGCCCCCCCTGTCTCGTGGGCCCCTCGGGCAGCCACCGACGTACTTCTTCCTCCTATATATACCTACGTACCCCGAAAACATCCAGGGGCACCACGAAACACAATTTCCACCGCCGTAACCTTATGTATCCGCGAGATCCCATCTTGCAGCCTTCGCGGGCACTTTGCCGGAGGGGGAATCAACCATGGAGGGCCTCTACATCAACATCCTTGCCGCTCTCTTGAGTAGTTTACCACAGACCTACGGGTCCATAGTTATTAGCTAGATGGCTTCTTCTCTCTTTTTGGATCTCAATACATCCTTGCACTTTTTGGAGATCTATTCGATGTAAACTCTTTTTGCGGTGTGTTTGTCGAGATCCGATGAATTGTGGGTTTATGATCAAGTTTATCTATGAATAATATTTGAATCTTCTCTGAATTATTTTATGTATGATTGAGTTATCTTTGCAAGTCTCTTCAACTTATCAGTTTCGTTTGGCCTACTTGATTGGTCTTTCTTGCCATGGGAGAAGTGCTTAGCTTTGGGTTCAATCTTGCGGTGTCCTTACCCAAAGGATGTAAAGGGTTTCAAGGCACGTATTGTATTGTTGCCATCAAGGATAACAAGATGGGGTTTATATCATATTGCATGAGTTTATCCCTCTACATCATGTCATCTTGCTTAATGCGTTACTCTGTTCTTATGAACTTAATACTCTAGACGCAGGCAGGAGTCGGTCGATGTGTGGAGTAATAGAGTTGATGCAGGAAGGAGTCGGTCTACTTGTTATGGACGTGATGCCTATATACATGATCATGCCTAGATAATCTCATAACTATGCGCTTTTCTATCAATTGCTCGACAGTAATTTGTTCACCCACCGTAATACTTATGCTATCTTGAGAGAAGCCACTAGTGAAACCTATGGCCCCCGGGTCTATCTCTTATCATATTTGCTTTCAGTTTACTTTTATTTGCATCTTTACATTTTTGCATCTATATTATAAAATACCAAAAATATATTTATCTTATCATACTATCTTTATTAGATCTCACTTTCGCAAGTGGCCGTGAAGGGATTGACAACCCCTTTATTGCGTTGGTTGCGAGTTCTCAGTTTGTTTGTGTAGGTGCGTGGGACTTTTGAGGAGCCTCCTACTGGACTGATACCTTGGTTCTCAAAACTGAGGGAAATACTTACGCTACACTTGCTGCATCACCCTCTCCTCTTCGAGGAAAACCAACGCAAGCTCAAGACGTAGCAGAGGAGCAGCGTATTGCCGATTTGCGCCGCCAGCGGGACATGGAGCAGCAGCGCACCGATGCTCTGAGTCGCGAGCAGAGCGCCCGCAACTGGGTCGACTACGTGGAGGTCGGCGCCCGGCAAATAGCCCTGGAGGCTGTCGGGCACGCATGCGTTCGTGACGCCGAATTTTACTACAAGCTCGTCAAGTGGGTTTCCCGCTTAGAAGCCGAAGCTTCGATGGACCACGCCGGCATGGAAAGGGCCAATGCGCGTGAGCACCACGCCCTATCGCACCTCTGGCAAGTCCGAGGCAAGGCGGAGGACGCCGGTGCCGGCGTTTAGCGTGTACCGCAAATGGCGGCCGACATCGTCTAGTTAGCTAAGAGTAAGTTATTACTTGTACACTACTATAGTATTAGTGGGAGTAGAGAGTTAACTTGGCTATGATGGTTGTCAATGTGGAAGTTCATTACTCTATATCTGGATCAGACCTGTTACTTTGCTCTGAATGTTGAACTTTCCGTTTGAACGTATGGAATGGGTTGTTAGTTTTTTAAATGGGTTGTATTTGTCCGCCATGGGTTCAGAGGCCTACTTGTGGGCCTACCAGGTTGACGTGTACTCAATCAGGAGATGATTGTACGTGGAGAGGATGACAGCAGAGACCCACCAAGGTCATGGCAGTATGCTAGCAAGTGCCTCCTTATTTCAAGCCAATAAAAAATGGTTCCTCCTAATGGATTTCTGACATCTGGGTCCCATGACATTGTCAACGTAGTCAATAGACGAGAGAATTGCACAACAAGCGGCTGACACCAGGGACCCAGCAGCTCGCCCATTTATTTTTGTTTTGGGTTAATTTGATAAATGCCACTCCAAATCTGGTGATTTCGAGAAATGCCACTGCAATTTCCAAACTTTGAAAAATGCTATTTCATGCCATTTCCAGTGGCATTTTTTGAAGTCTGGAGTGGCGTTTTTAAAAGTTTGCAAATTGCAGTGGCGTTTTTCGAAGTTTGCAAAAGTTACAGTGGAATTTTTCAAAGTTTGAAAATTGCAGTGGCATTTTTCAAAGTTTGAAAATTGCAGTGGCATTTTTATGAATCACCATAATTGGAGTGGCATTTATCTAATTTGTTTTTGGGACGGAAGCAGGCTGTCAACTGGGCTGTGCGGGGCACTCTGGCCTGTCTAGACAGGCTTTTCTTTTATGTTTACCACAGACCCGCCCAACAGTTCTTTTGTTCTTTCTGAAAATGGCTAGCCCAATTTTTTTGTGATTTGACAAGTAAGTCGCTTTGTCAGGCCTGTTGGGCTGCAAACTTTGAAGACGATGAGAGCTTCATTCGGCTAGTCGAGAAAATGGCCTATCAATAATGAGAAATGGGCTGTACATTTTTAAAACACATCAAACCGACAATTAGTTTCAAATTTCTTTTTTTTCATTTCGAGATTTTAAATTGCGTTGATTTTTTATGCGTGGACAATTTGTTGGATTTTATATTGATATACATTTATTTTTAAAATCAGTTTGAATGTGACTCGAAATTTCGGGATTAAAAACAGTTCGGACCGCACCGAAATATGCAAAATTTCATATAATTTTTTAACCGTGGCCACAATATGGGCTGTAATGCTAACAAAAAGAATACGGGCTCCAAAAAAAACCTTAAGAATTAGCAAATAGGCTGTAAATTATTAGAAATAATGGCAGATGGGTTGTATGCTGTTTCCCACAGATTTGAGGCTTTCCTAAAAAAAGGTTGACGCACAAGCGGATCGTTGGATGTCCATCAAACCGCCGACGTGCTACATCAATCACTGCTCTTCCAGCTCCAGCCGCACAAACAACCGCCGACGGGACTGCCTGCTCTCTCCTCCTGCGGGTTCATTGTTGCCGCCAAGCAGCCTCACCGCCCCACCGTACTCCCATCACTGGCCTAGCCATCCCTCTACTCACCCACACCTGCTATTATTCTCCGGTGACGCCAGCCGAACTAGTCAACCCTCGTAGTCCCCACCGCATGGTCAGCCACTACCATGTCTTCCCCGGCTCCGTGTCGTTCCCTTCGTAGGCCTCACCGTCGTCCACCGCCCTGGTGCTCTCAGTGTGGCGTGGTCAACGAACGACATCCATCGGAAGTGGACTGTACGTGGAGAGGCTGACTGTCGGAGTAAATGACCACGGGTAGCCTAGCCGGCCCCCCTGGGGCTTCTGAAAAAATTACAAGCTAATCAAGCCATCCAACATCCAAGACACTGGGCCGCCTTCCCCTGGCCGGCTGTCGCTCAGGCCGACTGTCAGGAGGCGGCCAGGCCCCAAGACCTACAGGCAGAAGGCCTTAAGAGGGCCGACTTCCAATGAGTCGGCTACCAGCGGACCGACTCCACGTAGCCGGCCACGAGAAGGCCGACTCCGAGAAGCCGGCCACCCCGCAGGCGGCCAAGGCCGCACCCTCAAAATCTGCCCCACATAACGGTGATGAGACGAGGCGTGGCTACAGTGAAGCCTGCCACCCCCGCATCCTGGAGCGCGCGTGGCTACAGTATGCCGTACGGGGCAGCCACCACCCGTCCAGCGCGGCACTGTTTCCATGCTGACCATGACATCACCCACGACGGGCTGTCAGTACGACCCGCAGGCGGCAGGCCCCTCTGGTCAGAGAGATGCCCGAAGGCGGCTCGGCCTCCCCTAGTCGGCCTGAAACATGGCCGGCCTCCCATGGCCGGCTAGCTCCCTCCCTCGAAGGAAGCGCCTCATTAAGGAGACAAGACGAGGTGAGGCTACAGTGGTCGCCGCCAAGGCGGCGACACTGTAGCCATGCTTACCTCGACAAAGCCCTCGTCATCAGGGTTGAAGCAACAGTAACCAGCCCCCGACAAGGCCCTTAACGGTGGGGCCAACTTGTCGACCAGGAAGCCGGCAGCCGGCGGGACCCACCAGTCGGCGGGCCCCAGCGGCCAGGGGAGAAGCCGACGAACGAAGACACTGACGGCTAGGGCCCACGTCTAGCCGGATTACCATTGTACCCCTGGGGGGTAGGCCTATATAAACCCCCCAGGGCACCCATGCAAAGGGTTGATCTCTTAGAGTTTTAGACACCACATAGAGGGAAGAGGAGAGCTAGCTGTGTCCTTCTTCTTCCTCTCACCGAGTAGCTCAAGGAGCCTCTTGTAGCAACTTGTTCATCTAGTGATCATGCGGAGACCCCGTAGAGCAGCAGTAGGGGTGTTATCTCCACGGAGAGCCCCGAAGCTGGGTAAGATTCGCCGGCGTGCATGTCTTCGCCTCATCCCGTTTCCAGGCACCGGCGACGTCTTATTGGCTCCCACTATGATTAGCCATCCGTTGGCATATGTCGCACCTACCACCCGACACTAACAGCTGGGTCCACGGCCGCACAGAAGGAAATGCCTCCTTATTACGCGAAAAATAATGATTCCTCCACCTGACATCTGGGACCCACCGGAAGCACCTACCACCCTCTTCCTCCCCCGCGGACGTAGCCAGCCCGGCATGCCCGATGGCACTTGCCCTGACGCGCTACAAGGCGTCGCTGACGCCTGCGCGGCGAGCCGCCTTGCCGACCTTCTTGGCGAGGCTCGCATCTCCGACGAGCCCGCATCCGGCGGGCACCAGCTGCCTCGAGCCACCTCGTCAGCCTCCTCGACCAACTCCACGTCTCCAGCGAGCCCGCTGTGGACTTGGAGTCGGTTGGCTCCACCGACCCGATGCTTGTCGACTCCGACACGGCATCGCTCGACGCCTTCCCCACCAACGTCGTGATCTTCGACGACCCGCTCCCCCAAGCCGACAGCTGTGGCAGCGCCATCACCGAGGTGCTGGTCATCAGTCACGGCGACCCCTCGGGCGAGAACGCCCACGACGCCCTGCAAGCGGCGCCGCACGACTTGTCCGCCCCTCTCCTGGCTGACACCAACGCCGAGGCGCTGGAGGCACGCCGCCTCGCCCTCCACAAGGAGGGCCGGAGGATAGCCTACCTGAGACGCCTCACCGAGGCCCACCAGCACGAAGTCGACCGTGCCGCCGTCGGCACGCTGCCTCCCGAAGGGCCGAGCCGACTCGGCATTGTCAAGAAACGCGGCGCGGCCATCGCCGACATGCCGGGAGTGGACCGCCCCGTCTACGCCATGCCCCTCGAGAACCTGCGCGCCGCCCAGGCGGCCGTAGAAGAGCTGAACGGGCTAGGGCCCGACGAGCCTCCCTACATGGCTAGGCGCATCCAGCAACTGATCGGCGCGGCCGTAGAGCGGCAAGAAGATGGCGCCCGCGCCAAAAGCCCTCCCCCGCGCCGAAACGCGGCGCCAGCGTCATCTGCACGCCGACTGTGGGCAACGCCCGCGCACGGCGAGAAAAGGAGCCTGCTGCCAGCCGCAGCCGAACCCGGATCTCCATCGAGCGCGACGCAGAAGGCCTGCCTCGAGCCGTGGAACGACAAGGAAACCCGCCCCCTCCTCCACCACGCGGGGAAAGATATCCCACCCCGCCGCCTGTCACACATCCGACCCTCAGCGGCCGACTAGGCCGCCGCGAAGGAGTCGGCGAAAACGATGCCCGCCACCGGATTGACCGCCTGGCGCGATCCCTAGCGTTAGAAGAAGATGATGATGTCGGGCCGCCCTGCTTCAGCCCCCGCATCCGCGATGAGCCCTTCCCCAAAGGATTCTCGCTCCCAAGAGATACGCCCAAGTATAGCGGCTCCGTGAAGCCGGAGGATTGGCTGATCGACTACTCAACCACAGTCAGCATAGCGAACGACAACAGGCGTGTTGCCATGAAATATGTGCCCCTCATGCTTCAGGGCACGGCGCGAACCTGGCTCAACAGCCTCAAGCCGTACAGCATCAACAGCTGGCTAGACTTCACCGAAGCCTTCATCCGCAACTTCACCAGCACCTACAAGCGGGCTCCCAAGCCCAAGCAACTCTCCTTGTGCGTACAAGGACCCACCGAGTCGACTTGCGACTACCTCACGCGATGGGCCGAGCTCCGCAACTCCTGCGAGGGGGTGCACGAGGTTCAAGCCATAGAGTACTTCACCGCCGGGTGCCGAGAAGGCACCCTCCTCAAGCACAAGCTTCTCTGCGACGAGCCGGCTACCCTCGACGAGCTACTAGTCATGGCCGACAAGTACGCCACCACCGACTCCTCGATGAAGACCGAGCTCCGGGTAGACGCCTCCGGGAAGGTGCTCAACCCGGCTCCCAAAACGCCGGCTGGCGACTCTAGCCGACGTCCGTACCAGCACGACAACAAGCGCAAAGGCCCGATGCCGCCTCCAGCCAGTCGGCAGGTGGCCACCGTCGAAGACGAGCAACCCGAAGGGCGGCCCGCGCCCAAGAAGCCGAAGGGCGGCAGGCCGGCTTGGCAGCCGGCTTTCTCCTACGAGCAGGCCCTCGACGCCCCATGCAAGTTCGATAGCGGCGCGAAGCCGTCCAACCATACAACTCGGAAATGCCACTGGCTCACCCGAATCACCAAAGGCGAAGGGATGGTGCCGCCTCCGGCTCCCCAACAGCCGGCCGCTCGACCAGCAGTCGGGACCGTCCAAGACGAGTTCCCCAACGAGCATGCCGCCTACGTCGTCTTCACGAGCCAGCCCGAAGACCGGCGCAGCCGGCGCCGACAGCACCAAGAAGTCAACGCGGTCGCCTCCAACAACCCCAAGTACATGCACTGGTCAGAGAGGCCTATCAGCTGGAGCCGGGCCGACCACCCAGAGGTGATGCTGTAACGCCCCGGATTCGATGCGCCAGGTGTCCGCCAGTTATTTGTCGTCGTTGCCATGTCATTTGCTTGCGTGTTGCACTTTGCCATGTCATCATCTGCATTTTATATCATGTCGTCATGTGCATCGCATTTGCGTACGCGTTCTTCTCATGCATCCGAGCATTTTCCCCGTTGTCCGTTTTGCAATCCGGCACTCCTATGTCTCCCGGCGCCCCTTTTGCCTCTTTTCATGAGCGGGTGTTAAACGTTCTCGGAATGGCCCGAGGTTTGCCAAGCGGCCTTGGTATAGCACCGGTAGACCGCCTGTCGAGTTTCGTGCCATTTGGAGGCCGTTTGATACTCCAACGGTTAACCGGGTAACCGCAAAGGCCTCTTTTGTGTTGCAGCCCAACACCCCTTCCAAAGTGGCCCAAAACCCATCCTAAACCCCTCCATGCTCTCCGCCGTTCGATCACGATCGCGTGGCCGAAAACCGCACCTCATTTGGACTCTCCTAGCTCCCTCTACCTATATAAACACACCCTCCCCCGAAATTCGCGGATGAAAACCCTAGATCCATCCCCTCCGCGCCGCCGGACATGTCCGCCGACGGCTGGACATGTCCGCTCCACCGCGCCGCCCGCCGCAGCCAACCATTTGCTAGTGATCCATGCACTCTATAAACTTGATCTTGCCATGCTTAGCTTCATAAACATGTCTTCTTACTGTGAGTTGCCTTTCCATGCCATGTATTGCTCTGTGGTGAGTGGTTCAAGCTCACCAACATGCCTACTTATCGTTGTTCCTGCCATGTATGAATCTGTCATATCTTTTGCCATGTTTACATGGGTGCCATCATATCTTCTGATCCTTTTTGGCTTATGGTCAGTAAAGGCCTTTTGTTATATGCAATTAGTAGATTCATGCCATGCCTTTGTTTGCACTGATAAGTTCCTGTGACATGTTGTTTGATAGCTCTAAACATTGCAACCTGATGTTACTTTCTGCTAAGCCTGAAACTGTTATTATTTGCAATCTTGCCATGTCATTTTGAGCATGTTCTAGTGATTTTTGGAGATAGCTCAGTGTTCATGTTTTTTCATGCTTTACCTTTACATCATGCCTAGGCCTTTTGTTTTCACGTTGAGATGCTGTAGCATAGTGTTTTGATGCTTGCAATCTGCCTAGTTGCTGTTTTGGACAGATTGTTGTTATGTCTTGTAGTGTGTGTTGAACCGTTGCTCCGTTTTGAGTGTGCTCTATATGAAACTTGCTTAGAATTGCATGTAGTTTCATATTATCATGTTGCATCCTTGTTTTGAGGTGTTTGCTTGATGTTTGGATGCATTTTGCATCAATGTCATGCTTATCTTGTTTTGCTCATATCTTCTAGGCCGTAGCTCCGAATTAAATGAACTTTATATGTAACTTGACTAGAATTTCGTGTAGATCATCTTGGTGCATTTTAACTTGCTGTTTAACAACTTGAACATAAGGTTTATTCAGATCTGGACCAATTTCGAAATTTGCATATGAGGACTTACCGGATTTGTTATATGTTGTTTCCGGCCTCATTTAAACTTGCTTTGATGTGTTGTTCTTCTTTGCATCATCTCTTGCCATGAGTAGCTTCATGTAGTCTTGTCATGCATCATGCTTGGTTGTGCATCATGTCTTGTCTATGTGTGGTGTGTTTACCATGTTGTGTGCTTCTTCTCGATAGTTCCCGTTTTCGTTGCGATCGTGAGGATTCGTTCGTCTACGCTTGGTTCGTCTTCGTGGCTTCATCTTCTTCATGGACTCGTTCTTCTTCCTAGCGGGATTTCAGGCAAGATGACCGCTACCCTGGATCTCACTACTATCATTGCTATGCTAGTTGCTTCGTTCTATCGCTTTGCTGCGCTACCTATCAATTGCTCTTCAAGCCTCCCAAATTGCCATGAACCTCTAACCTTTGTCACCCTTCCTAGCAAACCGTTGTTTGGCTATGTTACCGCTTTTGCTCAGCCCCTCTTATAGCGTTGCTAGTTGCAGGTGAAGATGAAGATTGCTCCACGTTGGATTATGTTTATGTTGGGATATCACAATATCTCTTATATTATTAATGCATCTATATACTTGGTAAAGGGTGGAAGGCTCGGCCTTATGCCTGGTGTTTTGTTCCACTCTTGCCGCCCTAGTTTCCGTAATATCGGTATTATGTTCCCGAATTTTGCGTCCCTAACGCGGTCGGGTGATTTATGGGACCCCCTTGACAGTTCGCTTTGAATAAGACTCCTCCAGCAAGGCCCAACCTTGGTTTTACCATTTGCCTCACCACCACCTATTTTCCCTTGGGAGTAATTAACCCAAGGGTCATCTTTATTCAGCCCCCGGGCCAATGCTTGTCTAAGTGTTGGTCCAAACCAGAGCCACTTGCGGTGCCGCCCCTAGGAAACTTGGGGTATCGTCGGTTGCCGTACGTAGTGTTCATCCGGTGTTGCCCTGAGAACGAGATATGTGCAGCTCCTATCGGGATTGTCGGCGCATCGGGCGGCTTTGCTGGTCTTGTTTTATTGTTGTCGAAATGTCTTGTAGCCGGGATTCCGAGACTGATCGGGTCTTCCCGGGGAGAAGGAATATCCTTCGTTGATCGCGAGAGCTTATCATGGGATAAGTTGGGACACCCCTGCAGGGTATAAACTTTCGAAAGCCGTGCCCGCGGTTATGTGGCAGATGGGAATTTGTTAATATCCGGTTGTCGTAAACTCGATGTAAACTCTTCTAAAATACACCAACCGTGTGCGTAACTGTGATGGTCTCTTTTCGGGGTTGATCGAGAGGAGAACACGGTTTCTGGGTTATGTCTGACGTAAGCAGGAGTTCAGGATCACTTCTTGATCATTACTAGTTGGCGACCGTTCCTTTGTTTTCTCTTCTCGCTCTCATTTGCGTATGTTAGCCACCATATATGCTTAGTCGCTGCTGCAACCTCACCACCTTACCCCTTCCTTTCCCATTAAGCTTTGCTAGTCTTGATACCCATGGTAATGGGATTGCTGAGTCCTCGTGGCTTACAGATTACTACACCATCAGTTGCAGGTACAGGTTGCGATGATCATGACGCGAGAGCGATGCTTGCCTTGCGTTGAGTTCTTCTTCTGCTTCTTCTTCGATCTGGGGATAGGTTCCAGGTCGGCAGCCTGGGCTAGCATGGTGGATGTCTTTTGAGTTTCTGTTTGTGTTTCATCCGTAGGCGGATGGTGCTCTTATGTAAGATGATGCTGTATTCGTGTGGCATTGTATGCCTTATGTATGTATCCCTACCTATTTTGTAATGTTGATGTAAAGATATCCACCTTGCAAAAGCGTCTTCAAGATGCGCTTCTATCCTTGGTGGGACCTTCGAGTTCCTTTAGGATAGGGTCGCATCTTGGGCGTGACAAGTTGGTATCAGAGCCTTGACCGACCTTAGGAGCCCCTTGATTGATCGTGTAGTTTGGTTGTTGTTGAGTCTAGAAGAAAACTATTTTCGGAGTCTAGTTATATCGGAGAGTAGGATTTCTTTTTACTCCTCAGCCCCTTCGTCGCTCTGGTCAGGAATCGTGACGTAGGTGTTTTGAACTACTCCTCTTCCCCTTCAAATTTTTCTTTAGGATCACGTGGTTAGTTTTTTGTTCGTTGGGTCTCAGCTCTTTTGATCCGGTGCATTTCTCGTCAAGTCGACTCGAGCCTCTTCATCTTTGAGTTCAATCCTCAGTTGTTTTCTTTTCACACCCGCCCTCCCTATTCTTCTTCTCGGAACCGGAGTCCGTAATCGAGTATCCATTCTACTCGTGCGAAGTCTTTGCTTTCTCTCCTCAATGATTTCAACCGGTGTTTTCTCTTCAAGATATTCGTCGATTTCCCCTTCCAAGTTACCCTTGTTTTCCCGCCCTCCCACCCTCTTCTTCCTGGAGTTTGAGTCTCTTTCGACCATCTATTTCATTCGTACGGATCCTCTTCAGTCTTCTCTCATTTATTTCAACCGGTGGTTTCTCGTCTAGTTCGTCATTCTTCATCTCTTTCTTTTCCGGTGCACTCAATTCAAGTTTTTCGGATTAATCATATTCTTTTCCTTGGATCAAGTGTTTTCCTTGCTCGTTCGCCTCTCGCTAGTTTATTCTTCCGGAGTGTTCAAGACATCTCAGAAGATTCGTCTGTGTTACAATTAATTCGAGGTTGTCACCTCATTCATATATTTCAATTGTTCTGGCGCATCATCTATCTGTTCAACAACCCTTTCCAACGATGTTTTTTCTTTTAGTGGGCCCTAACCCACAGGTCTTTTCCCAGGATCTTACCTGACTCTTCTAATTTCCCGGAGCTATTCTCAAATCATTTTGAAGTTTGACGTAAGTATGATTTTCATCAGCCAGATCTTTTCCAAGATCAATTTCGAATCATTTTCATTGTTGTCTCAACCTCTTCGCTTATCATTCTCCTGGAGTATCTCCGTAATTTGGGTGGTGTTTCTCGTCGTCATTCTCAACTTTGAAGATCGAGGAAGAGTTTCACTAAATCTTGCCCGTTCTCTCGAAGATTCGTGGTTCTAGCTTCTTGTTACCCTCTCGAATTATTCTATTTGTCGGAAATTCCTTTTTCTCAACCATCCGGAGTATTTCAGGAGTTGATTTCTGTTTCTTTTCACCGGAGGCCATCATTCTAGAAGAATTCTTCGCCCTCATCATTCCAGATATCGTCCTCTAATTATCCCGGTGCTTCGTTCAAGTGCTCTTTAATCAGCTCGTCATCTCTTCGTTCTTGTGCATCTAAATCCCCTCGAGCATATTTGTTCTTCTAATTCATCCCGTTGATTCATTCTCTTTTATCAGTTTTTTTTGAATTCTTACGGTGGTTCGTTCAAGATTCTTTTTCTTTGATTATCATTCAATCCATTCATTCTTTCCAAATCCTACCGGTGGTTCTTGAAGACCTTCTCAAGTTTGCGATATGTCACTTCTCAATCCTTTTTCAAGAACAATAAGTAGTATGTAAAGTCCATTGCTTGTCATCAATTTAAGTTGATGAAGGATAAGCATACAATAAATCTTATTCTTATTTCCTCGAGGTGATTCAATCCTTTTCTTTGGAGTTTGTTCTTAATGAATAAATTCTAGTTCCAAGTGTTCTCATCTTTTCTTTTCCGGAGTTCAAATTCCCTAGGCCATTTCATCGGAACCTCCATCTAAAGCATCGCAAGCTTTAATCTTATTCTTTCATCCTTCCTTCTATCTCATCATCCTTTTGTCACCGGAGTTCTTCATGGTGGTTCTTCATGATTTAATTCATTCTTCAAGAGTTCATAAAGTATCATTCCATCCTCTCAAGTTCATGTTCTAATCTTTCTATGTTCAGTCAGAGTGCGGCCTAAATCCTTTTAGTCTTATTCGTTTCTTACCCTGTTCTAATCGGAGTGGTTTCATAGTCTATCTGATTCCGTGAACTTTCGTTTCTCGCCATTCTCGTTGCTCCTCCCTTCTTCTCGAGTGCTCTCGATTCTTTGCTTCTTCTCTTGAGTTCCTATTTCACCTCATCCTTTTTCCCTTCCGTCTCGGTCCTAAGATCTCGGGACGAGATCTCTTGTTAGTGGAGGAGTGTTGTAACGCCCTGATTCGATCGCCTGTGTGTCCGCCAGCTATTTGCCGTCGTTGCCATGTCATTTGCTTGTGTGTTGCACTTTGCCATGTCATCATCTGCATTTTATATCATGTCGTCATGTGCATCGCATTTGCATACGCGTTCTTCTCATGCATCCGAGCATTTTCCCCGTTGTCCGTTTTGCAATCCGGCACTCCTATGTCTCCCGGCGCCCCTTTTGCCTCTTTTCGTGAGCGGGTGTTAAACATTCTCGGAATGGCCCGAGGTTTGCCAAGCGGCCTTGGTATAGCACCGGTAGACCACCTGTCAAGTTTCGTGCCATTTGGAGGTCGTTTGATACTCCAACGGTTAACCGGTAGCCCGAAAGCCCCTTTTGTGTTGCAGCCCAACACCCCTTCCAAAGTGGCCCAAAACCCATCCTAACCCCCTTCATGCTCTCCGCCGTTCGATCACGATCGCGTGGCCGAAAACCGCACCTCATTTGGACTCTCCTAGCTCCCTCTACCTATATAAACACACCCTCCCCCGAAATTCGCGGATGAAAACCCTAGATCCATCCCCTCCGCGCCGCCGGACATGTCCGCTCCACCGCGCCGCCCGCCGCAGCCAACCACACAGCGCCACCTGTCCCCGCGCTCTCTCTCTCTCTCTCCTCGCGCCTCGCCCGCCCGGCCAGCGGCCCGCCTGAGCCCATCGGGGCCAGCGCCGCCGCCCGCGCCCGCCTCCAGCAGCACCGCCGCCGCCCGGCGCCTCGGCCGCCGCTCTCCGCCTCCGCCCAGCCGCGGCCCTCCCGTCGCCGGCTTCGCCGCCGGCCCCGTACGGCGCCCCCGCCTCTCCCCATCGGCCGGCGCCGCCCTCCGCCGCCGAGACCGGACGGATCCGGCCCGGATCCGCCCATCTCCGACAACTCCGGCCACCATCACGTCCATCTCCGGCGACATCTCCGACGTGCCTCGATTTCCGTGTAAGGTTGACTTTCCCCCTCCGAAATTTCTCCAAGTCCCGAAGTTTTTGTCATAATGATGCCATGTTCATCGCATCGTATCTCTGCATCGGTAGCTCCGTTTCATGCGTGTAATATGTCAAATTGTTCGCCTCGACGAGTACTTCACTTCGTTCCATTGCATCATGTTCATTTGAGTTCATATTGATGCCTGAATCTTCGTTGCAACAGTGCTATATGATGTTAACCTGCTGAAACTGTTATAACTTGATGATTTGTCATTTTTGTTGCATTTGATGTGTGCATCTTATGGGCATGAGCTCTACATGTGTTTTGTTCTATGTCATTCCATCTTCACAGTGGTGCCATCCATCTATTTTTGTGGGTCTTGTAATGAGTGCATCGAGCTTGTTAAGTAGGGTACTTGCTGATGCTGTTTTGCTAGGCTGATTCTGTTATATTATGATGCTATGTAAACCTGCTTCTACAAGTCATTCTATGCATAATCTGGAGATGTTCACTAAGTATGTTTTGTTCTACATGTTATTCTCTATCCATCCATGCCCCTGGTTGCATTTATAGCCTGCTGTAGCTTGTTGTAGTCTTGCTATAAAATTGCTAAATAATGTTGCTGTCAGCCTGTTAACATTAAGTTCAGTTTTTCCATGAGCTTTGCTAGTGATCCATGCACTCTATAAACTTGATCTTGCCATTCTTAACTTCATAAATATGTCTTATTACTGTGAGTTGCCTTTCCATGCCATGTATTGCTCTGTGGTGAGTGGTTCAAGCTCACCAACATGCCTACTTATCGTTGTTCCTGCCATGTATGAATCTATCATATCTTTTGCCATGTTTACATGGGTGCCATCATATCTTCTGATCCTTTTTGGCTTATGGTAAGTAAAGTCCTTTTGTTATATGCAATTAGTAGATTCATGCCATGCCTTTTTTTGCACTGATAAGTTCCTGTGACATGTTATTTGATAGCTCTAAACATTGCAACCTGATGTTACTTTCTGCTAAGCCTGAAACTGTTATTATTTGCAATCTTGCCATGTCATTTTGAGCACGTTCTAGTGATTTTTGGAGATAGCTCAGTGTTCATGTTTTGTCATGCTTTACCTTTACATCATGTCTAGGCCTTTTGTTTTCACGTTGAGATGTTGTAGCATAGTGTTTTGATGCTTGCAATCTGCCTAGTTGCTGTTTTGGACAGATTGTTGTTATGTCGTGTGTGTTGAACCGTTGCTCCGTTTTGAGTGTGCTCTATATGAAACTTGCTTAGAATTGCATGTAGTTTCATATTATCATGTTGCATCCTTGTTTTGAGGTGTTTGCTTGATGTTTGGATGCATTTTGCATCAATGTCATGCTTATCTTGTTTTGCTCATATCTTCTAGGCCGTAGCTCCGAATTAAATGAACTTTATATGTAACTTGACTAGAATTTCGTGTAGATCATCTTGGTGCATTTTAACTTGCTGTTTAACAACTTGAACATAAGGTTTATTCAGATCTGGATCGAAATTTGCATATGAGGACTTACCGAATTTGTTATATGTTGTTTCCGGCCTCATTTAAACTTGCTTTGATGTGTTGTTCTTGTTTGCATCATCTCTTGCCATGAGTAGCTTCATGTAGTCTTGTCATGCATCATGCTTGGTTGTGCATCATGTCTTGTCTATGTGTGGTGTGTTTACCATGTTGTGTGCTTCTTCTCGATAGTTCCCGTTTCGTTGCGATCGTGAGGATTCGTTCGTCTACGCTTGGTTCGTCTTCGTGGCTTCATCTTCTTCATGGACTCGTTCTTCTTCCTAGCGGGATTTCAGGCAAGATGACCGCTACCCTGGATCTTACTACTATCATTGCTATGCTAGTTGCTTCGTTCTATCGCTTTGCTGCGCTACCTATCAATTGCTCTTCAAGCCTCCCAAATTGCCATGAACCTCTAACCTTTGTCACCCTTCCTAGCAAACCGTTGTTTGGCTATGTTACCGCTTTTGCTCATCCCCTCGTCTAGCGTTGCTAGTTGCAGGTGAAGATGAAGATTGCTCCACGTTGGATGATGTTTATGTTGGGATATCACAATATCTCTTATATTATTAATGCATCTATATACTTGGTAAAGGGTGGAAGGCTCGGCCTTATGCACGGTGTTTTGTTCCACTCTTGCCGCCCTAGTTTCCGTCATATCGGTATTATGTTCCCGAATTTTGCGTCCCTAACACGGTCGGGTGATTTATGGGACCCCCTTGACAGTTCGCTTTGAATAAGACTCCTCCAAAGAAGGCCCAACCTTGGTTTTACCATTTGCCTCACCACCACCTATTTTCCCTTGGGAGTAATTAACCCAAGGGTCATCTTTATTCAGCCCCCCCGGACCAATGCTTGTCTAAGTGTTGGTCCAAACCAGAGCCACTTGCGGTGCCGCCCCTAGGCAACTTGGGGTATCGTCGGTTGCCGTACGTAGTGTTCATCCGGTGTTGCCCTGAGAACGAGATATGTGCAGCTCCTATCGGGATTGTCGGCGCATCAGGCGGCTTTGCTGGTCTTGTTTTATTCTTGTCGAAATGTCTTGTAGCAGGATTCCGGGACTGATCGGGTCTTCCCGGGGAGAAGGAACATCCTTCGTTGATCGCGAGAGCTTATCATGGGCTAAGTTAGGACACCCCTGCAGGGTATAAACTTTCGAAAGCCGTGCCCGCGGTTATGTGGCAGATGGGAATTTGTTAATATCTGGTTGTAGTAAACTCGAAGTAAACTCTTCTAAAATACACCAACCGTGTGCGTAACCATGATGGTCTCTTTTCGGGGTTGATCGAGAGGAGAACACGGTTTCTGGGTTATGTCTGACGTAAGCAGGAGTTCAGGATCACTTCTTGATCATTACTAGTTGGCGACCGTTCCTTTGTTTTCTCTTCTCGCTCTCATTTGCGTATGTTAGCCACCATATATGCTTAGTCGCTGCTGCAACCTCACCACCTTACCCCTTCCTTTCCCATTAAGCTTTGCTAGTCTTGATACCCATGGTAATGGGATTGCTGAGTCCTCGTGGCTCACAGATTACTACACCATCAGTTGCAGGTACAAGTTGCGATGATCATGACGCGAGAGCGATGCTTGCCTTGCGTTGAGTTCTTCTTCTGCTTCTTCTTCGATCAGGGGATAGGTTCCAGGTCGGCAGCCTGGGCTAGCATGGTGGATGTCGTTTGAGTTTCTGTTTGTGTTTCATCCGTAGGAGGATGGTGCTCTTATGTAAGATGATGTTGTATTCGTGTGGCATTGTATGCCTTATGTATGTATGCCTACCTATTTTGTAATGTTGATGTAAAGATATCCACCTTGCGAAAGCGTCTTCAAGATGCGCTTCTATCCTTGGTGGGACCTTCGAGTTCCTTTAGGATAGGGTCACATCTTGGGCGTGACAGATGCCATCCTCGGGCTCTTATGCATTGGTTTTGGAGGCTACCCTAGCAACAGACAGGCTTGCTGCCCGATTCTCCCGTGTATTGATAGACGGCGGGAGCAGCATCAACATCCTGTACCGAGACACCATGGAGAAGTAGAACATCAAGGCCAAGCACCTCATGCCAAGCCGGACCGTGTTCCATGGCATCATACCCGGCCTGTCCTGTTCACCAATCGGCAAGATCAAGATAGATGTTCTCTTCGGGGACAAGGATCACTTCCGCCGAGAAGCAATCTGGTTCGAAGTGGTGGACCTTGAGAGCCCCTACCATGCGCTGCTAGGCCGGCCTGCTCTGGCCAAGTTCATGGTTGTACCCCACTATGCCTACCTCAAGATGAAGATGCCGAGTACCAAGGGCATCATCACCATAGCCGGTGATTACAAGAAGTCCTTCAAGTGCGCTGCAGCCAGCAGCCGGCTGGCCGAGTCCCTCGTAGTCGTCGAAGAGAAGAAGATGTTGGACCGAGTCGTGGCCATGGCCGGCAAGCAGCCAACCCTGTCCCCTGACCCCAAGGAATGTGATGCTCAAGGTTCCTTCCAGCCGGCCAAGGAAACAAAGAAGATACCTCTGGACCCAGAGCACCCGGAAAGGTTTGCCGTCATTGGGGCAAACCTGGACAAAAAATAGGAAGGCGAGCTCGTCGATTTCCTCCGTGAGAATCGGGACATTTTCGCATGGTCCCCCAAGGACATGCGGGGTGTTCCGAAGGAATTCGCCGAGCACAAGCTACACGTCCGAGCGGAGGCAAAACCAGTCAAGCAGCCCCTCCGCCGACTGTCGGAAGAGAAGAGAAGAATTGTGGGAGAAGAGATAGCCCGGCTCCTGGCGGCCGGCTTCATAATGGAGGTGTTCTTTCCGGAATGGCTTGCCAACCCGGTGCTCGTTCTGAAGAAGAATAACAAGTGGCGCATGTGTATAGACTACACAAGCCTCAACAAAGCCTGCCCGAAAGACCCCTTCGCCCTGCCCAGGATCGATCAAGTGATAGACTCCACAGCCGGATGCGAGCTGCTGAGTTTCTTGGACGCCTACTCCGGCTACCACCAGATAAAGTTGGACCCAGCTGACCGCCTGAAAACCGCCTTCATCACGCCATTTGAAGCTTTCTGTTACCTGACTATGACATTCGTCTTGAGAAATGCCGGTGCCACTTTTCAGCGTTGCATGCGAAAATGCCTCCTCAAGCAACTTAGCAGAAATGCCCACGTCTATGTAGACGATATCGTGGTGAAGACGGAGAAGCGCAACACTTTGTTAGAAGACCTCAAAGAAACATTTGAGAACCTGCGCCATTTTCAGATCAAGCTCAACCCCGAGAAATGCGTGTTCGGAGTGCCAGCCGGCCAGCTCCTGGGCTTCCTGGTCTCCGAACGCGGCATTGAATGCAACCCAGTGAAGATCAAAGCCATTGAGAGAATGGAGATTCCCACCAAGCTGCGAGACGTCCAGAAGTTTACCGGGTGCCTGGCCTCCCTGAACCGCTACATCAGCCGGCTTGGAGAAAAGGCTCTCCCCCTCTACCGACTCATGAAGAAAACCACTCACTTCGAGTGGAACGACCAAGACGACCAAGCCTTTCACGAGCTGAAGAAGATGCTGGCCACGCCGCCTGTCTTGGCGGCGCCGACTGAGAAAGAGCCCATGCTCCTTTATATCGCCGCCACCAGCCGGGTGGTCAGCGCCGTCATCGTGGTCCAGCGCCCAGAAGAAGGCGGAGCTCAGCCAGTCGAGGCGGTCTACTACTTAAGCCGGCAATCTGTCCACCTCGGCAGAACTACCCACATTACGGAAGATGTGCTATGGCGTGTACTTCGCCGCCAAGAAGTCAAGCCCTACTTTCAAGAGCACTCCATCACGTTAGTATGCACCGCCCGCTCGCCGAGATCATAGGCAGCCGACGCATCCGCCGGGTGGCAAAATGGGCCATTGAGCTGGCTCCTTACGATCTTCTACCAGCCTCGCACCGCCATCAAGTCCCAAGCATTGGCCTACTTCCTCGTCGGTGGGCGAGACCCGATTACTGCCGCCGACTTCCGACTCCACTCATTGGCGGATGCGCCGACGGGTCCAAGATGCGCACCGGCTTGGGAGCGGCATCGTCGCCACCTCTCCCAAAGGCGACAAACTTCGAGATCTGGCGTTGCGAATTCACTTTGCCGCCTCCAACAACGTAGCAACCCGAGTCTGGCGCTCATACACGGACTCCGGCTATCCAAAGAGATCGGCATCCGCCGGATCCTGTGCTATGGCGACTCGGATTTGGTGGTCCAGCAGTCATCTGGTGTCTGGGATGCCAAGGACGCAAACATGGCGAGCTACCGCTTCCTTGTTCAGCAAATCAGCAGGTACTTCGAAGGATGCGAGTTCCTCCACGTGCCACGGGCCGACAACGAGCAAGCAGATGCCTTGGCACGGATAGGCTCAACCCGACAAGCTATACCAACCGGCGTCTCTCTCCAACGCCTCCTCAAGCCGTCTATCAAGCCGTCTCCAGAATCTGACTCCATCTTCGTGCCGCCTAACCCCCGCGCAGCCGGATCCGGCTTGGGGAGCCAAGCAGGCGGCCTGGGGACTTTGATAGGCGGCTCGGGGACTGCCATAGTCGCACCCGGCTCGGGGACTTCAAAACCCGGCCCGGGGACTACGGTAGTCGGCCTGGGGACTGCTTCAACGCCACAGGCGGTGGCCAGCTCCAGCTCTTCACCGCCCAGCCCACCCGCCCTGGTTGCAGTAGTTGTGTTGGCTATAGAAGAAGTCACAGCTCCATCATGGGCTCAGCCCATCCTCAACTTCCTGGTAAACAGAGAATTGCCGGCTGACGAGATCGCGGCAAGACAAGTCCAACACCGAGCCGGAGCATATACAATTGCCAACAGAGAGCTCATTATACGCAGTGTCACTGGAGTCTTCTAGTGCTGCGTCGAGCCAGAGAAGGGCATAGCAATCCTCAAGGACATTCACCAAAGCAAATGCGGCCACCACGCAGCCTCAAGATCCCTCATTGCCAAAGCTTTCCGCCATGGATTTGTTTGGCCGACTGCCTTGGACTATGCCAAGGAGTTGGTCAAACACTGCAAAGGCTGCCAAGTTTTCAGCTCTAAACAACACCTGCCGGCTTCAGAACTCAAGACCATTCCCCTCACCTGGCCTTTTGCCGTCTGGGGACTAGACATGGTGGGCCCATTCAAGACGGCGTGCGGCGGCATGACACACTTGCTTGTCGCTGTGAATAAATTCACCAAGTGGATCGAAGCAAAGCCGATTAAGAAGATGAACGGGCCGACTGCCGTGACATTCATCACAGACATTGAAACTCGGTACGGCGTGCCACACAGCATCATCACCGATAATGGCACGAATTTTGCCAAGGGAGCATTCGCACGTTTCTGTGCAACGCAGGGCATCCGACTGGACCTAGCGTCCGTTGCCCACCCACAGTAAAACGACCAAGTTGAGCGAGCCAACGGCCTCATCCTTTTCGGCATCAAGCCCCGGCTGGTCGTGCCGCTGGAGCGCTCGGCGGGCTGTTGGCTCGACGAGCTGCCGACCGTCCTCTGGAGTCTGCGCACTACCCCAAACAAGTCAACCGGCTTCACCCCTTTCTTCCTTGTATATGGCGTCAAGGCTGTCATCCCAACCGACATCGAGTTCGACTCGCCTCGGGTGACCATGTACACGGAAGCAGAGGCCAAAGAAGCACGAGAAGACGACGTCGACCTCTTTGGAAGAAAGCCGGCTGTTAGCCCTCAGCCGGTCCGCCATCTACCAGCAGGGTTTGCGCCGCTACCATAGCCGGAAGGTCAAGCCAAGGTCCTTCCAAGAGGGCGACCTTGTGCTCCGGCTGATCCAGCCAACTGCCGGCCAGCACAAGCTCTTGGCTCCTTGGGAAGGTCCCTTCGTCATCAGCAGAGCATTGGGAAACGACTCCTACTACCTAATCGATGCACAGAAGCCGAAGGCATGAAAGAGAGATGATTCTGGCAAGGAGTCGGAGCGACCATGGAACGCCAACCTCCTCCGAAGATTTTACAGTTAAAATGCAGTATGTATCAAGCTACCTTTTGTACTAAGTACGAGACAATGGGCCCCCCGAGGAGCACTCGGGGACTGCCACCTTTTATCTATGAATGACGATTATCATGCTTATGATTTTGTCATTACACTTTTTCTCCTCGTCCGGCACGAGGTTCGACTAGTCGGCCCGGGGACTGGCCGCCTTGAGTTATATTCAAAGGTTCCACCTGTAGTCAGACAAGTAGTGTGCCGGCACCCAAGCCCTCTCTTGTCAAAAGCCGCAACTCGAAGAATCGACTGTCCGGCTGGCAAGAGTTAAAGGAAGGAAAGGATGCCCACACGAAAAACGGCTAAGGGCTAACGAACTTTTATAACAAAAGCCGGCTTCCTCCCATTGCCGACCGCTACCAGAGTAGCCGGCCGGCCGGCTTCCCATTCCGCCTTGCCACAATCCAAGAAAGCTCAAGCACTTGCCTTCCCAAAAATAGCCAAGTTCCTCCCCAGCCACAGACTGCAGAACAGCTGTTCGGCTGGGAAGGCGGCGATCAAGGGAAGGCGGCAAAGGAAACGGCCTAAGGATAAAAAGCAAATTCGAATGGAAGCCAAACACATGCATAATTATATTTACACAAAAGCCTTCGAAAGGCCGGCATTCAACATAGTCTGAATACACCCCCAGTGGGTGGAACTGCGCAAAGTTAATAAAATTTGTTCAAAGAGCAACAGCAGAAAAGCGAGAGCGGCAGATCAAGCCAACGGAGCAACAGGCGAATCGGGCAGGTCGGCGGAGGCGGCAGTGCTGGCTGGAGGAGTGGCCGGCTGGCGAGTCTCGGCCTGATCATCACCCCTGGCAGGCGGCGCTTACGCGCGCCTGGGTCTTTGGAGGCACGATCAGGCTGAAGCTGGCTGGTCGCTTCGCCGTCGGGCGCTGCGTCTTCGCCGCCCTCCTCCTCTTCGTCTTCGGCTTCATCGCTGGAAGCAATCTCCTCTGCCGAGTCCTCGCCTTCCGCCGGGTATAGCCCGAACCATTCCTCCGGCTGGGCGACTCCGCTGTCGTTCACTTCAGGAGAAAAAACGCTGGTGTCGATGTACTCGGCGATAGCCGAGGCGCGCTGGATGATAGCCGGCCGCACCGCCACCAGCTCCTCGTCAGCCTCCTGCCTCCAAGTGCTCAGCTGGCGCAGGCTTAGCCCAGGATACGAGGCCCGGACGAACTCGAGCGCCCGCCTGGCGCCGGACCGAGCAGCGGAAGCCTTCCAGGCCTCAAAGCGGCCAACCGCAACCTCCAGCCAGTCGGCAGTCTGACTGGGGTTGCGGGGGATCACCTCGCCAGGCATGAGAGCGGCCATCACTTGCGCACCGGCACGCTGAAGCCGGCGGAGCATGCGGTGAGCCGACTGCAGCCGAGCCTGGATCGCCAAAAGCTGCTCCTCAAGCGTCCGACTGGCGTCTGGCGCGATCTCAACCCCTGCTTGCCGGCGCGTCTCGTGGTGGGCCTCGATGGCTTGGCTGGCGGCGACGGAGTAACCAGGGAAGTAATCTGCGTAAAGAGCAAAGAAACAACAAAAAAATCAGAAGATGAACAAGAGGGCAAGGAGCAAGCAAAGGAGTGAAAAGGGGAAGTCGGCCTACCGTCGATCAGATCCTCCACCCGTCCATAGCCCTCGCTCAGCGCTTGCCTTCCTTCAGCCCAGCCTGCCGCCTCGGTCTCGAACTCGGCCTTAAGGGCGGCCTCATTGTCCTGCGCCTTCTTCAGGGCCGCCTTATGGCTCTCCTCCTGGTCGGCCGATCTCTTGGCCAGCGGTCGGGTTCTGGGCCAAGGCGTGACCTCAGCCTCCTTGGCGCGAAGGGTGGTGCAGGTCCCGCCGACCTGCTCCCTCAAGTCAGCATTAGCCTGCAAGCGTGGAGAAAAAGGAAAAAGCAATAAGGAAGAAGTCGTTGGGAAGATCCGACCCGGCTGCTCGCCACCGACTTCGAATCTCGGGGACTACACCCGATGGGTCTTGTTGCCGCCCACATGAGATAAAAGAAACAAAGTACTCACTCCGGCTATTCATCAGGTCGGCAGCCTTTTGGCTCAGCTCCTGGGCCTTGGAGTTGAAGGCGGCCGCGCGAAGATTGTGATACTCCTGGGAATCAGACGAAGTACAAATAAGAACGAGATTGCCGTCAAGGCCTGCTAAGAAGTTTCAAGCCGCCTGCTTAGCAGCCGACTCGAAACTCGGGGACTACACCCAGTGGGTGCGCTGAAGCGCCCCCACGGAAGAAATCAAAAAAGAAATTGATCAAGGCCAGAAGACTCACCCGGACAACCGCGCGCGTAGTGAGGAACTCCTGGGTGTACCGTTGCAGCAAGCCGACCTGAGCCTGAAGCCGGCGTCGGACCTCCTGTGCCGCCACGTTCAGCTCGGCCGTCCCGCCGCTGGGCGTCCACTCGGACGTGCTGGCGCTGGCCGCCTCCAGGTCCTGTGCCGTCGGTGGCGCCCGCAGCTCTTTGGCGGCTCGGCGCCGAGGACGCCTCCCACGCTACGGCGAGGTGCCGATGCACCACAAGATCCGCCCCGCCGCCGACTTCGCCCCGGTCGGCTGCCCAGCGCCTTGAAGGTCGGCCGCCTTTGGCCAGCTCGGTCGGCGCCCGGTATGGCGTCTCCCCCAGGATCGTCACGTCGTCCTCCCTCCTCTCCATCACCGGCTGGTCGCGGTCGGCTTCCTCCGACGGAGGCACGGGGATATCGGGATCCACGGCGCGAAGGGGAATGATGAGCTGCGGAGGCTGATTGTGCAAAGCCTCCGCCTCCCTCTCCACGGCCGCGGCTTCCGCCTGGGCCTTGGCCGCCACGTCGGCTTGCGCCTCGGCCGATTTCTCCGCCGCCTCCTGGATGGCCCTCCGCTTCGCCGCTTCGCCGCTTCGCCGCTTCCCGCTCCTCCCGAGCCTCCCGCGCATTCCGCTCCGTTGCCTCCATGAGGTCGGCATGGGGGTCCACTCGGCGGGAACTCGAAGACCCTCCCGTCAGTCTGACTATGGAGGCGGCGTCAACCCGTTCGAGGGAAAGTGGCGCCCTGTTCAACAAATCAAGAAGACGGTTCAGATGAGGCTCAACCAAAGAAGATAACCAAAGTACAAAACACCCAACACTTACGCCGAGACCGCTTGTGGCTGCTTCACCACCTTGTGGAAGCGGGCCGCTTTCGCGGCCGCCTCGTCCCGCTTGGTCGCCGCCGCGGAGCTCTTGGGTTTTTTCGGCCGGCTGCCAAAGAGACCCGGCCCGGCCCGACGCTTTTGCGCGCCACCCCGAGCAGCTGGCGCGGCAGAAGGTCCCGCGCCTTGGCGATCGGCCGCCGGCTGGCGGCGTGGGATGGCCTCGGCTTCGTCATCATCCGGCCAGTCCCGGCGGCCGTGAGGTCGGGGCCGCCTGCCTCTCCGCCGGCTGCGACCACGGCGTCATCCATGGCGGCTGCCCCCAGATCCGGTTCGTCGGGGTCGTCCATGGTGCGGTCGGCCGTAAATTGGCGCTCCGGCCTTGCGGCCCCGGGCGTCGGTCGAAGAAGGGGGCTCTGCTCAAAGACAAAGCCGACTAGTCAAGAGTCGACCATCGGGAACCCGGCAACAAAAGAAGAAGAAAGTAAGGAAAACTCACCACAGGCGGGGGGTCGGCCGGAGAATATGGCGTCTTGCCATACTGCCACTCTTCCGTGAGTTTGCAGTTGGAGATGTAATTCACCATATAAGATACCTCGTCACGAGGCATCTCTCTGGTGCTCAGCCGGCATGGGTCAAAGCGGCCGCTCATCTGGCAGATCATGTGCGGCCGGCTTTGGAGCGGGAGCACCCGGCGCTCCACGAAGGCGGCCACCAGGTCGGCCCCTACCAAGCCCTCCGATTGGACCATCACCCGGAGCCGGGTGACGGCGGCGTTCCCGGCCAAGGAGAGCGACCAGGCTCAGAAGGACCAAGACGGCTGCCTCCCAGGCGACGGGCCGGCTACATAAGCCGACAGATTGAGGTAGTCACCTTGCGGGGCGACGTTCTTCACGTAGAAGTACGACTACTGCTAGAGCTTCACCGACTGGATCAGCGGGATAGGCGGAAAGGGGTTGTTGTCGGCCGTCCTCCGCTTGGCGATGAAGGCGCCGCAGGGGGCGGGCACACCCGCGGAGACAGTACCAAGCTTGCACTGGAAGAAATCCCCAAAGAGTTCCAGGGTGGGGAGGACTTAGAGAAAGCCCTCACACAGGGTGACAAAGGACGACAGCAGCATCACCGTGTTGGGGGTGAGGGTGATGCGGCTGGAGATTGTAGAAGTCGAGCAAGGAGCAGAAGAACCCGCTCGCCGGCAGGCCGAGGCCGCGCAGGCAGTGCGAGCGGAAGATGACCCGCTCGCCCTCCTCCGGCGCCGGTGAAATCTCCGCCTCCGGCGCGAGGCGGGTCTTCACGAGGTCCTCGCCCGGCAACCGCCGCGTCCGGCGAAGCCAATCGATGTGGTCTTCATGGACGTTGGAGCCGTCCCACGAGCTCGACAGCGCCATGGGAGCAAGAGGAAGGAGAGAGGCGCGGTGGCGGAGAGCACGTCCCTGCAACGGAAGAACCGCGGCGGGCCAAGATAGTTCATGGTGGAACGGTGCGGTGGCGAGTGCGTTGCGATGGCGGAAGAGTGAAGAAGGAAGTAGAGGAAGGAGAGGAGCGAGGGCGAGCGAGCGAGCCTCTGCCGCTCCCCCTCCTCCCCCTACTTATAGGCTCGGGCGGCGGAGCCGAGGAGGCGAGGCGTGGGGGAACGTGGGATTAACTGCGCCCACTCCCCCACGTCCCACGATTATCGCGCCCTAAAGGTGTGCTGAATCCGCCGCGGGAAGACGAGCAGTCCGTTCGGGCCGCAGAGGATCCGCGCGTGGGCCGAGGCGTAGGTTTGGTGGGCCCCGGCCTGCGGCGAAGTCCCGTCGCGCGCGTGGGCTGGCAGGCCTTTCTGGCCACATGGCACACAAGGTGACGCGCGGTCAACGCGCAAGCCGGCTCACGTTCTCTCCTTCTGGTTGCGGAGCTTCCCGAAGACGGCACACCCATTCAAGGCCGGATCCTAGCTGCCGGTTCCTCAGGATAGGAAGCTGATCGAGCTTCTCGTCCTCCTTTCGACCTCGAAGCCCAATCAGCTTCGGGGACTACTGTCGGAGTAAATGACCACGGGTAGCCTAGCCGGCTCCCCACAGGGCTTGAAAAATTACAAGCCAATCAAGCCATCCAACATCCAAGACGCTGGGCCGCCTTCCCCCGGCCGGCTGTCGCTCAGGCCGACTGTCAGGAGGCGGCCCGGCCCCAAGACCTACAGGCAGAAGGCCTCAAGAGGGCCGGCTTCCAATGAGCCGGCTACCAGCGGGCCGACTCCACGTAGCCAGCCACTGATACTTCTCCAATGTATCTATAATTTTTGATTGCTCCATGCTATACTATCTACTGTTTTAGGCAATATTGGGCTTTATTTTCCACTTTTACATTATTTTTGGGACTAACCTATTA
This sequence comes from Aegilops bicornis, assembly GCA_021605145.1. Taxonomy (NCBI): domain Eukaryota; kingdom Viridiplantae; phylum Streptophyta; class Magnoliopsida; order Poales; family Poaceae; genus Aegilops; species Aegilops bicornis. The sequence goes on along the minus strand of CM038672.1, from coordinate 495,091,673 downwards.
ACCGGAGGCCCAGCCCAGATTTTCTGTTTTATGCCTATTTAAGTGTTTCGAGGAAAAGGAATATCAGACGGAGTCAAAACGGAACGAAATCAACTGGAGAAGTTATTTTTGGAAGTAAAGCAACCCAGGGAACTTGGAGTGCACGTCAGGGGAGATACGGGCTGCCCACGAGGGTGGGGGGCACGCCCACCCCCTTGGACGCGCCCCCTGCCTCGTGGGGCCCCCGTAGCTCCACCGACGTTCTCCTTTCACCCATATATACCTACGTACCCTAAAACTTCCAGAACAGAGATTAGATCGGGAGTTCCGCCGCCGCAAGCCTCCAGAGCCATGAAAAACCAATCGGGACCCCTTTCCGGTACCCTGCCGGAGGGGGGATCCATCACCGGTGGCCATCTTCATCATCCCGGCGCTATCCATGACGAGGAGGGAGTAGTTCACCCTCGGGGCTGAGGGTATGTACCAGTAGCTATGTGTTTGATCTCTCTCTCTCTCTCTCTCGTGTTCTCTCTCGTGTTCCCTCTATGGCACGATCTTGATGTATCCCGAGCTTTGCTATTGTAGTTGGATCTTATGATGTTTCTCCCCCTCTACTCTCTTGTGATGAATTGAGTTTCCCTTTTGAAGTTATTTTATCGGATTGAGTCTTTTATGAGAACACTTGATGTATGTCTTGGTGATCAACTTGCGGGTTTCGTGACATTGGGAACCTATGCATAGGGGTTGGCACACGTTCTTGACTCTCCGGTAGAAACTTTGGGGAACTCTTTGAAGTACTTTTATGTTGGTTGGATGAATCTGAGATTGTGTGATGCATATCGTATAATCATGCCCACGGATACTTGACGTGACAATGGAGTATCTAGGTGACATTAGGGTTTTGATTGATTTGTGTCTTAAGGTGTTATTCTAGTACGAACTCTTTTATAGATTGATCCGAAAGAATAGCTTTGAGGTGGTTTCATACCCTACCATAATCTCTACCTTTGTTCTCCGCTATTAGTGGCTTTGGAGTGACTCTTTGTTGCATGTTGAGGGATTGTTATATGATCTATCTATGTTATTATTGTTGAGAGAACTTGCACTAGTGAAAGTATGAACCCTAGGCCTTGTTTCCTATCATTTCAATACCGTTTACGCTCACGTTTATCATTAGTTACCTTGCTGTTTTTATATTTTCAGACTACAAATACCTATATCTACCATCCATATTGCACTTGTATCACCATCTCTTCGCCGAACTAGTGCACCTATACAATTTACCATTGTATTGGGTGTGTTGGGGACACAAGAGACTCTTTGTTATTTGGTTGCAGGTTTGCTTGAGAGATACCATCTTCATCCTACACCTCCCACGGATTGATAAACCTTAGGTCATCCACTTGAGGGAAATTTGCTACTGTCCTACAAACCTGTGCACTTGCAGGCCCAACAACGTCTACAAGAAGAAGGTTGTGTAGTAGACATCAAGCTCTTTTCCGGCGCCGCTGTCGGGAGGCTAGGTAAGTGAAGGTATATCTTTAGATCTTGCAATCGAATCTTTTTGTTTCTTGTTTTAGCACTAGTCTAGTTTATAAAAGAAAATTACAAAAAAAAAGGAATTGAGTTTGTCTCATACGCTTCATCTTTTTAATATCTTTCGTGAGTATGATGGAAAGGAAAATTGTGCCAAAGTGTTCGAAGAAGAATGCATTAAAATATTTGGCACTATATATGTGAATGATGAGCATGATTGCAATGTTGTTAGTATGAATTCCTTGAATATCCATGATGCTAATGATGTGCAAAGCCACAAGCTTGGGGAAGCTATTTTTGATGAATATGATATTTTTAATCCCCCAAGCTTTGATGAGCAAATTTATTTTGATGAAAGCATGCCTCCTATCTATGATGATTATTGTGATGACATGTATGCTTTAAAGAATAATGATAACCATGAAACTTGTCATCTTGATCTTAATTTTCAATCACATGATAGTTATTTTGTTGAGTTTGCTCCCACTACTACGAATGAGAAGAATTTTGCTTATGTGGAGAGTAGTAAATTTTCTATGCAAGTAGATCATGAAAAAAATGCTTTAGGTGCTGGTTATATTTTTTATTTCATTCATGATGCTACTGAAAATTATTATGAGGGAGGAACATATGCTTGTAGGAATTGCAATAATATCAAGTTTCCTCTCTATGTGCTTAAATTTTTGAAGTTATGCTTGTTTTACCTTCCTATGCAAGTTGATTATTGTTCCCATACGTTGTTTGCTCACAAAATCCCTATGCATAGGAAGTGGGTTAGACTTAAGTGTGCTAGTCATATTATTCATGATGCTCTTTTAACGTTTCAATTCTTATCTTTTATGTGAGCATCATTGAAAACATCGATGCCTAGCTAGGGGCGTTAAACGATAGCGCTTGTTGGGAGGCAACCCAATTTTATTTTAGTTTCTTGCTTTTTGGTTCTGTTTAGGAATAAACAATCCATATATCTTCTGTTTAGATGTGGTTTTATGTTTTAATTAGTGTTTGTGCCAAGTAAAACCTTTGGGAAGACTTGGGTGAAGTCTTTATGATCATGCTGTAAAAACAAAAACTTTAGCGCTCACGAGATTAGCTATAACTATTTGCTGGAGAGTGATATTTAGTTGATTCTTTTTGAAAATGATTACCAGGCAAATTCCTCTGGTCCACCAATTTATTTTATAATTTTTGGAGTTCCAGAAGTTTGCGTTAGTTACAGATTACTACAGACTGTTCTGTTTTTGACAGATTCTGTTTTCATTGTGTTGTTTGCTTATTTTGATGACTCTATGGCAAGTAAAATAGTTTATAAACCATAGAGAAGTTGGAATACAGTAGGTTTAACACCAATATAAATAAATAATGAGTTAATTACAGTACCTTGAAGTGGTGTTTTGTTTTCTTTCGCTAACGGAGCTCACGAGTTTTCTGTTAAGTTTTGTGTTGTGAAGTTTTCAAGTTTTGGGTAAAGATTCAATGGACTACAGAATAAGGAGTGGCAAGAGCCTAAGATTGGGGATGACCAAGGCACCCCGAGGTAATATTAAAGGAGAACCAAGAGCCTAAGCTTGGGGATGCCCCGGAAGGCATCCCCTCTTTCGTCTTCGTTCATCGGTAACTTTACTTGGAGCTATATTTTTATTCACCACATGATATGTGTTTTGCTTGGAGCGTCATGTCATTTTGTTTTTTTTGCTTGCTTTTAGTTATATTAGTGTTTTGCATATTTCGTTTCAATAAAAAAGTCAAGGATAGCCTTTGCCATGCTTATTTTGCTAGTATACATGTTGCTGTTTGAAAACAGAAAGTTTACCGCTGTTGAAAAAATTCTCTAGAAAAGTCAGAGAGTGGTATAATGTTGAATATTTTTGCATACTGAGATCTGATAAATTTATTAGAGTGGGAATTTTAGTTCATAATTTTTGGATTCAGGGAAGTATTGATACTCTTGCATTCTTTACAGACTGTACTGTTTTGGCAGATTGCTGTTATGTCTGCATTGTTTGCATATGTTTGCTTGTTTAATGAATCTATTTGAGGATAGGAGTATTAAATATGCAGAGTAATTTAGTATGCAATGTTGAATAATAATGTTAGTGATTTGTTACAGTAGCAAATGATAATGTTTTGCATTGGTTTATACTAACCTATCTCACGAGTTCTTGTTGAGTTTGTTGTGAATGAAGCTTTTGATAAAAAGAGAAATCATGATATGAGAGGAATTAAGGAGACACAAAAGTTAAAGCTTGGGGATGCCCAAGGCACCCCAAGATATTATTTCAAGAAGTCTCAAGCATCTAAGCTTGGGGATGCCCCGGTAGGCATCCCACCTTTCTTCTTCAACAACTATCGGTTAGTATCGGTTGAGCCTAAGTTTTTGCTTCTTCACATGAGTTGAGCTATCCTTGCAATATAGTTTTATTTAGATTTGTTTTCTGTTTGAATAAAGTATCAAGATCTGAAATTATTAAATGGGAGAGTCTTCACATAGTTGCATAATTTTCGGCTACTCATTGATCTTCACTTATATCTTTTGGAGTAGTTTGTTGTTTGCTCTAGTGCTTCACTTATATCTTTTAGAGCACAATGGTTTGTTTTATTTTGAAGAAATATATGAACTCTCATGCTTCACTTATATTATTTTGAGAGTCGTTAATAGCATGGTAATTTGCTTAATGTTAATATACTTGGTGTTCAAGATATGTGAAACTTTCTTTTGAGTGCGTTGAATACTAAGATAAGTTTGATGCTTGATAATTGTTTTGAGATATGGAGGTGATAATATCAAAGTCATGCTAGTTGAGTAGTTGTGAATTTGAGAAATGCTTGTGTTGAAGTTAGCAAATCCGTAGCATGCACGTATGGTTAAAGTTGTGTAACAAATTTGAAACATGAAGTGTACACGGCTTGTGCATCCTTATGAGTGGCGGTCGGGGACGGCGATGGTCTTTTCCTACCAATCTATCCCCTAGGAGCTTGCGTAGTACTTGATTTTTGATGACTTCTAAATTTTTGCAATAAGTATATGAGTTCTTTTGACTAATGTTGAGTCCATGGATTATACGCACTTTTACCTTTCCGCCTTTTGCTAGCCTCTTGATGCGTGCATTGCCCTTTCTCACCTCGAGAGTTGGTGCAAACTTCGCCGGTGCATCCAAACCCCGTGATATGATACACTCTTTCACACATAAACCTCCTTATATCTTCCTCAAAACAGCCACCATACCTACCTGTTATGGCATTTCCATAGCCATTCCGAGATATATTGCCATGCAACTTTCCACCGTTCCGTTCATCATCATCATGACATACTTTACTTTTGTCATATTGCCATTGCATGATCATGTAGTTGACATCGTATTTGTGGCAAAGCCACCATGCATTATTTTTCATACATGTCACTCTTGATTCATTGCACCATCCCGATACATCACGGAGGCATTCATATAGAGTCATACCTTGTTCTAGTTTCGAGTTGTAATCCTTATGTTGTAATCAATACAAGTGTGATGATCATCATTCAATAGAGCATTGTCCCAAAAAAAAGAGAAAGGCCAAAGAATAAAAAAGAAGGCCAAAAAAACAAAAAAAGGGGTCAATGCTACTATCCTTTTTTTCCACACTTGTGCTTCAAAGTAGCACCATGTTCTTCATGTAGTGAGTCTCATATATTGTGCTTCAAAGTAGCACCATGTTTTTCATATAGTGAGTCTCATAAGTTGTCTTTTTCATACTAGTGGGAATTTTTCATTATAGAACTTGGCTTGTATATTCCAACGATGGGCTTCCTCAAATGCCCTAGGTCTTCATGAGCAAGCAAGTTGGATGCACACCCACTAGTTTTCTTTTGTTGAGCATTCATAGCTCTAGTGCATCCGTTGCATGGCAATCCCTACTCCTCATGTTGACATCAATTGATGGGCATCTCCATAGCCCGTAAATTATCCTCGTCAATGTGAGACTTTCTCCTTTTTGTCTTCTCCACACAATCCCCATCATCATATTCTATTCCACCCATAGTGCTATATCCATGGCTCACGCTCATGTATTGCGTGAAGGTTGAAAACGTTTGAGATTATTTAAGTATGAAACAATTGCTTGGCTTGTCATCGGGGGTATAGAAGTTGGGAACATCTTTGTGTGACAAAAATGAAGCATAGCCTAACTATATGATTTTGTAGGGATGAACTTTCTTTTGCCATGCTATTTTGAGAAGACATAATTGCTTTGTTAGTATGCTTGAAGTATTACTATTTCTTTTATCAATATGAACTTTTGTCTTGAATCTTTCGGATCTGGATATTCATATCACAAGTAAGAAGAATTACATTAAATTATGCCAAGTAGCACTCCGCATCAAAAATTCTCTTTTTATCATTTACCTACTTGAGGACGAGCAGGAAATAGGCTTGGGGATGCTTGATACGCCTCCAACGTATCTATAATTTTTGATTGCTCCATGCTATATTATCTACTGTTTTAGGCAATATTGGGCTTTATTTTCCACTTTTATATTATTTTTGGGACTAACCTATTAACCGGAGGCCCAGCCTAGATTTGCTGTTTTATGCCTATTTCAGTGTTTCGAGGAAAAGGAATATCAGACGGAGTCAAAACGGAACGAAATCAACTGGAGAAGTTATTTTTGGAAGGAAAGCAACCCAGGGAACTTGGAGTGCACGTCAGGGGAGATACGGGCTGCCCACGAGGGTGGGGGCGCGCCCACCCCCTGGACGCGCCCCCTGTCTCGTGGGGCCCCCGTAGCTCCACCGACGTCCTCCTTTCACCCATATATACCGTCATACCCTAAAACTTCCAGAACAGAGATTAGATCGGGAGTTCCGCCGCCGCAAGCCTCCAGAGCCACGAAAAACCAATCGGGACCCCTTTCCAGGTACCACGGAGGGGAGGGATCCATCACCGGCCATCTTCATCATCCCGCGCTATCCATGACGCAGGAGGGAGTAGTTCACCCTCGGGGCTGAGGGTATGTACCAAGTAGCTATGTGTTTGATCTCTCTCTCTCTCGTGTTCTCTCTCGTGTTCCCTCTATGGCACGATCTTGATGTATCCCGAGCTTTGCTATTGTAGTTGGATCTTATGATGTTTCTCCCCTCTACTCACTGTTGTGATGAATTGAGTTTCCCCTTTTGAAGTTATTTTATCGGATTGAGTCTTTTATGAGAACACTTGATGTATGTCTTGGTGATCAACTTGCGGGTTTCGTGACATTGGGAACCTATGCATAGGGGTTGGCACACGTTCTTGACTCTCCGGTAGAAACTTTGGGGCACTCTTTGAAGTACTTTTATGTTGGTTGGATGAATCTGAGATTGTGTGATGCATATCGTATAATCATGCCCACGGATACTTGAGGTGACAATGGAGTATCTAGGTGACATTAGGGTTTTGATTGATTTGTGTCTTAAGGTGTTATTCTAGTACGAACTCTTTTATAGATTGATCCGAAAGAATAGCTTTGAGGTAGTTTCGTACCCTACCATAATCTCTATGTTTTTTCTCCGCTATTAGTGGCTTTGGAGTGACTCTTTGTTGCATGTTGAGGGATTGTTATATGATCTATCTATGTTATTATTGTTGAGAGAACTTGCACTAGTGAAAGTATGAACCCTAGGCCTTGTTTCCCATCATTGCAATACCGTTTACGCTCACGTTTATCATTAGTTACCTTGCTGTTTTTATATTTTCAGATTACAAATACCTATATCTACCATCCATATTGCACTTGTATCACCATCTCTTCGCCGAACTAGTGCACCTATACAATTTACCATTCTATTGGGTGTGGTGGGGACACAAGAGACTCTTTGTTATTTGGTTGCAGGGTTGCTTGAGAGAGACCATCTTCATCCTGCGCCTCCCCATGCATTGATAAACCTTAGGTCATCCACTTGAGGGAAATTTGCTACTGTCCTACAAACCTATGCACTTGCAGGCCCAACAACGTCTACAGGAAGAAGGTTCTGTAGTAGACATCAGCCACGAGAAGGCCGACTCCGAGAAGCTGGCCACCCCGCAGGCGGCCAAGGCCGCACCCTCAGAATCTGCTCCACATAACGGTGATGAGACGGGGTGTCGGTGTCAAAACCGACGGATCTCGGGTAGGGGGTCCCGAACTGTGCGTCTAGGCGGATGGTAACAGGAGACAAGGGGCACGTTGTTTTTACCCAGGTTCGGGCCCTCTCGATGGAGGTAATACCCTACTCCTGCTTGATTAATATTGATGATATGGGTAGTACAAGAGTAGATCTACCACGAGATCAGAGGCTAAACCCTAGAAGCTAGCCTATGGTATGATTGTTGTTAGATCCACGGACTAAAACCCTTCGGTTTATATAGACACCAAATAGGGTTAGGGTTACACAGAGTCGGTTACAATGGTAGGAGATCTACATATCCGTATCGCCAAGCTTGCCTTCCACGCCAAGGGAAGTCTCATCCGGACACGGGACAAAGTCTTCAATCTTGTATCTTCATAGTCTAGGCGTCCGGCCAAAGATGATAGTTCGCTATCCGGACACCCCTAGTCCAGACTCCTCAAGAGTCCCCTGAACCAGGCTTCAATGACGACGAGTTCGGCGTGCATATTGTCTTCGGCATTGCAAGGCGGGTTCCTCCTCCGAATACTTCATAGAAAGTTTTGAACACAAGGATAGAGTCCGGCTCTGCAAAACAAGTTCCACATACCACCGTAGAGAGAATAATTTTTGCACAGATCTGCTGACGTATTCATGGAGTGACATCACACCACGGCCGAGCTTTTATTCAATCGTTTTTTACTGTCCCACCTCGGTAGCGTTTAGCGAGGCGGTTTCCTTGGCACGTCTTATCAAAGCATAGATCGTGCCCCCTTATTCCGGGATTCTCATCAATACGGACGTGGGTAACCCATCCGCGCCGTTGATTACGGCGCTTGGGAGATAAGCGAGTTTTACCAGGCTAGCGGGCGACGCATAGCTTCGTCCGTCCATATAAGGGGATAAGGATCCACCTTTTCACCTACGCCTTCTTCCTCCTTTGCTCATCCATTTCACAAGACTTTTCGAGCTCCAGCGCCCAAGTCCGCACATCCCACGTCAACCTTCTCCAACTATGTCCGGAGCGGGAGGCAGGTGGATTGCCTCCTCCGTCACGGAGGGGCACATCGAAAAGCTGCGGGAGGCCGGATACTTGTCCAAAAACATCGCGCACCGGCTACCAGACGAGGGGCAGCTCATTCCAACCCCCAGGCCCCATGAGAGGGTGGTGTTTCTCCCCCACTTCCTCCGCGGACTAGGTTTTCCACTTCACCCATTTGTCCGGGGGCTCATGTTCTATTACGGCCTGGATTTCCACGATCAAGCCCCAAATTTCATCCTCAACATCTCGGCGTTCATCGTCGTGTGCGAGGCCTTCCTCTGCATCCAGCCCCACTTCGGCTTATGGCTGAAGATCTTCAATGTCAAGCCGAAGGTAGTGGGCAGCCGCCGCTAAGCCGGAGGCGGAGGCGCCATGGTTGGCAAGATGGCCAAAGTCCTATGGCTCGAGGGCTCCTTTGTGGAGACCATAAAGGGGTGGCAATCGGGGTGGTTCTACATCACCGAGCCGCGCGACTCTCAATGGGCGGCGGCCCCCGAATTCCGATCTGGCTTCCCCACACGGCTCTCATCATGGAAAGAGACGGGCCTGACGTGGGGGAATTCGGACGAGCTATCCGGACTCCAAACCTGCGTCCGAAACCTGGTGGACAAGAATCTCAGGCTTCTCAACGTAATCCAGGTGATGCTCATCCGCCGGATTCTCCCATGCCAACAACGGGTCTTCAAATTGTGGGAGTTCGATCCGGCACAGCACCCAACTCTGAAAAGGCTCTTCGACACTACGTACGAAGATGCCTGGAAGGTGTTGTTCAAGGGCGCCGAGGCTCCCACATCTGCTACCGAAGATCATGGATTCAGCTCGCAGCGTCAAGCCAGCGAGGTAAGTTATTTTACCCTTTATGGGACTCTTGTTTTTCATAGATTGACTCTGTGGGATCTAAAACTCCCTAACCTTTGACAGATCGGCTGAAGACGTCCGGACAGATTAACTTATCCGGCCCCTTTGCCGAAGACCCGATGGACGCCCAATTGACAGGGGGCTGGCTCCGGTACCTCATGTGGTGCCGGAGAAGAAGGCCAAGAAGGAGGCCACGGGAACTCAAGGAGCTCCGACGCCAGGGCTGTCGGACTCATCGCCCGACAACCCCGAGGCGGAATCCTCCTCGAGGAAGAGGAGGAGGAAAGAAGCCTCTCTCCCGGGTGGAGAGAAGAAAGGAAGGCCGCCTAACCGGGGAGGCCGGAGGGTCCAAGAAGGGAAGGACCCTTCCTCCGGACTTCTCGACCAACGCCGACAACGACGAGGAGGAGTGGCCAACAAGGGCCAAGCCCCTGGCGAGATCGTAAGTGTCCGGGTACCCATGGCTTTTTTTTCATTGCATAGTGTTCTCTAATGCCGAACAATCATGCAGCCCGCCCAAGGACGAGTTCGCCGCTTCGTCGAGCGGGTCCCTGAGTTCGTCGAAAATGGAGAGTACTTCACTTCCGGCCGCCTCCTCACCTCACGCTGCGGACGACGCCGAGGTGGGGCCCCAAGGGGGGCCTGGTCAAGAGGAGGTGGCGCAAGAGGCACCGCAAGGCAACCTCCCGGACTCCAGGTGCGTGGGGGGCGAGACCCCCAGGGGCTTTAAGCCCGACCCTCGTCCGGACTCCATACCTGAACCGTCAGCGGTTCTGAAGTCCAGCAAGCGGTCCCTTCGTAGGAAGGGTAAGACGCCGGTGTCCTCCGTCCAACCGGAGGCACCAGATAACTTACTGGAGGCGCTTAACGGCGCCTCCATCGACGAGGAGCACCGTGACTGCAGGAGTGTGGTGATCCGAGAAAGTTTAGTCCGCCAAGAGTGGGTTGACTGAAGCTGTACCAGCCTTCTAACAAAGCTTTGAGGTAAGTTTAGAATATGTAAAAATATTACCGCATAGACAGTAGCCCCTGATGCTTAGTTTGGTGTTCGGAAAGAAAAGCCGGACTAAGGATCTAAAAAGATATACGCATGAGTCTAACATAAGTATGTCAATATGGGAATGCAGGTTGCGCTGCTGACCTCTGCCGCACTGACTGCGGAGGTCAATGCATTGAAGCAGAGCCTCGAGCGGTCCGAGAACGAGCTCAGCCTTGCCAAGAAGCAGCTCGAGGACAAGGAAGGTAAGTAATACCTTATTAAAGAAATACCTTATAGAAAGGATTTGGTTGCAAAAGATAACAGGAATAACATGGGTACTGCAGGGGCCACGAGCGAGGTGGCGACCCTGAAGGAGGTGGTGTCCGCGGCCGAAAACAAAGTAGCTGCGGAGCGCACCGAGCGAGAGAAGGGGGAGGCGCAGCTGGCGGAGGTACGGCAAGAGCTCCAGGCTCTCGTGGAAAAACACGAGGGTTTGGAGCGTGACTCGAAGACCCGAGAGTCTGAGCTTGCCTCGGCTCTTGAGAGTGCCAAAGCTGCTAAGGCCGAGGCCCAAAAAGCCCTCCAGGAGATTGAGGCAATAAAGAAGATCATGGCGGGTAAGGCATTCTTTATGCAGAGCAAGAATGTAAAAGTCAATTATCTAGTACTTACCCGAATCCGAGCTCTCCGGGGAGCTTTCGCAGATCTACCCGTAGTGTGTCTAATCTTTGTCGCGTTCTACCGCGCCAAGGAGGAGCTCGACGGAGAAGGTGTTCTGGTCTCAAGATAGCCGAGGCCGACCGTCAGTGCCCTGAGCGACCAGTTGAAGCAGCTGGTCGAGCTCCACAAGGCGCCGAACAGGCCATGAAGGTCCTCATAGTTCGGCTGTGGCCATTGGAAGCCATGCCTGGGAGCTACTTTGGGTTAGTGCAGCGGCTGGTGGACGCCTGTCCATGGATTGAAGTCATCAAGCGCTCCGTCTGCATTGAAGGTGCCCGTCGGGCCCTTGCCCGTGCTAAAGTGCACTGGGGCAAGCTGGATGCGGAGAAGCTTGTGACGGACGGGCCACCGAAGGGCAAGGATCATCGCAAGCCCGAGATGTACTATGAGGGCGTCCTGAAGGGTGCCCGCCGTATAGCGGATGAGTGCTCCAAAGATGTAATTTTTTAATAGACTCGCATTTTTTATCCCAGACGCTGAAAACTTGTTCATATGCGCTAAGCAACTCTTGTTAATTTAAAATATTACCTTACGTGCGGCCGTTTATCAAATTTGAGAGATGGCAAGTCGTTGGCTTCAGCCCCCATGCCACGAGTCTTTGGGGTGTTCGAGATAAACTTGAGCGCTCTTGTTCCCTTCCGTATGCATTTAACAAGGCAACCGGACTTATAGTGCTTGAACACTCTCACTTAGCCATAGAATTCTATAATTTTAAATTTCGGCGAAGCCCCTAGTATTCGGAAGACCGAGTTCGGGGTGCTATCCACGCCTTGGCCAAACGATGCCGGTTCCTCGCTCTAAGCGGCATAGGTCTTTAGGGACCCGAAAAAACCTCTCGAACAGCGACCGACTCTCGCCCTATCATGACGGTCAGTTTTAGCTTTCTCCACTGAGGTGCTCAACCCAGCTCAACCGGGCACAATCGCAGTGGTTCTCCCGGTGCTACCTTAGCCGATATAACGGAACGTATGGTACCAAAACATAGGAGCCGGGCAAACCCAACTATTGACCCAAGACATGATTCGGAGCCGATGCATATAATGCTATAAGTTCGGGGTGCCGCACTTGTGAAAGTGTTCGGACTTATCACCCCATAATTTTGGGGTACTTAATCCCCTGGTGTATTGGCCGTACCAAAGTGTACGGGTGCAACATGTCATGAAATGAACATTTGTATAGATAAAGAAAGGAGTGCAATAATAGGCAAAAGCTATGTATTGTTTATTCAAAAAGGTACTGCAATGAAAGCAGAACGATACAAATAGTGCGATAGGCAAGGGATGGGACTATTTAACATGTCCCCCTCCAGGGGTAAGCTGCGGGATGGTATGTAAAACAGGTATAATGCTCGTAGTAGAGACCACCTGAATACTCGACGTAGCTTTCTGCTTCCCTGGCTGTTGCATCGTGAGTTCGGCAATTCAAGTGCCGGACAGGGCTTCTGGAAAACGGAGTCCTGAAAGTAAGAAAAAGGAGAAAAGAAAAAGAATGACACAATCAGGAGCCCCTGGTGCGGTTGAGCCGCATTCTGGGCGTGCCGTGGTCATGCCCCTCCCCTTATGCCCATGGTATCTCCAGAGCGTAGTTATGTACGCGTAGTACTGGCTTCGCAATTTTGCGAGAGCTGGGGTTGGGGCCAGATTGCTACGCGTGCTCGGGTCATGCCAGGCGGTCTTGTTGTAGGTTACTCCGGGCAGTGGCCGGACGTTTAATAGCCAGACTCGTGAATTGCTGTGAAAGGCTGCTTTGCACCTCCGCCGCGAGGGCCGCCGTGTGCTCCTTCGTTTGTAGAGAGCGTTCGGTGTTTCTGTTGACCGTGATTACTCCTCGAGGGCCTGTCATCTTGAGCTTGAGGTATGCGCAGTGCGGCACCGCATTGAACTTTGCAAATGCGGTTCGTCCAAGCAGTGCGTGATAGCCACTGCGGAACGGGACTATGTCGAAGATTAACTCTTCGCTTTGGAAGTTATCCGGGGATCCGAAGACCACTTCGAGTGTAACTGAGCCTATACAATTGGCCTCTACACCCGGTATGACGCCTTTAAAGGTCGTCTTTGTAGGTTGAATCCTTGAGGGGTCTATGCCCATTTTGCGCACTGTATCCTGATAAAGCAGGTTCAGGCTACTTCCGCCGTCCATCAGGACTAATGAGGTGAAATCCGTCGATGATTGGGTCAAGAACCAATGCGGCGAATCCGCTGTGACGGATGCTAGTGGGGTAGTCCCTTCGATCAAATGTGATCGGGCAGGAGGACCATGGGTTGAACTTCGGGGCGACTGGCTCCATCTCGTATACGTCCCTTAGTGCATGCTTCCGCTCCCTTTTGGGTATATGGGTTGCGTATATCATGTTCACCGTCCGCACTTGTGTGGGAAAGCCCTTCTGTCCTCTATTGTTCAGCGGCCGGGGCTCTTCCTCGTCATCGCTATGTAGCCCCTTGTCATTGAGTTCGGCACTTAGCTTGCCTGCTTGCTTGAACACCCAACAATCCCTGTTGGTGTGGCTGGCTGGTTTTTCAGGGGTGCCATGTATCTGGTACAAGCGATCGAGTATTCGGTCCAAGTTGGACGGGCCCTGGGTATTTCATTTGAATGGCTGTCACGCCCAATATGCGATACTATCCTAAAGAGACTCGAAGGTCCCACCAAGGATAGAACCGCATATTGAAACGCTTTTGCAAGGTGGATATCATTACATCAACATTACATAATAGATGGGGATACATACATAAGACATACAATGTCACACGAATACGACATCACAATACATGAGAAGAACATCCGACTACGGATGAAACATAAACAGAAACTCAAACGACATCCACCCTGCTAGCCCAGGCTGCCGACCTGGAACCTATCCCCTGATCGAAGAAGAAGCAGAAGAAGAACTCCAAAACAAGCAAACATCGCTCTCACGTCATGATCATCGCATAACCTGTACTGCAACTGTTGGTGTAGTAATCACATGAGCCACGAGGACTCAAAGAATCCCATTACCATGGGTATCAAGACTAGCAAAGCTTAAAGGGAAAGGAAGGGGTAAAGTGGTGAGGTTGCAGCATGACTAAGCATATATGGTGGCTAACTTACGCAAATGAGAGCGAGAAGAGAAACAAAGGAACGGTCGTCAACTAGTAATGATCAAGAAGTGATCCTGAACTTCTACTTACGTCAGACATAACCCAGAAACCGTGTTCACTTTCCGGACTCCGCCGAAAAGAGACCATCACGGCTACACACGCGGTTGATGCGTTTTAATTCGGATCTGGTATCAAGTTATCTACAACCGGACATTAACAAATTCCCATCTGCCACATAACCGCGGGCACGGCTTTCGAAAGTTTATACCCTGCAGGGGTGTCCCAACTTAGCCCATGATAAGCTCTCGCGATCAACGAAGGATATTCCTTCTCCCGAGAAGACCCGATCGATCTCGGAATCCTGGCTACAAGACATTTCGACAAGAATAAAACAAGACCAGCAAAGCCGCCCGGATGTGCCAACAAATCCCGATAGGAGCTGCACATATCTCGTTCTCAGGGCACACCGGATGAGCCAGACGTCGGGTTGGCATAAACCCTGATTGCCCAGGGGGCGCCGGACATCGCTCGGTTTGGACCAGCACTCGAAGGAGAACTGGCCCGGGGGGCTAAAATAAAGATGACCCTCGGGCTCTGGAAACCCAAGGGAAAAAGGGCATAGGTGAGGCAAATGGTAAACCTAATGTTGGGCCTTGCTGGAAAAGTCTTATTCAAAGCGAACTGTCAAGGGGGTCCCATAAATCACCCAACCGCGTTAGGGATGCAAAATCCGCAACATAATACCGATATGGCCGGAAACTAGGGCGGCAAAAGTGGAACAAAACAGCAGGCATAAGGCCGAGCCTTCCACCCTTTACCAAGTATATAGATGCATTAATTAAATAAGATATATTGTGATATCCCAACAAGTAAACATGTTCCAACAAGGAACAAAATCTCCATGTTCCAACAAGGAACAAACTTCGTCTTCACCTGCAACTAACAACGCTATAAGAGGGGCTGAGCAAAGCGGTAACATAGCCAAACAATAGTTTGCTAGGAAAAGGTGTCAAAGGTTAGAGGCTGACATGGCAATTTGGGATGGCTTGATAAACAGGTAATAGGTAGCGCAGCATAGCGATAGAACGAAGCAACTAGCATAGCAATGATAGTAGTGAGATCCAGGGTAGCGGTCATCTTGCCTGAAATCCCGCAAGGAAGAAGAACGAGTCCATGAAGAAGATGAAGCCACGAAGACGAACCAAGCGTGAGACTTAACGAATCCTCACGATCGCAAATCTAAACGGAACTATCGAGAAGAAGCACACAACAAAGTAAACACACCACACATAAACATGACATGATGCACCACCAAGCATGATGCATGACAAAGCTACATGAAGCTAATCATGGCAAGGGATGATGCAAACAAGAGCAACACCTCAAAGCAAGTTTAAATGAGGCCGGAAGCAACATATAACAATTCCGCTAAGTCCTCATATGCAAATTTCGAAATTGGTCCAGATCTTAATAAACCTTATATTCAAGTTGTTAAACAGCAAGTTAAGATGCACCAAGATGATCTACACGAAATTCTAGTCAAGTTACATATAAAGTTCATTTAATTCAGAGCTACGGCTTAGAAGATATGAGCAAAATAAGATAAGCATGGCATTGGTGCAAAATGCATACAAACATCAATCAAACACCTCAAAACAAGGATGCAACATGATAATATGAAACTACATGCAAAAACAAGCAAGTTCCATATAGAGCACACTCAAAACGGAGCAACGGTTCAACACATACACACCATACAAGTTATAGCAACAATCTGTCCAAAACAGCAACTAGGCATACTGCAAGCATCAAAACAACAAGCTACAGCATCTTAACATGGAAACAAAATACATGGGCATGACGTACAGGTAAATCATGACAAAACATGAACACTGAGCTATCTCCAGAAATCACTAGAACATGCTCAAAATGACATGGCAAGATTGCAAATAATAACAGTTTCAGACTTTAGCAGAAATAACATCAGGTTGCAATGTTTAGAGCTATCAAATAACATGTTACAGGAACTTATCATGGAAAACAAAGGCATGGAATGAATCTAATAATTGCATAGAACAAAAGTCCTTTACTTACCATGAGCCAAAAGGGCACAGAAAATATGATGGCACCCATGTAAACATGGCAAGTTATATTACAGATTCATGCATGGCAGGAACAACAATAAGTAGACATGTTGGTGAGCTTTAACCACTCACCACAGAGCATTACATGGCATGGAAAGGCAACTCCCAGTAAGATGACATGTTTATGAATCTAAGAATGGCAATATCAAGTTCATAGGGTGAATGGATCACTAACAACAATCATGGCAACATTGAACTTAATGTTAACAGGCTGACAGCAACATTATTTAGCAACTTTGAGAGCAAGATTACAACACGTTTCAGTAGGTTATAAATGCAACAATGGGCATGGATGGATAGAGCATGACATTTATAACAAAACATCCTTAGTGAACATCTCCATATCAGCATAGAATGACTTGTAGAAGCAGGTTAACATAGCATCATGATATAGCAGATTCAGACAAGCAAAACAGTAACAGCAAGTACCCTATTTAACAAGCTTGATGCACTCACTACACAACTCAAAAAAATATATAGCAATTACCCCTAGAAAGATGGAATGGCATAGATCAAAACACATGTAGAGCTCATGCTCATAGGATGCACACATCAATCATGGCAAAAATGACAAATCACCAAGTTATAACAGTTTCAGCAGATTAACATCACATAGCACTCTTGCAAGGAAGATTCAGGCATCCAGATGATCTCAAATGAACATGATCCAATGGAATGAAATGAAGAACTCATCGAGGCGAACAACTTGACATATTACACTCATGAAACGGAGCAATATGCAGAGAGTTATGGCATGATGAATATGGCATGAGAATGATAGAATTTCGGGACTTAGGCAAAAAAACGACCTCGAGGGAAAAGTGGACGAGGGGATCCCGCGAGACGAAGCGGTGCCGCAGGCCGCGTTTCGATGGCCGGGCGGGTGGATCTCGTCCCACCCGCCGGCTCCGGCAAAGAGGCGGCCGGCGACGGCGGCCGGAGGGCGGCCGGCGAGATGGCGAAGCTTCGGGCGAGGCGCCCGGCGGCGGGCAGCGAGCACGCTGAGGGCGCGGCGGCCGCGACGAGGTGACGTGGCCGGGCGAGGCGCGGCGGCGGAGGCGCCGACGGGTCCGTGGCCGGAGATGGCGGCTGGAGGCGGAGGACGCGCCGCGGCGCTGGGCGGCGGAAGACGCGGCGCTGGAGACGCGGCCCGCATGGGCAGCTGGGCGGCGACTTCGGGCCACACGGGCGGATCTGGGCCTCATGGTTCTGGCGGGCGGAGGAGGGAGAGCCGTGGATGAGGTGGCTTCTCTCGATTCGCCGAGGGACGGCGGCGGACGTGTCCGGCGCCGGCGGACGTGTCCGGCGCGCGGAGGAAGAAGGAGGCTAGGGTTTGGATCCGGGATTTCGGGGGAGATCACATATTTATAGATAGAGGGAGCTAGGAGAGTCCAAATGAGGTGCGGTTTTCGCCCACACGATCGTGATCGAACGAACGAGAGCATGGAGGGGGGTTTGCTGGGTTTTGGGCCACTTTGGAGGGGTGTTGGGCTGCAAAGAGAAGGAGGCTTTTACGGTCACCCGGTTAACCGTTGGAGTATCAAACGGCCTCCAAATGGCACGAAACTTGACAGACGGTCTACCGGTGGTATACCAAGGCCGCTTGGCAAACCTCGTTCCATTCCGAGAAAGTTTAACACCCGCACACGAAAAGAGGTAAAAGAGGGCGCCGGAGGACATAGGAGTGCCGGATTTCAAAACGGACAACGGGGAAAATGCTCGGATGCATGAGACGAACACGAATGCAAAATGAGATGCACATGATGACATGATATGAAATGCAGATGATAACATGGCAAAGTGCAACACGCAAGCAAATGACATGGCAACACCGACGAATAACTGGCGGACACCTGGCGCATCGAATCCGGGGCGTTACAATGGCTTCTTCCGCTGACCGGGTTTAGAGCCTGTGAATTCGGCATTGACTGCCGTATCTTCATCATTATCACCGTTAATGTGGCGCTTGTTCTTGTTGCGACGCGACCTGCCATTGCTGTCCTTGGTATCCGAACTACCAGGGTTTTTGGTCAAGTTGTTGCTTCGAGCTAGCCAGCTGTCCTCTCCCGCGCAAAAGCGGGTCATGAGTGTGGTGAGGGCTGCCATGGATTTCGCTTTTCCTGTGCTAGGTGCCGGGCTAGCCACTCGTCATGGATGTTATGTTTGAAGGCTGCAAGGGCCTCTTGATCCTGGACAAATAACGATTTGATTTTTCTTGGTTAGGAACCGTGTCCGTAATTGTCCGCCGATTCTTCCGGCTGCTGAATTATGTGGCTGAGGTCATCGGCGTCGGTGGTCGCACATATATGTGCCTGGAAGTTATCAAGGAATGCGGCTTCCGTGTCCTCCCAACAACCAATTGATTTTGGCCGGCAAGCTGTTAAGCCAATGCCGAGCTAGTCCTTTAAGCTTGAGTGGGAGGTATTTTATGGCGTGTAGATCATCACCGCGGGCCATGTGGATATGGAGGAGGTAGTCCTCGATCCAAACCGCAGGATCTGTTGTGCCATTGTATGATTCGATGTTTACGAGTTTGAAACCCTCGGGGATTTGATGATCCATCACTTCGCCTCATGAAGCATAGTGGGTGTGCGGCGCCTCAGATTGGGCTATATCACGGCCTTAACTCAAATGAGCTTTGTCTCATCGTGTTCGGCCCGGCCGGAATTGCTGTATCCGGCGTGACGGTTATCGTCACGTGTCGTGGGGCGCCCACGCGATCCGTAGATCGATCTTGTTTGCCTTGCCTTGTCCTCCAATATGTCTCGCAGGTCTGGCGCGTTTCCCCGTGCCTTGGTTGAGCGGCGCCGGGGTGCGGCTTGAATGGAGGGTCTAGAGGCCTCTCTGTCACGGCCACGGAGTGGCCGGTCGGCCACATCATGCGTGGGTGATGTAGTTTTGGGCGTTGCTTCCTCTAATTGGGGTAGCAGCCTGCGTTTGGGGTATCTCTTGGAGGGGCGTTCGAGTTCATACTCTTCGGCTGCAAGGACTTCAGTCCATTTGTCGCCTAGCAAGTCTTGGTCAGCTCTAAGTTGTTGCTGCTTTTCTTGAGGTTGCTTGTCGTGGCCCATAAGCCCGCTTGAAATGCTCCTGCTCGGGCGGGTCCTCGGGCATGACAAATTCGTCCGCCGAGGCTTGCCTCATCTTCGGAGGGGGCGATAATTATCGCCCTCTACCTCTCTTTCTACCGCACTATCGTGCGGTCTTGCTTCTCCCTCCTCCTGCCGAGTCCTGCCGGAGGGGGTCGTCTTCAACCTTTGTCCGGGTATTATTGTCACCCGTGCTGTAATCACCGCTTTTACTTGTGGCGGATTTAGAACGGCGCCACGACGCCGGGCGCTTAGGTTGTTTCTGGAGGTCATCCTCCGCCGTTCCATCGCCATTCCCATCTTCCGGGATGTCCACCATGTATATGTCATATGACGAGGTGGCCTTCCAAAGGTTCTCGTAGGGCGCCGGTCTTGGTCGCCTCCGGCATTTTCGTCCATACCGTCAATGTCTTCGAGTCGAAGTCGAGCATGTCGGTTAAATAAATCGCCGATGGCTACAAAGTGGGTGGTGGGTGGGCGTTGAATTTCTCGTCGTCCGCATCTCAACCTTCCCGACCGTAGTCCGCCAGGCTCTCCGATAAAGAGAGAGACTTTAGTGAATCCAAGATGTCGCCAAAGGGAGAGTGCTGAAAGATGTCCGCGGCAGTGAATTCCATGACCGGCGCCCAATCGGATTCGATTGGCAGGGGCGCGGAGGGTTCGGAGTCCGGAAAGGAGTCCGGCGCCTTGGAATCACGGTCTTTGCAAAGGACAGGGATGGAGTTCGGCTCAATCGCCGTTGAGATCGTGAGCCCCGAGGCGGTGTCCAAGCACTCGCCCTCGATCAGAGTCGGCTCCGAGCTAAGGGTCGGAGCGGACGCTGGTGCGGCCTCCAGGACACTGTTCGGCGGCAGAGCTAGATCGTGCCCATCGAGACAGTGCGACGCACTTGGCTGTGGCAAGAATCCGTCAAAGATCAAGTCTCCGCGGATGTCGGCCGTGTAGTTCAAACTCCCAAATCTGACCTGATGGCCAGGGGCGTAGCTTTCGATCTGCTCCATATGGCCAAGTGAATTGGCCCGCATGATGCAAAGCCGCCCGAATACGAAGATCTGTCCGGGAGAAAAGTCTCACCCTGACTGCGTCGTTGTTGATGATCGAAGGAGCCATCGGGCCTATAGGTGACGGCTACGTAGGAACTCTCAATGAAAGCACCAATGTCGGTGTCAAAACCGGCGGATCTCGGGTAGGGGGTCCCGAACTGTGGGTCTAGGCGGATGGTAACAGGAGACAAGGGACACGATGTTTTTACCTAGGTTCGGGCCCTCTCTACTCCTGCTTGATTAATATTGATGATATGGGTAGTATAAGAGTAGATCTACCACGAGATCAGAGAGGCTAAACCCTAGAAGCTAGCCTATGGTATGATTGTTGTTCGTCCTACGGACTAAAACCCTTCGGTTTATATAGACACCGAATAGGGTTAGGGTTACACGTAGTCGGTTACAATGGTAGGAGATCTACATATCCGTATCGCCAAGCTTGCCTTCCACGCCAAGGAAAGTCCCATCCGGACACGGGACGAAGTCTTCAATCTTGTATCTTCATAGTATAGGAGTCCGGCCAAAGATGATAGTTCGGCTATCCGGACACCCCCTAGTCCAGGACTCCCTCATGGGACGTGGCTACAGTGAAGCCTGCCACCCCCGCATCCCGGAGCGCGCGTGGCTACAGTACGCCGTACGGGGCAGCCACCACCCGTCCGGCGCGGCACTGTTGTCATGCTGACCATGACATCACCCACGACGGGCTGTCAGTATGACCCGCAGGCGGCGGGCCCCTCTGGTCAGAGAGATGCCTGAAGGCGGCTCGGCCTCCCCTAGTCGGCCTGAAACATGGCCGGCCTCCCATGGCCGGCTAGATCCCTCCCTCGAAGGAAGCGCCTCATTAAGGAGACAAGACGAGGTGAGGCTACACTGATCGCCGCCAAGGCGGCGGCACTATAGACATGCTTACCTCGACAAAGCCCTCGTCATCAGGGTTGAAGCAACAATAACCAGCTCGCGACAAGGCCCTCAACGATGGGGCCAGCTTGTCGACCAGGAAGCCGGCAGCCGGCGGGACCCACCAGTCGGCGGGCCCCAGCGGCCAGCGGATAAGCTGGCGGACGAAGACACTGACGGCTAGGGCCCACGTCTAGCCGGATTACCATTGTACCCCTGGGGGGGTAGGCCTATATAAACCCCCCAGGGCACCCATGCAAAGGGTTGATCTCTTAGAGTTTTAGACACCGCATAGAGGGAAGAGGAGAGCTAGCCGTGTCCTTCTTCTTCCTCTCACCGAATAGCTCAAGGAGCCTCTTGTAGCAACTTGTTCATCTAGTGATCATGCGGAGACCCCGCAGAGCAGCAGTAGGGGTGTTATCTCCACGGAGAGCCCCGAAGCTGGGTAAGATTCGCCGGCGTGCATGTCTTCGCCTCATCCCGTTTCCAGGCACCGGCGACGTCTTATTGGCTCCCACTATGATTAGCCATCCGTTGGCATATGTCGCACCTACCACCCGACACTAACAGCTGGGTCCATGGCCGCACAGAAGGAAATGCCTCCTTATTACGCGAAAAATAATGATTCCTCCACCTGACATCTGGGACCCACCGGAAGGGCCTTTGTATTTCGCAAAAAATATGTCCCCCCCTGATAGCTCGGACCCACCAGCTATACCTGCGCACGCAAGGAAGTGCCTCCTTATTGCGAACAAAAAAATGAATACTCCCCCTGCTAGCTGGGACCCAGCATAGTGGGAGGCTGACTGGTGGGCCTACTAAGTTGACGGGGACGGAGGGTGAGGGAGTCCTGGACTAAGGGGTCCTCGGGCGTCCGGCCTGTTAGCCATGAGCCGGACTGATGGGCTGTGAAGACATGAAGACCTAAGACTGCACCCTTGTCCGGATGGGACTCTCCTTGGCGTGTAAGGCAAGCTTGGCAATCGAATATGTAGATTCTTTCTCTTTGTAACCGACCTTGTGTAACCCTAGATCCTCCCGGTGTCTATACAAACCGGAGGACTTACTCTGGAAGGGAGATACTCATTACCATAGACATACAGGCTAGACTTCGGGTTTAGCCATTACAATCTCGTGGTAGATCAACTCTTGTAATACTCATATCCATCAAGATCAATCAAGCAGGAAGTAGGGTATTACCTCCATAGAGAGGGCCCGAACCTGGGTAAACATCATGTCCCCTATCTCCTGTTGCCATCGACCTTAGACTCATAGTTCGGGACCCCCTACCCGAGATCCGCCGGTTTTGACACCGACATTGGTGCTTTCATTGAGAGTTCCATTGTGGCGTCCCCAAAAAGGTCTGATGGCCCATTCAATCATTAACAATGACGCTGTCCAAGGAGAAACCTTTCTCCCCGGACAGATCTTCGTGTTCGGCGGCTTCGCACTGCGGGCCAACTCGTTTGGCCACGTGGAGCAGATCGATAGCTACGCCCCTGGCCACTAAGTCCGATTTGGGAGCTTGAGTTACGTTGCAGACATCCGTGGAGATTTGATCTTCGCCGGATTCGAGACCACGGCGACCGCTCCTGGTCACCTTGACGGACATGACCTAAATAAGTCGTCAGACCGCTTCAAGGAGATAGCTCCTGTAACCCCTCGGGCTTTAGATCCAAAGCACACTGTGGCATCCAAGGATCGGAGGCTCGACCCCACCACGGAGGCCACAGACTCCCCGGCGTTGGAGCCGCACATGGACTTAGCCTCACACAATACCTGTGTCACCAGAATTCCGGGCTCGTCTCTGGTTATAAGTTCTGAACCAGGTGAGCCCGCGGAAGCCGAACTTGATTGTTTATCGGTCTTCGAATTCAGCGCCGCAGACATCTTCCAACACTCGCCCTTGGGCGATGTGTTAAATTCGTTGAGAAATCTGTCCTCGGCGGGGGACTCACAGCCAAACTATGTATAGTTCGAACTAGGGGATGATGATGGGGAATTTTGCTTCCCACCCGCCACCCACTCCATAGCCACTGTCGAGGACTTAACCGACATGCTTGATTATGGCTCCGAAGACATCGTCAGTACGGACAACGATGCCAACGAGGAGCAGGGCAAAAACCCGCCATTCATTGGGCGATGGACGGCCACTTCTTCCTACGACATATACATGGTGGATTCACCTAAAGAAACTAACAACGATGACAAAGAGGATCCAGTTGAAGACAAACCTCCTGAGACAAAGCCCAGTTACCGGCGTCAGCGGCGCCTCTCTAAGTCACATCATACAAAAGACAAACAACACCGGCACCAGAGAGAACAATCCTCCAGATGATGCCAAATACAATGAAGACCCTGCTGGAGCAACCTCCGAACAGGATGAACAGGCCATACACAAAGACTCAGAGGACAGTAAATATCTTCCGAACTCCGAGGAAGAGGAAAGCCTCAGCAACGAGGATTTTATCGTGCCCAAGGAACCTCTCGAGCAGGAGCGCTTCAAATGCTGGCTAATAGCAACTGCAAGAAGCCTGAAGAAGAAGCAGCTACAGCTTCAAGCGGACCAAGATCTGCTCAATGATAGATGGACAGAAGTCCTGACTGCCGAAGAATACGGCCTTGGTGGCCCAGCCAAAAGCTACCCGAAGCGTAGATTGCTACCTCAGTTCAATGACGAGGCGTTGGAGCCCGTATCATCATCGCACAATGCGGCAGGCCGACCACAACTTGGTCCAGATAAAGCGACAACTCAAGCCGAACACCAAACCGCTCCACCTCACTGTAAAGGCAAGAATAAAGCAGCTCGTGGTTGTACATACAACCTTCGACAGGACTCGGACAGTAGAGCAGCACACGCAAGATCAGTCTACGGACCGCGAGGACGTGCCGCGACACACGATGATGGCTACCTACTCGGACGTGACAAACTTAGCCACGCCCGGGCAGAAAACCGCAAATGGACTCCATCCGAGGTACGCCGCTGTGTGACCCAATATAGAGGCGCCGCACACCTTATTTGCTTCACAGACGAAGTAATGGAGCATGAATTCCGGTACAGGTTCAAACCCATCAATATCGAATCATACGACGGAACAACGGATCCCGCGGTATGGATCGAGGACTTCCTCCTCCATATCCACATGGCCCGCGGAGATGACCTTCGTGCCATCAAAGACTTACCACTAAAACTCGAAGGACCAGCTCGGTACTGGTCAAACAGTCTGCCCGAGAATTCTATTGGCAGCTGGGAAGATTTGGAAGATGCCTTTCGCGACAACTTCCAAGGAACCTATGTCCGGCCACCGGACGCCGATGACTTAAGTCACATTGTCCAGCAGCCTGGAGAGTCAGCCAGAAAGCTCTGGACTAGGTTCTTAGTAAAAAAGAACCAAATCGCCGACTGTCCCGATGCGGAAGCCCTCGCGGCCTTCAAACACAGCATCCGGGATGAATGGCTTGCACGCCACCTCGGTCAAGAGGGACCTAAATCCATGACAGCCCTTACCGCTCTAATGACTCGCTTTTGCGCGGGAGAAGATAGTTGGCTCGCTCGTAGAAGCAACAGCACCAGCGACCCGAGCACTTCCGAAGCCCGAGACGGCAATGGCAAACCAGGACTGTCGGATTCCGGGTTCCGGCAGACCCTTGAGGTTCGAACACTGGGGTGCGCGCGGAGATCTTTCCCCTACCAGCTCATGCGTGAATGGTTAACGAGGGATCTAAACTACAAAACGATGAAAAACACAAGGGACGCAAGGTTTATACTGGTTCGGGCCACCGATGTGGTGTAATACCCTACTCCAGTGTGTGGTGTGGTGGATTGCCTCTGGGGCTGATGAATAACAGTACAAAGGAAGAACAGCCTCGCGAGGGGTGTTCTTGGGCTGGTGCGAGGAACTGCTTGGGTGAGTTCAGTCGCTTCTCTCTCTCTCTCTCTAGGGGGTTCGACTTGTCTACAGTCTGTCCTCTCTCTTTGTGGTGGCTAGTCCTATTTATAGAGCAAGGCCCTGGGCCTCTTCCCAAATAATGAGCGGGAAGGCGCCAACAATTGGCCATTTTGAAGGGGAACATCTAGTACACTTATCCTGACTAAAGTTGGTCTTCGGCTGCCAAAGGCTCTGACGGTGATGCCGTCCTGGGCTCCACGATGACCTCCTCCCTGCCGCTCTGCTGGTCTTGGTCTTGTTGCACCGAAGCGGTAACCTTTGCCTGATGCCCTGGCATGTGCTTGCCTCCTTTGCACCAAAGGGGAAATGAGGACACTATGCAGGCTGGCGCCCGCCTGGCCTCGATCATCATGGCTTCCGTCACGGGGCACCCTCGTGAGGTACCCTGCCTTGATCTCTCCGCCTCCTCGTGAGCCTGCCTGACGAGGCTGCTGATGAAGCTATGTACCTAGGGTAGGGTCATGGGCCTGTCCCAGACACCCTCCCTAAGGACATCTCTAGAAGAATCACCTTTCAATCGACTCAGAAGTGTTCCACTCGACTGACTCGAAGACACTCGACCATGAAGCCAACCAATCGATAGCCAGGAGATCTAAAGTCACTATGCACGCTAACGGTCGGTCATTAAGTAGCTTTTTATGGTCATCATAGCTCTTTGTTTGTGGCGTTACCAGTAACGCCCGACCTTAATGTACCTTAAACCCTGCATAACTGAGGGCCGGAGGGGTCTGGCAAACTTAAGCCACCCCCTCCTCAGTGTCAAGGGTTCGCACCCCTGTAACTCATACACGCATAATCCAGTCGACCACCTCCGGGCTCCGAGACATAGGGCTATTACTTCCTCCGAGAAGGGCCTGAACTCGTAAAACTCGTGCGTATACAACTACTCCATAGCTAGGATCTTGCCTCTCCATTCCTACCCCCCATTCTACTGTCAGACTTAGAACCACGACAGTTGGCGCCCACCGTGGGGCAGGTGTCTTAGCGACTTGTTGGAGAAGTTGCAGTTTTTCCGATCCCCTTCATCATGGTTTCAGGCGGAGGTTTGGCTGAGGGCCGCGAGATCCGTCTCGGTGCGCTCGTGTTCATCGCCGACGCTCCGCTTGGCTTCAGGAGGCACCACTCGACATCGACGCGCTCCCCGTCCGTGGGGCATCGCACTTTCGTGCGTGCATCTGTGGTGTCCTCTTGCGGCAGCCGTCGACCCAGTATCGGTCGGCTCCCGTGGCATCCTCTCTCCCTGTTGCCCGCCAGCGCAAGCGTTCCGGTCGGTCAAGGCTTCAGCGGTGGGTGAGGCACACGATGGATCGCCAGTCGGCCACCCCCAAGTCGCGGTGATCGAGCCCGATGAATCTGTACGGCCTGTTCGACTGGCTCCGCAGAGACTGCATCCGAGTGCGACAGCAGTGATCCAGCGGCGGAAGTCCTGATGGTCGATGGACCATGCAGTCCTCCCGACTTTCCTCGCGCCGACGGTGGCGATGGCAAGGGCGATCCGTCGCATGCCCACGAAGAGTACCTGCCCGAGCCCCTCACTTCGCTTCAGAGGGAGGAACTTCGCCGCCGGAACATAGATGCACTTCACACTCCTATTGTTGGAGAACCCCCCCCCCCCCCCTAGGCCCGTGCCTTCGAAGACGTGCGCCTGGCCAACTTGGCTGAGCGCACTCCACTGGAGAATCTCCAGCGAGCACTCGATTTAACGAGCGCGATAACGGGTCCCAAGATGCGCGATCGATGTCAGCTCTTTCAACCACCGACTCAGGTATATCGAACTCCGATTCAAAATTTAGCAGCTGCGGCCCGTATAGCAGAGTCGATTCAGCCTTCCCAGTCCGAGGCTGGCAGAGGCTTGTTGCATATCAGAGAATTACTCTGGGCAGCAGGAAACCAAAATTCAGCTGTATCACAGTCGCGGAACAGGATCCACAACAAATTCGTTGTTGCAGATACAGTTCAGTCGGCTCACAGCCCAAGATCGCCTCCGAGGCGTGAGGGGCGTGAAGACCAGCGAGATCAGTATAGGAACCGTGAGCAGTATGATCACCGATTCGATCGCGATGATCGACGTCGAGTGCCCACCCCTCCCCCAAGGAGTGGGTCATACGTGCCTCGACAAATAGGATGTGAGACGCCCTCACGGTCTTTGGGCGAAGGATTCCAGTCGACCCCAGAGAACCAGGCTTTGATGCGAGATCCATTCTCGTTCAGGGTTTGGTCGACAGGAGCAGAGCTCACCGAGGAGGTCATGACAGAGATGCACCCACCAGCAGCAGAGTGCATGTTTCAGGACCAGAGTGCTTCAGCAGAGCCATCAGGGCCGCATTGATTCCTCCCAACTTCAGGTTGGCGACTGGAGTCAGTAAGTTCACTGGTGAGCCCAAACCTGATACTTAGCTTGAGGACTACCGAGTGGCTATTCAGATTGGTGGCGGCAATGATGAAGTGGCCATGAAACACCTGCCTCTTATGTTGGAGGGCTCGGCCAGAGCGTGGCTGAACCAGTTAGCACCCAGCAGCATTTACACTTGGGAAGATCTTTCCCGAGTGTTTGTCAGAACATTTGAAGGAACCTGCAAGCGACCAGCAGGGTTGACAGAATTGCAATTTTGCGTGCAGAAGACAAATGAAACTTTGAGGGATTACATCCAGAGATGGATCACGTTGCATCACACAGTGGAGAATGTGTCGGATCACCAGGCAGTTTGTGCCTTCAAGGAAGGTGTGAAGTATAGAGAACTGAATCTGAAATTTGGTCGAACCGGAGACATGTCTCTGAGTCGAATGATGGAAATTGCCACCAAATATGCTACTGGTGAAGAAGAGGATCGGCTTCGGAGTGGCAAGCAGAAGTCAGTCGCTCATGAAACCGGAGGAGGAAATTCCGGTCGGAATCAGAAGCGGAAGGCTGAGCCAGCTGCTCCTGGAGAAGCCTTGGCCATGACTCAAGGAAAGTTTAAGGGGAAGCCCAAAGGGCCTTGGAACCCCAAGAAAGTGAAAGATCAAGACGAAAATGATGTATTGGACTTTCCATGCCACATTCACACAAAGAAAGATGAAGAGGGTAAGCTCATTTACCCGAAGCATACCACTCGACAGTGTCGGCTCTTGATTCAGCAGTTCCAGGGGAAACAACCCAAAGATAAGGAAAAGGAGTCGGAAAAAGTTGAGGATAAGGAAGATGGTGATGATGGATACCTCCAGGTTAACTCCACCCTGATGATTTTTGCTGACGTTGAAAGCAAAAGTCGATTGAAAGTTATCAACCGAGAGGTGAATATGGTCGCTCCGACGACACCCAGTTATCTGAAATGGTCTCAGACTGCCATCACATTCGACCTGTCTGATCACCCGACGCACATAGCCACCCCTGGGAGGCAAGCTTTGGTGGTCGACCCAGTTGTCGAAGGCACTCGACTGACTAAAATTTTGATGGATGGTGGCGTTAGTGCAGATATCTTGTATGCGTAAACGTTGAAAGGGATGGGCATTCCGATGTCCAGGCTCAGTACCAGCAACATGAGTTTCCATGGAGTCATTCCTGGAAAGAAGGCCGAGTCACTCGGTCAGATTGCTCTTGATGTGGTTTTCAGATACTACAAGAATTTCCGCAAAGAAAAGTTGACATTTGAAGTCGTAGATTTCCAGAGTGCTTATCATGCTATTCTGGGAAGGCCAGCGTATGCGCGTTTCATGGCTCGACCATGTTATGTATACCTTAAGCTGAAGATGCCAGGCCCCAAAGGTGTGATCACCGCCACCGGCAATCGGAAGAAAGCGGAAGAGTGTTTTCGAAAGGCTCAAAGATCGCAGATGCTCGGATGGCAGTGGTAGAGCTGCAAGAATACCGTAAAATCAGAGACCGAAAGTGATTTGTTGCGAGCCAAGAAGCCCGCTACGGAATCAGCATTTCAGTCGTCCGGTGAGAAAAAGCCAATTCACATTCACCCAACCGACCCCAATGCTGCACCGACTCATATCTCAACAACACTTGATTCCAAATAGGAAGAAGCGCTCACCCAGTTCCTTCGTGAGAACTGGGACATCTTCGCATGGAAACCTTCTGACATGCCAGGTGTTCCCAGGGAACTGGCTGAGCATCGTTTACGAGTCGACGTGAAGGTAAAACCGGTTAAGGAACATCTTCGACGGTCCACCGTACAGAAGAGAAAAGCAATCGGTGAAGGAGTGGCTCGACTCCTTGCAGCGGAGTTTATCTTAGAGATTTACCACTCCGAGTGGCTCGCCAATTGTTGTCATGGTCCCCAAGAAGGACAATTCATTTCGCATGTGCATTGGCTTCAAACATATCAATCGGGCCTGCCCGAAAGATCATTTTCCTCTCCCCCGCATCGACCAGATAGTCGACTCAACTGCGGGATGTGAACGCCTGTCTTTTCTAGACGCCTATTCCGGGTACCATTAGATCCGTCTGTATGGACTCGATGGAATCAAAACAGCTTTCATCACTCCATTCGGGTGCTTCTATTATGTTACCATGCCATTCGGCCTAAAGAATGCCGGAGCCGCGTTCATGAGGATGATTTAGAAGTGTTTGCTCACTCAAATCAATCGGAATGTGGAAGCGTACATGGATGATATTGTGGTCAAGTCACGGAAGGGTTCGACCTGCTGACTGACCTTACTGAAACCTTTGCCAATCTCAGGAGGTATGATATCAAGCTTAATCCATCAAAGTGTACATTCGGAGTTCCTGGCGGAAAGTTACTCGGTTTTCTCATTTCCGAACGAGGAATCGACGCCAACCCAGAGAAAGTTGGTACTATACTCTGAATGAAACGTCCTGTGCGTGTGCATGATGTCCAGAAGCTTACTGGTTGCTTGGCCGCTTTAAGTCGATTCATTTCTCGTCTCGGTGAAAAGGCATTGCCTCTTTACCGACTGATGAAGAAATCAGACAAGTTCGAGTGGACTCCTGAAGCTGATGCAATGTTTGCAGAGCTAAAAACTCTGCTCTCCACCCAGCCGGTGCTTGCTGCCCCAATCAGCAAAGAGCCTACTCTGAAGGTGAAGCAGAACAAGCCAGGCAAGACACAGTTGACCTCCTAGAAGAGGAAAGAGAGATGGCCCTGATCCGATCGACTATCTATCAGCAAGACTTGCGTCGATTCCATGCCAGAAATGTGAAGAGTCGAGCCTTCCAAGAAGGAGACTTGGTCCTCCGAGTAGATCAACAGAAACCACACAAGCTCACTCCCACTTGGGAAGGCCCCTTCATCATCACCAGAGTTCTCCACAATGGAGCGTACCATCTTTACAATGTCGATCGCCAGATTGATGAGCCACGAGCTTGGAATGCGGAGCTGCTCCGCCCCTTTTATACTTAAGTACTTACCCGGATGAGATGTAATAAGAAATACCTCTGTAGTTTATTTATCAAAGACAAGAGTGTTATAATTTTCCCAGTGATTGTTGTTGCTTTTGTTTACGTGAGAAACTCCCCCAGTGGGTGGCTTAGCTGCGAATCCGTTTCGCCTAAGTTTGTAAAAAAAATTCCTACCAAGTGATGAGCAAGCCTCTCACTCGGAGGCTTAGCTGCGAATCCGTTTCACCTAAGTACTTGAAAATCCTACCGAGTGGTGAGCCAGCCTCCCACTCGGGGGCTTAGCTGCAGTCCAAGTACTCGCCTAAGTTTGGAAAATCCTACCGAGTGGTGAGCCATCCTCCCACTCGGGGGCTTAGCTGCAGTCCAAGTACTCGCCTAAGTATAAGAAATCTTACCGAGTGGTGAGCTAGCCTCCCACTCGGGGGCTTAGCTGCAGTCCAGTACTCGCCTAAGTTTAAAAAATCCTACCGAGTGGTGTGCCAGCCTTCCACTCGGGGCTTAGCTTCTGACAAGACTCGCCTAAGTTTGAGAAATCCTACCGAGTGGAGAGCAACCTCCCGCCGGGGCTTAGCTGCAGTCCAAGACTACTAAGTTTACAAAATCCCCCCGAGTGGTGAGCCATCCTCCCCCTCGGGGGCTTAGCTGCAGTCCAAGTACTCGCCTAAGTTTAAAAAATCCTACCGAGTGGTGTGCCAGCCTTCCACTCGGGGGCTTAGCTGCAGTCCAAGTGCTCGCCTAAGTTTGAGAAATCCTACCGAGTGGAGAGCAACCCTTCCACTCGGGGGGCTTAGCTGTAGTCCAGTACTCGCCTAAGTTTGAGAAATCCTACCGAGTGGAGAGCAACCCTCCCACTCGGGGGCTTAGCTGCAGTCCAGTACTCGCCTAAGTTTGAGAAATCCTACCGAGTGACGAGCAATCCTCTCACTCGGAGGCTTAGCTGCAGTCCAAGTACTCGCCTAAGTTTGAGAAATCCTACCGAGTGGAGAGCAACCCTCCCACTCGGGGGCTTAGCTGCAGTCCAATACTCGCCTAAGTTTGAGAAATCCTACCGAGTGAAGAGCAATCCTCTCACTCGGGGGCTTAGCTGCAGTACAAGTACTCACCTAAGTTCGAAAACATCCCGATCCGCAAGGACGACGAGGTGCAGGCCGACTGCTAGCTTCTCCTTCGGAGCCGCGCCACAAGTACACCGTGCGTTCCATTCTGATCCGCAAGGACGACGAGATGCAGGTCGACCGCTACCTTCTCCTACGGAGCTACGCCACAAGTACAACGTGCGCTCCATCCCTTCCTGTAAGGACGATGATGTGCAGGTCGACTGGATCTTCCACCTTAGAGCTGTATCTCAAACACAAAGACTATTCCGAGTGAAGAGCAAAGTCCACTCGAAGGCAAATGCAAGCATATTCAGAAGTAAAACAAGTTCAGATAAATCTTAAAGGTTCCAAACCGCAGATCAAAGTACTCGGGCTCTCAGCCCGAAGAAGTTTAACGGTTACAAAATCCACTCGGCATTCCGAGGCAAATTTAAGGTGGGGCAAAAAAGTTTGTTCACTCAAGGGAGGAGGATCGGGCAGGCTCGATTTAACTCGTCCTGTGTCGACACCATCGGCGATCCGAGTGGCAGTAGCAATGAAAGTCTCCATAAAGGATCAGAAATCGTGCTTCTTGGTGTTGGCGAC
The DNA here is from genome assembly GCA_021605145.1 of Aegilops bicornis. Classification (NCBI taxonomy): domain Eukaryota; kingdom Viridiplantae; phylum Streptophyta; class Magnoliopsida; order Poales; family Poaceae; genus Aegilops; species Aegilops bicornis. The sequence continues at coordinate 495,059,226 of CM038672.1, read as the reverse complement.
CTTGATAGCTGCCAGCTTGTCTTCTCGCGCCTCCTTACAGTGGACATGAACCAAAGACAGAGCCACATCAGCACCACACCGAGCAGAAGACTTTTTCCACTCCTGCACTCGACCAGGGATCTCGTTAAGTCGAGTCATCAGAGACTCGAGGTCGTTCTGGAGTGTTGCCCTTGGCCAATGTGCTGTGTTGATCCGCGATGTGGCAACTTTCAGTCGAGCCAAATAGTCAACAACACCGTCGATGCGGGATTCCAATCGGAGCAGTTACATAGCAGTTTCGTCCTTCACGGGAGAATTGATGGGGTACAAATTTGGTTCGATTCGCCCAGTCTCCTCCTTGAAGTCTCGGCAAAACTCTGCATGCACAGTCCAAACATGAGTCAATATTCGTACGCCGAGTCGACAAAGACGAACCAGTCGGAATGGGATATGTACCTTCAAGCTTGATGAATACTTCTTGGCGAGGCTCCTCAGATAGCTTTCCAGAACATCCCTCCTGCGAGCAATGCTTTCCATCTTCTCGTTCAGGCTAACCTTGTCCTTCTTCAAGCGGGTTACCTCCTTGTTGGCTTCGTCCAGAGCATATTTCATCTTCCCGTTCTCCTCCTCGAGTGTGTCGACTGAAGCCAGCTTCTGTTCAGCCAGAGCAGTTTGGTCGTCGACCTTCTTTTGTCTAACATCCAGATCTTGATCCTTCTTTGCCAGAGCCTTGTTCAGTTTTTCTGAAAAGAAACAACACTCAGTTCAGGAAGAGCAGAATGAAATCCAGATCTAAGACAAACCAGTCGACAAAGCTTCCTTACCATTGGCGTCATCTTTGGCCTTCTGCAACTTTGACTTGGCCAACTCCAGGTCAAGGTTGAGTTGAATTTGCTGCTTTTCCAAGTCGGCGAAGCGAGCTCCAAGGTCACAAGATTTCTGCGCAGAACCTGAGAGGATGGTGTATGTTACAGAGAACATCGACAACGACAGTAAATAATAAGACTACGGTCGACTGCCCACAGTCCACCATAGTCTCAGGGACTACACCCAGTGGGTGCACTCAGCGTGCCCCCACTGGTTAAGTTAGCACTCGACGAGACCTTTTCGGCGCGAGTGTGTGTATAAAAAAAGAAGAAAGACAGCAGCAAACAAGTTCTTCAGACCATAGTTGATCGCTGCAATGACCACGGTCTCGGGACTACACCTGATGGGTGCACTTAGCGTGCCCCCCACTGAGCCTGGCTTTACACTCGACATGGCTGCACTCAGCCGAGTGAAGGAATTAAAATGTCAAGACTACAGTCGACTGCCCGCAGTCCACCGTAGTCTCGGGGACTACACCCAGTGGGTGCACTCAGCGTGCCCCCACTAGTCCAAAACTTCAATAACAAAATTCAGCTCAAAGTATGGATTTGCTTAGTGACAAGTCGAAACACCCAGTGGGTGCACAGACGCAAAGATCTTTGGAAAGAGAGTTTTCAGGTAGCATATCCTAACAGAGCAAGCCAAGAAAATCAGTCGACATGTTGCTGACCTGAACATTGCTTTGGAGAGCCGAGCTGGCATCATAGGCGGCTTGACTGACATCCCGCACCATCTTCATCTTCTCCATCATAATACCTGCTTGGTGTATGGCTTCCTTGGCAGCATTCAATTCGTCCTCTGGGACGTGATGGGTAGCAAAAACTAAAGGTGGGTCGGCAGGAGCTTGAGTAGTCGATGAAGAAGGCCGAGCACTCGACATTGGTACAGCAAAGGTAACAGAAGCCCGATTGGCATCACCAGTGTCCTGAACGACTGTTTCAGCTATCGGCGTCGATTGTGGCACATTGTCTGCAGGAGTTTTCCTATTTTTCCTCGTCAAAGGCCTCTCGGGATCTTCATCGTCATCGTCGGGGAGGTCAATAACGTTGGGAGCTGTTCAAAGATCAGTTGCCAAAATTGCATAACGCAATGGTATATATTACAGTTGAGTCAACCAAATAAAGACAGAACGACAGAAATCATACCCAGATTGGAGGTGACTGCATCCTCCATTGCCTCATCTTCATCCCTGTAAGCCGAAGTCCCAGAAGTAGCAGCGCTGTCAGTTCCAAAGTTTATCTGGTCAAATCAAGGAAAAAAAATAGCACAGAGCATCGAGTGAATACAAAGGGAGGCACTCACGCAGAAGCGACGGGGATGTCAATCTTAATATTTGGTAACGCCTTCCGAGGCCTTTGCACTACAACTTTGGGATGCTTTGACGCTTTTTTAGTCGAAGCCGGTGAGGACGTCCGAGGCGCTTGGGTGACGGGCCAGTCTGAGCAGCCGCTTTTTCACGGGCGCTCGGCCGGTCTTGGTCGAGCTTGGATCGCCTCTCCCTGCGAGGGGGTGACTCGGCTTCTTCTTCGTCACTTGAGTCATCACGTCCCTCGCTCTCCTCTCCGTCAGAATGCCAGTCACCACTCTCGCCGCCGCTCGCCTCCCCTTCCGGGTCTTGCTCTTGCTCCCCGTTGGGCATTGAGTACATTTCGAGAAGAGCCTGGCAGAAAAACAAGCAGAGCAGAAGTCAATCGATGGAGTATAAACAGCTGCATAGTAAAAAATACAGTCAGAAACGCAGAGTTGAACCTTGTCTGGTACATGGGACTGGTCGAGTGGAGGAATTCTCCTGGCTCCCCTAGGGCTGTCTTTGTTCCCAATGATGCTCGTCAGCCAACCCTCCAGCGTGGCATCCTCGACCTCCTCCGGATGGATCCGAGTGGTGTCCTCAGTGCCTGAATACATCCACATCAGATGGTCTCGAGCCTGAAGTGGATGGATGCGTCGCCGAAGGAAGACCTCCAAGAGATCCATACCAGTCACCCTGTCACGGATAAGCTGGAAAACACGTTTGGCCAGTACCTTAACCTGCGCCTTCTCTTCCGGAATCACTTTCAAAGAGGAGGGCTTCCTCACTCGGTCCAGGGAAAAAGGAGGGAGTCCGGTCGACTGCCCTGTCGTCGGCTGGTCTTTGCAGTAAAACCAGGTCGACTGCCATCCACGGACCGAGTCGGGTAGGATCATGGCCGGAAAAGAACTTTTCCCTCTCATCTGAACCCCAAGACCCCACACATCTGAATCACTTGTGTTCTCTCATCACTCGGATTGGCCTTTTTCAGCATGCAGGGAGCGACGGTGAAAATGTGCTTGAAAAAGGCCCCAATGAGGCCGACAACCTAAGAAATTCTCGCACAAAGACACGAAGCGGTGAGATACACGATTGTGTTGGGTGTGAAGTGGTGGAGTTGTGCCCCAAAGAAATTCAGAAATCCCCGAAAGAAAGGGTGAGGAGGCAAGGAAAACCCACGGTCGACATGGGTGGCAAGGAGAACGCACTCACCCTCCCGAGGCTGCGGCTCAGACTCCTCCCTCGGAAGCCGCGCCGATCCGTGGGGGATCAGTCCTCCATCGACCAGGTCGTCGAGGTCGTCTTGACGAATCTTTGAGCGGATCCAGTCGCCCTGGATCCAGCCCTTCGGCAGGCCGGCCCTCGATGAAGATCCGCCCCGACTAGTCGTCTTCCCCTTCGCCTTCGCCGTCGCTTTCTTCGCCCGCTCCAGGGCTGCCGTCTTCTCTTTCCCCATCGTCGCCGACGAGATGCACACGGAGCAGCGGCACTGGGTCGAGAGCGAGCGCGGCGGATAAGTCAGAGGAAGAGAGGAGGAAATGAGAACGCACTGTTCAAAAACCCCGGTCCGACGCCTTATATGAGGTTACTTCCGAGTGACTGACTTGTAGGCCCGGGCGATCCTGTCAAATCTCGCAACAGTCGTGCGCGCGATACGTGGCAAAAAAGGTGGTGTGGAGATCGAGGCGTCCCTGCCTTATCCCATCCGATTACTGCGGCCTCCTCCGCCCCGCGCGCTTCCCGAAATTCAAGTCCCGCGAAATCCGCGAACTGCAGAACAACTTGTCATACGGAAGATCTCCTCCGTTCTGTCACTCAGAGCTCTTCAAGTAAATAAACTCACTCGACGGAAACAAAGAATGGATCAAGGCGACTGAAAAAGAAGTTGATATCGTCACCTAGGTTCATTGATCCCGAGCAAGCTATACTCGTAGCACAAAAAATGGGTCGGAAGTGTGTTCAACTCCTTCCCCACTCAAACCTCGATCCATTCGGGGGCTAATGATGAAGTTATGTACCTAGGGTAGGGTCATGGGCCTGTCCCAGACACCCTCCCTAAGAATATCTCTAGAAGAATCACCTTTCAATCGACTCAGAAGTGTTCCACTCGACTTACTCGAAGACACTCGACCATGAAGCCAACCACTCGACAGCCAGGAGATCTAAAGTCACTCTGCACGATAACGGTTGGTCATTAAGTAGCTTTTATGGTCATCATAGCTCTTTATTTGTGGCGTTACCAGTAACCCCGACCTTAATGTACCTTAAACCCTGCATAACTGAGGGCCGGAGGGGTCTGGCGAACTCTATATAAGCCACCCCCTCCTCAGTGTCAAGGGTTCGCACCCCTATAACTCATACACGCATAATCCAGTCGACCACCTCCGGGCTCCGAGAAGTAGGGCTATTACTTCCTCCGAGAAGGGCCTGAACTTGTAAAATTCGTGCGTATACAACTACTCCATAGCTAGGATCTTGCCTCTCCATTCCTACCCCCCATTCTACCGTCAGACTTAGAACCACGACAGCTGCTCCTGAGGAAGGTTCCTGTCGTCCGCCCCGCGAGGCTTGGCCCCTCGCGAGGGTCTTGAGCTTGAGCTGATGAAGCTGGGCCGCGCTGGGCCCCCACTTGAGCCACGCCGCAGGCATGAGCGGGCAAGTCGAGCGACCCCATTCCTAGAACACCGACAGTAGCCCCCGGGCCCAAGGCGCGCCCAGACTTGGCTTAGCAGAGAAGCGAAGGGGCAAGTGCGAAGCGCCGCGGTCCCCAACAGCCTGCGGCCTTGGGTGCCGCGTGGCGATTGATTGGTCGTGGGCGTCTCCGCTCCCCACGACACCTCAGCAACCATCCTTCTGACAAAAAGGAGGCCCGGGCCAGGCTTGGTGCTTCTTGCTTGCCTTGCTCCAGATCCCCTTTCTCACCCTTCTCCTCTTTGCTTCCGAAAACCTCCAAATCTGCCTCAATCCTTCCCATCCTGCAAGCCATGGCGCCTCGCAAGACCTCGACTGAGGCCTGGTACCTCCCGGCTCTGGATCCTCCGACTGTGTCGGCGAAGAATCTCGTCCTTGTGCGCCAGAGGACGGTGGCGCAGGGCAGCAAGGGAGCGAATGTGCTCAAGGCCGGCTCCGACCAGCCTGAAGGCCAGGGGAGCACCTTCTACCCGTTCTTTGTGAGCGCCATTATCGCCGGTCTGGTCCCTCATTTTTCCGAGTTCTTCTTTGTTGTTCTCCGCCAATACAACTTGCAAGCTCCGCATCTCCACCCCAACTCTGTTCTTCTCCTGGCGATTTTTGCCTATTATTGTGAGGCTCACGTGGGGATAAAGCCCTCGGTGGCTTTGCTGCGCCATTACTTTTACCTCCGGGTCTCTCGTGGCTCCATTACTGCATGCGCGAGCTTTGTCTCATACTCCAGTTCCAACTCCATCTCCAAGCCCGGGAAGAGGATCGAAGGCTTCAGGAACAAGTGGATCATGGTGGATGTCGGGCGCATCCACCCCCGACTGATGCTGCCGTTAGGGCAGCCTGAGACCGTTGATGCGTGGTCTCACGCGGAGCTCGTCGACTCTCGTGCGAAGATGTTGCTGAAGAGGATATACGCGGACCTGAGGCTAGTCAGCTTCGGGGCGGTGAAGCTGACCGGGGACACGCTCCTGAGGGAGTTCCTGGAACACCAGGTGGCTCCGCTCCGGGAGCATTCGCTTCCGCTGTGGAGGCTTGGGGAGGCAGGCGACGCCCTTCGCCTGACCTCCGAGGCCCTCTCTGACGAAGATCTGGCCGCGGCTCTCCATTCCTTGGTCGGGGGAGACGTGGCGAAGCCGGAGGGCGCTCCCGTCCCCCTGTTCCTTCGCGACGACTGGGAGCAAGTGGTGAGCGCCATGCCCACCTTCAATGGTGAGGGGCTGGTGCCCGCCGGGGCTCCCGAGGATCTGGCGATGTTGGCGACGGTGAACCTTTCCTCCAGCAACTCCAGCGGGAGTGAGGAGGAAGAAGAAGAGGCGGAGGAAGAAGAGCCTGACTTCAAGGAAGCTCGCGAGGAATCAGGCGATTCCTTCCCTCAGCGTAGGTCCCGCTCCCTTCGCTCCGTGCCGAACGACAACGAGGCCAGTGCCAGGCGAGGAGGGGAGGATTCTCCCTGGTTCCGAGGATGGGCAGGTCGGGGCTGGTTCTCCCAGGGTACGTTCTTACTCCGGGGCAGTCTGAGGCCAGCTCCGGCCTTCCCGACGCACCCGCTGCTTCCGGGCCTCCCAAGGCTGACCCTAGCTGCAGGCTTTCAGGCTTCAAGTTCGGCCGGAGGCTGCTTGAGCCCGCGGACAGCGACCAATAAGTGCTCGATCCATGTTTTGCTTTGCTTCTGCCGCTGGAGCTTGACGTCTGTATTCTCTTGACCAGGTCGGCACCTGCAGCAAAAAGGCCGAAGGGGGCTTCTGCGGCCCTGTTTGAGGCGGACTCGCCTGTCGGGGTTGCGGCTCCGCCTGCGGGGAAGGGAGGCAGTGAAGCTCGCGCCTCCCTGCCCGGTCATCCTCGCGAGCCCAGCAGCAGGGGCACTCTGGCGGTGAGTCAGCCCCCGTGGCTCCGCTGACTCAGGAGGTGCCTGCGCTTGACGTTGTTGCTGAGATGCCCAAGGCCCAGGGGGCTCCTCCTTCCCAAGCCGTGATCACGATGCCGTCTTCTACACCTGCTCCACCGGCTTCAGCCCCTTCTGATCCCTCGGCCATCTTGGATCAGGCTGCCAGCGAGGTGAGCCGGTTGTAAGAGGATCTCCGGAACGCTGATCCCCGTCTGGTGGCCGGGCGCCTGGAGCTGGCTTCTGGCTGGGCCTGCTCTGCTGCCTTCGTCCGAGCGGCACTGAGTCAAGCCGCATCGGCCTCCGATGGGGAGAAACAAGCCGCCCGCCAGGCCAGGGCCGCTCGCGATGCTGCCTGTGGCGATGCATGGACGCTCGACACCGGGCCGCAAGGCTGGAGGTCGAGCTGCAAGGCCTGCGTGACGAGTTCGCCAAGGAGGTCTGCGGCCGCCAGGATAAGAAGAAGGAGATGGAGGCTTGGGAGGCCGCTGTCAGGGACCGTGACGCCGAGCTTGACAGCTGCCGTGGACGGTTGGAGACGCTGGAACAATCGCTAAAGGCGGAGAGGATTGAGCTCGACAGGAAGGCGAAGATCCTGGCTGAGGATCGGGTGGCCTTCGCCAAGTTGGAGGAGAAGGCTCGCGCCGTGTTGAAGACTCTCTACGAAGGTGCCCTGGAGAAGCCGTTGGCTGGTGCGGAGGACGGCCCCGCCGAGCTGCTTCCTTTATTGGTCCGAGCACTTGAAGATGTCGCGGACGGCCTTAGTCCCACGGCCGAGGCCGAGGCGCGCGCCCTGTCTTCTGCAGCACTAACGTGTATCCTCAGCCACGTCTACCTTCACGACCCCAGCGTCGACCTTGACGGCCTACTGGAGCCCGTGAGCGGCAACCTTGCCGCTGCCGCTGCTGAGGCCATGAAAGGCCGAGCCGAGGCCCTGCTGGGGAAGTTTCGCGCCTTTAGCACCTTGCCTGGGCGTGGTGCCGCCAGCTCCACAGCCTCGGGAGGTGGGGGCGCCACAGGAGAGTGATCCCTTCACAGCTTCCACTTTGTTTTTAATTCCTGCAACATGCACCATGCCTCGTGGAGGCGTTTAGACTTGTGTTTGGCGTTGTGAAACGACTTATGGCTTGTAATATTTGCTTTGAATTCGCATTCTTCCCTCCTACTTGCGTGTGTTCTACATCGGCAGGGCCCGACCACGTGCATACCTCAGCCACCATTAGCCCCGACCAGAGACCTAGGACGGGACCAAGGAGTGAGGGGCCACATGGCAAGTTAGGCTCCTGAGTCGCGATGCTCGAGAGTCCCCTTAACTGTGAACAACAAGTAGGGATAGGAGGCATAGGAGTGGATTGGTCGTTTCCACGTCAGGGCCCGACTCGCCAAGATACCTCAACCGGCAAGTATTAGCCCCGACCGGAGACCAATGATGGGGCTAAGGAGTGAGGGGCTACGTGACCAGTTAGGCTCCTGAGTCGCGATGCTCCGCTCGGGGAGGCGCACGACGACCAGGTCCGAGGGACCTCGCTGGGTGGCGTACGCTCGGGCATGGCCCGGGCGCAGCCCCCGTGTCTAGCCCCCTCGCGCGGCTCTCCCGAGGGGAGGCGTTGTGATGGCGCCGGACAATGAGCTCTGGGCTCCCTGAGGTTGATACGGTTGTGAGCCGCCCTCAGTTGTTTATCACCAGGTCGGAGCATAGCGCTTTCGTATGTGTACGGGCATAGCCGCTCCTCGGCAGTGTCGTCAGCCAGCGCGGAGCATGGTGCTTCCACTGGTTCGTGGGAGGGGGCCCCCTCCGGGAGGAGCCCCCGGGGTGTGTATAGCCCCGCCCTAACACGTGGCCGGCATGGTAGGGCTAGGAGAGGTGTATCTGGGCACCCGTGAGCCAGCACGGGACTCACGACGCCCTACCTCGAGGCGGGTTGCGCCTGGCTCTGGGCCTTTATCATTGGTGTGTTCCTGCAGGGTTAGAATGCAAATGCTCTACGTCCTCAGGTCGGCCCTCGGCGAGCTCAGCCTTTGCTGGTATGACAGGTCGCGATGCCGTGGGTCAAGGCCAGGGGGTGAGGGCTGGAGAGCCAGTAAGAGCCCATGAGTCGCGTTGCTCAGGTACCCCCCTTTTAACGTGCAAGCGCTTTGCATTAGGGCGAAGAGGCCCGCGACAGGTAGTAGGCAATAATTGCATGAATCAGGTTAAGCATGAAGGAGCAAATCCATCTAGATAGGTGCGGAGAAAGCATACGCTACTGGGTCTGGCCCAAGCAGCTTGGGGATAATGCAGCCCGATGGGCGCCCCCAACAAGGTATGTAAAGAACATAAGCAAAACGGATACATGCCGCAGGGACGGACCCATGCGGCCTGGGAATGATGTAGCCCGAGGGGCGCTCCCAGCTGAAAACGGAACTTGGAAAGGTGTCACCTGATATGGTCGGAGATGGCGGGACGTTGAGGTAGCGGATGACGTGCGATGAGGAAGCCGGCCCTCACGAGCCCTCTGGACCTGGAGCCTCGGGAGGCTCCGGGGGTGCGGGGGGTTCCTCGAGAGCCATCTCCATCTCTGCCAGGGCCGCGCGTTGCTTGACCTCCTGAGCTTCCAGAGCGGACCTCAGTAGGCGCTGGTGGGCGACGATCGCGTTTGGCAGGCCGAAAGGCATGCAAACGTAGTTGTGAGGCAGACCCTCGCGCCGTCTGACGCGTGAGGGCCAGAGGCGTTCCTGAGACGCGGCCTGGTTGAGCCCTGGTATGTCGATGCAGATTTGCAGCCCGCCATCCTCGCTTGGATGTGGGGCCACGGCGGGCAGGCAGCGGCAGCCGCGCATGACTCTTGACTCCTGTAGCTCCTGGGTGTTCCTCGCGATGAACTCCTGAGGGTTTGGCCCTCCTTGCCTCATACCTTCCTGATGGAAACTTTCCTTGAAGCACGCTTCCAAACAGTGCCCGAGCGCCTCCCTCGTGACCCCGGCTAGGTCGGTGGCTCACCATGAAAGAGCCCTCGAGCCTTGCCTGAGGAGGGCGCCGGGCGCGCCTCCCTATGCGACAGAGGGTGGCGCCCCTTGAACGGGCGCAGGTCCTGTTGCCACGCCTCCGGAGGTGCCTGCCCCACGAGGGCTTGGACCAGGCGAAGACTTCTTCTTCTTAGGGATTCCCTCGGGAAGTCTCCTGCTCCTGTGATCTGGGTCTTCGATTGCTGCGGCTTGGAAGGCACGCTCAAGAGAGCACACTGCATCCCTTTCCTCACAAGGCACTGTGATGACTCCTCCGCTTCCTGGCATCTTGAGGACATTGTAGCCATGGTGAGTCACTGCCATGAACTTGGCCAAAGCTGGGTACCCGAGGATGGCATTGTATGGCAGGCGAATGTGGGCGACGTCGAAGTCGATGAGCTCGGTGCGGTAGTTGTTGCGCTGCCCGAAGGTGACGGGAGGGCGAACTTGCCCTATCAGGACGGTGGAGCCATCGGTGACTCCTGAGAAAGGCTTGGTTGGTTGAAGCTGATCGTATGGCACTTGGAGATCGTTGAATGTCGCGACAGATAGGACGTTGAGTCCTGCTCCGCCGTTGATGAGGGTCCTGCTAACTTGCATGTTGCTGATGACTAGTGAACAAAGCATGGGGAGGACTCCTGCCATTGCTGCGCACTTGAACCGATCCGCTGAGCTGAACGTGATAGTGCACGACGACCACCTGAGAGGGCGTGTGGCCTCTGGCTTGGGGAGGACTGCATTCACCTCGCGAGCAAACTGCTTGAAGATGCTTGTTGAGGAAATTTGGGCCTGAGCGCCACCCAGGATGCAAGCGATCGCGCGGGTCTCCTGGAAGCCCCCAGCCCTCTCATCCTGATGATTGTCTTCGTACCTCCTTGGTGGCTGCAGCAGAGGTGGGAGCCCTACGTTGCCTTGAGGGCGATCCTCGCGAGGGTGGTCCCTCCAACCTCCCTCGCGAGGCTGGTCCTGCCAACGGTCCTCGCGAGGTCTGTCACGCAATCCTTGGCGAGGGCCACGGTCTTCCCGGCGTCCTGCGCCTCTTCCTCCTCATCGGTCATAGCCCCGATCATTGCGCTCGGGGCGTCGGCCGATACGCCCTTCTCGCACGGCCCTGAGCTCTTGACATTCGTTGGTGTTGTGGGTGTGGAGGTCGTAGTACACGCAGTACCGGCTGCCCTTGGACGACTCGGGTTGATCCCTGCCTTACTTGGTGTCTGGTTCTGCCGCGAGCACGGCAGCCCCCTTGCGCTTCACGTCCTTGGCCTTGAGCTTCTTCTCTTCTGGGTCGGCAACTGGAAGCTCGTGGAGGGAAGAGGCGCCCTTCCTCAGCCCTGGCGCATTTGGTTGCCAAGTTGAACACCTCCAGGGATGTGCACAGGTCTTCATGCATTGCTAGCTCCTCCTTCATCTTGACGTCACACACACCATCGGAGAAGGCTGAGATGATGGCTTCCTCAGTCACCTGGGGATTTTGAGGCGGGTGTTGATGAAGCGCTGGATGTACTTCTGCAGGGTCTCTACTAGCTGCTGCTTGATGCGGCGCATGTCGCTCACGGCCAGAGGCCGGTCGCGAGTGCCTTGGAAATTGGCGATGAAGCGGGTGCGCATTTCGTCCCAGGAGGACATCGTGACGGGAGCCAGGTTCAGGAGCCAGGTTCGGGCTCCGTCCTTCAGTGCCATGGGGAACCCATTCGCCATGACCTTTTCGTCCCCGTTGGCGGCTTCGATGCCTAGCTCGTAGAGCTAAAGGAACTCCGCGGGGTTGGCAGTGCCGTCGTAGCGAGGAGGCAGGTCTGGCTTGAACTTGCCGGGCCATGCGACGTTGCGTAGCTCGGCGATGAAGGCGCGACAGCCTGAAGTGGCCACAGGGGCTCTCTGCTGATGCGGAGCTTGCTCTTGTGGATTCCCGCGCATCGCTTCCTGGAGCAGCGCGAGGTCTTGACGCGGTGGCGCTGGAGCGTGGTCGCGGCACTCCGGTGCTGGGAGCACGCAAGCACCTCCTTGGGGACGAGAGATCTCCTGGCAGCTCCTTTCTTGGTGCGCGGGCACGGGACGCGGATGGTCTCGGCCCGGGGCCACGCGCCTTGGAGCCAGGGCGCCTTCTTGGGGAGGAGGTGGTGGGGGCACCTCCGGCTCCCTGCCTCCCGCACGTGGTGCGGGGCGAGGCAGCGAGAGGGACGGCGTGGGGGAGCCTCTGCGGCGTGAGACGAGCTCCGGCGGCGGTCGAGCCACTCTCGTGACGCGTCGTCGGCAGGCGGTAGCGCAGGAGCTTCGTTTGCCGCGATGGCGCGGCTGAGCCTCCATGGGGCCTTGATGCGCGCATAGGGGCGAAAAAGAACCGGTGGGCGGCGAAGCGAGTAGCGGTCGGCCTGCTCGCCTCACCGATGGATGCAGGAAGAGGCTGCTGCTCATTCCCGCCGGGCGATGGCGGCGTTGGTGGCGGCGACGAGGAACGACGGGTGTCCGCCCGACGAGAGGCGTTGGCGACTCAAGCGGGCGAGCAACTGGCGCTTCAGCCTTGAAGCTTCGGCGGCGTCGACCATGAACCTGACGGAAGATCACACACGACCAGCGGAAGAAAGATTCCGGCGCACCCCTACCTGGCACGCCAAATGTCGGATTCCGGGTTCCAGCAGACCCTTGAGGTTCAAACACTGGGGTGCGTGCGGAGATCTTTCCCCTACCAGCTCATGCGTGAATGGTTAACGAGGGATCTAAACTACAAAACGATGAAGGGACGCAAGGTTTATACTGGTTCGGGCCACCGATGTGGTGTAATACCCTACTCCAGTGTGTGGTGTGGTGGATTGCCTCTGGGCTGATGAATAACAGTACAAAAGAAGAACAGCCTCGCGAGGGGTGTTCTTGGGCTGGTGCGATGAACTGCTTGGGTGAGTTCAGTCGATTCTCTCTCTCTCTCTAGGGGGTTCGACTTCTCTCCAGTCTGTCCTCTCTCTTTGTGGTGGCTAGTCCTATTTATAGAAGCAGGCCCTGGGCCTCGTCCAAAATAATGAGCGGGAAGGCGCCAACAATTGGACATTTTGAAGGGAACATCTAGTACACTTATCTGACTAAAGTTGGTCTTGGCTGCTAAAGGATCTCGGCGGTGGCGCGCCCTCACAGGCTCCACGATGACCTCCTCCCTGCCGCTCTGCTGGTCTTGGTCTTGTTGCACCGAAGCGGTAACCTTTGCATGATGCCTTGGCATGTGCTTGCCTCCTTTGCACCAAAGGGGAAATGAGGACACTGCGCAGGCCGGCGCCCGCCTGGCGCCCACCTGGCCTCGATCGTCATGGCTTGCGTCACGGGGCACCCTCATGAGGTACCCTGCCTTGATCTCTCCGCCTCCTCGTGAGCTTGCCTGACGAGGCTGCTCCTGAGGAAGGTTCCTGTCGTCCGCCCTGCGAGGCTTGGCCCCTCGCGAGGGTCTTGAGCTTGAGGTTATGAAGCTGAGCCGCGCTGGGCCCCCACTTGAGCCATGCTGTCGGATTTCGGGTTCCGGCAGACCCTCTAGGTTCGAACTCTGGGGTGCACGCGAAGATCGCACCTCCAACCTACCTACGCCTCGTCACCTCGCAAGGATCTAAACTACACAAAGAACAACACAAGGGACACGAGGTTTATACTGGTTCATGCCACCATTGTGGTGTAATACCCTACTCCAGTGTGTGGTGTGGTGGATTGCCTCAGGGGCTGATGATGAACAGTACAAGGGTAGAACAGCCTCGCGAGGGTCTGTTCTTGAGCTGGTGCGACGAACTGCTAGGGGAGTTCGGTCGCCTCTCTTTATCTCTCTCTAGGTGCCGATTCAGATCGATCCCTCTATCCGGTGGGTGGCTAGCCCTATTTATAGGCAGAGGCCCTGGGCCTGTCCCAAAATATTGAGCGGGAAGGGTGCCAACAATTGGCCATTTTGAAGGGGAACATCTAGTACACTTATCATGACTAAAGTCGGTCCTCGCCTGCCAAAGACTCTGACGGTGACGCCGGCTTGGGCTCCACGATGACCTCCTTCCTGCCGTTTTGCTGGTCTTGGTCTTGTTGCACCGAAATGGTTGCCTTTGCCTGATGCCTTGGCCTGCGCTTGCCTCCTTTGCACCAAAGGGGAAATGAGGACACTGCGCGGGCTGGCGCCCGCCTGGTGCCCTCGGTCGCCATGGCTTGCGTCATGGGCACCTCGTGAGGTACCCCGCCTTGATCTCTCTGCCTCCTCGCGAGCCAGCCTGACGAGGCTGTGCCTGAGGAAGCTTCACCGTCATCCGCCTCATGAGGCTTGGCCCCTCGCGAGGGTCTTGAGCTTGTGTTGATGAAGATGGGCGTCTTGGGCCACCCCCGAGCCACGCCAGATCGCAGGCAGCAGGTCGGTACCCCTGCCCGAAGAAGCCGACAAGAGCCCGGGTCCAAGGCATGCCCGGGCTTGGTTTAGCAGAGAAGCGAAGGGGCAAGTGCAAAGCGCCGCGGGCCCCAACAGACTGCGGCCTTGAGCGCCGCGTGGCGGTTGATTGGACATGGGTGTCCCTGCTTCCCCACGTCTCCTTATTTTGCGCCCAGCTAGGCGGACCCGCAGTTGCACACAGTCACCCCTCTTCTCGCCGCTCGCACATCTCCCGCTCTTCTTCCTCTTGAGCTCCAGCTTCTGCTTTCAATCCAATCTCGAATCCTCCCCCTTCCTGTCGCCATGGCACCTACAAAGAAGGGGAAAGGGCGGAAGCCTGTGCCTTCGCCCCGCTCGCCGTTGCCGACGGCTCATGTTGTCAATCGGTCGATCATACTCAACCTGGAAGGCTTGGGCAAGGTCAGTTTGGCCCTCGCCACCATCTTCAACGAGTGCGGGAGGACTTCGGTCTGGCCCGCGTCTCACTTCTCCATTGACAGAATAGTCACCGAGGTCCAGTACTTCGCCGACCCCCTGTGGGTGGGACTGGTTCCCCCCTTTTCTGATTTCTTCAACGCCGTACTTTCCCATTACCAGATCCACATGAGGCATTTGGGTCCCGAATCCATTACTCTCCTTGCCGTTTTCGCCTTTGTTTGCGAGGTGATGGTCGGCATTCCTCCTTCAGTTGCCTTGTTGTGCCACTTCTTCTCTTTGCGCCTCAGCAACCCCACCTAATGCTCGGGTTGCGTGAGTTTCCTTGCTGCACCAGAAACGACGGCCTCGGGGATTGACTTCAGCCTTCCCCCGCCTGCGACTGGGTTTCTAGAGCGGTGGCTGTACGTAGACGTTGGAGTGCCCAGCCCCTGCTCTCGGAGCCTACCTCGCCCGCTGTCCCCAATTCGGGCTGGGGCCAAGAGACGCTTACGAGCCCCCGGCTCGTCTTCGTCTGGCGTTGCTTTGTGAACTTGAGGGCGCTCGGTGTGACGGCACCCAAGGTGGTGAAGGAGTTCCTCCTGTGCCGAATTGCCCCTCTCCAGCGCCATTCTCGCCGGATGTGGGCCTTCGTGGGGCGCGAAGACCGCATGAGGCTCAGGAGGAAGATCTGACGCCTGAAGCGTTGAGGAAGGTTCTCATGATCCTGACCGGGGACCCTTCCCCCGGCAGCCTCCGGCGAGAGGGTGCCCTGCTGTACCTTTGCTCGAGCAGGGCCGATTTCGTGAAGCAGATGCCCCGTTTTGACGAATGGGGGCTGCACCCTGTGGGCCTCATCGGACCTCGTGAGAACCCATTTGTGGTGGTTGCCCTTCCGGTTGCCCGCGGTGGTCCTTCCTCGAGTGGTAGAGCTGGGAGGCAAGGGCCGACGGGGGCTGAGGAGGCCGTTGTCGAGACGATGACGCCACGCGGGACTCCTGAGGCGGCAGCCTCAGAGGCCCGCCCTACGGCGGCTGGAGGTGTTGAGCCGCGGCCTGCGGCTCCCGTGGCAGAGGCCCCTGAGGCCCTGGCCGCCTTTCATGGGGTGGCAACTGTCGGCGTGGGCCAGGGCGATGCCCCCGACGCCGGTCACATTGGCGCTTCTTCCTCGTCGCAGGCCGACCCTTACGCCGTGCTCCTAGGCCGCTTCCGCGTGGACTTCGAGGCCCTCCGAAAGAGAAAGGAGGCCTTGGGCGATGACTACCCTTGCCGCCTATTGAAGCGGAGGAAGTACTTCACCATTGATGAGTAAGCCTTCCCCTTTCTTAGTTCCTTACTTTCCCGTTGCTTCAACTGATCATTGCCCTGCAGGGCCCTTCCTGCCGAGCTCACGGAGACGGCTGAGGAGCCATCCACCGAGGCCTCGCCCTCTCCACCGTTCCCAAGCGCCCCGAGCTCAAGCACCACCCTCGTGGTGAGGCCGATTGGAAGGTGAGCCATCCTGTGATGCATCACGACCCTGCGCACCTAGCGACCCTCCTTCGCGAGCCCTCCCGGGGTATAGCCAGCCTGCCTTGGGCTCATCGATTGGTCGTGGATGGCGACTGGTTGAGGTCGGCCTTGCGTTCTTCCTTTGAGGACGAGACGGCTTTGGGTCGGGCTTCTAGCGAGGCGCGTTCGACCATCGCGAGGGCGCCAGCCCCCAGCCTCCTGCCCAGAGGGGGAGTGCTGGTTCATGGCCCCCCGCGCACGCCTGGGGTGGAGGACGATGCGGAAGACGTGCTTGAGCGCGCCCGGGAGCGCCACGCCCTTCGCCAAGGGTTTCTCCGGAGGGTGGCTGACGCAGTGAGCGAGCTCGGTGTAGAGCTTGCTGACGAGGACACGCGCCTTGAGGCCGAGGGCCTGCGCCTAGCTGAAGAGAGGTGCAAGCTGAAGGTGGCCGTTGCCCTTGCGCGCCACCAGCGTGACCTCGACAATGAGAAAGCCGAGGTGTCGCTGGCGGCTTCTCAGGAGGCCTGCTCCCGGGCCATCGGGGAGGCTCATGAGGCTGACCGGCGGCGCGAGGCTGCGGAGGAGCGGGCGCGGGAGCTTCAGGCCTAGAGTAACTCCCTAGAGCAGCAAGTGGAGCTGCGTGAGGCGGCCCTTGCATCGATGAAGGGGGCTTCGGCCAACCGGGCGGAGCTCCAGAGACGTGAGGAGGCACTGACGCTGGAAGCCGCCGAGCGCGTCCGTGACCTTGAGCAGCTGGAGACGAGAGAGCGCCTGGTGGTGCAGGCGGAGGACGATGTCACTGCGCGGGAGGCCCGAGTCCTGGAAGAGGTTGATCGCCGGGTGGCGGCGGCCCGCTCGAACCTCGAGCGTGAGTTCGAGGAGAGGCTGGAGTTGATTAAGGTCGAAGCAGAAGGCAGGACCGCCGCCCTGAGGGCCAAGCTGGATGAAGTGACGCGGCGGGCGGACGCTGCCCAGGCCGCCCTTGGCGCAGCACAGGGGGAGCTGACTTCCTCCCGCGCCGAGGTGCTTCTTCTCCGTCAAAGGGTGGACGCGGCTGAGGCCGTCGCGCGTCAGAGCGAGGACGAGATACTCCAGCGGCAGATCCTGGAGCACGAGCATGGCCCTATGCTCCGCACGCTCCGGGAAAGAGCTAACACGGCCTTGGGCAACATCTGTGAGGCGGCCGTTGGGGAGCCACATGTGGTTAACTATGCTGGTAACCTTCAGTTCTTCACTGATGTGGTGACGCAGTTGGAGGCGCGGTCAGGCAGAGCCAACAGGTTGGTGGAGGAGAGGAGCCGTGCCCTGCTCAGGCGTGCTTTTTCTCGCGTCTTCAGTCATCTTCACAACATGGATCCCCACTTTGACTTTGATGCCGCCATCGCCCGATACCCCAGGCCATCCGGGGCGACCTGATGCACTGGGTGGAAGACAACGTAGATGACCTAGTCAGGGCCTTCACTACTGATAACGATGGTGTGGTCGTGGTCGCTGATGAAGGCGGCATGGTGAACGGCCCGGACGCTGCCGACGACAACGCGGAGGGTGATGGCAAGGCCAGCGACGCCAGTGACGACTCCGAAGGTGCCCTTGAGGATGCATTGGGGGATTTATCCGATTGACTGCGTGTTGTTCCTGCTTTCTATCCTGTGCAGAGAGGGTTCGGGCTTGGGCCCTGAAGGTCGTAAGAGCATTTTGGGAGGGGGAGCCCCTCGTGTAAAAACTTGCAGTTAGCGCATTAGTAGACACAATATCACCCGTACGCCTACGCCAAGTGGCTGGTCTTGCAACGAGCCGACTGGCTTGTTTACCTTCGACCCGCATGGGCCTCGAGATAGCCTGCAGAGGGCTGTGGTGTCCTGAGTCCCCCCTGAACGAGCCCATTGAACCTGTAATGAGAACCTCCTGAGAGGGTGTGGTGACGGCAGTCCGGGCTGCACGCGTGCTAGGCCTGGCCCGGCTCGCGAGGGGCTCACGAGGGGAGGCAGCTAAGGCGGGACGGATGCAAAGCGGTAACCAGAATGCGAGAGATTGCTCGAACGAGACTAAACACCCCTTCCCCGAACACACAGAAGTCTCAAGTTCAAATCCAACTTAAATCCAAACGGGAAAAAATGACAACCAAAGGAAAGGAAAAAAAGAAGCAGAAAGGCCGCGTCCGACACCTAGTCTAGTCTTCGACGTCTTCGCACCAGCGCGGAGCTAAGTGCTGCCACTGGGCGTGGGTGGGAGCCCCCGAGGCCCGAGGGCGGCTCTCCGGAGACTCCAGGGCGTGTACAGCCCCACTCATTATTACGTGAGAGTGTCACGGGGCGGTGAGCTTCACAGGCACTGGGCCTTCTTCATAGGTACCGGCCTTGCTTCATATCGCCAGACGAGGGCCCCGCCTTGCGCCACACTCTAGTGCCATCACGACAGCCGGAGACCGAGGACGCCACCGATGGGGTAGAGCGGTCGCCAGCGGTTCCCCCGACGACCACGGGTCCTCTGCCGGGGGTAGGCCCTGAGGCACCTCCCCGGCAGAGGGCCTACCTCCTTAGGACACCTTGCTTCAAACGCCGGGGTGGTGATGCCGGATCTCGGCCCCTCTCCTGCAGCCCCCGGCGCCCTCGTCCTGAGGGGTAGGAAGCTGCTGGAATGGGGCTGCCATCCGCCGCGACGACCTGTACTTCCTGTGATCCATGGTTAGCGTATGCCTGTTCTTGAGGAATTAGCGGTACCCGATAATCGCTGCCTCCAGCGCGGTCGATGGGGCCTTCCCGGGGCTCCTGAAAGAGCTCAGCTTCCGGTGTCTCTTCCCCCCAGCTTGGGCGAGGAGCGAGCCATGGTCTTACTCCTGCGCGTGCCCTTGATCCATCATGTGGGGCACATACTCTTCCAAGGCCGCCACCCCGAATGCTTCGCTGTAGTGCCCCGTGTGCCACGCAACCCTGCTTGAGGCGCCCACCTGGGGGTGGTAGCGCGACGGCCCACTAGGACCGTGGGCTGTGGCGAGTCCTCCTTCGCTGGCCGGGGGCGGAGGCAGTGCCGTTGACAGCCCGGTGCTGACGGCCTGGTTGGCGTTGGAGTGGCCTTGGAATCCGCTCGGAGCTGCACGGGCGCGTGCAGGGCCTCCGTGTGGTCCGCCTTGGACCTGAGGCGGCTGCTGGGTGCAGAAGGGGTGAGCCCCGGCGCGGCGAAGCCTGTGAGCTCTGCCACCCGCCCAAAGAAGACGTCGTGGCCGCCCTCAAGCAGCCTGCATTGCAGTAGCTCTCGGCCACCGTGAGCTGCCCTTGAGTTCGCCTCGCTCTGCCAGTGTCTGGCGCCCGTGGCCGCGGCGTGGCTCGAGGTCCTCGCCGCCGACCGCACCCGCGGTGGCGTGAGAGCTAACGTCGCCTAACAGCATCGCCCGCGGCCCGCAACGCCCTGCGGACAGCGGGCCGCCTGTGGCATAGGGTTGAGGTCGCCCTGGGCGAGCGGCTCTGCGTGGGCGGGCCAGGCTGCCCATGGATCAGGATTTCCCGTTGCGTCGCCGGACATGATGACGACGACGCGACGGGGCGCGGGGCGGCAGAAGGCGGATTCGGGTGCACCCCTACCTGGCGCGCCAAATGTCAAATTTTGGGTTCCGGCAGACCCTCTAGGTTCGAACTCTGGGGTGCACATGGAGATCGCACCTCCAACCTACCTACGCCTCGTCGCCTCGCAAGGATCTAAGCTACACAAAGAACAACACAAGGGACACGAGGTTTATACTGGTTCAGGCCACCATTGTGGTGTAATACCCTACCCGGTGTGTGGTGTGGTGGATTTCCTGGGTGATGATGAATAAGATAAGGGAAGAACAGCCTCGCGAGGGTCTGTTCTTGAGCTGGTGCGACAAACTGCTAGGGGAGTTCGGTCGCCTCTCTTTATCTCTCTCTAGGTGCCGATTCAGATCGATCCCTCTATCCGGTGGGTGGCTAGCCCTATTTTTAGGCAGAGGCCCTGGGCCTCTCCCCAAATATTGAGCGGGAAGGGCGCCAACATTTCGCCATTTTGAAGGGGAACATCTAGTACAGTTATCCTGACTAAAGTCGGTCCTCGCCTGCCAAAGACTCTGACGGTGACGCCGACTTGGGCTCCACGATGACCTCCTTCCTGCCGTTCTGCTGGTCTTGGTCTTGTTGCAATCAAAATGGTTGCCTTTGCCTGATGCCTTGGCCTGCGCTTGCCTCCTTTGCACCAAAGGGGAAATGAGGACACTGCGTGGGCTGGCGCCCGCCTGGGCACCTCGTGAGGTACCCCGCCTTGAGCTCTCCGCCTCCTCGCGAGCCAGCCTGACGAGGCCGTGCCTGAGGAAGCTTCCTGTCGTCCGCCCCGCGAGGCTTGGCCCCTTGCGAGGGTCTTGAGCTTGTGTTGATGAAGATGGGCCATACTGGACCACCCCCTGAGCCACGCCGCAGGCCGCAGGCAGGCAGGTCTGGGTACCCCCGTTCCCAGAACACCGACACACGCCGCAGGCCACGGGCAGGCAAGTCTGGGGACCCCTGTTCCCAGAACGCCGACAACAATGAAGCAAACACAACTGTCGCGATGATAATGAAAGATCACGCGACACAACGGTCAACGCCGGATTTAGCAATCTCAAACCAGGTCAACGGAAAAAGCCACTGAAGGCGAACCGAGACGGACCATCCAACCTAGACAAGATATTGGACCGACCCTACCAGATTCACGGCCACCCCGATAAACCAGCTAATCATACCAACGGAAACTGTTGGGTCTTCAAGAAGGCCGGCAAGCTCAACGCCGAACACAAGGGGAGGAGGCCACCAGGAGATAGGGACGACAGAGAGGTTCACCAATCAAACACCGGGGGTCAGAAGCAATTTCCCCCCAAGGATTGATCAACCCTGCAGCGGAAGTAGCAGTTCGGCGTCCGCCACCCACCTCATATACACGCAAAATTTGTACCGTGCATACTGATAACCCACAAGTATAGGGGATCGCAACAGGTTTTGAGGGTAGAGTATTCAACCCAAATTTATTGATTCGACACAAGGAGATCCAAAGAATATTCTGAAGTATTAGCAGTTGAGTTGTCAATTCAACCACACCTAGATAACTTAGTATCTGCAGCGAAGTATTTAGTAGCAAAGTAATAAGGAAGTAACGGTAACGATAGCAAAAGTAATATTTTTGGGTTTTGTAATGATTGTAACAGTGGCAACGGAAAAGTAAATAAGCGAAGAACAATATGTGAAAAGCTCGTAGGCATTGGATCAGTAATGGAGTATTATGCCGGATGCAGTTCATCATGTAACAATCATAACATAGGGTGACACAGAACTAGCTCCAATTCATCAATGTAATGTAGGCATGTATTACAAATATAGTCATACGTGCTTATGGAAAAGAACTTGCATGACATCTTTTGTCCTACCCTCCCGTGGCAGTGGGGTCCTAACGGAAACTAAGGGATATTAAGGCCTCCTTTTAATAGAGTACCAGACCAAAGCATTAACACATAGTGAATACATGTACTCCTGAAACTATGGTCATCACCGGGAGTGGTCCCGATTATTGTCACTTCGGGTTTGCCGGATCATAACACATAGTAGGTGACTATAGACTTGCAAGATAGCATCAAGAACTCACGTATATTCATGAAAACATAATAGGTTCAGATCTGAAATCATGGCACTCGGGCCCTAGTGACAAGCATTAAGCATAGCAAAGTCACAGCAACATCAATCTCAGAACATAGTGGATACTAGGGATCAAACCCTAACAAAACTAACTCAATTACATGATAAATCTCGTCCAACCCATCACCGTCTAGCAAGCCTACGATGGAATTACTCACGCACGGCGGTGAGCATCATGAAATTGGTGATGGAGGATGGTTGATGATGATGATGGCGACGGATTCCCCACTCCGGAGCCCCGAACGGACTCCAGATCAGCCCTCCCGAGAGGTTTTAGGGCTTGGCGGCGGCTCCGTATCGTAAAACACGATGAATCCTTCTCTTTAATTTTTTTCTCCCCGAAAGTGAATATATGGAGTTGGAGTTGAGTTCGGTGGAGCGTCAGGGGGCCCACGAGGCAGGGGGTGCGCCCAGGGGGTGGCAAGCGCGCCCCACCCTCGTGGACAGGGTGTGGACCCCTGACGTGGATTCTTCTTCCAGTATTTTTAATATTTTCCAAAAATATGTTCCGTGGAGTTTCAGGTCATTCCGAGAACTTTTGTTTCCGCACATAAATAACACCATGGAAAGTCTGCTGAAAACAGCGTCAGTCCGGGTTAGTTCCATTCAAATCATGCAAGTTAGAGTCCAAAACAAGGGCAAAAGTGTTTGGAAAAGTAGATACGACAGAGACGTATCACATACATCACTACACACTCAAGATACCATGGCATTGGCGGAAGCACAATACGGAAAAGCCGGCAAGCATTCTAGTAACATTTTTTATCTACTTTCTTTTTACTTTTTTCTTCATTATCTCTTAAAAATAGGTGACACAAATGACAAGCATCTAAACTGACTCCATCAGAGTTTGGATCCGTACACTCACCTAAGGGGCTACCTCCGTCAAGGATTCCCCTCGCCGAGGACAGGCGACGCAGACATGCGACAGGAGGTCCAAAATAACTTTTTGTAGACCGCACTCTTTATTTTGAGCCTGTAATATGCCTTTTTCCTCCGCCTTCGACCCCGGGCATGTCAAATAGCCAGGGTTGTGGTATTTATATATATAAAGTAATCATTGGCATATCGCTCAGGTCCTAGTAAACATTATCCGAATTAATCATTCGTGTCTTCTCGCCAATGAATACGACCCCTATGGTTGTTTCATAGATATACCTCGGCATAACCTGCCAGGGGCTCGGTATGGGAACAAATGAGTTGCCAACAAAGTCCGAACAGCTTTACATCGTACTTCGGCGTCGCGAGTTTGGCCTTATATGCATCAGGTCCGAATCATGTCTTGGGTCAATGGTTGGGTTGCCCGGCTCCTGTGCTTGCCACCTTACGTTCCGCTCTATCAGCTAGGGTAGTAAAGGGAGAACTACTGCGATTGTGCTTCCGGTTCATCTGTTCAAGCACCTCAGTAGAGAAAGCCAAAAACCGACTGTCATGATGCTGCAAGAGCTGGTCAACCACTCGATGACTTATCGGAATCTGTCGTGATTCCCTCCGTGTCACATGAAGGACCTTTTTTTTCAGGTCATATATGTAACGCACCATATTGGAATAAGCCGTACGCATACCAGGGGCTATATCATAGTCCCCCCCTATAAAACTCCCATGGCTAAGTGAAAGTGTTGATGCCCTATAGTCTGATTGCCTGGTTCGCCGCATTATCACCTCCTTCACGGACCAAGATGTTGGGTCAAGAGTGATTAAATGCTTTCCCGAACACCCCCGTACTCCCTACGAAGGGGCTGAAGCCGACTACTGGAAAACTTTCAGATTATATTAAAACGGCCGCACAGGAGGAACACAAGCTTTCGAGCAAAATATAAAATAGATTAACTATAAAATTGTCTTTTACAATTCTCATACACCTCACTCGAACATTATGTCTTTCGAGCATTGACCCTCTATCAAGCGGGCGACCTCTAGGACGTCTTCAAAATAGTGCTCCAGTTCATAACGGTCCTTGCCCTTGGGTGGACTCTTCGCCGCAACATCGATGGCCTTCATCCTTCCCCAGAATGTCTTGACATGGGCAAAGGCCATCCGTGCAGCCTCAATGCACGCAGACCACTTCACAGCATCGATACGTGGCACCGCGTCAACGAGTCGGTGCACCAAGCCAAAGTAGCAATTCGGAACAGGCTCAGTCGACCACATCCGGATTATGACGTTCTTCATAGCAGTGCCGGATATCCTATGAAGCTCGGCCCATTGAGACATCTGCTCATTCAGCAGCAGAGGGTGCGTCGACGCACCAAATTGTGACCAGAAAAGCTTCTCCGTTGCATACCCCTCTCGCGCTTGATAAAACTGTGCCGCATCGGAAGAACTCTTCGGCAAGTCTAAAAACTCGTCCGGAGAACTCCATACTTGGTTAAGCTGAGCATAGTTTGGATCGCTAAACTTAGCCTGTAGCAAAAAGGGCTTACCAGCCGCAATCTCCCCAGCTTGCCGGATCTCACGGGCTTCTCTCGCCTCTCGTAAGGCCTTGCCAAGTTCAACCGTTTTGGCTTCATTTTCCTTCTCAAGAAGTTCACAGCGGCTAGCAGCATCTTTTTATTCGAGCGCCATCGTGGATATCTTCTCCTCATCTTGGCGCCGAGCAGCTTGTTCGGCTTTTAATTCAGTCGATGCCTTCTCGGCAACTGCATTACTAAACCGGGCCTGCTCCTTGCCCCGGGCCAGCTCCGCCCGAATAATTTCAATGGCGGCAGTACCATCTGCAGTCATGCATATTCCAGTATATAACCTTCAGCATCATGCTTATATAACAAAAATGTATGTGAAGGGACTGCCCCAAATACATACCTTGCGACTCGTCCAGGCGCATATTGATTAACGCAATGTCATCCTATGCCACATCAAGCTTCCGCTGCAGCTCGGCAATATCCGTAGTCCGGGATGTAGTCAAGGGGGAAGCAGCCTGTGTTTAAGTTAATTAGATTAGTCCTTGAGTATTTCTTCCTGATCCTCCGTTCGCCTCCCATGTGGAGCCAACCCGAGTCTCAGGAGCTACTACCTATACACAGGTGCATCTTTGCAAATAAAATAGAGTTGAAAACATTATATTACAAACCTCGAAGCCTCTTAGCAGGCTCATGAAGGCTTCATTCAATCCGCTCTTCGCGGACAAAATCTTCTCAACCACCGTACCCATCAAAGTACACTGTTCCTCCGAGGCAGATGCTTTTCGAAGCATATCCCGCAATATATCCGGTGTCGTCGGGTCTTCGGAAGCCGCTCTAGGAGCACGACCATCCTTTGAAGGAAACCGTTCACCCGTCTCCAAAATGATCGCTGGTGGAAAACCGGACAGTCCGGGGCCTTCATTATTGGCCCCGTATCCCGAACAATTGGAGGTCCACCTTCGGGTACTGCCTCCTTCATCCCCTGCACTGCTTGTTGATCAAGAATAACCCTCTGACATGACACCTCGGAGTCGTCCACCTTATTGGGCGAGGAGGTCGGGGGAGGCGTCTCGCTTTCCATCATCTCTGGGAGGAGATCTCCCGAAGAATAGGAGTGCCCAGAAGTACTCTGTGCCGGACTGTAAAAATACACAGGCACATTACGTATCTCTTCGGTAACAGGAAAGAAGTGGGACTTTATCAAAGTACCCCGGATTCACTTACAGTTTGATTGAGGACTTGTCCTCACGAGGGAACTATTCACCGGCATCGCCTTCCAATCCCGAGCCGCTCGATGGTGACATCTTGCCTCTCTTAGGAGACCGCCCCTACCAACCTTCGGAGGCGGTCCTTTTCCTCCTGGATGGAGAAGGGATACATGCTTCTCTTTCACCTTCGTCCTCGGGCGAGCAAATATCGATTTCTCTGGACTCACTATCTGATTTACCTCCGGAGCGAAGGTCATCCCGGGTCTTCTCACTCTCCACCTTGCCCTCCCCTGCCGGTATCTGGTATGGTGCCGGTGCCAGCATCCGTGTTAACACGGAGTCTGCTGAGTCTTCGGGAAGAGGGGCCGGACACCTAATCCGTTCCGCTTTCTTTATCCAGCCCTGGAAAAGGATGGTTTGCTCAGTATCTTATCACAGGATATCTGATTATGAGGTGTTCGGCGGATGAGTACTTACCGGGGTGTCCGGATGGTTAGAGTCTAGGCCAGTATCTTCGGTGGTGTCCGGCCATTGTTTTTATCTCCCAAAGAATAATTCCCACATTCCTTCATGCGTAGTGCCGAGGAAGTTCTGAAGAGTCCATGGCCCTTCTGGGTTAAACTCCCACAGGTGAGAGGCCGTCGCTGGCACAGCAGGGTCCGGCGGACTAACATTACCTGAATAACGTTGGCCATATTGATATCCTTTTCAATGAGGCTTCGGATGCGACTTCGCAGAGTCCGCACCTCGCCAACTGATCACCAGTCTAACCCCTTATTAATCCACGATGCAAGCTGAATTGGGGGGCTGGATCAAAACATAGGCGAACCTGCCCACTTGGAACCACGGGGCTCGGTGATATAGAACCACTCCTGCTGCCATAAGTCGAAAGATTCCTTGAAGGATCCTTTTAGCCAAATCGCGTTGGTAAGCTTGCTCACTAAGGCACCACCGCTCTCCGCCTGCTCCCCCTCTATCACTTGCGGTTTCACGTTGAAGGTCTTGAGCCACAAGCCGAAGTGTGGAGGAGTTCCGAGGAAGGATTCACACGTGACGATAAACGCCGAGATGAGGAGAACAGAGTTCGGGGCGAGATCGTGAAAATCAAGTCCATAATAGAACATGAGCCCCCGGACGAAGGGATTGAGGGTGAACCCTAACCCCCGGAGGAAGTGCGAAACAAACATGACCCTCCTACCGGATCTAGGGGTAGGGATAACCTGCCCTTCCGCAGGAAGCAAAGGAGGATTTCTGTGGTCAGATATCTTGCCGCCCGAAGCTTCGCGATATCCTCCTCCGTGACAGAAGAAGCCACCCACTGGCCTTGACGGCTGGGTCCAGACATGACTGAGGCTCGCGGAGATTGAAACCGGGGTGTTGGAACTCGAGGTAGTATGGGTTGAGGAAGAAGCAAGCGTGGAGAAGAAAGACGGGTCTGTACCCCTTTATAAAGGCTGTGAATATCGAACGCCTCCTCCCAGGCCATAAACCTTACCTATTCCCAAGGAGTTGTACCCTACGAACGGTTGGACCGACATCAGTGTCGATAAAAGAATCCCTTGATAAGGGGACACAATTTCTGCCTGGATAAGACGTGTCAATAACAACCACGTTTCGGAACGCGGGGCCGCAGGCGAAACAACGGTCCGAAATTATGACCGGGTAGGCGTGATGTCACGTTGTAAAAAGTTGTTAGTGAATTGGACCCGTGGAATATTATGTTCTCTCTGCGGTTGTGTGTGGTGAGTATTACAGGTCCGGATACAATCATCATGTCCGGAGACTATCTTGGAGTTCGGAAAGAAGGGAACCCGCCTTGCAATGCCGAAGACAAATCTGCGCGCCGGACTCCTCATCATTGAAGCCAGGTTCAGGGGCTACTGAGGGAGTCCTGGACTAAGGGGTCCTCAGGCGTCCGACCTGTTAGCCATGGGCTGGACTGATGGGCTGTGAAGACATGAAGACCGAAGACTGCACCCGTGACCGGATGGGACTCTCCTTGGCATGGAAGGCAAGCTTGGCAATTGAATATGTAGATTCTTTTCCTTTGTAACCGACCTTGTGTAACCCTAGATCCTCCCGGTGTCTAGATAAACAGGAGGACTTAGTCCGGAAGGGAGATACTCATTACCATAGACATACATGCTAGACTTCTAGGGTTTAGCCATTACGATCTCGTGGTAGATCAACTCTTGTAATACTCATATCCATCAAGATCAACAAGCAGGAAGTAGGGTATTACCTCCATAGAGAGGGCCTGAACCTGGGTAAACATCATGTCCCCTGTCTCATGTTACCATCGACCTTAGAGGCATAGTTCGAGACCCCCTACCCACGATCCGCCGGTTTTGACACCGATAGAGGGCTTTGTCAACTTAGTCAATATGAACGATTCTAGCTCTAGTGACCGTACGATGTCCATCCAACAGCAGTAGTGCTTCTTCAACCTCTGGTCTTCTTGCTCCAGCTGCCCAGAGCAGCACCGGTCGTGTCGCCTGCTCCAGCCTCCGTGGCGGGTCAGGTCTGCCTTGAAGCCTCACTGCCCCTACTACTCCCACTGGCTAGAGCCTCACATGACGACAAATGATACGTCTCCAACGTATCTATAATTTTTTATTGTCCCATGCTATTATCTTATCCATCTAGGTTGTTTTATATGCATTTATATGCTATTTTATATGATTTTTTGGGACTAACCTATTAACCTAGAGCCCAGTGCCAGTTTCTGTTTTTTCCTTGTTTTCGAGTTTTACAGAAAAGGAATACCAAACGGAGTCCAATTGACGTGCCAATTTTTGATGATTTTTTATGGACCAAAAGAAGCCCACAGAGTAAAAGAGTTGGGCCAGAAGAGTCCCGGGCTGCCCACGAGGGTGGGGGGCACGCCAACCCCCTGGGCACGCCCGCCTATCTCGTGGACGGCTTGGAGACCCCCTGACGTGAGACCTATGCCAAAAATTCCTATAAGTACAGAAACCTCTAGAACATAACCTAGATTGGGAGTTCCGCCGCCGCAAGCCTCTGTAGCCACGAAAAACAAATCGGGACCCTGTTCGGGCACCCTGCCGGAGGGGGGAACCCTCACCGGTGGCCATCTTCATCATCCCGTCGCTCTCCACGATGAGGAGGGAGTAGTTCACCCTCGGGGCTGAGGGTATGTACTAGTAGCTATGTGTTTGATCTCTCTCTCTCTCGTGTTCTTGATTTGGCACGATCTTGATGTATCACGAGCTTTGCTATTATAGTTGGATCTTATGATGTTTCTCCCCCTCTACTCTCTTGTAATGATTGAATTTTCACTTTGAAGTTATCTCATCGGATTGAGTCTTTAAGGATTAGAGAACACTTGACATATGTCTGGCATGTGCTTACCTGTGGTGACAATGGGATGTTCACATGATCTACTTGATGTATGTTTTGGTGATCAACTTGCGGGTTCAGTGACCTTGTGAACTTATGCATAGGGGTTGTCAAAAGTTTTCGTCTTGACTCACGGGTAGAAACTTTGGGGCACTCTTTGAAGTTCTTTGTGCTGATTGAATAGATGAATCTGAGATTGCGTGATGCATATCATATAATCATACCCACGGATACTTGAGGTTACATTGGAGTATCTAGGTGACATTAGGGTTTTGGTTGATTTGTGTCTTAAGGTGTTATTCTAGTACGAACTCTAGGATAGATCGAACGGAAAGAATAGCTTCGTGTTATTTTACTACGGACTCTTGAATAGATCGATCAGAAAGAATAACTTTGAGGTGGTTTCGTACCCTACAATAATCTCTTCATTTTTTCTCCGCTATTAGTGACTTTGGAGTGACTCTTTGTTGCATGTTGAGGGATAGTTATATGATCCAGTTATGTTATTATTGTTGAGAGAACTTGCACTAGTGAAAGTATGAACCCTAGGCCTTGTTTCAACGCATTGCAATACTATTTTCGCTCACTTTTATCATTAGTTACCTTGCTGTTTTTATATTTTCATATTACAAAAACCTATATCTACCATCCATATTGCACTTGTATCACAATCTCTTTGCCGAACTAGTGCACCTATACAATTTACCATTGTATTGGGTGTGTTGAGGACACAAGAGACTCTTTGTTATTTGGTTGCAGGGCTGCTTGAGAGAGACCATCTTCACCCTACGCCTCCCACGGATTGATAAACCTTAGGTCATCCACTTGAGGGAAATTTGCTACTGTCCTACAAACCTCTACACTTGGAGGCCCAACAACGTCTACAAGAAGAAGGTTGTGTAGTAGACATCAAGCTCTTTTGTGGCGCCGTTACTGGGGAGGTGAGTGCTTGAAGGTATATCTTTAGATCTAGCAATCGAATCTTTTAGTTTCTTGTTTTATCACTAGTTTAGTCTATAAAAGAAAACTACAAAAAAAGGAATTGAGGGTGCCTCATATGCTTCATCTTTTTAATGTCTTCCGTGAAAATAAGGATTCTGATATTTGTGCTCAATTGCTAGAGAAGAATGCATTAAAATGTTTGGCACTAAATCTTTGAATGATGAGCATGATTGCAATGTTGTTAGTATGAATTCTTTGAATACCCATGATGCTAATTATATGCAAAACCACAAGCTTGGGGATGCTATGTTTGATGAAGATGATATGTTTAGTCCCCCAAGTTTTGATGAGCAAATTTATTATGATGAAAGCATGCCTCCTATTTATGATGATTATTGTGATGACACGTATGCTATAAAGAATAAAGATAACCATGAAACTTGTCATCATGATTTTAATTTTCAATTGGATTATGCTTCACATGATAATTATTTTGTTGAGTTTGCTCCCACTACTATTCACGAGAAGAAGTTTGCTTATGTGGAGAGTAGTAAAATTTATATGCTTGTGCATCATGAAAATAATGCTTTATGTGATTCTTATATTGTTGAATTCATTCATTATGCTACTGAAAATTATTATGAGGGAGGAACATATGCTTGTAGGAATTGCAATAATATCAAGTTTCCTCCCTATGTGCTTAAAGTTTTAAAGTTATGCTTGTTTTGCCTTCCTATGCTAGTTGATTATTTTTCCTATAAGTTGTTTGCTCACAAAATCCCTATGCATAGGAAGTGGGTTAGGCTTAAATGTGTTAGTCATATTCTTCATGATGCTCTCTTTATGTTTCAATTCTTATCTTTTATGTAAGCATCATTGAAATCATCATGTTAGGTAAAAAGGCATTAAAGAAAAGCGCTTGTTGGGAGACAACCCAATTTACCCTTACTGTTTTTGTGTGTTCACCTAATTATGCTACTTTAGTAATCATGTTTTATAGCTTTTGTTTCAATAAAGTGCCAAGTAAGACCTTTAGGATAGCTTATGGTGATAGTTGTGTTGATCCTGCTGAAAATCATAAACTTTTGCAATCAGTAAATTAGTTTTTTCAATTCACAGAAACGTGCTTTTGATATGATTCTTTTTGCTTTGGATTGGTACACAAATTTCTCAGGTTTTCCTAATTTTGCAGGATTTTTGGAGTTACAGAAGTATTCGAATGATGCAGATTACTACAGACTGTTCTGTTTTTGACAGATTCTGTTTTCATTATGTTGTTTGCTTATTTTGATGAATCTATAGGTAGTATCGGAGGGTATGAACTATAGAGAAGTTGGAACACAGTAGATATTACACCAATATGAATTTAGAATGAGTTCACAACAGTACCTAAGTGGTGGTTTTATTTTCTTATACTAACGGAGCTCATATGATTTTCTGTTGAGTTTTGTGTTGTGAAGTTTTCAAGTTTTGGTAAAGATTCGATGGACTATGGAATAAGGAGTGGCAAGAGACTAAGCTTGGGGATGCCCAAGGCACCCCAAGGTAATATTAAAGGACAACTAAGCGTCTAAGCTTGGGGATGCCCCGGAAGGCATCCCCTCTTTCGTCTTCGTTCATCCGTAACTTTACTTGGAGCTATATTTTTATTCACCACATGATATGTGTTTTGCTTGGAGCGTCATTTTATTTTGTTAGTATTTACTTTCTGTTATTTAAAATAATTTTTTGCATCTCTATTTTCAATAAAAATGTCAAGGATAGCCTTTACCATGCTTATTTTGCGAGTATACATATTGCTGTTTCAAAACAAAAAGTTTATTGCTATTGCAAAAATTCCCTAGAAAAGTCAGAATATGATAAAATGTTGAAACTTTTTGCATAATAAGCTCTGATAAATTTTCTACAGTGTGGTAGAATTTCATAATGTTTGGAGTTAGGGAAGTATTGATACTCTTGCATTCTTTACAGACTATACTGTTTTGGCAGATTGCTGTTATGTTTGCATTGTTTGCATATGTTTGCTTGTTTAATGATTCTATTTGAGGATAGGAGTATTAAATATGTAGAGAAATTTAGTATGCAATGTTGAATAATAATTTTTGTGATTTGCTACAGCAGAGAATGATAAGGTTTTTGCATTGGTTTATACTAACTTATCTCACGAGTTCTTGTTGAGTTTTGTGTGGATCAAGTTTTTGAGATTTAGCGAAGTCTCAAGCATCTAAGCTTGGGGATGCCCCGATAGGCATCCCACCTTTCTTCTTCAACAATTATCGGTTACTATCGGTTGAACCTAAGTTTTTTGCTTCTTCACATGATATATGATATCCTTGAAATGTCATTTTGTTTTGTTTTGCTTGCTGTTTGAATAAAATACCAAGATCTTAAATTGTTAAATGATAGAGAGTCTTCACATAGTTACATAATTATTCAACTACTCATTGATCTTCACTTATATCTTTCGGAGTAGTTTGTCGTTTGCTCTAGTGCTTCACTTATATCCTTTTAGAGCACAACGGTGGTTCTATTTTGAAGAAATAGATGAACTCTCATGATTCACTTATATTATTTTGAGAGTCTTTTAGAACAGCATGGAAATTTTCTTAGGTTATGAATTTATTCCTAATATGATGGGCAACCAAGAGGGATAATAAAACTTTCATATAAAGTGCATTGAATACTATGAGAAGTTTGATTCTTTATGATTGTTTTGAGATATGAAGATGGTGATATTAGAGTCATGCTAGTGGAGTAGTTGTGAATTTGAGAAATACTTGTGTTGAGGTTTGCAAGTCCCGTAGCATGCACGTATGGTAACCATTGTGTAACAAATTTGAAGCATGATGTATTTCTTTGATTGTCATCCTTTGTGTGGAGGTCGGGATCGCGCGATGGTTAACTCCTACCAACCCTTCCCCTAGGAGCATGCGTGTAGTGCTTGGTTTTGATGACTTGTAGATTTTTGCAATAAGTATGTGAGTTCTTTATGACTAATGTTGATTCCATGGATTATACGCACTCTCACCTTTCCATCATTGCTAGCCTCTTCGGTACCGTGCATTGCCCTTTCTCACATTGAGAGTTGGTGCAAACTTCGCCGGTGCATCCAATCCCCGTGATATGATACGCTCTATCACACATAAACCACCTTATATCTTCCTCAAAACAGCCACCATACCTACCTATTATGGCATTTCCATAGCCATTCCGAGATATATTGCCATGCAACTTTCCATCGTTTCATTTATTATGACACGCTTCATCATTGTCATATTGCCTTGCATGATCATGTAGTTGACATCGTATTTGTGGCAAAGCCACCATGCATAATTTTTCATTCATGTCACTCTTGATTCATTGCCTATTCCGGTACACTGCCGGAGGCATCCATATAGAGTCATACTTTGTTCTAGTATCGAGTTATAATCATTGAGCTGTAAATAAAAGAAGTGTGATGATCATCATTAATAGAGCATTGTCCCAAAAAATAAAATAAAAGCCAAATAAACAAAAGGCCCAAAAAAGAAAAAAAAGAAAAGAAGGGACAATGCTACTATCCTTTTTCCACACTTGTGCTTCAAAGTAGCACCATGATCTTTATGATAGAGAGTCTCTTATTTTGTCACTTTCATATACTAGTGGGAATTTTTCATTATAGAACTTGGCTTGTATATTCCAACAATGGGCTTCCTCAAGTGCCCTAGGTCTTCGTGAGAAAGCAAGTTGGATGCACACCCACTTAGTTTCTTTTGTTGAGCTTTCATACATTTATAGCTCTAGTGCATCCGTTGCATGGCAATCCCTACTCCTTGCATTGACATCAATTGATATGCATCTCCCTAGCCCGTTGATTAGACACATCAATGTGAGACTTTCTTCTTTTTTGTCTTCTCCACACAACCCCCATCATTATATTCTATTCCAACCATAGTGCTATGTGCATGGCTCACGCTCATGTATTGCTTGAAAGTTGAAAAGGTTTGAAAAGGCTAAAGTATGAAACAATTGCTTGGCTGAAACCGGGGTTGTGCATGATTTGGATATTTTGTGTGACGAAGATGGAGCATAGCCAAACTATATGATTTTGTAGGGATGAACTCTCTTTGGCCATGTTATTTTGAGAAGACATAATTGCTTTGTTAGTATGCTTGAAGTATTATTATTTTTATGTCAATATTAAACTTTTGTCTTGAATCTTATGGATCTGAATATTCTTGCCACAATAAAGATTACATTGATAAATATGTTAGGTAGCATTACACATCAAAAATTCTATTTTTATCATTTACCTACTCGAGGACGAGCAGGAATTAAGCTTGGGGATGCTTGATACGTCTCCAATATATCTATAATTTTTGATTGTCACATGCTATTATATTATCCATCTAGGATGTTTTATATGCATTTATATGCTATTTTATATGATTTTTGGGGACTAGCCTATTAACCTAGAGCCTAGTGCCAGTTTTTGTTTTTTCCTTGTTTTTGAGTTTTACACAAAACGAATACCAAAAGGAGTCCAATTGACGTGCCAATTTTTGATGTTTTTTATGGACCAAAAGAAGCCCCCAGAGTAAAAGTGTGGGGGGCATGCCCACCCCCCTGGGCATGCCCCCCTATCTCGTGGACGGCTTGGAGACCCCCCTGACGTGAGACCTACACAAAACATTTCTATAAATACAGAAACCTTCAGAACATAACCTAGATCGGGAGTTCCGCCACCACAAGCCTCTGTAGCCACGAAAAAAGAATAGGGACCCTGTTCCGGCACCCTGCCGAAGGGGGCAACCCTCACCGGTGGCCATCTTCATCATCCTGGCGCTCTCCATGATGAGGGGGGAGTAGTTCACCCTCGGGGCTGAGGGTATGTACTAGTAGCTATGTATTTGATCTCTCTCTCTCTCATGTTCTTGATTTGGCACGATCTTGATGTATCGCGAGCTTTGCTATTATAGTTGGATCTTATGATGTTTCTCCCCCTCTACTCTCTTGTAATGGATTGAGTCTTTAAGGATTAGAGAACACTTGACATATGTCTTGCATGTGCTTATCTGTGGTGACAGTGGTTTCGTACCCTACAATAATCTCTTCGTTTGTTCTCCGCTATTAGTGACTTTGGAGTTACTCTTTGTTGTATGTTGAGGGATAGTTATATGATCCAGTTATGTTATTATTGTTGAGAGAACTTGCACTAGTGAAAGTATGAACCCTAGGCCTTGTTTCAACGCATTGTAATACTGTTTTCGCTCACTTTTACCATTAGTTACCTTGCTGTTTTTATATTTTCAGATTACAAAAACCTATATCTACCATCCATATTGCACTTGTATCACCATCTCTTCGCCGAACTAGTGCACCTATACAATTTACCATTGTATTGGGTGTGTTGGGGACACAAGAGACTCTTTGTTATTTGGTTGCAGGGTTGCTTGAGAGAGACCATCTTCATCCTATGCCTCCCACGGATTGATAAACCTTAGGTCATCCACTTGTGGGAAGTTTTCTACTGTCCTACAAACCTCTGCACTTGGAGTCCCAACAACGTCTACAAGAAGAAGGTTGTGTAGTCGACATCAGCAGCCTCACACCGTAGCCGAACCAGTGAACCCTCGTACTCCTCTCCGCGTGGGCTTCCACTGTCGCGTCTTCCCCGGATCCGCGTCGTCCCCTTCCTAGGCCTTGCCGTCGTCCACCGCCCTGGTGCTCTTGGCGCGGTGTGGTCAACGTGGTTAAGGAACGACTTCAATCGAAAGAGTACTATACGTGGAGAGGCTGACAGCTGGGTCCACGGCCGCAAGGAAGTGCCTCCTTATTACACGCAAAATAATGATTCCTCCACCTGACATCAGGGACCCACCGGACATGCCACCGTATTTCATGAAAAAAAAAACGTTTCCCCCTGACTGCTGGGACCCACCAGCTACATCTTCGCACGCAAGGAAGTGCCTGACAGTCGAGACCCACCTGGTCGAAGCGTACGTAGCATTGTCATTCTGGTCGCAAACGTGTACATACATACTGGTTGATGTAGAGGCGCGCATGTGTTGTAGTAGAGGCGCGCACGTAGCATGTACACGTACGTACATCGGCCAGGGTGCAAGAAAGTAAATCTGACCACGCGTCATTACTGTCTGGCGGGGTCTCGAACGCCTACTCGCGCATATGTACAGCCAGGGCTCGTGTACATGGCTGGGTCGGAATGGAGAAACTGCGTCGTCGTCGTGTTTATGGGGAGGCAACAGAATGCGTTCTGTTCATCGGGAGGCAACGGAACGCGTGCTGTTCATCGGGAGCCAACCGGCTTGGACGAAATAGCCGACGGAAACAAGGCCTGGCATACCGCAGAACGGAGGAAACGACCTTGTGTTCGACAGGCCACGGTCGAAACGGGATCCTGTTCATTGGGAGGGGTCTGGCGTACCGCAAAATAGAGGAAACAGACCTCCTATGATCGAAACGGGGTCCTGTTGATCGGGAGGGGTGTGGCGTACCGCAAAACGGAGGAAACGGACTCGTGTTGGAGTGCTACGGTCGAAACGGGGGTCCTGTTCATCGGGAGGGGTGTGGCGTACCGCAAAACGGGACTCCACGGAATACTGTTCATCTCCACCATCGACCTCCTCCAGCCTCCACGGGCTACTGTTCATCCACCGTCGACCTCCTCCAGCCTCCACCTGCAACTGTTCATCCATGGGCTCCTGTTCATCCAGCCTCCACCGCGTGCTCCTCCACCGGCTACTGTTCAACCAGCCCTCTCCACGGGGTCCTGTTCAAACACCCCTCCACGGGCTATTGTTCATCCAGCCCTCCACCGGCTACTGTTCAACCAGCCCTCCACGGGGGTGTCCTGTTCATCCAGTCCTCCACAGGGTCGTCCTGTTCATCCAGCCCTCCACGGGGTCCTGTTCATCCACCCCTCCACTGGCTCGATCGATCAGGGTCCTGTTCATCCAGCGGCAACGGCCTCTACTACCATGGGGTCCCGTTCATCAAACCCCCCACCGGGAACTGTTCATCCAAACCCCCCAACAACACTCACTATTCATCAAGGGAATGAGGCAGCAGTGTTCAGTCGGCTTCAGTTAGCAGCAGTATCAAAGGGATCGATCAATCGCTCGGGTTCAGTAATGCGTAGCCTGCAGTGCAATCGCTCGGGTTCAGTTACAGCCCAACGCCTCACTCGAGTTCAGTTAGAGAGCAACACCTTGCACACACGCGTGTACGTACGAGAGAAACGCGCATCGCTCGGCCCCCGACCATCCACCGTAACCGGGAACTCCCCGATATTTTCCTCGCCCTTTCTTCTACCATGGTTTTTTCCGTCATGGACGATCCAAAGAATGTCATGCAACTGTGTCTCCGGCCCGCCCAGGACGAAAAGCCCATTTTCTGTCATGATTTTTTTTCATAGAAGTAGGAGCCCACCACAACTATGATGATACCAGGTTTTGTCACAATTATCGTCATAGAAGTGTCATAAGTATGACAAAAAAATTTGTTCGGCCCTAAATGTCACGGATGTGTCTTTTTTTGTAGTGGACACATGGGAATTGTTGTCAAGCTAGTTTTCATCATGCTCATATGATTCGCGTTCGTTACTTTGATAATTTGATATGTGGGTGGACCGGTGCTTGGGTGCTGCCCTTCCTTGCACAAGCCTTCCACTTATGATTAACCCCTCTCGCAAGCATCTGCAACTACAAAAGAAGAATTAAGAATAATCTAACCATAGCATGAAACATATGGATCCAAATCAGCCCCTTACGAAGCAGCACATAAAGTAGGGTTTAAGCTTCTGTTACTCTAGCAACCCATCATCTACTTATTACTTCCCAATGCCTTCCCCTAGGCCCAAATAATGGTGAAGTGTCATGTATTCGACGTTCACATAACACCACTAGAGGAGAGACAACATACATCTCATCAAAATATCGAACGAATACCAAATTCACATGATTACTTATAACAAGACTTCTCCCATGTCCTCAGGAACAAACGTAACTACTCACAAAGCATATTCATGTTCATAATCAGAGGAGTATTAATTATCATTAAGGATCTGAACATATGATCTTCCATCGAATAAACCAACTGGCATCAACTACAAGGAGTAATCAACACGACTAGCAACCCACTGGTACCAATCTGAGGTTTTGGGACCAAGATCGAATATAAGAGATGAACTAGGGTTAGAGAGGAGATGGTGCTGGTGAAGATGTTGATGGAGATTGACCCCCTCTCGATGAGAGGATCGTTGGTGATGATGATGGCGATGATTTCCCCCTCCAGAGGGATGTTTCCCCGGCAGAGTAGCTCTGCCGGAGCCCTAGATTGGTTCTGCCCAGGTTCCGCCTCGAGACAGCGGCACTTCGTGCCGAAAGCTTCCTTCTGATTTTTCCCAGGATGAAACACACCATATAGCCAAAGATGGGCACCGGAGGCCTGCCAGGGGGCTCACAAGGTCGGGGGCGCGCCCAGGGGTAGGGCGCGCCTCCCACCCTTGTGGCTGGCTAGTGGCCCCCTCTGGTACTATCTTCGCCCAATATTTTTTTATATATTCCAAAAACATGCTCCGTGAAGTTTCTGGACTTTTGTAGTTGTGCAGAATAGGTCTCTAATATTTGCTCCTTTTCCAAAGATGAATTCCAAATTACCGGCATTCTCCCTCTTCATGTAAACCTTATAAAATAAGAGAGAAAAGGCATAAGTATTGTGATATAATGTGTAATAACAACCCATAATGCAATAAATATTGATATAAAAGCATGATGCAAAATGGACGTATCAACTCCCCCAAGCTTAGACCTCGCTTGTCCTCAAGCGAAAGGCCGATATCGATAAATATGTCCACATGTTTAGAGATAGAGCTGTAGATAAAATAGAATACGGACATTAGGGCATCATGATTATCTTTAGGGCAGCAACATATATTGTCATATAATTTCCTATGCTAAAGTAACAATTCATTCACAAGGCAAAGTATGAATCGAAAACTTCATTGAAAACTAACAAACTATGATCTCAGTCATAGAAGCAATTGCAATTTATCATAACATTGGAAAGAGTCAATATAAGAGCTTTTCAGCAAGTCCACATACTCAACTATCATTTAATCTTTATTGCTAACAGTCACGCGATACTTATGGGTACAAAGTTTCAATCGGACACAGAGAAAGATAGGGGCTTATAGTTTCACCTCCCAAACTTTTACCTCAAGGGTAATGTCAACAATAATAATTTATGAAAACCTACATCCGAGTGGATATATATATATATATCTGGATCTCTCCAACACAAAGAGCTTGCCAAAGGAAAAAAGTGTAAAAAGGAAAGGTGATGATCACCATGACTCTTGTATAAGGGTAGGAGATAAAAGTAAAAGATAGGCCCTTCGCAGAGGGAAGCAGAGGTTGTCATGCGCTTTTATGGTTGGATGCACAAAATCTTAATGCAAAAGAACGTCACTTTCTATTGCCGCTTGTGATAATGACCTTTATTATGCAGTCCGTCGCTTTTATTTCTTCCTTATCACAAGTTCGTATAAAGCTTATTTTCTCCACACTAATAAATCATACATATTTAGAGAGCAATTTTTATTGCTTGCACCGATGACAACTTACTTGAAGGATCTTACTCAATCCATAGGTAGGTATGGTGGACTCTCATGGCAAAACTGGGTTAAGGGATGTTTGGAAGCACAAGTAGTATCTCTACTTGGTGCAAAGAATTTGGCTAGCATGAGAGAGAAAGGCAAACTCAACATGTTGGATGATCCATGACAATATAACTTCTATTCAAATATAAGAAAACATAAACCATTATGTTGTCTTCCTTGTCCAACATCGACTTTTTAGCATGTCATATTTTAATGAGTGCTCACAATTACAAAAGATGTCCAGGATAGTATATTTATATGTGAAACTTCTCTTTCTTATTACTTCCTATTAATTGCAACAATGACCAAAACTATGTTTGTCAACTCTCAACAAATTTTATTCATCATACTCTTTATATGTGAAGTCATTACTCTCCATAAGATCGATATACGAACTTTTTATTTCTTTCTTTTATTTAGTTTCCTCAAGATCATAACAAGAAAGCAAAGCCCTCAACTCAAAACTACTCTTTATTAAAATATCTCACGGACTCGATTACATAGATAGAGATCAAAGAAAAACTAAAAGCTAGATCATACTAATTTTTTTATTCTACTAGATCAAGATATAACCAAAAGGATTGAACTAAGAAAAACGATAAAGATAGAGGTGTGATGGTAATATGATACCGGGGCACCTCCCCCAAGCTTGGAAGTTGCCAAGGAGAGTGCCCATAACCATGTATTAATGCTTCTTTCTTCAGAGGTGGTGATGATGGAGTTGTTGCACTCTTCTTCTCTAGCTTGCGTCCGAGGCTAAAATTTTCCTTCCTCAAATCCTCGTTCTTGAGCTCGAGTTTCATTATCTTTTTTGCATAATGCCAACTTGCTATCCTGCGAAAAACATGGTGGGATAGATTGGACCTTAGGGAGGCTTGACTTCTTGAACTCCACATGCATATCGCCAGGTTGAGGTAGTGGATCGTCCTCTTCACCGGAGCTCGTCTCCTCTTTCCCCCTTGGCTCATAGTCTTCTTCTTCCTCCGTGGTCCAACCATAGTGTTCCACATCCCCATATGCTTTTGGGTTTGTGATATAATCAACCATGTAGCTCTCTCCCTCTGAATCTTGGGATGTTATCTTGCTCCAACTCCGCTGCAGAAACAACTCAAAACGAAAATAGAGATTTTGTCGTGGTATTGTGGTCAAAACCTTCGGGAGATTATATAATGAACTTTTGCCGACTATAAGAAGTATCGTTCAAGAAAACAAAGTCTGGAGGGCACACGAGGTGGCCACAAGGACGGGGGGCGTGGCCAGGGGCTAGGGCGCTCCCTCCACCCTTGTGGTGGCCTCGTGTCTCTTTTGGACTACTTTTAATTTTCCTAATTTTTTGAATATTCCAAAACGGAGAAAATTTATCATTGGAAACGTTTTGGAGTCGGTTTACTTACCGTACCACATACCTATTCCTTTTCAGAGTTTGAAATAGTCTGGAAAGTGTCCCTTGTGTACTCTTCCGGGGTTACGGTATTAATTATATTGGTCTCAACATTTATGGGAGTACCTGAGATATAATGTTTGATTCTTTAACCGTTTACCACCTTCGGATTTGTGCCTTCAGCGTTGTTGATTTTTATGGCACCGGAATGATATACCTCCTCAATGATGTAAGGGCCTTCCCATTTATAGAGAAGCTTTCCTGCAAAAAATCTTAAACGAGAGTTGTATAGAAAAACATGATCACCTACATTAAACTCACGCTTTTGTTCCTCATGTCATGCCATCTTTTAACTTTTTATTTAAACAACTTGGCATTCTCATAGGCTTGGGTTCTCCATTCATCAAGTGGCTAATGTCAAATAACCTCTTCTCACCGGCAAGTTTGAAATCATAGTTGAGCTCTTTAATAGCCCAATATGCCTTATGTTCTAGTTCGAGAGGTAAATGACATGCTTTTCCATAAACCATTTTATATGGAGACATACCCATAGGATTCTTATAAGCAGTTCTATAAGCCCACAAAGCATCA
Source organism: Aegilops bicornis (assembly GCA_021605145.1). NCBI lineage: Eukaryota > Viridiplantae > Streptophyta > Magnoliopsida > Poales > Poaceae > Aegilops > Aegilops bicornis. Next base: position 495,018,049 of record CM038672.1, on the reverse strand, counting down.
TAAAGTTTTTTAGACCATTTCTTTCTAGATCTATTAACAGTCTTTTGCAAAATAAATTTAATCTCTCTATTGCTCAATTCTACTTGACCACTATAATAAGGATGATATGAAGATGCAATTCTATGGTTAACATCATAAATAGCAATTGAAAGATAATGGATGTCGCCTAGGTGGGGGGGTGAATAGGCGCTTTAAAATGATTACGCTTAGGCTTGAACAAATGCGGAATAAACCTAGCGGTTAATTTTTCAAGCACAAAACCTACAACAACTAGGCTCACCTATGTGCACCAACAACTTATGCTAAGCAAGATAAACTACTAGGTGATAGCAAGATATATGACAAGAAACAATATGGCTATCACAAAGTATAGTGCATAAGTAAAGAGCTCGGGTAAGAGATAACCGATGCACGCTGGAGACGATGATGTATCGAAGTTCACACCCTTGCGGATGCTAATCTCCGTTTGGAGCGGTGTGGAGGCACAATGCTCCCAGAGGGAAGCCACTAGGGCCACCGTAATCTCCTCACGCCCTCGCACAATGCAAGATGCCGTGATTTCACTAAGGGACCCTTGAGGGCGGTCACCGAACACGTACAAATGGCAACCCTTGGGGGCGGTCACTGAACTCGTACACTTTGGCAACCCTTGGGGGCGGTCACCGAAACCCGTCAAATTGCTCGGGGCGATCTCCACAACCTAATTGGAGACCCCGACGCTTGCCCGGAGCTTTACACCACAATGATTGAGCTTCGAACACCACAAAGGTTGGGGCTATCTCCCCAACAACACCATGAAGCTTCACCACAATGGAATATGGCTCCGAAGTGACCTCAACCATCTAGTGCGCCCAAGCACCCAAGAGGAACAAGCTCAAGGGTACCAAGCACCCAAGAGTAATAAGCTTCTCAACTTGTAACTTCCACGTATCACCGTGGAGAACTCAAACCGATGCACCAAATGCAATGGCAAGGGAACACAGAGTGCCCAAGTCCTTCTCTCCCAAATCCCACCAAAGCAACTAATGCTAGGGAGTAAAATGAGAGGAAGAACGAAAGAACAACACGAAGAACTCCAAGATCTAGATCCAAGGGGTTCCCCTCACTTAGAGGAGAAAGTGATTGGTGGAAACGTGGATCTAGATATCCTCTCTCTTTTCCCTCAAGAACTAGCAAGAATCATTGGAGGGATTGAAAGTTAGCAACCTCGAAGAAGGTCAACAATGGGGGAAGAACACGAGCTCAAGAGATAAGGTTCATTGGGGAAGAAGACCCCCTTTTATAGGTGGGGGAAAATCCAACCGTTATGCTCACAGCCCGCACCGAGCGGTACTACCGCTCCAAGGAGCGGTACTACCGCTAGGGTGGTAGTATCCCTTTGAAACACTACAGCGAGGTGGCAAAAAAGCCAGAAGAACCATCGGAGCGGTAGTACCGCTTGACCTCACGGTACTACCGCTAGGGGTAACGGTACTACTGCTAAGGGTAGCGGTACTACTGCTTGCGAGCCATACTAAAAAATTACATCCGTGCCTACCACCGCTGGACTTGTGATGAGTTTTTGGTCCTGAGCGGAAGTAGCCACGGAAGTAGTTGCGGTAGTACCGCTCTAAGTGGTAGTACCACTCCCAAGAGCGGTACTAAAAAATTACATCCGCAGCAGTCCCTTTTAAGGACACCAAAATTGAGACAACTTCTGCAAACGGACTCCGAATTCGACGAATCCAAGTTTGTTGGAAAGCTAGCGACCAGGGATAACACAATATTGATATAAATATCAATAATAATAAAATGAGAAAAGACCCAAAAGGAAATGGTGAGAACCCTTCCTCAGATAAGACCGGTAAAACCTCCAACACCAAAAACATCATAGAAAACGCATGCAAACTCCGTTTTCGATGAACTCGAGCTTGTCATCAAGATGACCATAAGCTCTAAGACTCACAAAGAGAACCAAAAAATAACCAGGAAACATGATGCAAGGATGCAATGGTTTGAGCTCTCGACGAACAATACGATCAAGCTATTCACTTGAGATCCCCCCTTAATAGTACGACTATAGATCCTCTAACCCGGTCTCCCAACTACCACCACGAGACCAGTAAAATAGAAAACCTATCAAGGGCAAACCTTTTCCTTGCACATGATCCACTTGAGCTAGATGATGATGATCTTGTCCTCCTCAAGATGGACCACCTTTCTTGATTGCGTTGGGTCGATGGAGACTAGATGATTGCTCCCCCATACTCCACTATGGGTGAGCCACTCTTGACACATCTTCACAAGTCCATTGACACCACAATGGATGGCAAGCTTCAAGCACTTGATCTCTTCGTGATGCTCCACTTGAACTTGCACACAGCAATCTTGATGACGATCACCACTTGATGTCATCCTTTCCATGGGTTGTATGATATCTTCCTATTGACGCAAGCCCATGGACACGTACCTAACCCCACATAGACTCTCACATAGACCATGGGTTAGTACACAAAGTGCAATGGACAATGCTTACCATACCATGGGATCACTTGATCCCTCTCGGTACATCTTCTACGCTTTGTGAGTTGATCAACTTGATTCACTCTTGACTTAGTCTTGATCAACCTTGAATCTTTCCAACTCTCTTTGGATAATTCCTTAATAGCACCTTGGTCAACCCATAAACTCCTTGAAACCAACACATGGACTTCAAGAAATGCCTATGAAAAAATCCTTCAAATATAACTCAATGCAACCATTAGTTCATAGAGAATGTCATCAATTACCAAAACCACACATGGGGGCACCGCATGCCCTTTCAGCAAGCATTTTATGAAAAGTACCATGAATAAAATGTGAACCACCATCAGTCATCAAATATCTAGGGACTCCAAATCTCGGAAAAATAACTTCTCTAACCATCTTAATATAAGTGTTGTTATCAGCACTACTAGTTGGAATAGCTTCTACCCACTTAGTAACGTAAGCAACAACAACTAAAATATGTGTATACCCTTTAGAGGAAGGAAAAGGTCCCATATAATCAAAACCCCAAACATCAAATGGTTCAATAACAAGCGAATAGTTCATAGGCATTTCCTGACGTCTACTAATATTGACAATTCTCTGGCACTCATCACAAGATAAGACAAACTTACGGGCATCCTTAAAGACAGTGGGCCAATAGAACCCGGATTGCAATACCTTATGTGCAATTCTATCTCCAGCATGGTGCCCTCCGTAAGACTCGGAGTGGCACTTGCGTAGGATCTGTTCCTGTTCATGCTCAGGAACACAATGTCTAATAACACCATCTGCTCCTTCTTTATAAAGGCGTGGATCATCCCAAAAGTAATGTCTTAAATCATAGAAAAAGTTTTTATTTTGCTGGTATGTGAAACTAGGCGGTATAAATTTAGCAACAATGTAATTAGCATAATCAGCATACCATGGAGTATTACAAGAAGCATTTATGACATTTAATTGCTCATTAGGAAAGCTATCATAAATAGGTCGTGGGTCATCAAGAACATTTTCTAACCTAGGCAAGTTGTCTGCAACGGGGTTCTCAGCTCCCTTTCTATCAATAATATGGAAATCAAATTCTTGTAACAAGAGAACCCATCTAATAAGTCTAGGTTTAGCATCTTTCTTTTCCATAAGATATTTAATAGTAGCATGATCAATGTGAACAGTTACTTTGGAATCAACAATATAATGTCTAAACTTATCCCAAGCAAAAACAACTGCTAAAAAATCTTTTTCAATAGTAGGATAATTTCTCTCGGCACTGTCTAGAGTTTTACTAGCATACTGAATAACATTTAATTTCTTATCAACTATTTGTCCTAGAACAACACCAACAACATAATCACTAGCATCACACATAATTTCAAAGGGCATGTTCCAATTAGGTGGCTAAACAATAGGTTCAAAGATCAAGGATTTCTTAAGTATTTCAAATGCTTCTACACAATCATCATCAAAAACAAAAGGAACATATTTTGTAAGAGACTAGTGAGAGGCCTAGAAATTTTAGAGAAGTCTCTAATAAACCTCCTATAGAAACCAACATGACCAAGGAAATTCCTTATACCATTAATATCTTTTGGACATGGCATCTTTTCAATAGCATCTACTTTAGCTTTATCAACTTCAATACCTCTTTTAGAAATTTTATGCCCCAAGAAAATACCTTCATTAACCATAAAGTGGCACCTCTCCCAATTCAAGACAAGATTATTTCTTCACATCTCTGCAAAACGCGATCAAGGTTGCTTAAGCAATCATCAAAAGAAGTTCCGTAAATGAAGAAATCATCCATGAAAACCTCAACAATCTTTTCACAAAAGTCGGAGAATATAGCAGTCATACATCTTTGAAAGGTAGCAGGTGCATTGCATAAACCAAAAGGCATACGTCTATAAGCAAAGGTACCAAAAGGGCGAGTGGAAGTGGTTTTCTCTTGATCTTCTTTGGACACCGGTATTTGAGAGAATCCAGAATAACCATCTAGAAAGCAAAAGTGAGTATGTTTGGATAATCTTTCTAGTATTTCATCGATAAAAGGTAGAGGGTAATGATCTTTTCTAGTAGCTTTATTCAGTTTGCAAAAATCAATTACCATTCTATAACATGTAACAATTCTTTGAGGAATCAATTCATTCTTATCATTAGGAACAACAGTAATACCTCCCTTCTTAGGGACACAAAGAACAGGGCTTACCCATTGACTATCAGCAATATGATAAATTATACCTGCCTCCAGAAGCCTTAGTATTTCATTTCTTACCGCTTCTTTCATCTTAGGATTTAATCATTGTTGATGATCAACAACTGGTTTAACATCTTTCTCCAATTTTATTTTGTGCTGACATAGCTTGGTACTAATGCCCTTAAGATCATAAAGAGTATATCCAATAGAAGCACGGTGTTTCTTCAGAGTTTTCAATAATTTCTTTTCTTCATGCTCTGAAAGTTTAGCACTAATAATAATAGGATATATCTCCTTTTCATCAAGATAAGCATATTTCAGGGTATCAGGCAATTGTTTGAGCTCAAACACGGGATCACCCTTAGGTCGAGGAGGATCCCCAAGGTGTTCAACAGGCAAATTGTGTTTCAGAATAGGCCCTTGCTTAAAGAATACTTCATCTATTTCTCTTCTTTCATTCATAAACATATCATTTTCATGGTCTAGTAAATATTGTTCTAAAGTATCAGCAGGAGGCACGACAATAGAAGCAAGACCAATAATTTCATATTTACTAGGAAATTCTTTATCATGGGGTTGTCTATGAAATTTAGAGAAATTAAAATCATGAAACATATCCCCCAAACCAACAGTAACAATATCTTTCTCGCAATCTATCTTAGCATTAACAGTATTCAAGAAAGGTCTAGCGAATATAATGGGACAAAAATTATCTTGTGGGGAAGCGAGAACAAGAAAATCAGTAGGATATTTATCTTCCCACACAAGACTTCAACATCTCTAACAATCCCAATTGGTGATATAGTATCTCTATTAGCAAGCTTAATAGTAAGATCAATATCTTCTATCTCAGCAGGTGCAATATCATTGATAATTTCTTTATATAAGGTATAAGGCATTGCAGTCACAATAGCACCCACATCACATAAGCCATTATAACAATGATCTCCTTATTTAATAGAAACAACAGGCATGCCCACAACAGGTCTATGTTTATCTTTAGTATCGGGTTTAGCAATTCTAGCAGCTTCATCACAGAAATAAATAACATGCCCATCAATATTATCAACCAAGAGATCTTTAACTAGCAATACTAGGTTCAACTTTAATTTGCTTAGAGGGCTTGGGTGTTCTAATATTACTTTTGTTGACCACATTTGAAGCTTTAGCATGATCGTTTATTCTAACAGGGAAAGGTGGTTTCTCAATATAAGCAGTAGGAACAATAGGATCAACATTATAAATAATAGTTTCTTCAACTTTAACAGGTTCAACTACTTTAATGGGAGGATGATATTTAAACCACTTCTCCTTTGGTAGATGAACATGAGTAGTAAATGATTCACAGAAAGAAGCTACTATCTCAGAATCAAGTCCATATTTAGTGCTAAAATCACGAAAAGCATCGGTGTCCATAAAAGATTTAACACAATCAAACTTAAGATTTATACCTCACTCCTTACCTTAGTCGAGATCCCAATCTTCGGAGTCGCGTTTAATTCTTTCCAATAAATTGTCACAGCACTAGAAATCTTCTTGTAATTAGTGGCATTGCATCCATGCATCTTTTCCAATTTTAATTAATCTTGAAATGGGGATGCTTAAACCCTAGCACCAAGTGAATTCAACTAGGGTCAAAATAAAATCTTTTTCATTAAACTCAAAATGCCCTCTGAAAATGTTCAACATTTCTGGTTTGAGGTGGAAGCATCTACCAAAAATGGTTTACATTTTTGCAGGACATATTTGGGCTCTGAATTAAATCATATAGTATTTGCATTTGGGCATATAAATGCTATTAAATATTTTAAATGCCCAAATAATTCTGGTTTTAAGTGAGGGCTGTTAGGAATAATCCCAACAGAGCCCACAATTATTTTCAGGATTTCTGGAAACGTTATAGTATTTCTAATAAAGCCCAACGATTGCAGTAAAATTAGAAAACAGAAAACAATTTAGAAAGAGAGAGAGAGAAAGGCGGAGGCCACTTACACTGGCTGGCCCGCCCATTGGCTGTGCAATCATCACCTACCGCCAAGAGGCGGGAGGAGGGACACCGCGATGCCGCCGCCGCCACACCACCACCTGCCGCTGCCGTCGCCAAGGCCAACTGGACGCCTGAGCGCCTCAGCCGGGCGTCGGGAACGGGGTCCCAGACTTGCCTGCCTATGGCCTGCGGCGTGGCTCAAAGGGGGGCCCATCATGGCCCATCTTCGTCAACACAAGCTCAAGACCCTCGCGAGGGGCCAAGCCTCGCGGGGCGGACGACAGGGAGGTTCCTCAGGCACGGCCTGGCTCGCGAGGAGGCGGGGTACCTCACGAGGTGCCCATGACGCAAACCATGACGACCAAAGGCGCCAGGCGGGCGCCAGCCCGCGCAGTGTCCTCCTTTCCTCTTTGGTGCAAAGGCAGCAAGCACAAAGTAGAGCATCAAGCAAAGGCGTCCATTTCGTGCAACAAGACCAAGACCAGCCCAACGGCAGGAAGGAAGTCATTGTGGAGCCCAAGCCAAGGCCACCACCAGAGCCTTTGACAGGCGAGGACCAACTTTAGTCAGGATAAGTGTACCAGATGTTCCCCTTCAAAATGGCCAATTGTTGGCGCCCTTCCTGCTCAATATTTGGGAAGAGGCCCAGGGCCCTCGCCTATAAATAGGACTAGCCACGCACAGAGCTAGGGGTGAAGCAATCTTGGATAGAGAGAGAGAGAGAGAGAGAGAGAGAGAGAGAGCGACTAAACTCCTCCAAGCAGTTCATCGCCCGGCCAAGAACAGACCCTCGCGAGGCTGTTCTTCCTTGTATTGTTCATCACCATCAGCCCAAGAGGCAATCCACCACACCACAAACTAGAGTAGGGTATTACACCACAATGGTGGTCCGAACTAGTATAAACCTTGCATCTCTTGTGTTGTTCCTTTTGTAGTTTAGATCCAATCGAGGCGGCGGGGTGCAGGTAGGTAGAGGGCGAGATCTTCGCGCGCACCCCAGTGTTCAAACCTCAAGGGTCTGCCGGAACCCGAAATCCGACATTTGGCGCGCAGTAGGTGCGCCGTAATTCATCTTCCGCCGCCCTGTTCTCCGTCGACCACCGCATCCATGTCTGATGCTCGCCGGGCCCGCGACTAGCGCCGAGCCGCTCTCGCTTCCCGCGTCGCCCAGACGGCTCCCGTCGGTGGGCGCCCTGGTCGTTCCCCATCGCCTGCCCTCAACGCCGCCAGCGGCCCGACGGGGAACGAGCAGCAAGCGTCGTCCCAGCATCCCTCCGGGAGGCAAGACGGCCGCACAGCTACCCCCTCACTCGCCCCGGCTGGTTCTTCGTCCCGCGCATTTCGCGCGCCCATGGAGGCTCGAGCTGCGCTCATCGCGGAAAACGAGCTCCTGCGCTACCGTCCAGTCGACGACGTCTACGAAGAGTTGCTCGACCGCGTCGCCGAGCTTGTCCGTGCTGCAGGGGGCTCCCCCGCGTTGTCCGTCCTGCTGCACCGCAGCCCGCCCTGCGCGGGCGACGAAGCTCCGGGGGCGCCTCGGCCGCCTCCCCCTCAAGAAGGCGCCCTGGCCCCAAGGCGCGTGGTCCCTAGGCGGAACCCTCTCCGTTCGGCGCCACCGCGGCAAGAGCAGAGCTGCCAGGAAGTCCCTCGCCCGCAAGAAGCTGCCCGAGTGCTTCCCGCTCCAGCTCGTCGCGACCATGCTCCTGCTCCAGCACGTCAAGACCCCGCGCTGCTCCCAGCTGCAGCGCATGGGGACCCGCAAGACCAAGCTCTTCGTCACCCAAGGCCTCCCGTGGCCACAACAGGCTGCCGTGCCTTCACCACCGAGCTGCGCAGCATCGCGTGGCCCGACAAGTTCAAGCCAGACCTGCCTCCTCGCTATGACGGTACGGCCCACCCCGCAGAGTTCCTCCAGCTGGCATCGAAGCCGCCAACGGAGACGAGAAGGTCATGGCGAACTGTTTTCCCATGGCGCTAAAGGACGGGGCCCGCACCTGGCTCCCGAACCTGGCTCCAGGCACGATCTCTTCCTGGGACGAGATGCGCACCCGCTTCATCGCCAACTTCCAAGGTACTCGTGACCGGCCACCCGCCGTGAGCGACATGCGCCGCATCAAGCAGCAACCAGGGGAGACCCTGCAGAAATACATCCAGCGCTTCAACAACGCATGCCTCAAGATTCCCAAGGTGACCGAGGAGGCCATCATCTCCGCCTTCTCCGACGGTGTGCGCGACATCAAGATGAAGGAGGAGCTGGCGATGCATGAAGACGTGTGCACTTCCTTGGAGCTGTTCAACTTGGCGACCAAGTGCGCCAGGGTCGAGGAAGGGCGTCTCTCCCTCCTCGAGCTGCCTGTCGCAGACCCAGAAGAGAAGAAACCCAAGGCCAAGGATGTGAAGCGCAAGGGGGCTGCCGTGCTCGCGGCAGAACCGGACACCAAGCGGGGCAGAGATCAGCCCGAGTCTTCCAAGGGCAGCCGCAGCGACGGGGGCTACGGCCGAGGAGGAGGAAGGAACGCAGGACGCTGGGAAGACCGCGGCCCTCGCCAAGGGTGGCGCGACCAACCTCGCGAGGATCGCTGGCGGGACCCGCCTCGCGAGGGAGGCTGGAGGATCAGCCTCGCGAGGATCGCCTGCAAGGCAACACAGGCCTCCCTCCTCTGCCGCGCAGCCAAGGAGAAATGAAGACCATCATCGGACGAGGGGCTGGGGGCTTCCAGGAGCAGCAGCGATCGCTGCATCTGGGCGGAGCTCAAGCCCCACCTCTCAACGCATCTTCAAGCAGTTCGCCTGCATGAAGTGAATGCAGTCCTCCCAAGCTCGAAGCCACACGCCTCGTGGTGGTGGCGTGCGCCATCACGTTCAGCTCAGCGGATCAACTCAAGTGTGCGGCCACAGCCAGAGTCCTCCCAATGCTTTGCTCCCCAATCATCAGCAACGTGCTAGTCACCAAGACCCTCATTGATGGCGGGGCAGGGCTCAACGTCCTGTCTGTGGAAACGTTCAACAATCTCCAAGTGTCTTACAATCAGCTTTCAGCCAACCAAGCCCTTCTCTGGGGTCACTGACGGCTCCACGGTCTCGATTGGGCAGGTTCACCTCCTTGTCACCTTCGGCGCGCGCGACAACTACCGCACCGAGCTCATCGACTCCGACGTCGCCCACATTCGCCTGCCATACAACGCCATCCTTGGGTACCCAGCGCTGGCCAAGTTCATGGCCGTAACCCACCACGGCTACAACGTCCTCAAGATGCCAGGAAGTGGCAGAGTCATCACGGTGCCCTGCGAAGAGAAAGACGCGGTGTGCTCCCTGGAGCGAGCCTTTCAGGCCGCATCACTGGAAGACCCGGATCGCGGAAGCAGGAGGCTTCCCGAGACCGCCCCCAAGAAGAAGAAGACATCGCTGGCCCGGCCCCTCAGGAGGCAGGCCCCTCAGGATTCGCGCCTGCTCAGGGGGAACCACCTTCTATCGCATAGGAAAGCGCGCCCGGCGCCCTCCTCAGGCAAGGCTCGGGGGCTCCCCCCTGGAGGGCCACCGACCTTGCTAAGGTCACGAGGGAGGCGCTTGGGCACCACTTGGAGGCGTGTGTCGAAGCACGTTTCCCTCAAGAAGGAGCAAGGCAAGGAGGGCCGAACCCTCGGGGAGTTCGCTGCCAAGAAGATCATTCAGGAGCTGCAGGAGTCAAGAGTCATGAGTGGCAGCCGCCGCCACTGCCGTAGCTCCCCATCCAGGCGAGGATTGTGGGCTGCGCGTCTGCATCGACATACCAGGGCTCAACCGAGCCGCCTCTCAGGAGCGCCTCTGGCCCTCTCGAGTGGGGCGCTGTGAAGGTCCACCCCACAGCTACGTTCGCACGCCTTACGGCTTGCCGAACGCGGCTACCACGCGTCAGCGCCTCATGATGAGCATCCGGAGGCTCAAGAGGCCAGGCGTTCCGCAGCCCAGGCAGAGATGGAGATGGTCCACGAGGAGCCACCAGCGCCTCCGGAGCCTCCCGAGGCCCCTCACGAGCGTGAGGGCTCGTGAGGATCGGCTCCCGCAGCCCACCGAGTCTGCTGCACCAACACCCTTTCGTCTTCAATGCTATCAGGTGACATCTTTCAAGTTTCATTTCCAGCTGGGAGCGCCCCCAGGGCTGCATTATTCCTAGGCCGCGTGGGTCCGTCCCTGCGGCGTGTATCCCTTTTATTTCATGCTCCTAGCTTATCTTGTTGGGGCGCCTCGGGCTGCATCATCCCTGTGTCGCCGCATCCGACCCGGCGATGTTCGTCTTCTTTGCGCGCTTATCTAAATGGACTTGCTCCTTCACGATTAACATACTTGACCTAGTTGCCCGCTCAATCGACACCAATCGCTGGAGCTGCTCCCTAACGGCACGACGCTATGCGCATGGGTCCGCCCCGCAACGCCGACAAACCTGAATGGCTGAGCTCTGGCGCGGCAGCCCTCAAGATAGCGCCACCTCGTCAATCCTTCAGTGCCTCGTCACCCCTCCGGGGCAACTAACAGCTGACTGTTGATTGTCACGGCGAACTTTCGTTCTTTCTGTGATGAGCCTGCATGATCTCTTCAAGGAGCAGCGTCAGGCGAGGCCCCCATGGTGTCTCCTTTGCTCTCACCCGCGCGAACTGCTTGCATGTTAAAGGGGGGTGCCTGAGCATCGCGACTCAGGGCTCCTACTGGCTCTCCAGCCCTCACCCTCTGGCCTTGACCACGGCATCGCGACCTGGCATACCAGCGACGGCTGAGACTCGCTCGAGGGCCGGGACCCGAGGACGTAGAGCAGAAAGGGGAGCAAAGGCGAGAGGGGAGGGACACGTGAGGACCTCGCCAAGCGACCCCTCACCTGCCGATGCACGGACCCGGCAACACACCAGGAAACGACTCCTGATTCTCGAGATAAGTCACCCCCCGGGAGCACTAACTAACACGGCACCGTCCCCACACCCAACGCAATCCCGTGTTAGCAACGTCGCTCTCCTTTCTCACCGAACGATGGCTGCTTGAGCGCTAAGGGGGACCTCTTGAGGATCGCGACTCAGGGGCACTTACCGGACCTCGGGCTACTCACCTCCTGGCCTTGACCACGGCATCGCGACCTGGCATACCAGCGACGGCTGAAGCCTGCCTTGGGACTGGGACCTGTCGGCGCAGAGCGTCGAGCCCTCGCAAGGTTCGAAAGGGAGAACTGAGCTAAGACGGAATGAGCAACTCGCACTGCTTCACGACAAGGATCATATTAACAAACAGGACCACAGGCACCTTACAAGCCCCCATGGGGCGCGCTTTTGATTCCTCACAGGGAGCAGATCCTAAAGAACGCTAACTACACGCGCCCCTGCAAAAGACGCCATCATCAACAGTGGGTCGTCGGGCACCGGAGCCAACCCCATCAAGATCAGAGGCGGCGACGGCCTGCCGAGCCCGCCCTGCTCTGAGAGCGGCGCAGGCTCGGGGCTCGTAGCTGCCGCCGCTTCGTCTCCAGAGTCGTGAAGAGCTCGACGGAGTCGCTGGATCCTCTGACGCCTCCACCGCCTGAGGAGCTGCCAAGGGAGCGGTCGGCGAGCCTAGCCCTCGCCGCGGCAGGGCCTCGATCACCTCTCCCGGGGCAGCACTCTAGTCGGCGCCCTTCCGCATCGAAGACCTTGAAGAGCATGACCGAAGAGCCGTCGTACTCCAGGTGGATTGCGAGGGCGCCCCTTGTCCCGCAGACCCGGGCGATCTCGCCCCAGCCTCAAGTCATGAAGACCTCGCCCCGGGCAACGACCGCAACCTCTGCCTCGGTCGCAAGGGTGCCGCAGCCGGCGTGCTGCAGCCAGAGCTCCAGGGATCCCCCCTGCGGAATCACGGAGGCGAAGAAGGGAGGAAGGCGAATCCAAGACCGAGGAGACATGGCGGCGTGGAGCACGAACTCTCGGGAGGAGCCCTCGGCGTGGACTCCAGGGGGAACGACACGCACCTTCGTGACCCGCCGGGCGCCGGCAAGGCGTCGCCCGTGGCGTTCGGCATCAACTCCTTGAGCCCTCGATGTGGGCGTACAAGGGAAGCGGGAACCACGGTGGTGGCCGCTTGCACTAGGGCCTCGACACCACTGGTGGGCACCCTCATTCCGTGGCAGAGGGCTAGCTGCTTCTTCGGGCGAAGCGGTCAGACCCTCTCGGGAGCCTTTCCCTTCTTCGCCATGGAGAACCGGCGGATCGGAGCCATTGCAGCAAGACGGAGCAAGAACCAGGAAGAAGGAGAAGCAAGCAGAAACGGGCCAGAGGAGCGCTCACCGTTCCGTACTTAAAGCCAGAGGAGGCCAACCGTCGACCTCCACGGTCGCAGGTAATCATGACCCGCTTTGCATGCAGGGACTTGTCAATTCGTGCAGTTGCCGAGGCGTCGTGGGGAAGTGGGGACACCCACGTCCAATCAACCGCCACACGGCGCCCAAGGCCGCAGGCTGTTAGGGCCCGTGGCGCTTCGCACCTGCCCCTTCGCCTCTCTGCTCCTCCGCCCTCCTCTTCGTCGATAGACCGAGCCCCGAGCGCTCGCTCGCCCTAGAGTTACCGCCTCGTCCTCGTCTTCGCTGAACGCCGCCAGAGATCCCTTTCACCGTCACCACTGCTTCAGCTCGTCCCCGACCTCGCTGTCTAGCTCATCGCAACCGCTGTGAGCTTAGCTACATTCCCATCCTCTCCGTTCTTGCTGTGGTCCCCTGCATCGACTGCACGAAGCTCAACCGCACGCGCCGTGTCAGGACCCCGATTCCAAGTCACATCGATCTAGCCGGTAACACCTCATATCACTTTGCGGCCTCACGCACAGTATTCCCACGGGTGTCACCTTACCATGGACAGGGACCGTTTGCGCCTTTTGGCTCACGTATATGATAGTGTCGCTAGCATCCATATGACAGAGAACCCGAGCCGACATGGCTAGTCGTGAACCCAAAGCGGCACTAACCAATGGGGACAGGCATACATGAATCACATCGAGCATGTCGGTCAGCACTGGGCTAACAGGACTCCGGGAACCCGGGCTGTAGCAGGCTAGGGCAGGACCCGGATGTCACCGCGTGACATTTCCACTGAAGGAACAGAACCACGTGAACGAAGTGAAACACATGCCCGGCAGATCAAGTGTCTGGCAGTAGTCTTTGGGCTAGCTTGAGGACTCCGGTGAACCGGGCTGTAGCAGACTACTATGGCTCATGGAAGCACTAGACTACATTTCCTCATAAGAGAGGCTGCCAAGGATAAACAACTAGATTGTCGGATCCCACACATACCAAGCATTTCAAACATACACACAATATGCTCGATATGTGTAAATACAACATGGCATCACAACATAACTCTACGACTCAAGTATTTATTCATTAGGCTCCGAGGAGCGAGATATTACAAACATGGGTCTCATGACCCAACATTGAGAGCAGACAAATCAAAGCACACGCGGAAGCTTAGCATGTCTCGAGTACAGACATCTACAAATGAAAAAGGCCGAGAAGCCTCGACTATCTACCGAGATCTGCCGAGGGCACAAGATCGTAGCCGAGGTATCAAGCTAAACATCAAGTCCACGCTGAACTACTAGTGAGACTGAAGTCTCTCTGCAAAACATAAAATAGGCAAACGTGAGCACAAATGTACTCAGCAAGACTTACATCAGAACTAACTACATATGCATCATTATCAACAAAGGGGTGGTGGGGTTTAACTGCAACAAGCCAGCTTTGACTCGGTGGCTATCCTGAACTATGACTGCAAGTAACTCTTTTGAGGTGGCGCACACGAGTCCACATATTCACCCTATCAATGCACCACTATGGATCCGCTCCCATCTCCCTACGAGAATGCCATCCATAGCACTCACGCTTATCTTGCGAGTTTTAGAGTATCCACTTCCACTAATCTATGAACTGTTATAGGCAACCCAGAAGTCCTGTACCGCGGACACGGTTATTCGAATTGATAATGTAAACCCTGAAGGGGTGTGCTTCTTCACACACGCTCTCACCACTTATCGCCGTTTACACGACATGTACTCGGCAACCTTCAAGTGGAAGCCCAGCGAAGGTGTCGGCCACGACCTGACTAACCACACAAGTCTCTCGTCCAGGTTTGTCGCCTATTCGGGTTCCATCCGCAAGGTGATCCGGCCGGGGTGTCGCTCACGGCGCCAAACAATGTGTGCAGGGTTCCCAAGCCCACCTCGACGGGTGGTTCTACACTTGGTACACCATGCCACGGTGCCTAGTCTGTCCCAAGCCCAATTGCATCGGGTGCCACTTGGTAGACTACTAACACTACCTACAAACACCGAAACTAGTTGCAACTCCTGGACAGAGATCAGGTTGATTAATAAGTCGAGAGGGGCACTTAAGCATTCCAATGCGTGGTAGTAACTGTTCATGGATCACAAACACAGAACTCAGTTCCTGAGGATGGCTGCAATGAGACAACCCACCATGTACTCCTACATGGCCTCTCATCGCTACCTTTACCAAATCGTGTTCACACACTTAGCTCTCAACAGTAGGACATGTTCACACACCTCTGATTCATCCCCGATGAATCGGACTGACTCAACTCTAAGCAAGAGTGGCATGACAAACAAGCATGAATGTGTAGGCACAACAGTGCTCAAACTACTCATACTCATGCTAGTGGGTTTCATCTATTTTCTCTGTAATGACAGGTCATGCAGAGGATAAAGGGGTTCAGCTGCCGCAGGCAAATGTGAGATGAATCGTTGTTGTCCTAATGCAGTAAAAGAGAGCAGGAGCGAGAGAGTGGGATTATATCAGAATGAACAAGGGGGTTTTGCTTGCCTGGCACTCCTGAAGATATTATAGCTCTTCATCGATGTCATCGAACTCATCGTCGGAGGCACGTCTATCGAGAGGGGACAAATACCGGCAACAGAGAAGGAAAACACAATCAATGCAATGCACAATATGATGCATGATCATGACATGTCAATATGTTGTGTTTTGAGCTAATGCAACTAGCAACATGTTAAATGGAGTTGGTTTGAACCCTAGGTTCAAATTCAAACTCCATATGTGATTATTCAAATGCCATTCGTTTGCCTAAACAGTAGCTATAAGTTGTTCTAACATGCATCAAAATGGTCCAGATGGATAGATTGGATTTTTCTGTGCATTTTTCATATATAAATTATCTCATTTGGAGCTACGGTTGATTTTATATGATTTTTAGAAGTTAGCACTATTTTCTGGAATTTCCTGAATAAGAATAAATCCAGAAAAAGGAATTCTTTAACGTCGACCTTCAAATCCTTGTGGCGTTAGTTGGTCAACAGGGTTGCCCAGAGTCAAACTCGATTTGGGACCCACGGGTCGATGTAACAGGGCTGGTTTGGGTGGATGACATGTGGGACCGGGTCAACGCCGATCAAGGTGTCAACCCCGGCGATCGGGGCCCATCAGATTTAATCTAATCCTAAACAGGAATAAATCATATACTTAACTATTGTTGTGGGGTCCACTATCAGTGTCTGTGGGTGGTTTAGCTGGCGGTGATTAGCACTAAATACGCGGCCACGTCGGCACGCCGGAGTTTGGCCGGCGGCGACCTCAAGCCGCAACGGAGGCGCACTGGAGTGGCTCGGGTTTTGCCCACGGTCGACCAAATTGACTGTGGTTTGGTCCTATGCGTAGCTGGGCTTGCGCGCATCTAGCAGAGCAAGCGGGAAGAGCTAGGGTGGCCAGAGGCGACGGCAACCACGACGACGGCGGCGGCCGGAGTTCGGGCGTCGAGCGTTTCGACGTTGTAGTGCACTAGGGGAGGCGCTGGTGTGTTCGGCGTGCTTCTGGTGAGGTGTGGAGCATGTTGCCGTGCTCGGAAGTGAGCTGCGGTGGCCCTGGCCACGTCTGCGTCATCACCGGCGACGAGGAGCTCACGGCCCAGGTGAAAAGGCGGCTAGAGTACGGGAACGAGCGCGGGGAGGAGGGGGAATGGTGGCGGAGCTCACAGCGATCTCAATGGAGGACTCAGGGGGCTCGGGGAGGCGGAGACGGCGAAGAATCGTTGGCGAAGATCCATGGCGGCCGAGGAGGAAGACGAGGACGCTAGCGACGAAGCAGTGCCCTCTGGCTCCTCCCCTTCGGCTTGGCGGCATGGTGATCGATGGCGGAGCTTCTGGTCACGGTCACGGGGCGAGGGGGAGGCGATGGCCGCGGTGGTACTCGTCGGTGGCGGCGGGCGTGTTCTGTGAGATGGGGAGCAGCGAGGGAGAGAGCAAGGGGAGAGGCCACGGGTGAGGGAGAGAGAGGTCAGGGGGAGCGTGGCTACGTTGGAGGCGTCCAGGCGTCGGTGGCAATCAGGAGCTGGCGAGGCGCGTGCTCGCGAGGGGCGGCCACGCGCGCTGCATCCTCCTGGCAAGAGGAGAACGATGGTAGCCTTTGGGCGGTCGGGCCATGGCTGTCACAGAGCTCGGCCGGTTGGGCGCTAGGTAAGCCCAGGTGAGGTTTCTCTCTCTCTCTCTCTCTCTCTCTCTCTCTCTCCTCTGCTTTCTAATTTAGTTTCGCTTTTCTATTTTTCTCGCTTTATGTTTGGAAATAAAATACCAACCAAAACACTTTGGTTAATTCTGCAAATTTTGTGAGGAATATTTGAATTGTTTTCAAACCACACAATAAATTTTAGAATATTTGGAGCAACCAATATTTAATGGTAACTTTTAAACTCCAACTCAAATATCATAATGATTTAATTCAATGACCAAAATGTCACGGAAAAATATGCATCATCTCCGGTAGAGGCTTTCACCTTTTTCCATAAATCATGAGCATTTTAAAAGGATATTTTGAGGTCCTTTGAAAATATTTTGGTTGAACTTATTTGAGTTCTTCTGGTGCTAGGGTTTTATCATCCCCATTTCAACTTTCTGAGAAATTTAAACATGATGCACACATGAAGGGCTAGCCTAGAGCATACCAGAACTAGGGATGTGACAGCTCACCCCTACTAAACAAGAATCTCGTCCCGAGATTCAAGTCGTGAGGTAAGAAGTCAGAGGGGTCACAAGCTAATACGATCTTCACGATCCAACTGTCCTTCTCAAGATGTTGATTCATTACTTCATATTGATCTTGTCGTCTTTGCTTTCTAGATCTTCATCCAACTCGATGACGTTAGAAAGAAACTCTATCGGAAAGGATCATTGAAACTCTCCATACCAGGCTAAGGCAATTGACAACGATCATTTGAAAGGGGTTCGGGGAAATGGCATACTCAGTTCGGAAAGGAAACTATGGTTATAGAACAACTCGGCAACGGGAGGCACATTCCAATTGATACCGAGGATATAACCTAGTGACTGAGTGTGCTCTCAAGAACTTGAGCATTTCCATAGTCATCAAGGTTTTACCAACATCCGTGCCGAGGATCCTGGCAACACATCTTACTACCATGATGAATAGTGATGGATGATGCGGATACAAAAGAAGATAACACCTTCTCAGACTTCCCCTTAGCAAGGCCAAGAGAACGAAATCTGGATGATCGACCGAGAGACATTTAGCACTCCGCTTCTGATGTTCTCCCTGATGTTCTAGCTACCACGATCATGCTTAAAATCATCGACATGGCCATCAAGCAAAGGTCGATTGGGAGCACAAAAATCCATAAGGAACAACTTGTGGAATAAGTCATACCAAATCCTCATGGAGAAGGGTTGAATTGCTTGTTCAAGATACTACAATAATAGATCTTCTGGCTAGGTGTGTCGGCCAGAACATCAACGTCGTCGGGACCTACATCATAGATCTTGGAAATGTTCCAGCCATCATATCTGCCTGAGATTCAAATCTGGCTGGTAACAGGATTTTTCAGACAACAAGTCTAGAAAAGAAAAGGTTGCAACACAAGTCAACGAGATTACATTGCGAGAATCTCGGGAGATGAACTACGATAGCAAGCTCCAAAACATGAGCTGGTTCTGCTACACACATGTGAACATGTTGTCTAAGACAAGCAGGACCACAGAGTAGTCTTACAATAAAACACTACCAAAGTTCAGGTGAGGAACCATCATTGAGGATATCGAAGTCTTTACGCAAGTCCATGGATTAGATCCCAAGCATAGACTTCTCTTCCTTGAACAAGTCAATCAGTGGCTTGGTGTGCTAGGAAACACATATGGAATGAAGGTGGCCAACCTACCAAACCATAGAGTACTTCGCATATGTGCATGACCAACTTGGAACGATTCCAGAGGAAGAAAAACAATCCTTCTCGGATCCACAGCGGCAACTTACATCAAGTGCACGTGAATTAGAGAAAGTCGCTCCTTTCATCCAAGCATATGCTTCATGAACAGGACATGAAGATAATGCTTAAAAAGTTTCCAATACTAACTGGATGTTCAACACAAATCATGGAGAAGATAACAATGTTGCTGATGGGCTCAACAACAATTCATCCAGGTTTCCATATAAATGGAATTCCATAATAATGTGAACACGGTGGTAGAATTCGTCAGACCCAAACAATATAATGGTGTATGCTCGAGGAAGCAACCACGAGTAAAACAACATTACAAATATCGTTGGTTCTGGTCTGATTTGATGATAGCCCATACTCAAATTAAAGTTTTGGTTAGGATGATAGGTTCAGCAATTGATCGCGAGGATCAATCAATGAAGACATCACCTTTCTTCAACACACATACAAGATATCCCTTAGAATGAACTAAGTCGGACAAGCTTTCATCTTCCAACTCTCCAAGTTTTTGTTTAGCTTAACCAACTAGCTGTGGGTATCCAACACAGATTCTTGGAGAAGGGGGTGGTTACAAGGAACCAACTTGATCACGAACTCAACATAGCGGTCAGGTGACAACCTGGTGATACCTCCGAGAAGATATTCGGAAAAACACGAACCACCGATATGTTACCAAGCTCGAGAACAATCTTGCTTTTCAGGGCAAGACGATATGATCAACAGAGCAAGGGTTTGACGAAATCCTAACTCATTGATCGAAGAGTGCACCAGAAATAAGGACTAGGTAGCACAATCTATCTTAGAATGATGATTCAAGAACCAACACACTAAGAATGAAATTATTGTCCTTTAACTACCAAGCAACGGGGTTTCTAGGAGTATCGATTTCACACATCACATTCACTTGTCGGCACTCCGGCTGTGACAACACGGAACCGAGGAATGAATAATGATGGCGAGAAGTATCACTGCGTCAAGAGTTCATAAGAGATGGTGCAATTCTCATGAAATTCTTGACATAAAGATGGTAACACTCCAAGGTAGAGAAGAGCAGAAGCTGGATTGGTATTTTGATCTGCGGAATACAATTTCTTTGATCCAATCCTAGATATGGATGAGGTTCTGGAGTTTGTTTCTCCTATTCATTCTGAAATAGAACGGCTTGACGGACCACAAGAATAGTACGCATCGAAGAACACGAATGCACGACATAAACTTGACTATCAACTGATAGACAAGGATCGGAATACAACTACAGAGGGACAACTCAAAGAACATATGTTTTTTCCTAAGTTGTGGATGCATAGATTAGTATGTCGAGCGAAGCTCAACATTTCTTCCGGATAACCCATGCGAAAAGGTAGAACTGGCAAATTCACAATTATGAATGGAGAACTCCTCAAGAGTACTTTGATTGTGACCCTTCGGTTCAGCGAGGAACTTCTGCCATAAGCAGTTCATAGTATTTGGAAGAAGGAAATACCACGGACCTCGAGAAATAATACAAAGGTTACTAATGACCTAAGGGAACGAGCAAACATTATCAACATGAAGTAAGTAGGGTGAATCTCGGGTTCAAAACCCAGGAATATAATACCTACTAACTAAATTGCATCACGGGATGCTTTCGAGAATGATGGCCAGAATAAACACACTGGGAACACATAACATGGCTAGATTACTAGGTGATACTCTAGACACCTAGGGTCATAATAATAGCTCCAACATATATGTCGAGGTAATGAAGTACCTCAACACACTAGTTAGTGTGGTTGATCTGGCACAAAGGAACTTTGGAACGGTAAGAAGAGATTTGCGAATGCATCAGACTGTTTAGAAACCTGGGATGACTCGGGCAGCATAACGGTTGTAAATGCTCAAAATGATTTGAGACATCCTGCAAAATAGTGGCATGACCACTCAACATCACAATAACAAGGTTCTGAGACCAATTATGAACATACATAAGTAATACAAACTGAACTGGGACTTGAATCCATCAATCCTACAAGTCTACGGATTACTAACACGTCATCCACATAGATAGATGAGAAGGCCTAGTTCTTAATCCCCGTAGAAAAGAAGAGGCTGCCTCAGATCAGAATGGCATAAGGTATAAGGAGTAAAAAGAGCCTTACGTTCCCCTCCCCAATCAATTCCCTTACATAACTAAAGCATTTCTAGACACAACTTCGACCAGTTTGGCTTGGTAATCCTACAGCAACAAAGCTCGATACCAAAGCTGTCAGACCCCGATTCCAAGTCACATTGATCTAGCCGGTAATACCTCATATCACTTTGTGGCCTCACGCACGGTATTCCCAATGGGTGTCGCCTTACCATGGCCCGGGACCGTTTGCGCCTTTTGGCTCACGTATATGATAGTGTCGCTAGCATCCATATGACAGAGAACCCGGGCCGACATGGCTAGTCGTGAAACCAAAGCGGCACTAACCCATGGGGACAGGCATACATGAATCACATCGAGCATGAATCCGGGCTGTAGCACTGGGCTAACAGGACTCCGGGAACCCGGGCTGTAGCAGGCTAGGCAGGACTCGGATGTCACCGCGTGACATTTCCCGAAGGAATGCACAGTGAACAAAGTGAAACACATGCCGGCCAGTTAAGTGTCCTAAGCAGTAGTGCTGGGCTAGCAGGACTCCGGTGAACCGGGCTGTAGCGGACTACTATGGCTCATGGAAGCACTAGACTACATTTCCTCATAAGAGAGGCTGCCAAGGATAAACAACTAGATTGTCGGATCCCACACATACCAAGCATTTCAAACATACACACAATATGCTCGATATGTGTAAATACAACATGGCATCACAACATAACTCTACGACTCAAGTATTTATTCATTAGGCTCCGAGGAGCGAGATATTACAAACATGGGTCTCATGACCCAACATTCAGAGCATACAAAACAAAGCACACGCAGAAGCTTAACATGTCTGAGTACAGACATCTACAAATGAAAAAGGCTGAGAAACCTGACTATCTACCAGATCCTGCCGAGGGCACAAGATCGTAGCTGAGGTATCAAGCTAAACATCGAAGTCCACGTGGAACTACTAGTGAGACTGAAGTCTCTCTGCAAAACATAAAATAGGCAAACGTGAGTACAAATGTACTCAGCAAGACTTACATCAGAACTAACTACATATGCATCATTATCAACAAAGGGGTGGTGGGGTTTAACTGCAGCAAGCCAGCTTTGACTCGGTGGCTATCCTGAACTACGATTGCAAGTAACTCTTTTGAGGTTGTGCACACGAGTCCACATATTCACCATATCAATACACCACTATGGATCCGCTCCCGTCTCCCTACGAGAACGCCATCCATAGCACTCATGCTTATCTTGCGAGTTTTAGAGTATCCACTTCCACTTGTCTATGAACTGTTATAGGCAACCCAGAAGTCCTTTACCGCGGACACGGCTATTCGAATTGATAATGTTAACCCTGCAGGGGTGTACTTCTTCACACACGCTCTCACCACTTATCGCCGTTTACACGACATGTACTCGGCAACCTTCAAGTGGAAGCCCAGCGAGGGTGTCGGCCACGACCTGACTAACCACACAAGTCTCTCGTCTGTGTTTATCGCCTATTCGGGTTCCATCCGCAAGGAGATCCGGCCGGGGTGTCGCTCACGGCCCCAAACGATGTGTGCAGGGTTCCCAAGCCCACCTCGACGGGTGGTTCTATGCTTAGTGCACCGTGCCATGGTGCCTAGTCTGTCCCAAGCCCACCTGTACCGGGTGCCACTTGGTAGACTACTAACACTACCTACAAACACCAGAAACTAGTTGTAACTCCTGGACAGAGATCAGGTTGATTAATAAGTCGAGAGGGGCACTTAAGCATTCCAATGTGTGGTAGTAACTGTTCGTGGATCACAAACACATAACTCAGTTCCTAAGGACGGCTGCAATGAGACAACCCACCATGTACTCCTACATGGCCTCTCACCGCTACCTTTACCAAATCGTGTTCACACACTTAGCTCTCAACAGTAGGACATGTTCACACACCTCCGATTCATCCCCGATGAATCAGACCTGACTCAACTCTAAGCAGTAGCAGGCATGACAAACAAGCATTAATGAGTAGGCACAACAGGGCTCAAACAACTCCTACTCATGCTAGTGGGTTTCATCTATTTACTCTGGAATGACAGGTCATGCAGAGGATAAAGGGGTTCAGCTACCGCAGCAAGTAACAGATGAATCGTTGTTGTCCTAATGCAGTAAAAGAGAGCATGAGCGAGAGAGTGGGATTATATCGGAATGAACAAGGGGGTTTTGCTTGCCTCGCACTCCTGAAGATATTATAGCTCTTCATCGGTGTCATCGAACTCATCGTCGGAGGCACGTCTATCGAGAGGGGACAAATACCGGCAACAGAGAAGGAAAACAAATCAATGCAATGCACAATATGATGCATGATCATGACATGTATATGTTGTGTTTTGATCTAATGCAACTAGCAACGTGTTAAATGGAGTTGGTTCGAACCCTAGGTTCAAATTCAAACTCCATATGTGATTATTCAAATGCCATTCATTTGATTTGTCCTAAACAGTAGCTATAAGTTGTTCTAACATGCATGAAAATTGTACAGATGGATAGATTGGATTTTTCTGATCATTTTTCATATATAAATTATCTCATTTGGAGCTACGGTTGATTTTATATGATTTTTAGAAGTTAGCACTCTTTTCTGGAATTTCCTGAATAAGAATAAATCCAGAAAAAGGAGTTACTGCGTTAGCACTGCGTCACTGTGACGTCAGTTGGTCAACTGGGTTGCCCAGAGTCAAACCTGACGGCTGGGACCCACGAGTCAGTGTAACAGGGCTGGTTTGGGTGGATGACATGTGGGACCGGGTTCTCTGTCATATGGATGCTAGCGACACTATCATATACGTGAGCCAAAAGGCGCAAACGGTCCCGGGCCATGGTAAGGCGACACTCGTGGGAATACCGTGCGTGAGGCCGCAAAGTGATATGAGGTGTTACCGGCTAGATCGATGTGACTTGGAATCGGGGTCCTGACATAAATCCCATTTGAATTCTATATCCTTCTTCATATAGGAACCAGTACAAGAAGTCTCGAGCATGGATCGATCATTATGAGAAAGCCGAGCATAAATTTTTTGAATAATAATTTCTCTTGAGAGCTCATGATTCGGGCATGAATATAACATTTACTTAAGCCTCCCCCAAGCTTGAGCGATACTTTCTACTTCACGAGGCCAAAAATTATATATATAGTTCCGATCATGATGAACCAGATGCATAGGATAAAACTTCTGATGAAATTCCAATTTCAATCGGTTGTAGTTCCATTATCCAATATCATCCAATAGCCTATACCATGTCAATGCCTTTCCCTTCAAAGATAAAGGGAAGACCTTCTTCTTGACAATGTCCTCGGGCATACCTGCAAGCTTAAATAATCCGCAAACTTCATCCACATTGATTAGGTGCATATCAGGATGTAATGTTCCATCTCTACATAAGGATTAGCTAGCAGTTTCTCTATCATACACGAAGGAATTTCATAATAAATATGTTCAGTAGGTGCAGTAGGTTGAGGGGCAACTCTTTGCTCTTCCGGTCGATGTGAAGATACCCCGAACAAGCCCCTAAAAGGATTATTTTCCATAGTAACAAGTGACAATAAATTTCAGCACACTATATAAATGTTTCCTTACCAAAGGCGCTTCACTCCCCGTCAACGGCGCCAGAAAAGAGTCTTGATGACCCAAAAGTATAGGGGATCTATCATTTCGATAAGTAAGAATGTCGGACCCTACGAGGAGCAGAAGGAAATGACAAGCGGTTTTCAGCAAGGTATTTTGTGCAAGCACTGAAATTATCGGTAACAGATAATTGTGTGATAAGATAATTCGTAACAAGTAACAAGTAACAAAAGTAACTAAGGTGCAGCAAGGTGTCCCAATCCTTTTTTTAGCAATGGAAAAGCCTGTACAAACTCTTATATAAAGCAAAGTGTTCCTGAGGACACATGGGAATTGTTGTCAAGCTAGTTTTCATCATGCTCATATGATTCACGTTTGTTACTTTGATAATTTGATATGTGGGTGGACCGATGCTTGGGTGCTGCCCTTCCTTGGACAAGCCTCCCACTTATGATTAACCCCTCTCGCAAGCATCCACAACTACGAAAGAAGAATTAAGAATAATCTAACAATAACATGAAACATATGGATCCAAATCAACCCCTTACGAAGCAATGCATAAACTAGGGTTTAAGCTTCTGTCACTCTAGCAACCCATCATCTACTTATTACTTCCCAATGCCTCCCCCTAGGCCCAAATAATGGTGAAGTGTCATGTAGTTGACGTTCACATAACACCACTAGAGGAGAGACAACATACATCTCATGAAAATATCGAACGAATACCAAATTCACATGATTACTTATAACAAGACTCCTCCCATGTCCCCAGGAACAAACGTAACTACTCACAAAGCATATTCATGTTCATAATCATAGGAGTATTAATTATCATTAAGGATATGAACATATGATCTTCCACCGAATAAACCAACTAGCATCAACTACAAGGAGTAATCAACACTACTAGCAACCCACAGGTACCAATCTGAGGTTTTGGGACCAAGATCGTATACAAGAGATGAACTAGGGTTTGAGAGGAGATGGTGCTCAAAAGATGTTGATGGAGACTCACCCCCTCTCGATGAGAGGATCGTTGGTGATGATGATGATTTCCCCCTCCCGGAGGGATGTTTCCCCGACAGAATAGCCCTAGATTGGTTCTGCCTAGTTCCGCCTCGAGATGGCGCCGCTTCGTCCCGAAAGCTTCCTTCTGTTTTTTCCAGGGTGAAAGACACCATATAGCCAAAGATGGGCACCGGAAGCTTGCCAGAGGGCCCACAAGGTCGGGGGGCATGCCCAGGGGGGTAGAGCATGCCTCGCACCCTTGTGGCTGGCTGGTGGGCCCCCTCTGGTACTTTCTTCGCCCAATATTTTTTATATTCCAAAAACATCCTCTGTGAAGTTTCAGGACTTTTGGAGTTGTGCAGAATAGGTCTCTAATATTTGCTCCTTTTCCAAATTGTAATTCCACTGCATTCTCCCTCTTCATGTAAACCTTATAAAATAAGAGAGAAAAGGCATAAGTATTGTGATATAATGTGTAATAACAGCCCATAATGCAATAAATATTGATATAAAAGCATGATGCAAAATGGACGTATCAACCGGCAGGGGCATGATGGACGTGGCGAGAGGGAGGACAAGTGGCAAGCGACGTCAGGCCGGTGGGGGCTTATGAGGGTAGGGCGGTGATGGTGCCACCGGAGAACGTCGGGAACCGGTAATTATAGGCGGAAGGTAGGTGAACCAGTGTGTCGCGGCAAACGCGACGGTCATCGTGGTCATCGGAATTCAATGCAAAAGTAGGAATTGCTTAGCGCGCCAGCTTGCCGTGGAAAACTAGAAAAACTGAAATTATTACTGTGTCGTCCCGTCCCGTCCCGTCAGTGGTGCGTACCGTCCGTGCTGGGTCGCACGTCGGCATGACAGTCAAACAAGTGCGCTCGATCCTTCCAGATGAGGTATGTGCGTGATCTGCTGGTTATTCGCGTAGGATCGAGTCAGTCTTATGTGTAGGATCGCAATAGCGGATGAGCGTTCATTGGGAGAAAAGGCATTTATGAACATTTTTGCTGGTAGTTTCTTCATATTCGCATGGCATTTTGTTTAGAACAGCATGTCAGTTTCTTCAGAGGAAGGCATTTTTATGCAAAAAACTGGCACTTCGGATCTTGCGTTGCAACTAAAACTGCCAGGAGCGTATTAGTAGGCTAGCTAGTGATCGATCAGTAACTTGTAAACACTGAGCGAACAGAAATATGGAACTGCTAGTAACTTGTAAACACTGAGAACACAGAAATAAGGATCATGTTGTGCACACTAGTAAGAGCCGATCCGTTCAGAATGTTCACACGAGACTCATAGTCCTGGCATTGTAATATGTTCACATTAGTAGCCCAAATTCACAACCAACTAGTACGATTCCCATACATAAGATCAACATGTTAATGCATCTCAATGATTCACAGATCATATACGAATATGTAGCTCCAAAAGCAAACATCTAGAAAAAACATATGTTCTTCCTACTAAAATGGGTGCTTCTCTGGGCCAACATTCAGTACAAAGTGAAAGACAGTTTTTTTTGTGAAGTCTACAATTCCTCTTGCAAACGTAAGTGGTTTCACCAATAGCTGGAACCATGAGAATGAACAACACATGATGGAGGATCATCCACTGCAATATGATTTGGTCTTCTCTCGATCACACGGCGAGACTATTTTTGGAATACAAACGTTAACTTAGGCAAAATGATGCCCATTGTATAATCAAACCAAAGCAATGAAGCACCTAGTATTGGCCATTAAATTGTACAATACTACTTTTGTGCAGTCCATGAAGTAACTATCCAATCTTTCTGTGTCTATTTTCAAATGGAACTACATGCAGTGACTATACTATTCTCTTGTGCAGTTCCACCAAAATTGCGGTCACTTTGTTTGTTTGCCAAATAGCAACGGGCAGACATCTGTCTGCACAAATATCAGGCAGCTAGTAAACATATACCCCACCTTCTATTTTCGGTTTAAACACGTCTCTTCCGCTTAGCATCTGTCATGTTTTGCACTGGAAAATTTGATATGTCATGTTTTGCCTTGGACAATTTCGTACTGAATTGATTTGCTAGTACAGAGCAGAAATATAGTGCCTATTCTTCATCAGACCAAGGATATCCATGTTCGCAGTGATGGAAGAGGTGAAATCGATACAACCGAAATTGAGCATCCAATCATTGAATCATGTCCCGCAACTCCAATGTAGGTCGACCCTGCCAATAAATTCACATGCAAACCACTGATATTACTATCTAATGACAGTACAAAAAGAGTAGTGAGATAGTAGCAAACCATGTAACTTTGTAATGAACAACTCATAGTGCAACCAATTGGATATAACGGTTTGGAAGAAAACATGCTTCTAATGTTGAACCATTTGGACTTTTTGTGTAGTTCCACTAAAATCGAGCATCCCTGTTTGCATAGATAGTGAAAGTGTGATTACTATAAAAGTGGCACTAGTTGAAGCATATACTCAAAAATATAAGCATTCCAATTTCTTAATGGGAAAAGGTAGCAAGACTTTTTCTAACCACCTGTTTGAAGGAATAAATAAGGCAACAACGGCTGATTTCAAGAAGGCATACATAGTATGTTCTTAAAAACTGAACCATTCCTGACCTTCCTCTTATTTTAAGCATATTTTGTGCAGTTCAACTAAAATAAAATGCCATCACCGCCTTGACAATTCAGTGACACTGTACAAAAAGAAATGACTTAACATTACATCATGATGTCAGGTATGTAATCGACATGCATTAGAGACAAGCATACACACCTCCTCCGATAACATAATGACATTAATTTTAACAAAGGTGTGACTAGCTTTACTGGGATAATTTGAGTGAACTCTACACCCTCTGTTCCTTAATATAAGACGTTTCGCAGTTCAATTTAAAGTACCCAATCGTCTAGTATTTAGAAAAACAGGTAGTAGTTTTCTTGAGCACATATCTGGGAAAGCTTGCCACACTTTATATATGTCCATACGCTAATGCAACACCATTCGAATAGTACAAATATACACTAATCTAGTGGCTAGTGCAACAGTAGAGTAGTTTTTTTAGTACGGGGTATAGTACAATGGTTTTACTGAACAGATTTCCATAAGCTAGCACTGGAAGATTTCTATAAGCATTAACAATACAAAATGTAAAGGTAACAAGTTTCAGCATTGGTATACTAGTTGTGCAACAACATTAAACCAAATTCAAAATTCTGAAGGTAAATAGCATTATTAACTAATGACATTATAAAAAATTTGCAAACCATGTACCTTCAAGGTAAATATCATTTCAAACTCGAGGGGACCTCAAAATTGCTATCCCAATCTTGATAATCGATCAAACATAAAAACTTGATCGAACGAATCAAGAGAACAGCCGGAGGAGGAGGTGCCCACTCTTGTCTTCATAATTTTTTGTGCAGTTTAACCAAAATAAAATAACATCAGCACCTTGGCATTTTCGTGACACTGTACAAAAATTGACTTATCTCATGAAAGTGAGGTATGTAATCTATAAGCATTAACAGTGCAAAAATCTGAAGGTAGTAACAAGTTTCATCGTTGGTATACTAGCTGTGCAACAACATTAGAATGCCTTAGCTGAAATATCTTTAATACATCCACAATCAACAGCTAACCCTAAAATAATCCAATGACATTAAATGGCATTGCTTAAATTTATCGGTGGCATTAGACTGAGTGCGGCATTAGTTAAATGTGGCATCACTTTAGCAGTAGCATTGCTTGACTTTACATTGGCGTTATACTAACAGCAAAAAAGTGGCAATAAGAGCATGGGAGGCCCATTCGGACAATGGGTGCACCAGTACGTTGTACCTCCACGGACGCATAGAGTGGTGAGGGAGGTATGGTTGCCCAGAGCAACAAATATCCAGGCAGCATATGTGGATTACGTCCCATTTTTGTTCTCTTTAGCCACCTTTTTCCTATTTGAGGACAACAAACCGATCGACCTGGTCATTCTCTATTGCGTTGTCATGCCTTTCTACCCTGTTTCACCCTTTTTCAACCAAGAGACACGAGACTCGTTCCTTAGCTACTGATTTTCCCCTTTTCAACCTAGATGCGGGTTCGATGCCTAGTCTCTTGGACAGTACTTTCTCCCTTCCTTTCCTTATTCAACCCAGACATTGATTAGTCTGCGTGAAGTAGGATTTCCTTTAATAGTACAAATTAAGGTTTTTGTCTGCGTGACCAGCAGAGCAGAGGATAGCAAATTGGGAAGATGGTGGAGTGGAAAAAGATCCACATGCAGCGACATGGTAGATGGGGCAATAGAAGAAGGGTATGGTTCTAAAGAGGTAGCATACCTGAGGGTCGGCGGGAAGTGGCTTCGCTCGTGGTCGTCGTCCTCCACACACACTACGGCAGCGAGCTTGGGGACGGAGGCCATCCCGCGCGGGTGCTAGGTCTGAGAGGGCGGCCTTGTCGTCAGTGCGTGACCTCGCTCGCCGATGACGAGTGTGTCAACGCTGCATGCCCTTTTCTTCCCCGGCGGACCTGTGACCACCGGTGAGGAGGGAGAGAGAGGCCGTCTTTTTTAGATCTGGAGAGAGGGTGATAGTGTGAGAAGCAAGTGGGCAGCCCTTAGCAAGAAAGCACTGAAGCTCCAGCCTATATATCTTTTTTGATACTAGTACTAGAGGTGGAGTAGTGGTAGAGTAGTTTATATTTTCTCTACATACAGTACCAGTTAGTCGTGCTTCAAAACTGAATGGCACGCCATTAGAAAAATAAAGCCGAGAAATAATGCATTACCTCGGGCCAACACGGCCAGATCGCATTATGCACGAGAAATGACACACCATGTTTCGTTGACATGTGGTCCCGTTCTAACATGTCAGTGAGATGACGACGAGTCCTTTTGTACAATTTCCGAACGGACATGTATGTAGGCCGGGGTGCCTCTTCCTGTACCGTGGCAACCATCCACTGCCTCTTCACCTTTCCCTCTCAATTTGGAATTGCTGTCGCACGCTCTTCCTCCCTCCTCCATTTGCCTTCACCCTTCCTTCTGCCATTGTTCGATCGTCTTCTCCATGGAGGGAACAGGCCGGAAACGACCCCATTGTTCTTGCCCCGATCTGAAAGGTGGTGTGGTGGAGGAACTCATTGATCGGTGCAACTTCATCACCTTGGCTAGCATGGAAGGTTCGTTCAAGACCATTCTCGACTCAACTAATAACATCATTTCAAAGAACCCAAGGGTCCAGGAGCGGTTTAATCTCCCTATCTTCTTCGCCATGACCCTGCTCGCTGGTGCGCGGACGACGGAAGCCTCGCCTTGTGCAAGTTGATGCCGCTTGATAATGATACATGCGATGTTAAGATGCCATCACTTAAGGATAAGGCCTGGGAAGGCGCCAACGGAGATTGGGTTGTTTATATTGGGCACAACTGCGAGTGGGAACTTGTGAATGTGTACACTCATCATCGGGTTCCACTTCCAAAAATCTCAGAGTGCCCAGAGGTTGAGCACACAAATGGTCTATGTACGTTCAAGTACGATCATGGTGACTGTTGTCTACAGAAAATAGCAATTTGTCAAGTTCCCAACCGCTCTTGGGATTACACAAACTATCAAGTTGTTGCTATCTTCGACAAGCTTGTTGTTTTCTTTACTCCCACGCCTCCATGGATATTGCTCAAAAAATTGATTTTTGTACATGGATGTGTACTGTGATGCAATTCAACGCGAGGGTCTTGTGTTTGCTGCCACCACTCTTGGCACTGTTTTTGCATGGAATCCTTATGCTTTCCGTACGTTTATCTTCCACCATAATTATAATTGTTTCATCCACATACATGCGGGTTAGCTAGTTTCCCTTTACTAATTAACTTTCTTGTGTTTCCAAGGTCCTGTGAACATTCCACCACCTATACTTGAAAAAATTTATAACCAAGGGGGAGATGACGGTGGTGATGATCACGAGCAGGACCTATATACTCAGTGGCGCTTGGCAACTTATTCCGATGGATCACCTCTTCTTGTCTGTATACAGCGCACTACTGTTGTTACTACTAAGGAAGCAGGTGTTGTCTCCCATGGTCGCACTCTTCGGACCTATTCCAACATGCGTTGCAGGGTATTCGGGATGGATACTAGTGTGCTAGCACCAACACCTTCTCCCTGGTTCAGTATTGATAGTCTTGGAGAAAACTCGCTCTTCCTTGGACAAAACTATCCAATGATGGTGAAAGGTGATCCAGCTGCTGTTGACACAACATTACTACCATATATGAGAAGCAACTGTATCTATACCTTGGACATTGATATGGTTCCCTACCGTGGATATCACAATATACGTCCTGATATATGCTGCTTTAGCCTGGATGATCAGCCCTGCGTTGGTCTCGAGATTGATAATAGCTGACCCTTCCCAGAGGCTTACCTATGGTTCAAAGCAAGTGTTTCCAACGCTGAAGATTGGTTGGCTGAAGTTCATTCCATTGTTTGTTATTTGTTGTGTGATGAAAACTTTAGTATTTACTAGAATGTTTTGTTGCAACTAATCTATAATCCAACATGTATCCTCGTTGTCATTGTGTGTTGATGACTTGTTGTATGTAATGAATCGTACATTTTCATATGCATGTCATAAACTCAAATTATGAATGGTTTTCGGCTCACTTCTTGGAGTGTGAGTACCATAGTAGTATAGCCAGCATCCGGTTATATGAAGTTGCCACATCACATGGAGCCAACCTAATATTGGAGTATGCTAGCACAATAGTTAGTTCTAGTTAGATCAACTAGAGCTAGATGTCGCACAGAGGCCGAGAAATATGGTGATAGCGTGACTGCATGAGGTGGGCTTGTACGTGTAGTATGATGTAGGCACAGGGCTTGCCGTGTTTCCTACTCCTCCGGTCTAAATGTGGAGAATATTTGGTCGAGTTCTTCCTCCTTTTGCCCACACGTGGTACATCCAGCATCCAGGTCATCTCATGCAAGAAAATGGAGTGCTAGTTGAAGCCACGTGATGTGCATCTTGGGTTAAACTGTAAATAGAATCTTACTCTTGAGTAACTCCAAAAGCGGCCACCGAAGATCTTTAATGGATTTGTTTTTCATCACCAGCACATCGAGGTGAAAGATGTGCAGGTTCAGTGGGTCGTCCTGCGTTTTCACGGACATGTCGGACCACATGTGAGCAAACAGACGATGGGCTCCGAGCATCTGCTGGCTGGCTGAGAAGAGAGAGAGAGAGGAGGGCTAGGCACGGACTCCAGGAAATTTCGCGACAATGTGAGTAGTAGTACTAGTGGTGTACCGTACTCCTGGAGAGATAATAATGTGTTCGCTCTGCGTAACCAGCAGCTCCATATAGTGGGGTGGCATGGGACATAACTAGCATTCACATCTAGCAGTACAGCACACGCCACCCACATGAGTCCCATCTGACACCAATTTTCTTGGAGTCCGTGCAACAACCATCTCTTCTCCCTCCTGTTTTCTCAGCCATCGCACGGTGGGCGTGGTGGGGGTTTGCCGATAGTCGGTTTGCTCAACTACGGTCCCAGTTGTAAGTGAAAATGCAACACAACACGCATTCCCCCTTGAGCGGCGTGCCGGACCAACCGTGTGGGGGTGCGACACGAACACGGCAGGCTTTTCCTTTTGAACTTGTAACTTGTAAAATTTGGTTCTGCTCCATGGCACGACCGATACATAGAAACAACGATTTTCCCTAGGGTAATGAGAAGTTTGGTTCTGGAGCGGTTCATGCATGGAGTACGTACGAAAATTATGAAGTTGATGCGACAGGTAAGATAATTACTAGTAGTACAATATACTTGATACGTCTCCAACGTATCTATAATTTTTTATTGTTCCATGCTGCTATATTATCATTCTTGGATGTTTTACAATCATTTTATATCATTTTTTGGTACTAACCTATTGACATAGTGCCAAGTGTCAGTTGCTGTTTTCTGCATGTTTTTTACATCATAGGAAATCAATACCAAACGGAGTCCAAACGCAGTGAAACTTTTTGTGGATTTTTTTGGGACCAGAAGACATCGCGTGGGCCGGAGAAGCACCTGGAGGGTGCTCCGAGGGGAGCACAACCCACTAGGGCGCGCCTGGAGGTCCACGGGCACCCAGGTGGGTTGTGCCCACCTCAGGTGCCCCCTTGAACCGCCTCTTTGCTCTATGAATACCCCAATATTCCAGAAACCCTAGGGGAGTCGACGAAAATCAATTCCAGCCGCCGCAAGTTCCAGAACCACCAGATCCAATGTAGACACCATCACAGAGGGGTTCATCATGTCCATTGGTGCCTCTCCGATGATGCGTGAGTAGTTCTTTATAGACTTACGGGTCCGTAGTTAGTAGCTAGATGGCTTCCTCTCTCTCGTTTGATTCTCAATACAATGGTCTCTTGGAGATCCATACGATGTAAGTCTTTTTGCGGTGTGTTTGTTGGGATCCGATGAACTTTGAGTTTATGATGAGATCTATCTTTTTATCCATGAAAGTTATTTGAGTCTTCTTTGATCTCTTATATGCATGATTGCTTATAGACTCGTATTTCTTCTCCGATATTTGGTTTTTTTGGCCAACTTGATCTATTTATCCTGCAATGGGAAGAGGTGCTTTGTAATGGCTTCGATCTTATGGTGCTTGATCCCAGTGACAGAAAGGGAAATAACACGTATGTATTGTTGCTATTAAGGATAACAAGATGGGGTCTATTTCTACATAAATAGATCTTGTCTACATCATGTCGTTCTTATTGCATTACTCCGTTTCTCCATGAACTTAATACACTAGATGCATGCTGGATAGCGGTCGATGTGTGGAGTGATAGTAGTAGATGCAGGCAGGAGTTGGTATACTAATCTTGGACGTGATGCCTCTATAATAATCATTGCCTGGATATCATCAGGATTATTTGAAGTTCTATCAATTGCCCAACAGTAATTCGTTTACCCACCGTTTGCTATTTTTTCTCGAGAGAAGCCACTAGTGAAACCTACGGCCCCCGGTATCGGTGTCAAAACCAACAGATCTTGCATAGGGGGCCCGAACTATGTGTCTGAGGATCTAGGGTTATCGGTTTGCAGAGAAAGGAATAGTACACTCGAACACCAAACTTGTAGTCCACGCATATAGGAGTCCTACCCGGACATAGGAGATTGTCTTCTGCTATTATCTTCACGGCCCATCAGTCCGGCCCGCATAGAATAGGCCGACCACCCGAGGACACCTTAATCCAGGACTCCCAAAGTAGCCCCCGAACTTGCCTTCAATGATGACGTAGTATCCGATTTATGTCGTCGGCTTTCCATGGCGGGTTCTTCTCCATACTTCAGATTGATGACAGTCCGGCCCTAACCTTCACGTTCTGCTTTTATGACTCTTCCTGCCGTCGCCTCAATTCCCACGCGACGGGCGAATGCGAATGGTTCATGATAATAATAATATTTTATAGATATGCCCCTGACCACATAAGGACATCGCCTATATAAAGAGGCTAGATCCCCAAATGCCATCTACATCGAGCGGAGAACATCAAGACCAGCCATGAAAAAACTTCAAAACATGGCCAGCGCTCCTAGCTCTTCTTCGCACCCTCATGGCCCTCAAGAGGGTGATTGGCAGAGCTGCGCAGTGCCTCATCTTCAGTCGAGTCGACTCCATACGCAGGGATATCTCCCTCTCGTAGATCTAGTCTCCGTGCAAGCGGGATTAGCCTCAATTGGGCATGACGTGCTAGTAGAATATTTCCCCAACCCCAACAAGGAGGAGAGGGTGTGCTTCGTTTTGTTTCTTCTGCGGGGCTTAGGATTCCCGATCCATCCCTTCCTCAGGGGCCTGCTAGAATTCTACGGGATCCAGCTGCACAATCTTACTCCAGGTTCTATTCTGCACATCTCGGGTTTTGTTGCCCTTTGTGAACTGTTTCTGGGCTGCGAGGCTCACTTTGAACTATGAAGAAAGTTCTTTTGCCTCGTTCCCCGTCATCGAGGGGATTCCATATTTGAAGTGGGCAGCACCGAAGTATGGCGCATAGCCGGATCAGGCTACCCTATTGGAACTCCCAAGGAGGTGTCTCCAGAATGGTCTCTGGAATGGTTTTATATTGAGGAGACGCCTCAATTGGCGTCCCCGGAGTCCCAAGGAAGAAGACAGTGCGGAAGTGAAGAGGTTGGTCAGCAAGGTCAGATTACTTGCTCATTCCAAGCTCTCAATAGTTGAAGTAATGGCCATCGCAATAAGGCGATGTATTAAACCTCTCCAGTCCAGAGTGATCCCTTTATGGTGTTACAATGGAGAGGACAACGCATCCCGTTAAAGATGTAAGGGTCCGGATACCTCGGCTGAACTGGCTATAATCCTGGTCGATCTGTATAAGGGGGAGAAAGAAGACTTCCTCCACTTAAACTACCGAGAGTGTTATTCCATGTACAACCCCATTGAATGCGTGAGTTTTTGATCATCAACATTGTTTTCCTTGTTATTAAGGCATACTAATCAAATACTTCTTGTTGTCATAAAACAGCCATGGAGGAAGATGATCGAGGATGTTCATTGTCCCTCCCCACAGCCAGAGGATCACGCTCACGACTAGGACCCTGGATTCTGCGAGGATCCGGATATGTACATAGTTTTTGATGATGGAGTATTTTATCAGGCGAGCCTAGACGGTTCGAAAGTGGCTATTACGGCTGACTACCCGTGCCTTTATCATTTCTCTATTGTAAGTATTAAAAGAGCTTTCTCAAAAAGAGGTCCCTACTTGCACCTTATCCATTATACTAAACTGTATTTCATAGGATCGGCGCTCGGCAGGCCGCACTCCCTCGAGAGCAGCCTCTACGAAGGGTAATTGTTCAAAACGAAAGGAAACCGGGAGTGCTGTAGAGCCCCCTCCGTCTTCAAAGAGGTATGTCCATTGATATGTGCCTAAGCATGAGTTCAGATTGTTAAATTTCCCTTCTACCTTTGCTTCAGGAGGAGCACGTGGCAGACAGTGGGAAAGCGCCCTGCTAGCCGAATGTCAGCCAGTCCGGCACCGGACTCGTCAACCAGGATGAGGGTTGATGCAGTGCTAGATCCACCCCCTTATGAGGATTCGGATGACGTATCCGTCACTAATTCCGAGGTGGAGAGCGTGATGAATCACCGTCGACTGAATGAGGTCATGCGCGTTCCAGTTTCTCTGAACAGGAATTTACCGCACTCAGCTCCGTGGATGCATATATCCAAGCCGCTCGAGACAGACTTGCCGGAGTTACTCAACTGCTCTCAAAGGATATGTAGGTAAGAGTTTGTAAAAATTTAATAGATATATGCCAGTAGCCACCGAGACTTGAAGCGGTGAGGCCAACCGATTTAAGGATTGATATGACCTGCAAGTTCTCAAGGAGAAGAACAATGCGTTGTCCCAGGAATTGAAAACAAACCAGTCACAGCTGAATGCTGCACCGCAGAACTTGCAGAAATGAAAAAGGCCGCAATGATCACTGGTCAGAAGAATAAACTTGAGGAGGAAAAAGACAAACAATCCGAAGAGATAAAGAGCTTAAAGGCTTAGTTATCGGCCGCACGAAAAGAGAATGAGAAGTTGAAAGGTGGAATATTCGGTATGACCTTTAGAACCATCAGAGAGACTCATATTATTCCATAATTTGGATTGTCATAACTCTGTTGCTGCAGGTCTATTAACTGGTCGGCCTGAAGAGCAAGTATCCGGATTTCGATGCGACGTGCTTAAGGAGTTGTCCATGGTGCATCAGCGGGCCCGGAAAGCCATGAGAAGTATGGCCAAGGCTTTATGGCCATCCGATACCCCTCTAGAAAGTATGGAGGGGTTGGCGAGCCTGTTCAAAGGTGCACAGCACCGCTTTGAGCTATGGAATGCGTCCTCATGTCATCAAGGTGCACGAGAAGCCTGGGCGATGGTGAAAACATGCTATACCAAGCTTGATCCAAATCATATGGCCCGAGTTGGACCATAGGGACCAGACGGGAAAGAAATTCCAGTGAACTTGGTGTATGACCAAGTAATGATAGCCGCAAAGTATTCGCAAGAAGACTGTAGTTTAGATAGTCTTATAGATGGCATAGATAAGGAGTAGGCATCTGATTTAATGTATCAATGTACTTTATGATCAACCTTATCTCCTGCCGAACATGTCAGAAAATTGTCATCGCAGGCCTTCGGCTTCAGCCTCTGAACCAAGAAGGTGGAGTGCTTCTAGATACCATGTAGGAATGTAAAAAACATTAATTATGTCCTAAAACCAGGCAATCCGGCCATGTTGCTCAAACTGACAAAGTTTTGTTCGGGGATTTATGTTATATTACTTGTTTAACGTAAGAAACATCTTCCAAGGAAAATAGTTCTGTTAGGGGTTCCTTTCCTTGGGTTGGCAGGCTTGATTATGCATGCCTAGGCCTGATCCGAATTATGGGTGGCCTATCCTGTATATATATATATATATTTAGAAGGGTTTATGAAAACGTAAACCATCTATTGTTGCCTGCCGACCAATTATTCCCTTAAGAACGCTAGCTTTCGACTTCACCTGTCTGAGGTACAAGTCCGGATTACCCGGTTGTAACAATCGCAGAGGTGCTCCCTTTACACCCTAGCCGAACAATAGGGAACGTAGGGTATAAACACAGGAGCGAGGCAACCCAGCTTGGCAAAAATGTAAGTCATAGAGGTGCATATAATGGCAGAAAATTGTATATAACAAACGACATAGACAATGTAAGCCATGAGCTTTTAGTAAGAAGCTTTGTCAAAGAAGCCCCCAGTCATAGTGGGGTGTATACATTTAAAGATGTGTACTTCGAGAGTTCGGTAGATCCGAACATTCACTGGTGTATAAAAAAGGGGAAATAAATAAAAAGGAAGAGAGGGAAAGAAAAGGAGAAAGAAAGGAGCCTAGTCAAAGAAATATGAAGGAGGCGACCGAACTATGCGTAGAACCGTCGAAGCTGAGCAGCGTTCCCTGGATTCGACTGAAGGCGATTATCCGATGCATTACAAAGGCGATAGGATCCTCCTGTGATAACTTCATCTATGATGGAGGGCCCCTCCCATTTTGGTTTGAGCTTGTCCTTCTTCTTCTCTGGGAGGCGTAAGACGAGATTGCCGACATTGTATGTCTTGGCCCGCACTTCTCTGCTTTGGTATCACCTGGCCTGTTGCTGATAGAATGTGGAATGGGCCTTTGCAATATCATGCTCCTCTTCAAGGCCGTCTAAGTCATCCTGCCGATCGAGTTTGGCTTCTCGCTCTTTGTACATGCACACTCGAGGTGAGTCATGAATAATATCGCAGAGCAAAACAGCTTCTGTGCCGTACACCACGAAGAAAGGTGTGTATCCGGTCGTTCAATTAGGCGTAGTCTGCAGCCCCCAGAGTACGAAATCGAGTTCCTCAACCCAATGCTTATCTGACTCCTGCAGGGAGCGCACCAGTCTGGGTTTAATGACGCTCATTATTAGGTCATTGGCCCGTTCAACCTGACCGTTAGTTTGAGGGTGGTAGACGGATGCATAATCGAGCTTAATGCCCAAGTTAGCACACCGGTTTTTTACCTCATCGGCTGTAAAATTGGAGCCATTATCAGTGATGATGTTGTGCGAGACACCATAATGGTATACCACGCTGGATATAAAGTCGATCACTGGCCCTGCTTCAGTCGTTTTCACTGGTTTGGCCTCTATCCACTTAGTGAAATTATCCACCATGACCAGTAAATATTTCATTTTGTGGCTTCCCTCTTTAGGGGGTCCGACCATGTCTAGCCCCCAGACCGCAAAAGGCCATGTGATAGGGATTGTTCGTAGGGCAGTGGGAGGCATGTGACTTTGATTGGCAAAGAGCTGACATCCTATGCACCGTTGCACAAGGGCTTGTGCGTCTGCTCGGGCCATCGGCCAGAAGAAACCTGTCCGAAAGGCCTTAATTACAAGGACCCGAGCTGCGACGTGATGGCCTCCCAGGCCAGCATGTATTTCAGCCAAGAGTTGTCGTCCCTCCTATTCGGAGATGCACCTTTGAAGGACTCCAGTAGTACTTTTCTTGTATACTTCACCTTCGTGAACTTTATAGGCTTTAGAACGTCGAACTATGCGACGGGCCTCATTTTGATCATCAGGGAGCTCCTGCCTATTAAGGTGGGCCAGGAAGGGTTCAGTCCATGTAGCAATAACAACCATGATTTGATGAGCAGAGGGTGTTACTTTGGTATCCGAACCCCCGATGATACCTGTATCTTGTTCGGCTGCTGGGGGTGTTATGAGGTCCGGACTAGTATTTATGCTCTCGTCCAGCCACACCACGGATGGCTTAAAGTGCCTTTCCACAAAGGTATTAGGCGGGACGGGATCGCGCTTGGCACCCATCCGAGCAATGATGCCCGCTGCCTAGTTACTGTCTCGAGCAACATGATGAAACTCGAGCCCCTCGAATCGAGCCGATATTTTTAGTATGGCGTTTTGATACGCCGCCATTTTGGGATATTTTGCATCGAACTCTCCATTTATCTGGGATATGGCAAGGTTTGAATCACCGTGCACCTCTAGGCGTTGTATGCCCATCGAGATAGCCATTCAAAGACCATGTAGGAGTGCCTCGTATTCGACTGCGTAATTGGAGTCCGTATACATGATCTGAAGCATGTAGCGGACTGTGTCCCCTGTTGGGCTCAAGATGACACCAGCTCCTAGTCCGGCTAAAATTTTAGAGCCGTCGAAGTACATGAACCAGTTGGAGTATGAACTGTACACTTTAGGGAGCTCGGCTTCCGTCCACTCGATGACGAAGTCGGCCAACACCTGAGATTTAATAGCTCGGTGCGGCTTATATGTGATTTCGAATGGTAAGAGCTCAATGGCCCATTTAGCTATGCGGCCGGTGGCATCCCTATTATTTATAATGTCATTGAGTGGTACTTTGGATGCCACCGTGATCGAACACTCTTGAAACTAGTGCCATAGCTTGCGGGATGCCATAAAGACCGCGTAAGCTATCTTTTGATAGTGAGGGTATCGGGATTTGCATGGTGTAAGGACCGCCGATACATAGTATACTGGTTTCTGGATGGGGAATTTATGTCCATCTTGCTCTCGCTCTACGACGAGTACGACGCTCACTAATTGGTGAGTCGTCGATATGTAAAGCAACATAGGCTCGCCAACATTCGGGGCGGCTAGGATTGGGTTGTCTTCTAATAGGGTTTTTATTTCTTCCAATCCGGTTGTAGCTGCCTCTGTCCATACGAAGTGGTCGGTGCGTCTAAGCAGTCTATAGAGTGGTAATGCCTTTTCTCCTAATCTGGAGATGAAGCGGCTCAAAACTGCCACATACCTTGCTAGTTTTTGGACCTGCTTTAAGTCTTTTGGTATTGCCAGTTGCGACAAGGCTCGGATTTTAGATGGGTTTGCTTCGATTCCTCTATTGGAGACGATGAACCCTAGTAGCTTTCCGGCTGGAACTCCTAAAATACATTTTTTCGGATTGAGCCGTATGTCTTATGTTTGGAGGTTGTCAAATGTGAGGCAGAGTTCATCCACCAATGATTCAATGGGTTTAGTCTTGATGACCACGTCGTCTACATATGCTTCCACTATCTTGGCACTTTGTTTTTCCAAACATGTTTGAATCATGCATTGGTGAGTGGCACCAGCATTTTTAAGCCCAAAAGACATAGTGTTGAAACAAAAAGGTCCATACGGGGTACTGAACGCCGTTGCGGCCTAGTCGGACTCCTTCATCTTAATCTGATGGTATCCGGAGTAAGCGTCGAGGTAACACAATGAATCGTGTCCCGCGGTTGCGTCGATAATCTAGTCAATGCAGGGAAACGAGAAAGGGTCTTTGGGGCAAGCCTTATTAAGGTCTTTGAAATCGACACAAAGGCGCCAAGACTTATCCTTCTTTGGCACCATGACCAAGTTGGCCAGCCAATCTGGGTGTTTGATTTCTCTTATGAACCCGGCTTCGAGTAGTTTGGCCAGCTCCTCCCCCATAGCTTGTCATTTGGGTTCGGAAAACCGCTGTAGTGTTTGTTTGACTGGTTTGAACCCCTTGATTATGTTGAGGCTGTGTTCGGCCAGTCTGTGTGGGATCCCGGGCATGTCCGAGGGGTGCCAGGCAAAAATATCCCAATTTTCTAGTAGAAACGCTCGCAAGGTGGCATCAACCGCCGAATCTAGCTGTGCTCCGATGGACGCTGTTTTGGTAGGATCCATCGGGTGCACTCGAAATTTGACTATTTCATCTGCTGGTTTGAAAGAGGTATATATGGGCCTCTTATCGAGGATCACATTGTCCTTGTCCACCGTGGATCGCAGGGTGGTTAATTCTTCGGCCGCGAGGGCTTTGGATAGTGCCCCAAGGGCCAGGGATGCGGTTTTGTTTTCGGCGCGGAGTGCTATATCTGGATCACTTGTGGTCGTGATTACTCCATTGGGCCCCGACATTTTTAAGCTTCATGTACCCGTAACAGGGTATGGCTTGGAAGCGTGAGAAAGTGTCCCGCCCTAGAATGGCATGATATCCGCTATTGAAGGGAGCCATGTGGAAAATCAACTCTTTGGACCTATAATTCTCACGCGTGTCGAATACTACATCATGTTTGATTTTTCTGCAACATAGTTGTCGGATGTGGGGTTTCGGCAAAACCCTTAAGGTTCGAACTCTAGGGTGCGCGCGAAGTCTTTCCCCCCTACCGATCCACGCCCTAGCTCACTAAGAACTTCGCGGACGAACTCGACGAACTCGCAACACAGAAAGACACGAGATTTATACTAGTTCGGGCCACCGTTGTGGTGTAATACCCTACTCCAGTGTGGTGGTGGTGGATTGCCTCTTGGGCCGATGAGGAACAGTACAAGGGGAAGAACAGCCTCCTGAGGTTGAGGTGTTCTTGTGCTCTGTGGACTAGTGGGTGAGAGCTCGATGAACTACCTGGTGGCCCCTACTGTGGTGGCTAGCTCTACTTATATAGGCCCTGGTCCTCTCCCCAAATATTGAGCGGGAAGGGAGCCAACAACGGCGGGCAAATTTGAAGGGGAACATCTAGTACAAGCTATCCTGACAAAAGCGGTCTTTGCCTACAAAAGGCTCTGGTGGTGACGCCGTCTTGGGCTCCATGGTGACCTCCGTCTTGCCGTCCTTCTGGTCTTGGTCTCGTTGCACCGATAGCCTGATGCCTCGGTACTCCTCGCCTGCGCTTGCCTCCTTAGCACCGAAGAGGAAACAAGGACACTGCACGCGCTGGCGACCGCCTGGCGCCCGCCTAGTGTCGATCGTCATGGCTCACGTCACGAAAGCCTCGTGTGGTTTGCCCCTGCCTGACTAGGCCACTCCTAAGGAGGTCTTGCGTCGTCCGCCTCGTGAGGCTTGGCCCCTCGCGAGGGTCTTGGATGCTTTGTTGACGAAGGTGGGCCGTACGGCCCGCTAACTTAGCCACGCCGTGGGCCGCAGGCAGGCAAGTCCGGGGAGCCCCACTCCCAGAACACCGACAATCATGCTTCTCGGCTGGGGATGATGCCTCGAAAGGTGGTACTACTTTGCTTGATGCGTGCTCTTTCAATATGCATTTTGTCGAGCATGTCCTTGTAGATGAGGTTAAGTCCACTACCGCCGTCCATGAGCACTTGGTAAGTCGAAAGTCGTCCACAATTGGGTTTAAGACCAAAGCGGGAGGTGCTCGGACTGATCGGGCCCTTGGTTTGTTGTCAGCGATGAAAGTCATTGCCACGTCATTCCATGGGCTCATTGTGGTTGCTTGGTTAATCTCGGTGAGGTCATGGAGTGCCCTTTTATGCTGATTATTTTAGGAGAAGGTGTTGAAGACCGTGAAGATGTTAACGTCATTGTTCTCCGAAGAGAATTTCTCTGGAGTAGCAATGGTGAGGATAGCCTCGCCGCTTTTAGCCACCTGCCGGAGTACCCAACATGCCCGAAGGCTATGAGTTGGTTCGGTGCTCAGCGTGGCATGTATCTGACATGGCTTGTCTTGGAGTTCGTCAAGAACAGACATATTTCCTGTAAAAGGTTTATTTTTGTTTCCAACGGACTTATGATCGGACGCCTCGTAAGGGTGCACCCGTTTCGCCCGGGCAGTGCTCTGCTTAAAGGCAATAGGTTCCAATTGGGTTTTTTGGGCCTTCCATGTACTTTCCATCGAGCAGTACTTCCGTACTATGTGCGATAGCTCCATGAAATTCTGTATGTGACGGCGGCCGAGGGCATTCCGAATTCCCTCATCGGTGCAATTCTGATGAAAAATCGAGACCACATCATCTTCATCTTGATCTTGTTTTTAACAAGTAGAAACCTGGCCCAAAAGTGATGGACCATTTCCTGAGGTTGCTGCCGTACATACATCAGGTCGTATATGTCAGGAGGGCCTGAATTTCTTGGAGAGTATTGATTGTGGTGGGTGGGTGGGTTAAAACTTGAATCCCTGCCCAAGATTATGTTCGGAGTTTGTAAAATCTCCGAGGTCACTGGTTCGGGTCCGGGAAGATCCAAATGCTCCCCGGACCCTAAGTCCGACCCTGAGCTCGGGGACGTGGGGTTTCCTTCAAAGGAGGAGTATCCAGCTTCGTAGGTTCGGAGATCCGAACATAGCTGGTCTTCAACTTAGGAGAAGAAGTGTTCTTGTCTTGTTCCTTGACGATCGCCACAAGATGAGTGATCGGCGGGGAGTTGATTTTCCTCTTGTTGGGTTTAAGCCCGATCCGATCATAATCTGTTGAAAACCCTAGGGCGGTGATGCGATCTAACAGCTTGTTTAAGGACGAGATGTTTGCCG
This sequence comes from Aegilops bicornis, assembly GCA_021605145.1. NCBI lineage: Eukaryota > Viridiplantae > Streptophyta > Magnoliopsida > Poales > Poaceae > Aegilops > Aegilops bicornis. The sequence goes on along the minus strand of CM038672.1, from coordinate 494,973,588 downwards.
GATCCATCTTTTTAGAGTGTTCGAGACTGATGCGGAGATGATTTTTAGCGATCGCGGGGGGCGCCGTCGGCTTGACGGCCGTGCGGGCGCCCATGGTGAAACCGCCGATCTGGAGGACTTGTCGTGAAGACAGGCTCCTTCCAGAAGTGATATCATTGTTGATGACAATGCGAGCCATCGATCCCTCTATCGACAGCACAATGGAACTCTCAATGAAACACCAATTTCGGTGTCAAAACCGGCAAATATCGGGTAGGGGGTCCCGAACTGTGTGTCTGAGGATCAATGGTAACAGGAGACAAATGGGACACAATGTTTACCCAGGTTCAAGCCCTCTTAAGGGAGGTAAAACCCTACTTCCTGCTTGATTATATTCGATGAGTATGGGGGTTACAAGAGTTGATCTACCTCGAGATCATAATGGCTAAACCCTAGCTGTCTAGCCTATGAGAATTCTGATAGCCTCTACGGACTAAACCCTCTGGTTTATATACACACCGGGGGGTCTAGGGTTCTACAGAGTCAGTTTGCAGAGAAAGGAATAGTACACCCGGACACCAAACTTGTAGTCCACGCATATAGGAGTCCTACCCGGATACACAGGAGATTGTCTTCCGCTATTGTCTTCGCGGCCCATTAGTCTGGCCCGCATAGAATAGGCCGGCCACCCGAGGACCCCCTAATCCAGGACTCCCTCACCCGGGTATCTTCTTCATTATATTTTCCTTTGCGAACTATTTTCCTCTGGTTTTATTTTCAGATCTATTAAACTAAAATACAAAAATACCTTGCTGCACTTTTTTTATTTGCAATCTATTTATCCAATCTATTACAAATTTATCCCGTCCTTGTGCCAATTTCTGGCGCCGTTACCCGAAAGGGATTGACAACCCCTTTAACAGTTGGGTTGCGAGTATTTGTTATTTGTGTGAAGGTGTTGTTTACGTAGTGTTGCTTGGTTCTCCTACTGGTTCGATAACCTTGGTCTCATCACTGAGGGAAATTCCTACCCTCGCTGTGCTGCATCATCCCTTCCTCTTTGGGGAAATACCGGCGTAGTTCTAGCAGACATCAAAAGGAATTTCTGGCGCCGTTGCCGAGGAGACATCATCAATAACTACCAGGTTCCTACTCACAAATCTCATCTCCTCGCAATTACATTATTTGCCATTTGCCTCTTGTTTTCCTCTCCCCCACTTCACAAAAAATTGCTGTTTTATTTGCCCTCTTTTTCATTCGCCGTTTTCTAGTCAGATCTGTTTTTGCGTGCGTTCTTGTTTGCGTAGTCATGATGCCCCAAATAAAATATTATGATGTTCCTTACCCCAATATTTTTTTTTTGAAATTGAAAAAAGTACTAATGAATATATGACTACACAATTTGAGCATAATAAGTATTTTACCGAAGAACTTAAGGAGCACTCCGTCGTGATAGATGCTATAACAAAACAACTTGATGATATTAGTAGACAAGTTTGCAATCTCCAATCTAAGTATGCTTTTAATGAAAGTTTGCTAGGAAAAATATCTGATGCACAAGCTACCTTAGTGAATCAAATGGCTGCTAAACCAATCTCGTTAGAAGATAAAAATGATGAAGATCTTAAAATGATTGGTGTTTCTTCTATTGATTCCTTGTTTAGTAAAATTAAGATTGATGATAAAGGGACTAGAGAAGAGTCAAATTTAGCTAGAAGGCGTCCCAATAATTCAGAGGGTGAAAATCTCGTTGAGAAAATTGATAAAAGTGGGTTTGAAGAGGTCAAAACTTTAACTAGTGATGTGCCCACTCTTTTGGATTACAAAGACTTTAATTATCACAAATTGTTATTTGATTGATTGTATTTCTTTGTTGCAATCCATGATAAATTCACCCCATGCTTATGAACAAAATAAAGCTTTTACTAAACATATTGTTGATGCTATGATGAAAGATTTAGAAGAAAAGTTGGAACTAGAAGTTTAAATTCCTAGAAAATTACATGATGAATGGGAACCTACTATCAAAGTCAAGATTAAAAATTATGAGTGTTTTGCTTTCTGTGACTTGGGTGCTAGTGTTTCTACAATTCCGTAATCTTTATGTGATGGGCTTGGTCTTACCGATATTGAAGAATGTTCTTTAAATTTGCACTTGGTGGATTCTACTATTAAAAAGCCTATGGGAAGAATTAATGATGTTCTTATTCTTGCAAATAGGAATTATGTGCCCATAGATTTTATTGTTCTTGATATTGATTGCAATCCATCTTGTCCAATTATTCTTGGTAGACCATTTTACGTACTATTGGTGCCGTGATTGATATGAAAGAAGGCAATATTAAGTTTCAGTTTCCACTAAGTAAGGGTATGGAACACTTCCCTAGAACAAGAATTAGGCCACCATATGAAACACTCATGAGGGCATCTTATGGATCTAGAAACAAAGATGACAATACTTAAATCCTTGCTTTATGCCTAGCTAAGCACTACAAAAAAATACACTTCCGTGATGATACGTGTTTGTCACAGTAGGTCGCGTTTTTTGTCATGCATGTACATCCATGACAAATTTATGACATAATCAAGATAGTCATACACTGCGGTCGTCAGAGAAGTGTTCCATGACATTACCAAAATTATCATCACGGAAGTGTCCACTTCCATGACGATAAATCAGCGTCCGCGAAGTGCTTTTCGTCAAGGGTGACCGACACTTGGCATCCACCGTAACGGAATGCCGTTAAGCTATCGGGTCGGGTTTTGGATCCGATAACCCATTAACAGCCCCGACCAATGGGGATTTTCCACGTGTAAAATCATCATTGGCTGGAGGAAACACGTGTCGGCTCACCGTTGGGACAGATGTCATCCACTCATTGGACGGAAGCCGCCTATGATACGTCGACACGTGGCACGGCCCAACAGAGGCCCATTCGTGTGAAAAGGCCGGCCCAGTAAAAATTAGCAGGCCAGCCCATATAAGGCCTACTTGTGTCAGGTCCATTTAAGCCCACGGCCCATACGAGATGAGCCAATTCGGCCCGTCAACGGCCCGTTAAAGATTTGACACCATTGCAGCCCATCGTCAGTTCGAGCCCGTTAACAGCCCGCTATATATCTGGGCTCAATGTCGGCCCGATGAGATTTCGTCTTGTTAACGGCCCGTTTAATGCATGGGCCAATTTTTAGGATGTACATCTTTCGGCCTTTTAGCGACCCATTTAAATGTTGGGCTAGTTTCCGGCCCGGTGTGTCTTTCAGCCTGTTGACGGCCCATAAATCTGATGGGCCATTTGTTGTCGGACCTGATTTTCGGCCTTTTAGCGGCCCATTTAAGTGTTGGGCCAATTTTCTGGCCCGGTGTCACTTTCAGCCTGTTGACGGCCCATAAATCAGTTGGGCCAATTTTTAGTCAGACCTGAGTTTTGGCCTGTTAGCGACCCATTTAAGTGTTGGGCCAATTCCCGGCCCTGTGTGACTTTTGGCCTGTTAACGGACCATAAATGAGTTGAGCCATTTGTAGTCGGACCTTAGTTTTGGCCCTTTGACGGCCCATGCCCTTCATGGTCCAATACCTGCCCGGTTTCTCTTTCGTCCTGCTAAAGGCCCACAACACAGTTGGGCCATTTACAATACGACCTGACTTTCGGCCTCTTAGCGGCCCATGGTCTTCACGGTCCAGTACAAGCCCATTGTCTCTTTCGGCCTGCTAAAGGCCTACAGTATAGTTGGGCCATATGTAGCCCAAACTTAGTAACGGCCTGTTAACGGCCCGCGAAATAAACTGGGGCCACCTTCTTTCCCGCTTCGATGTCGGCCTATTAACGACCCGGGAGGTAAGAGGGCCGACAATTAACTTTCGACCTAGTAACGGCCCATTAACTTAATGGGCCCACTAAAGTTCTTACATGTCTTTAGGCCAAATTTGATAATTTGAGCCCATTACGACGAGCAATTATGCACAGGACCAAAACCGATCACGCAAAGGTACGGCATATAGGGAATAACGTTGCACATCCAGCATATACTACAGGAAATTACATCCATCGGGCAATCAAAGATTCATGCCAAGGTGCAAATAAATGAGCAGAACCTAACCATCTACAACGTCACAATCTGCAACCTCAAAGTACAGATGATGCCCATAAGCATGTTGGCAAGTTCTTTACGCTTTGCTACACTTCCTCTGAAAACATTGATCAGTTGTTGTGTCGCACGACTCCGCACCTCTGATTCATCCACCATTTTCATCATTGCTTCAGCCATTAATTGGTTCACAAACATACATTTATTCCATTGCATTCGAGACAGAGGATACTGAACAGATTCAGATGGCGATTTTGGCAGGCTTGTATTATTGATAGTGGAGATTGTCTCAACCACTGCATCATAACATAAATTAGGACGGGAACCAAATAGATTAATCATGAGTTATTGCCATATTACCTGGCCTAGATTTACTGGAAAGAAACAATGGGGTTGCCTTGCTGTTTTGAGAGTTTGTCTTCTTATCTTCAAAGAATTGCACAAAATTAACACACTAGCATTGCTATCATTGGCCAAGTCAGATAATAGGAAAGCAACATTGACACAACGAACGATTGGGCAAGTAGCCTACACCAAATTAACACAATATGGCACAGCTATCATCAGCCAGGTAAGGTAGTACGGAAGCAACATTGACACAATGAATGAATGGGCAACCAGAGAAGCACTACAGTTCAGTAATGTGCATGATATGAGATAGTACATTCATGCAGCTCAGTATGCAAAACTACCAGGCAGTTTTCCTTAACAAAATCAACATTGGCGCCTTTAACATTTTGCTACAACTAATTTTAGATCAGATAAAGGTTAGATTCACGCCGATTAACAAAATACATGTTGATGTAAAATATAGTGATGTACAATGTACTTACATCAAGCATTGGAGCACAGAGAATTCCATAAAGATATTTTCCTCGAATACGATCCCAATGGAGGAAGTCTTCTATCGTTTAACCTTATTTTCTAAAAGAGAGATGGGTAAGAAACATGTAGAAAATATGATCAGAATGCTATAAAATTTCATGATGTAATGATACGCACACGCTTCTTAGAATGGAGTTGACATTCTTTTGCTGGACTGGAGCGGACTAGTTCTTTGGCCACTGGAATTTGCTTATTATCAGTGGGAGTTGGGTTTCTCTGTGCTGGAGCAGTATCTATGAAAAATGGAGTTGGTTTATTATCTCCTGGCGTTTAGATCTTTTGCAAAGACCTGGTTTGTAACCCTTCAGATTCTAACAGAGCCGTCTTCCCCTTGCATGCCTTATATAGAAGAATGGTGATTCAGTTATAAAACATGCTACAACAGAGATGGAGTAGGTACTGAAGAATAGAAAGGCATGACATATTGACATGTATTCCCTCCATCCGGAAATAAATGTACGGGTCTAGGCATATTTCAGTTCTAGATACATCCAGTTTTATCCATTTCTGCGACATTTAATCCGGACGGAGGGAGTATGATGTAAGAGCAAGGGATACGACAGTACAACACAGTAAAAAAAACACTAAAAAACCCACTACAGAACCAAAGTATTCAAACCCACTGATATGAGATAGTACACTCATGCAGCTCAGGATGCAAAACTACCAAGCAGTTTTCCTTACAAAAGTCAACATTGTGGCCTTTAATCATACATTTTGCTACAACTAAATTTAGATCAGATAAAGGTTGGATTCACGCCGATTAACAAAATACATGCTGATGTAAAAATATAGTGATATACAACAGGTACTTACATCTACATTGGAGCACGGAGAATTCCTGCAAGAATCTTTCCTCATAAACGATACCATTGCAGAAATTCTTCTATCTGTTAAGCTTATTTTCTAAAAAAGAGATGGGTAAGGAACATGTAGAAAATATGATCAGCATGCTATAAAATTTCATGATGCAAGGATACGCACACGCTTCTTAGAATTGAGTTGACATATTTTTGCTCGACTGGAGCGGACTAGTTCTTTGGCCACTGGAATCTGCTTATTATCAGTAGGAGCTGGGTTTCTCTGTGCTGGAGCAGTATCTATAAAAACTAGAGTTGGTTTATTATCTCCTGGAATTTGGATCTTTTGCAAAGGCCTTGTTTGTTACCCTTCAGATTCTAACATAGTCGTCTTCCCCTTGCATGCCTTGTATAGAAGAACGGTGCTTTAATTATAAAACATGCGACAACAGAGAGATGGAATAGGTACTGAAGAATAGAAAGGCATGACATATTGACATGTATTCCCTCCATCCGGAAAAAATGGATGGGTCTAGGCGTATTTCAGTTCTAGATACATCCTTTTATATCCATTTCGGCAACATGTAATCCGGACGGAGGGAGTATGGTGTAAGAGCTAGGGATACGACAGACAACACAAAAAAAAAACTAGTTGAATGTAAAACTATAGGCTAGCGGAATACATACAGAAATAACCAAGGCAACATACACGTGTATGATTGGGAAAATAAGATGGCATTGCAACAGAGCACTAGAACAACACTTCAAAGTAAAAAAACATGGTATGGCGAGATGATGAAGTACATCTTGATGAATAACAATGCATAACATATTCAGAAGCATGATGTCCAAATTAAGCGAGATGGCATTGCGATACAAAGAGAATGACAAGATTTGAATTTGAAAACATGTTATCATGAATGGAATAGGTATCAAAAACAGGAAGGCATGACATATTTACATGCATGATCAGCATGCTAAGCACATGGCATTGCAATGAGTACATACACTCCAGGACATTATATGCATGTTGTACCCATATCGCAGGCCAAGTTAGAGCAAGGACCTTGTGGGGTGAAGAGGATTCATCATCTTTCTGCAAGTCTTCTGAAGAACTGCCTTTACATGTTCCATCATATTGGGTATCATTGACATCAAGTTTATTGGCCTTTACATTTCTCCATGAGGTTCTTGTGGATATATCAGTGTGTGCAATTATATCTGACATGCATGGAAGACAACTAGTAGTTAGATTTATGTAAATGAGTGCTTGTAGGAGACGACATAAATAGTAGGACTGGGGTTAACTAGCAGCAACAAGTCTCATAAACTAAAGGGAGAACACAGATGAAAGCTACAAAATATGTATCGTTTGTACTCGAGATTAACTAGATGGCACACAAAAGTATTAAAGAACAACATAGGTAATACTAGAAGTGGTATAATACTATAATCACCAGCACTGTGGGATAGCATTGGCTGAAGGATGATAACTATGGAACAACGTTACCTAAAGAACAAGTATCTTAGCTGAACTATGGAACAACATGAACTCCTGAACAAGACCCGTAAGAGATCAGCATGAATATACAGTGAAATGTGATGATCTATTTTCCGTGCTTAGATGAATAACAAAGCCATAAATGTTGCACACAAGTAAGATGAGGGTACAACCTATCTGGCTGCCATCCATAGGAGTGAGCATCATGTGCGGTGTTGTGGTTGGCCCTGCAGTTGTTGTGGCTGTCCATGTCAGGCACGCGCATTCGATGCAGGGAACTGTTGAGTGAGGACTGTAGCTACCTTCTGGTGTATGCTTCCCTTGTTGGAGCAGCTGCGGTGAGTCTGAAGATGCAGATAACACATAAAATTAAGAACGACATATCTCTTTGATCCGAAGAAATAGACTAAGAGATCAACAGCAAGGTACGAGAGTGGTCACACGTCTGTTGACTAAAGACTAAATTGGGGTCACACGATTTTATTTCATTTTGGTACTGTCCGATCTACGCCGGATGGCTTGATGGTCGTCTTGTGCCTCCCAGCTGACACTGTTCGGAATCTTCCCCGAAGAGCCAGCGACCAACGGCAGAGCAGCCTGCCTCCGCCGTCCGTGGCCCCGTCCAAAACCCCGCTCCCGCCCATCAAGCCTGCCGTGGTTGCGCGCCGCCCGGCCAATCCACAAAGACTCCCGTCATCCAGATCCGTGGCGGCAGAGCTTCAACCCACGCAAAACTAAAAGATAGCCATCTAAGCGCTGCTTCGCGGCGAACTTATGACCCGCACCCTTACGTTAGACACCAGCCAACCGGCAGCCTAGGAGCTCCGCCGCCTCGAGGGGTGCTGCTTCCCATTGGGAATCGATTGGCCCAGAATAAAAATTCAGACAACTAACGCCTAAATAAAGTGATTTCAGATGAGGGTGCGACCTATTTGGCGGCATGGTGAAGTAGGCAGGTCTAGCTGCCGGGTCGGTGAGGCGCAGTTGCGGTGGTGACCGGCGGCAGGGAAAGAGCGATGTCGAGATGGTCGACGGCTACGCGGAAGCAGCGCCAGGACTCTGGATGGATCCAAAGTTGGAGCCGCTCAGGTGCCGTGAACAACGGCGGGGGTGAATCGCCTCCGGTACGGTTCACGCAGCCGTCGTTGAGGCAGCACCAGCAGCACGGAGTAAGAGGCACACGGCCCAGTGCACAACGGCAATTGAACAACATCTCCGGCATTAGGGAGGAGGGCGGCTGTGAAATTGGTGTGGTGGGGGGCGCCATGGAGGTGGAGCTGAGGTTTCGCGGCTCGGGAGAAGGGAGCTTCCCGGGGAGAAGGTGATTTGGCGCCCACGAGGTATGAATGGGGGCGGGCGGGGGGAATTGGGAGGAGTGGAACCATGTCTTACGGACGCATTTATGCGAAATGTGAGGGAAGTTACAGTTCTACCCTTGCCTATAGGCTTCTCGGCTTGGGTCTGTGTCTTGAGGGTCGGGGATAGTAGAGTAACTTTGCTTCTCCCCAAATAGTGGGCGGAGCGATTTGAGGCAGGAGGGCGTGTTTTGAACTATAGTGGGCGCGAGCGGATTCGGGCGAGGAGAGCGTGTTTTGAAATAGTGGGCGCGAGCTATTTCGGGCGAGGAGAGCGTGTTTTGCCGACCATGGTTTATGAATTATTCGACACATGTCATTTTGGCCGAGGAGAAGGCGCGCTTGGATGAAGTTACGAACCTACCCTCGATGTACAACGGGCCAATTGATGCGTGTCCCACATAGGACGGTAATTTCGCGTCTCCCATTTATTTGCTCGGGCGAATTCCACCGAGCAGAGGATGTTTAATGGTTCGTTCAAATTTTGGGAGAACGAGCATCCACGTCTACCTTACCAAGTCGATTCGAATCAAATTTTGAAATATTAGCTTGCCACTTCATTTTTAGATGGAGAGATGATGCTCGGGAGTAATGTGTTTTTACATGCTCGTTGCTAGCGATTTACTATATGACAAATAGTTGACCCACTCAAAAACGAGAATCAAACCCAAAATGAAATATCTCGATTCAATGAACTAGCTCGTTCAGTAGGTCAAAATAGTGAACTAAATTCAAAATTGAACACCTCAATTGAGTAGCATGTTGTACAGTATTATAGTACTCCATGAACATGTTCAAAGTCAAATTAATGAACTTGTTTGATATACGCATATATCCGTTCATGTGTGGATTGCAGACAACATGGTCTCCAATTTAAATATTTGAATGCAAGTTAATATATGTCTTTGATGCATAAAACGCGACCTCCCCCTCTCCTGGACTCCTGTTCTCTCTCTTTCTCTCTCTCACTCTCTCGCCGACAATCTTCAATTACATGCATACGATCCGACAAAAAAACCTTGTTGGTCCCTCTCCCTTTCTCTCTCTCTCTCTCTCTCTCTGTGTGTGTGTGTGGGGTGGGGGTCTTTCTAGTATGCATTCATATATACACCATCTATAGGTCTCTCTCGCACACTATGTATGATACTCTAGCTAGTCCAAGCTAGATATCTTGGATGCACTCATCGTATGCACACAAATTCCTTGGCTCTTTGCCCGTAACTCTCTCACGCACCACTATGTCATCTCGGAGCTTCTTCGCCCCCTCTCGCAAACTCTCCATCCACATGGGTCACACATACACATGCATATCTCACTCGCACTCGATAGGCCCATCTAAAACTCTATCTCTCTCCATCGTTCTCTCTCCATCTCACACGCACACACACACACAATCTCATGCCCAGCTAGCCAAGTATGATGGTCTCTCACTCAATTGTAGGCACACGCAGTCCCCCTATATGTATATGACTAGCTAATCTTAGTCTCCATCACAAACATGTGCATGGTCTATCTCGATTTCTCTCGGGGCATCTTCGATCGCAAGACGCACTCCCTCGATCTCCCACCCATATAGTCCCCTCACGATCTCGAGGGATCTCTCTATCACAAACACACCTCTCTCCCTCCCCATGCGTCCATGCCAACCATGTGTCCCTCTCGACCTTTTTTCCTTGTTGGCCGGACCTCTGTTGGACATGTGCTTTCTGAGGCTGTCTCTCTCCGTTGCAAACAATCACACACTAGCTATCTTTGTGTACCTCCTCGCCTCGCTTTTCCATCTCGGAGATGCATGCGTGATATGTTCGCATAAGAAACGAAAAAACACACACTCTCTCTAATTTATCGTTAGTTGCCACTTTCTCTTTCACACACATACTCTTTTTGCACACTCATTCTCCTTCACACGCACTTGATTTGTTTCGACTGAGGCACTCACCTCCGTCCATAGCACATAGATTTATTGAAAAGTCAAACATCACAAAGTTTGGCCATGTACGTGGAGAAAAAGAATTACATCTAGTACGGCAAACATATACCATTAGATTCACCATGAGATGTAGTTTTGTATGATGTATCTTTGGTATTGTAGATATAAATAACATTTGCGTAAACCTGATCAAAGTTTCCAAAGTTTGCCTTCTAAAAAATTTACATGCACTGCATTATCGAGCGGATGGAATATCTCTTTCCCCCTCTCAGCTATTTGACGCACCACTCAGCCTTATCGGGGTCCTCAATCTCTCTCAAACTTTATTGGTCAGTTTGGTTCGTGACCTGACCCTCATGCCTTGATGGTCGGTACTGCCTGGTGTGGACGTGAGATGTAAAATATTTCTGCTGGCCAGCTTGTGTAGTCTTGAAGCGTTTGGTTCATGCACAGGCCATGCAAAGCATCAACGTCCCATCAATCAATCCATGCATCAATTATTTAATGCTAATATCCATCCATGTTGTCGTTAGCACGGTGGTCGCACGACTGTGCACGGCCAAAGCATACAAAATTAGTCGCTTGGGCCAGGCTACTTGCGATGTCCGGAGTTCAGCCAGGATAATTAAAGTGCAGGAACCCAGCCCAGCGGGCTTTCTTTTTCATAGGGTAGCAACCAAACAAGCGTGCATGAAATCCAGCCACAACCCCAGGCCACGCAAAAGATGCTCACGACGCAAGCCAAACAGGCCTTGTATCTCCCTGGTTCACACATACACATGTCTCGCTCGCGCTATACATATAGACCCATCCAACACTCTCCGCCCTTGTTCTCTCTCCATGTGACACGCACCCCCTTAAGTACCATAATCCCTCACTCCATCATAGGCTCTGTTTGGATCCATGGGTTAGAGTTAGTTTGGGTTAGTTTGGAGTCAACTAACCCAAAAAGATCCAAACAGGAGGGTTTTTTTAGGTTATATGCATCTAACCCATCCTTTAAAACTAACCCATCCAAGAGGTGCTTATTTGGGTTAGTTCTTCTCGGGACCACTAATAAACACTTTTTTCTCTCGCTCTCCCCGCAGCAGATCCCTCCCCACTTCCTCGAAGCTTCTCGTCCTCTCCCTCCCTCCCTCTCGCACCGCTCGTGAAGGTGCCTCGCCGTATCCGTGCTCCATCTAAGCCTGCCATCCAAACACCTCTTTACTTATAGTTAGTTCAGTGTTAGAATCCAACTCTAACCTCTAACTGAGTTAGAGTATCCAAACAAGGCCATAGGCGCAAGCACTCCCCCCTCCTAAGTATGATTATCTCTTACTAGCCATCAGGAACACACGTATTGTCTCCTTCCATCCATACGTCTATCTCGATATCTCTCGGGGCATCTTCTATCACGCAGACACCTTGTCACTCGATCTCCCACCCATGTAGTCCCATCACAATCTCCGTGGGATCTCTATGACAAACATACACTCTCTCCTCCCCATGTCTGCATTTTCTCCAGACGTCTCACTCGACCTCTCTCCCTTGTTTGACAGACCCCTTTTGGCCACGTGCTAGGGGTCTTCCTCTCTCGGTTCCAAACAACCACACACTATCTCCTCACCTTGTCTCCGTTGTCGAAGATGCATGTGTGATATGTTTGCATAAGACACGACGCTTTTTCTCCACTTTTATCGTGTGTTGTCCATGTCTCTTTCACACACGCACACACACTTTTTCACTCTCTCTCTCTCTCTCTCTCTCTCTCTCTCTCTCGTCGGGGGACTACATCACGTCGATAAGCATATGGATGTTTTGAAAAGTCAAACCTCAGAAAAGTTTGACTAGGTATATGTGGAGAAAAACATTTACATCTGGAACGATCATTAGATTCATCACAATACTTCATACTATCATTTATCTTTGGTATTGCCGATATAAGTAATTTCTTTATAAACTTGGTCAAATTTTCATAAGTTTGACTTTAAAAAAATGTTGTAACTACATTATCGAACGGAGGGAGTAGCTCTTTCTCTCTCTCTCTCTGCTATCTCTCACGGGCCTCCCCTCTCACTCGAACTCTCTATACCGACGGATTATACGCTCACTGTGTCAGCGTATAGCTCTGTATATTGTTTAGTTGACCGGTCAACCAATCCACATGCTGTGTTGTCAGCTCGTGTTCTGTATCTTGGTGTGCTGGCCCATGTGGCAGTGGGTGAAAATAAGTAAACTAGAGGCCCATCTGACACGCGGTGAAGGAAACAAAGTTGAAACCACTCGGGGTAGCACCCCGCACGCTAGTAAATTGAGGGCGCATTGAGGACAAACTTCTTGCGTGCGAAGGACGCACTCGCGCACAATTCACCACTGCGCGGCGGCATGCACAGAAGGACGCACTCGCGCACACCCAGCACACAACACACACCAGCACACGTGTACACCGGCGTCGCCGCCGGTTGAGATGGACGGCGAGGCAGCGAACAAGCGGAGGCCGCTCGAGCCAAAACTTCATCCGGCGAGCCTGGACTTCATCAGCAGCCTCCTCGACGACATGCTACTTGTCATCATCGGCCTCCTCCCCACCAAATCTGCCGTGCAGACCGCCCTGCTCTCCCGGCGGTGGCGCCCCCTCTGGCGCTGCGTCCCCCTCAACCTCACCGGCCGACAAATGCCTCTTGAACGGGATTGCAAACGCATGGCCGCAGTCTCCAAGATCCTTTCATCGCACCCTGGGCCAGCCAAACGCCTTGACATCCGCATGTTCAGTACCAACTGCAAGGTCCAACCCAAGTTCGACGAGTGGTTCTTATCCCCCGCCCTAGATCAGCTCGAGGAGCTCAGCTTTGAAGCTGGACGATGTCACTCTCTGCCGCCGTCCGCGCTCCGCCTCATGCCAATGCTGCGCCGCGCCAGCTTCAGCTCCCGCTATCTTCCCTAGATTAATGCCGCGCCCGCCCTTCTTCTCCCTCAACTCAAGCAGCTCGACCTCTTCGACATTGTCATCTCGAAGAAGGCTATGGAGCACCTGCTCCGCAGCTGCATCAAGGCCGAGTACCTTCGTCTTGAGCAGATCCACGGGTTCATTAGCCTCCACATCGCCTCGATGAATCTCCGATGGATTTATGTGTCTTGTTGGCCCCGCAACAAGACATCAATTGGGAAGAGATCACTCCAGCTGTTCCATGTTATGGTCATTGAGAATGCGCCTTTCCTTGAGAGATTGCTTGTATCGGATCTAGAAGGTCCAACAAAAATCAGGGTCATTGATGCGCCGAAATTGACAGCGTTGGTGTACTCGTCTGCCAAATTCTCCGAACTCTTTATTGGATCCGTAATCGTTCAGGTACAACACTCATCTTCTTCTCCGTCTTCTTGAAATTCACATTTTTAAATTTCTTCTTGATGTATTTACTGACCGTCTTCCAGAAATGATTCCCACAAGCTTGACCCGTCCATGCGACAAAGTGAAGATCTTAGCACTAAAATCTATCGGCCCCAATCTGGATCAAGTTGTTGGATTCCTTACATGCTTTCCATGCACGAAGAAGCTACTCATCGAGGTGAAACTTATTTCCAATTAGTAAACGGTAATCACAACGTAGCTCAATTTTTTTCGTAATTTTCCCAAATTACGATGACAAGTGTAGTGTTCAAAACTACATCTACGCACTGCACCGAAAGAAATGTTTTTAGTATTTTTTCTCGCGTGATCACCTGCATCATTTTTATGCTGTACTACTATAGTAGCCTAGGCTAGTCATAGTGGAAAGTAACTTAGACTACTCCAGTAACTCTATGGTTACCCTAAGGGCAAGTACTACATCCGTCCTGGTTTACTCTTCCAATTTTGTAGTATCAAAATTTGACCATAGATTTAACTGACAAAATGTTAATGCATGTCACTAAGAACTATATCATTGGATTCATATTTGAACATAATTCCAAATGGTGTAATTTTTAGTGACATGCATTGGTATTTTCTTAGGTAAATCTATGGTCAAAATTTTATTCTAAATACGAGGTAGTATTCCCTCCGTCCGAAAATTCTTGTCTTACATTTCTTTAGATACGGATGTATCTAACACTAAAATGTAACTAGATACATCCGTATTTAGACAAATTTAAGACAAGAATTTTGGGACGGAGGGAGTACAAAAGTGGGCTATGTAGGCCAAAACATGTGCCAAATTCACTTGTGATGCATTTGGCATCGATGCCCCTCCATTGCTCACCTGGTGCCCCAATCTGGAGCACCTACTTTGCTCCGGTGCCAAATTAACTCAGCAATGAAAAAACACTGCGTGGGAGAGAGAGAGAGAGGACTGAGGCAATAAAAAACACTTGTTTGGGAGAGTGAGAGGCTGTTGTAGTTGGTTTGATTGATTTGTTTATACATGTGGGTCTGTGTGCACAGCGGTGCCAACTCTCTCACATCGCAAGAGCGGTGCCAAAATCTTTTGATTTGACATCGATGTGTATTATGTGGCATACTTTTGCGAAATATGGCATCGGCCACATAGTGGAAGGCAACAAATGCCCAAGCTCTTCACGTGATCCTAGTTAAATGAGAGGAAATAGAAACAGAGAGAGAGGGGGGGAGAGAGAGAGAGTGAAAAAATATCACTAGCCAGCCAACCCTATCGTATGAGCGAATGATAATTGTACCTCTTGATGACACGGCAATCTTATGCAGCCAGCTGCTCTAATATGTTCTCTTCTTTTGCAGATAAAAAAAGACCCGAAAGTGAAAAATGTGTTGCACTATAACAATCTCATCGAATGACTTGATCTCCATCTTACAGAAACTGATTTGATCGACACGAGACAGCACATCCGAGATTAAATTGGCCAGTTCTTTGTTCCGGAGGCAAGTGTCTTTGAAGGTAATGAGGTTTGGCGTTCTCTGGCGCAACAATGAATGGCGTGCTGATCACCGCAAGCGTCTAAGCCTAAATGACAAAGTCTCCGCAGAAGCTGAATTTGTTTTTGAAACATCAAGTGGCCAGAGACGCGAAAACTTATTTGACCATTAGTGACTTGTCAGGGCGGTGGATTTTAGTTTGTACGATAATGCTGCATCCACCTAAAGTAAGGGAAGTTCTTACGTGAACTTCCTAGGTGCAGCATCACTCCTAACATTTGTAATATCAGTTTGAAACTTGTAATATTGCCATGTCCTATTCCTGCGTTTTCAAAATCCTGCGAATCAAACAGGTCCTGGGTTGGTGATGATGTTGTGCCTTCCATCTTTCACCAGTAGCCGTCGGATCTAGATCTGACGCATACAAACCAAGCTTCTCCATTTTTGCAAAAAGATGCCCGCACTTGTTCCCTATTTACAAACAACTCCTTGTCTCTCACAATCAGCCTTATCTCCTCCCCACCACATCTAGAAGGTCGTGGAAAAATCAGCACGATGGCTGCCGGAGGAGTCCACCCCCAATCTTGGTGTTCCGTGCAATGCACGGGCATCTACGCACGGGAAATCATGTCGAACAGGGCTAGTTGTAAGCAGGCTAGCTCTACAGCCATGATGATAGTGACTGTAGATGGTGAGGCTGACTATGGTATGCCGAACACGGCGCCTATACTCAGGTTTCATCTCCGGTGCAGGGTCTTGTCACTTCACTATGAGGAGCAGCACGTAATAATTTGACCAACGGGTAGTACAGTGCTAGTACTCCTAGGAGTACTACATTGGTAGTACTACTACTAGTACTAGTAGCACCACCGTTTGGATTTAGGAGTACTACCACGTCCATCTGGATTTTAGTATTTGACTAGCAATATCTAGTAATGCATGTCACAAAAAATGCACTACTCCCTCTGTAAATTAATACATGGTGTTTATTCCTATCGGCGAGAGAACTTAATGTTTTCTTGCTAACTAGAGTCTTAATAGGATTACATGCAATGAACTAAACACTGCATGTCATGTTTGGTAGTCTCAAGTCATTGAAAGCATGCACGGCCCACATCTCTCATTGGTTGATATGTCACGAAATAAGAAACAAGGAGGGAGTTAATGCACCGTGCCCAAGTGTTTTGGGATTATTTGGTTTTCGTAATGTGACTTACACAACATTTTTGTTTACATGCATTAACATTTTATTAGTTAAATCAAAGGTCAAAACTTGGCTAAAATGCAAAGGGGACCAATAAACCAAGAACATCAAACTTCTCTCGTCTGGCCCCAACTAGAGGTCCGGTGAGATGACTATACTGCACCGGCACGGAGGGGGCGCAGCTTCATTGACTTACGTCAACTACCTTTGGGTGAATGACACGTGGGCTCAGGGGGTGGCTAGCCCACCTACCATACAGCCAAAGGCAGGTGCAGTAGAGGGCCGAGGAGTAGTACGAAATCCTATGCACCTACGCACACTAACCAAGGGCAAGAGTGATCACTCGAATCGCAAGATCAGTTGACTAGTAGAAGCTAAGCTAGACCCATGGAGGCGATGAGCGCGAGCATCAGTCGTCTGTGCCAGATGGTCCACGACGCCGGCCTGCGGCCCGGCAACAAGGAATGTCTCCAGCTAGTATTTCTTGAGGCCGGCAGGGCGAGGGGCCGCTTGGAAGACAGCTTCTCTCCTTGTTTGACGAGGTCCTCGTCGGTTTCCTCGACAAGTTCACCGTCGTCAAGAAGCTCACGGACAACTTTGACGTAAGCCTTCAACCGACGCGCCCAGGCTCTGCGATGCCCGCCACCCTCAACGGCCACTATGGTGACAACCTCTTCGACGACCTTGGTGGCTTCGCTGACCGCTCGCCGTCAGCCGAGAATGTCCACCTTGAGGTCGCTTGTTGCCGCAATACCGGGCGCAGAAAGACACCATGGACATAATCACCCACGTCTCACGCCGCATGCAAGAGGAGGACGACAGGACGCTGGCCTTCTTGGACCGCAGGGCAACCTTGGACGACTGCTCGGAAGCACGTTGAGCTCGCCGCCAACGCCCGCTGCTCCTCACACGCCGGTTGGTGACCCGGCGCACTAGGGCATGAGGATGTCGTTGATGGATCCGTATGTATTTTTATCTTTCCACAAATCCATGTAGTAGTATATGATACTATAGTAATTATCTTACCTTTCGCATCAACTTCATAATTTTCGTGACGTACACCATGCATGAACGGGCGCCAGTAACCAAACTTCTCATTACTCTAGGCAAAATCGTTATTTTCTATCTATCGATCGCGCCATGGAGCAGAACCAAATTTTACAAGTTACGAGTTCAAAAGGAAAAGCCTGCCGTGTTCAAGGCCGCACCCCACACGGTTGGTCCGGCACGCCGCTCAAGCGGGAATGCGTGCGGTGTTGCATTTTCACTTACAAGTGGGGCCGTAGTTGAGCAAACCGACTATCGACAAACCCCCACCCCGCCCACCGCGCGATGGCTGAGAAAACAGGAGGGAGAAGAGATGGCTGTAGCATGGACTCCAAGAAAATTGGTGTCGAATGGGACTCGTGTGGGTGGCGTGTGCCGTACTGCTAGACGTGAATGCTAGTTATGGCCCATGGCACCCCACTATATCGAGCCTATATCGAGGTACAATACATAGAACAAATTTCCTGCAGTCCGTGCTCAGCACTCCTGTATCTCTCTTCTCAGCCAGCCAGCGGACGCGCGGAGCCCATCGTCTGTTTGCTCACATGCAGTCCCACATGTTTGTGAAAACGCAAGCGGACCCACTGAACTTGCACATCTTTCACCTCGACGTGCTGGTGATGAAAAACAAATCCAAGAAAGATCTTCGGTGGCCACTTTTGGAGTTACTCAAGAGTAGTAAGATTCTATTTACATTTTAACCCAAGATTCACATCTCGTGGCTTCAACTTATCAACTACCACTCTATTTTCTTTCATGACACGACACGGATGTCGGATGTCCCACGTGTAGGCAAAAGGAGGAAGAACCCGACCAAATCTTCGGTTGTGCTCTCGGATTAGACTAGTTGTGCTAACTTAAAATTTTTATTGTGTACTCCCTCCGTTCCGAAATACTTGACTTCCATTTGTCCAAAAATGGATGTGCCTATATCTAAAACATGTCTAGATACATATATATTTTGACAAATAGAAGGCATGTATTGTGCAATGGAGGGAGTCGAATGGATGCAAGTTTTTGTATTGGGAAGAAGAGTACATCCATATATTGATAGAGCGCAATTTAGTAGATGTTCTATCACTTTTAGCTAGCACAGAGGCTATAGATGAGATTAGTGCACTTGTTGATACTCCTACTTGGTATGCGTGTTGCTTCTTAGACGCAGAGAAAAGCGGACCGGAGGGAGTACTAGAATAGAGGCTAGACATGAGACTAGATGCGAGGAAGCAACGTCTACTTCTTTACACTCGAAGAAGAAAGAAGCACGCAAGATCGAGCCTCCGCAGATCAACAATGAATGCATTGAGAAGGCACTAATCCAACTTACAGGAGTAGTAAAATGTATTCTTGTGGTTCTTGTTTTATTTGGTCTTGCTTTTCTAGTCAAAATTATCGTTGGAGTTCGTGCAAAACGGAGGTCCGTTTGGGGTCGTGCGTTGCAGTTGGCCTTACAAGTGGGACCGCAGTTAAGGAAACCGACTATCGGCAAACCCCCACCTCGCCCGCCGCGTGATGGCTGAGTTAGAGAAATGATGAGGTTGAGGAGATTGCTCTAGCACGGACTCCAAGAAATATGATGTCAGATGGAAGTCGTGCTGGTGGCGTGTGCCGTACTCCTGGACGTGAATGCTTGTTCTGGCCCATGCCACCCTACTACTCCTACTAGTTAGTACTACTATATAGTACTACTAGTATTGAGGATTCGAGGTGCTGGTTACATAGTACGGTATGGCTACAGTAAAAACACCCGCACGACGCGCAAAGCATGTGAAGCTAGTACAAATAGTGTACTACTATTGTTGGTTGGCCCCATCCGATAACCTGTTGCAATGCACGTACAATTATGTATTCGGAAATTTTTTTTGCCTCGTCGCACCACTCACTCACGTAAGCAACTCGAAGCCATTCATAAATTTAGTAAGTTTATCACAGGCATATCATTTTATTACATACAACAGGTCATCAACCCACATCGACAACGAGGATACATTATAAATACTAAAGTTTTCACCACACAACAAATAACAAGCAATAAAATGAACTTCAACTCAACCATTCCTCGGTGTTGGAAACGCTTGCTTTGAACCACAAGTGATTCTCTCGACGGGCCATCCATTGTCGATCCGGAGACCAACGCAGATCGATCATCCAGTGCTGAAGCGGCCTACTATATTAGTACTGTGGTAGGGAACCACCCAAATGTCTCGAGGTATAGACACGCTTGCTTCTCATAAATGGTAGTAACATTGTGTCAACAACAGTTGGATCGCCTTTCACCATCATTGGATAGTTTTGTCCAAGGAAGAGCGAAGTTTTCTCCAAGACTATCAATTATGTACTGTGGAGAAGGAGTTGGCGCTAGCACACTAGTATCCATCCCGAATACCATGCAACGGGTGTTGGAATAGGTCCGGAGAGTGCGACCATGGGAGACTACACCTAATTCCTTAGCAGTAACATCATCAGTGGGCTGTATACACACGAGAAGAGGTGATCCATCGGAATTAGTTGCCAGGCGCCAAATAGTATATGGGCGCTGCTCGTCCTCATGCTCGTGATCATCACCATCATCATCTCCCCTTGGTTATAAAAATCTTCAAGTATAGGTGGTGGAATGTTCACAGGACCTTGGAAACACAAGAAGAAGGTTGGATGCATGTGGATGAAACAATTATAATTACGGTGGAAGACAAACGTGCAAAACAACGAGGATGCCATGCAAAAACAAAGGCTACACGAGTGGTGGCAGCAAACACAAGGCCCTCGTATTGAATTGCATCACAAGACTCATCCGTACGTAAACTGGTTTTGAGCAATATCCATCCAAATAAACCACTGACGACGGCAACAAGCTTGTCGAAGATAGCAACAACTTCATAGTTGTTGTAATTCCAAGAGCGGATGGGGACTCGAGAAATTGCTATCTTCCGTAGAAGACAGTCACCATGATTGTATTTGAACATGTGTACAATACCAGTGTGCTCAACCTCTGGGAAGTCTGCTAAGACTTTTGGAAGTGGAACCCGTCACGAGTGTACACATTCACAAGTTCCCACTCGCAGTTGGACCCAATGTAAACAACCCAATCTCCATTTGCGCCTACCCAAGCCTTTCCCTCAAGCGATGGCATCTTAACATCATACGTATCATTATCAAGAGGCATCAACTTGCACAGGGCGAGGCCTCCGTCGTGACGGCGCCAGTCATCAGGGTCACGGCGAAGAAGATAGGGGAGATCAAACCGCTCCTTGACTCTTGGGTTCCTTGTAATGATGTTATTAGTTGAGTCGAGAATTTGCTTGAACGAACCTGCCATGCTAGCCGAGGTGATGACGTCGCACCGATCAATGAGTTCCTCCACCACGTCATCTTTCAGATCGGGGCAAGAATAACGGGTCAAGCTTCCGTCCTGTTCCCTCCATGGAGAAGACGATCGAACAATGGCAGAAGAAAGGGTGAAGGGCTGAAGGAAACTGGAGGAGGGAGAGGAAGAGCGTGCGACAGCAGTTCCAAATCGAGAGGGAAAGGCAAAGAGTCGGTGGACGGTTACCAGTTTGCCACGGTTCACGAAGGGGCGCCCCGGCCTACACGTCGATTCGGAAATACTCCTACTACTCGCCGTCGTCTCACTGATATGTGGATCTGGACCACATGTCAACGAGACATGGTGTGTAATTTCTCGTGCAAAATGCGATCCGGCGCGTTGGTCGAGGTGCCGCACTAGTTATCGGCCTTTTTTTTTTTAATGGCGCGCCGTTCAGTTTTGAAGTACGACTAACTGGTACTGTATGCAGAGAAAATATAAACTACTCTACCACTACTCCACCTCCAGTACTAGTAGTATAAAGAAGATATATAGGATGGAGCTCCATCGCTTTCTTGCCAAGGGCTGCCCACTTGCTTCTCACACTACCACCCTCTCTCCAGATCTAAAAAAGACGGGCCCTCTCTCCCTCCTCACCGGTGGTCACAGATCCGCCGGGGAAGAAAAGGATCTGCAGCGTTGACGCACTTTTCGTCGTCGGGCGAAGCGAGGTCACGATCGACGACAAGGCCGTCCTCTCGGACCTAAGCGCTGCTGGGTCGCTGCCGTAGTGTGCGGAGGATGATAACCACGATAAGCCACTTCCTCACGACCCTCGTGTATGCTACCTCTTTTGAACCATACCCTTGTTCTATTACCCCATCCGCACGCCGTTGCATGTGGATCTTTTTCCACTCCACCATCCTCCCAATTTGCTATCCTCTCGCTCTGCTGGCCACGCAGCATTTAAAAACCATAATTTGAACTATTAAAGGAAACACAACATCAAGCAGACTAATGCATGTCTGGGTTGAATAAGGAAAGGAAGGGAGACTGTACTGTCCAAGAGAGTAGGAATCGAACCCGCATCTAGGTTGAAAAGGGGAAAATCAGTAGCTAAGGAACGAGTCTCGTGTATCTTGGTTGAAGAAGGGTAGAAAGGCATGACAACACAATAGAGAATGACCAGGTCGATCGGTTTGTTGTCCTAACATAGGAAAAAGGTGGCTAAAGAGAACAAAAATGGGACGTAATCCACATATGCTGCCTGGATATTTGTTGCTCTTGTCGGATTTCGGGTTCCGGCAGACCCTTAAGGTTCGTACTCTGGGGTGCGCGCGGAGATCCAACCCTCCACCGTCTCGTACCTCGCCGAATCGCAGGGACCTAAACTACTCGAAAGAACAGCACAAGAGACACGAGATTTATACTAGTTCGGGTCACCGTTGTGGTGTAATACCCTACTCTAGTTTGTGGTGTGGTGGATTGCCTCTTGGGCTGATGAGGAACAGTACAGGGAAGAACGGCCTCGCGAGGATCTGTTCTTGGTGGGTGAGATGAACTGCTAGGTGGTGTCCCGTCGCTCTAGCTTGAGGATCGGGTCTCTATCTCCCTCTCTGGATTCCAAATGCCGGATCTTCTTCCTATCCGATCGTCCTCACGGATCGTCCCCCTACTATGGTGGCTAGCTCTACTTATATAGACGAAGGCCCTGGGCCTCTTCCCAAATATTGAGCGGGAAGGGCGCCAACAATTGGCCATTTTGAAGGGGAACGGCGGGTACACTTATCCTGACTAAAGTTGGTCCTCGCCGCCAAAGGCTCGGTGATGACGCTCGCTTGGGCTCCACGATGACTCCCTTCCAGCCGTTGGTGCTGGTCTTGGTCTTGTTGCACGAAACGGATGCCTTTGCTTGATGCTCTCACCGCGCTTGCTCCCTTTGCACCAAAGAGGAAAGGAGGACGCTGGCGCTGGCCGGGCGCCCGATCGGGCGCCTCTTGGTCGCCATGGCTTGCGTCATGGGCACCTCGCGAGGTACGCTGCCTTAAACACTCCGCCTCCTCATGAGCTGCCTCGACGAGGCCGTGCTCGAGGAAGCTCCTTGTCGTCCGCCCCGCGAGGCTTGGCCCCTCGTGAGGGTCTTGAGCTTGTGTTGATGAAGATGGGCTGTCCTGGGCCTCCTTTGAGCCACGCCGCAGGCCGCAGGCAGGCAAGTCTGGGGACCCTGTTCCCAGAACGCCGACGGCTCTGGGCAACCATACCTCCCTCACCACTCTGCGTCCGTGGAGGTACATCGTACTGGTGCGCCCACTGTCTGAATGGGCCTCCCATGCTCATATTGCCACTTTTTTATCTGTTAGTATAACGCCACAATAAGTCAAGCAATGCTACTGCTAAAGTGATGCCACATTTAACTAATGCCGCTCTCAGTCTAATGCCACAGATAAATTTAAGCAGTGCCATTTAATGTCACTGGATCCAGGGTTAGCTGTTGATTGTGGATGTATTAAAGATTTTTCAGCTAAGGTATTCTAATGATGTTGCACAACCAGTATACCAACGATGAAACTTGTTACTACCTTCAGATTTTTGCATTGTTAATGCTTATAGATTACATACCTCACTTTCATGAGATAAGTTAATTTTTTTGTACAGTGTCACCAAAATGCCAAGGCGCTGATGTCATTTTATTTTGGTTAAACTGCACACAATTATGAAGACAAGAGGAAAGGTCAAGAGTGGGCACCTCCTCCTCCGGCTGTTCTCTTGATTATCAAGAGGAAAGATCAAGTTTTTATGTTTGATCGATTATCAAGAGAAAACTACTACCTGTTTTTCTAAATACTGGACGTTTGGGTACTTTAAATTGAACCGCGAAAACGTCTTATATTAAGATACAGAGGGTGTAGAGTTCACTCAAATTATCCCGGCAAAGCTAGTCACAACTTTGTTAAAATTAATGTTCATTATGTTATCGGAGGAGGTATGTATGTTTTTCTCTAATGCCTGTCTACTACATACCTGACATCATGATGTAATGTTAAGTCATTTCCTTTTGTACAGTGTAACTAAATTGTCAAGGCGGTGATGGCATTTTATTTTAGTAGAACTGCACAAAATTTGCTTAAAAGAAGAGGAAAGGTCAGGAATGGCTCAGTTTTTAGAAAAAACTATGTATGCCTTCGACATCACCGTTGTTGCTTTATTTATTCCTTCAAACAGGTGGTTAGAAACAGTCTTGCTACCTTTTCCCATTAAGAAATTGGAATGCTTATATTTGTGAGTCTATGCTTCAACTAGTGCCACTTTTATAGTAATCACAATTTCTATATCTATGCAAACAGGGATGCTCGATTTTAGTGGAGCTGCACAAAAAGTCCAACTGGTTCAACATTAGGAGCATGATTTTTCCAAACCTTTATATCCAATTGGTGGCACTATGGGTTGTTCATTACGAAGGTACATGGTTTGTTACTATCTTGCTACTCTTTTTGTACTGTCATTAGATAGTAATACTAGTGCTTTGCATGTGAATTTATTGGCAGGGTGGACCTACATTGGAGGTGCAGGACAGGATTCAATGATTGGATGCTCAATTTCGGTTGTATCGATTTCACCTCTTCCATCACTGCGAACATGGTGTGGTATATATTTACTAGCTGCTTGATATTTGTGGAGACAGAGATGTCTGCCCGTTGCTATTTGGCAAACAAACAAAGTGTCCGCAATTTTGGTTGAACTGCACAAGAGAATAGTATAGTCACTGCATGCAGTGCCATTTGAAAATAGACACAAAGATTGGATAATCACTTCATGAACTACAGAAAAGTAGTACTGTACTATTTACTGGCCAACACTTGGTGCTTCATTTCTTTGGTCTAATTATACAATGGGCATCATTCTCCCTAAGTTAAAGTTTGTATTCCGAAAATAGTCTCACGGTGTGAACGAGAGAAGACCAAATCATATTGCGGTGGATGTTCCTCCATCATGTGTGGTTCATTCTCATGGTTCCAAATTGTTGGTGAAACCACTTACGTTTGCAAGAGGAATTGTAGACTTCACAAACAAATTTGTCTTTCAGTCTATACTGAATGTTGGCCAAGAGAAGCATCCATGTTAGTAGGAAGAACAGATGTTTTTTCTAGATCTTTGCTTTTGGAGCTACATATTTGTATATGATCTGTGAATCATTGACATGCATTAACATGTTGATCTTATGTATGGGAATCGTACTAGTTAGTTTTAGTTGCAATGCAAGATCCGAAGTGGCTGATCTTTGCTTTTGGAGCTACATATTTGTATATGATCTGTGAATCATTAAGATGCATTAACAGTTACTTATTTCTATTCGCTCAGTGTTTACAAGTTACTGATCGATCACTAGCTAGCCTACAAATGCGCACCTGGCAGTTTTATTTGCGACGCAAGATGCGAAGTGGCAGTTTTTTGAATAAAAATGCCTACATCTGAAGAAACTGACAAGATACACTACCGATCCTACACAGATAAAAATGCCTACCTCTGAAGAAACGGACAAGCTACACTATCGATCCTACACGGATAAATAGCGTATCACGCACGTACTACCTCCTTTCCAGTTTGCAGGGCTCAATTCAAGAAATGACCTACTCGATCCTACACGAATAAATAGCAGATCACGCACGTACTACTCGGTTTGCAGGGCTTAATTCAAACCTCTCACCAACCAAGGTACTCCCTCCGTTCGGGTTTATTAGTCCCGTGAGCAAAGCAGCAAGACCAAGGCATGGCAATAATTAACGGCATGCAGAAGTTTAAGCCTAATTAATTCCAGCGATTTAAGTGGCTGCATGCGTGCCCTCGGCTGTGACTTCGTTGCATCTTTGCCCGCGTCATGCCTGCGGCGATTACGAGTGCTCGCATGCAGCCGGCCATAATTAAGGCAGCTAAGCGATGCGAAAAAAGATACGCTTTAATTGTTGCGGGCTTTTTAAATCCGTGAAATCATTATTGACAAGGAGGGAGATGATTCGAGTGCACTTTCGTTTGACCGCCATGCTTGACATGCGACCCATCGACGGGACGGCATACGGTCATAATTTCAGTTTCCCTAGTTTTCCAGGGCAAGCTAGCGCTAAGCCATTATGCATTGAATTCCGATGGTATCGCGCTACCTTCCCCCTATAAGTATTGTTTCCCGGCATTCTCCAGTGCCACCGTGACCCAACTCGCCATATCCTCATAAGCCCCCACCAGCCCGACGTCGCTCGCCAAGTCCGCCATGCCCCCGCCCGTCCGCGGTAGGCGACGCTGGAGGCGGTCACCGCCGGAACTAGTTTTCAGTTTTTCACTGGAAGGCAGACGGAGGGAGGAGGCATTCTATCTGTCTTTAGATGGCAATGCGCAGATCGAGGAGTTGTTGGAGCGCGACCGCATGGCGGAGGAGCAGGAGTTGTTGGAGTGCGACCGCCTGGCGGAGGAGCAGCGTAACCCCAATTTGCACCGCCAGCGGGACATGGAGCAGCAGCGCACCGACGCTCTAAGTCGCGAGCAGATTGCCCGCAACTGGACCGACTACGTGGAGGCCGGCGGCCGGCAAATAGCCCTGGAGGCTGTCGGGCACGCACGCGTTCGCGACGCCGATTTTTACTACCATCTCGTCAAGTGGGTTTCCCGCCTGGAAGCCGAAGCTTCGGTGGACCACGCCGGCAAGGAAAGGGCCAACGCGCCCGAGCAACGCGCCCTATCGCACCTCTAGCAAGTCTGAGGCGAGGCGCAGGACGCCGGTGCCGGTGTTTAGCGTGTACCGCCGACATCATCTAGTTAGCTAAGAGTAAGTTAGTACTTGTCTAGTGGAAGTAGATAGTTAACTTGGCTATGATGGTTGTCAACGTGGAAGTTCAGTACTCTATATGTGGATCAGACCTGTTACTTTGCTATGAATGTTGAACTTTCCGTTTGAACGTATGGAATAGGCTGTTATTTTTTTAAATGGGTTGTATTTGTCCTCCACGGTTTTAGAGGCTGACTTGTGGGCCTAGCGAAGTTGACGCATACACAATCAGGAGATGATTGTACGTGGAGAGGATGACAGCATGGACCTGCCAAGGTCATGGCAGTACGCAAGCAAGTGCCTCCTTATTTCAAGCCAATAAAAAAATGGCTCCTCCTAGTGGATTTCTGACATCTGGGTCCCATGACATTGTCAACGTACTCAATAAATGAGAGAATTGCACAACGAGCGGCTGACACCAGGGACCCAACAGCTCGCCAAGTTATTTTTGTTTTGGGTTAATTTGACAAATGCCTCCGAGAAATGCCACTGCAATTTCCAAACTTTGAAGAATGCCATTTCATGCCATTTCTAGTGGCATTTTTTGAAGTCTGGAGTGGCGTTTTTCAAAGTTTGCAAACTGCTGTGGCGTTTTTCAAAGTTTGCAAAAATTGCAGTGGCATTTTTCAAAATTTGGAAATTGCAGTGGCATTTTTATGAATCGCCATAATTGGAGTGGCATTTATCTAATATGTTTTTGAGGCGGAAGCATGGTGTCAACTGGCATGCGGGACACTCCGCATGTCTAGACAACCTTTTCTTTTATGTTTACCACAGACCAGCCCAGTAGTTTTTTTTCTTTTTGAAAATGGCTAGCCCAGTTTTTTTGTGATTTGTCAAGTAAGTCACTTTATCAGGGCTGTTGGGCTAGACGAGGAGAGCTTCATTCGGCTGGCCGAGAAAATGGCCTATCAGTAATGAGAAATGGGTTGTACATTTTTAAAACACATCAAACCGGCAATTAGTTTCAAATATCTTTTTTTCATTTTGAAATTTTGAATTGCATTGATTTTTATGAATGGACAATTTATTGGATTTTATATTGATATACATTTTTTTAAATCAGTCTGAATGTGACTCGAAATTTCGGGATTAAAAACAGTTCAGACCACACCGACATATGCAAAATTTCGTATAATTTTTTGACCGTGGCCACAATATGGCTGTAATGCTAACAAAAAGAATATGGGCTCCAAAAAAGCCCGTAAGAATTAGCAAATGGGCTGTAAACTCTTTGAAATAATGGCAGATGGGATGTATGATGTTTTCCACAGATTTAAGGCTTTCCACAGATGGCATGTATACTGTTGGATGTCCATCCAACGGCCATCGTGCTTCTTCAATCTCTGCTCTTCCTGCTCCAGCCGCTCAAACAAGCGCCAAGGACTGCTGCTCCCTCCTCCCGTGGTCGCTGTGCCGCCACAGGCCTCACCGCCCCACCGTACTCCCATCGCTGGCCTAGCTATCCCTCTACTCACCCTCAGTCCCACACATGTTGTTATTCTGCAGTGACGGCCGACGAACCAGTAAACCCTCATACTCCTTCGCGTGGGAAATAACTGCCGAGTATTTCCTGGCTCCGTGTCGTTCCCTTCCTAGGCCTCACCGTCATCCACTGCCCTCGTGCTCTCGGTGTGGCCTGGCCAACGTGGTCAATGAACGACATCCATCGGAAGTGGACTGTACGTGGAGAGGCTGACAGCTGGGTCCCGCAAGGAAATGCCTCCTTATTACGCGCAAAATAATGATTCCTCCACCTGATATCTGGGACCCATCGAAAGAGCCTCTGTATTTCACGAAAAAATGTTACCGCCGCTGACAGCTCGGACCCACCAGCTATATCTTCGCACGCAAGGAAGTGCCTCCTTATTACGCCCAAAAAAAATACCCCCTGCTAGCTGCGACCCAGTATAGTGGGCCTACTAAGTTGACGGGGACGAAGGGCTTTGTCAACTTAGTCAATATGCACGATTCTAGCTCGACTGAACGTACGATGTCCATCCAACGGCCATAGTGCTTCTTCAACCTCTGGTCTTCTTGCTCCAGCTGTCCAATGCAGCGCCGGTCGTGCCGTCTGCTCCTGCCTCCCGTGGCCGGCTGTGTTGCCGCAGAGGCCTTACCGCCCTCATACTACTCCCACCGCTGGCCAGGCCATCCCTCCACTCCACTCACGCACACCCCCTGTTATTCTGCGACAACGACAGCGCAGCCAAACCAGTGAACCCTCGTACTCCTCTCCGCGTGGGCATCCACTGCCGCGTCTTCCCCGGCTCCGTGTCGTCCCCTTCCTAGGCCTCGCCGTCGTCCACCGCCGTGGTGCTCTCGGCATGGTGTGGTCAATGTGGTCAACGACCGAATTCCATCGAAGAATATCAGACGTGGAGAGGCCGATACCGGGTCCACGGCAGCCGCAAGGAAGTGCCTCCTTATTACACGGAAAATAATTATTCCTCCACCTGACAGCAGGGACCCACTGGACGGGCCACCAATATTTCGCGAAAAAAACGTTTGCCCCTGATTGCTGGGAGCCACCCGACGGGCCACGTATTTCAAAAACGTTCCCCCTGCTGTCAGCTCGGACCCACCGGAAGTGCCTCCTTATTACGCACAAAAAAAAGAATACCCCCAGCTAGCTGGGACCCACCTTGGTGGGAGGCTGACTTGTGGGCCTACTAAGTTGACGGGGACAGAGGGCTTTGTCAACTTAGTCAATATAAACGATTCTAGCTCCAAAGGACGTGACGATGTCCATCCAACGGCCGTAATGCTTCTTCAACCTCTGGTCTTCTTGCTCCACCGCCCAAAGCAGCGCGGTCGTGGTGTCGCATGCTCACGCCTCCTGTGGCGGATGTCTTTGCCGGAGGCCTCATCGCCTTCTACTATTCCCACCGGCTGGCCAGCCTGCGCGACGGCAGCCTCACACCGCAACCGAACCAGTGAACCCTCGTACTCCTCTCGGGCGCGGGCTTCCACCGCCGCGTCTTCCCGGCTCCCCGTCGTCCCCTTCCTCGGCCTCGCCGTCGTCCACCGCCCTGGTGCTCTCGGCGCGGCGTGGTCAACATGGTCAAGGAACAATTTCCATCGGACGTGGACTGTATGTGGAGAGGCTGACAACTGGGTCCACGACCGCAGCAAGGAAGTGCCTCCTTATTACGCGCAAAATAATTATTCCTCCACCTGACAGCGGGGATCCACCGGACGGGCCACCGTATTTAGTGAAAAAAACGTTTCCCCCCGCTGGGACCCACCAATTACATCTTCGCGACGCAAGGAAGTGCGTCCGAAAAACGATTCGCCTCGACCGCTGGGACCCACCAGCTACATCGCCGCATGCAAGGAAGTGCCCGACCGCCGGGACCCACCTGGTCGAAGCGTGCGTAAGCGTTGTCATTCTGGTCGCGAACGTAATGCGTACATACTAGTCGATGTAGAGGCGCCGCGACGCCTCGTAGATGTAGAGGCGCCGCACGTGTCGTAGTAGAGGCGCGCGACGTAGCATGTACACGCACGCACAGCGGCGAGGGTGCAAGAAAGAAAATCTGACGCCACGCACATACGGGCAGGGTCTCGAACGCCTACCCGCGCATACGTACATGGCTGGGTCGGAACCGAGAAACAGAGTCATCGTCGTGTTCATGGGGAGCCAACCGGCTGGGTCGGAACGAAATGCGTGGTCGTGTTCATCGGGAGGGCTTGGATGGAATAGGCGATGGAAACGAGGCCTGGCGTACCGCACAACGGAGGAAACGGCCTTGTGTTCGACCGGCCACGTTCGAAAAGGGGTCCTGTTGATCGGGAGGGCCCTGGCGTACCGCAAAACGGAGGAAACGGACCTCCTACGGTCGAAGCGGGGGTCCTGTTGATCGGGAGGGGTGTGGCGTACCGCAAAACGGAGGAAACGGACCTCCTACGGCCGAAACGGGGGTCCTGTTGATCGGGAGGGGTGTGATGTACCGCAAAACGGACGAAACGGGCCTCCTACGGTCGAAATGGGGGTCCTATTCATCGGGAGGGGTGTGGCGTACCGCAAAATGGGACTCCACGTGATACTGTTCATCTCCAACGTCCACCTCCTCCAGCCTCCACGGGCTACCGTCGACCTCCTCCAGCCTCCACGGGCTCCTGTTCATCCAGCCTCCACCGCGCGTGTCGGCGTTCTGGGAACGGGGGTCCCCAGACTTGCCTGCCTGCGGCCTGCGGCGTGGCTCAAAGGAGGCCCAGGACAGCCCATCTTCATCAACGCAAGCTCAAGAACCTCGCGAGGGGCCAAGCCTCACGGGGCGGACGACCAAGAGCTTCCTCAGGCACGGCCTCGTCAGGGTGGCTCACGAGGAGGCGGAGAGTTCAATGCAGGGTACCTCGCAAGGTGCCCATGACGTAAGACATGACGACCAGGGGCGCCAGTCGGGCGCCAGCCCATGCAGCGTCCTTCTTTCCTCTTTGGTGCAAAGGGAGCAAGCACAGGCGAGAGCATCAAGCAAAGGCATCTGTTTCGGTGCAACAAGACCAAGACCAGCCCCAACGGCTGGAATGCAGTCATCGTGGAGCCTAAGTAGGCATCATCACCAGAGCCTTTGGCAGGCGAGGACCTACTTTAGTCAGGATAAGTGTACCCTCTGTTCCCCTTCAAAATGGCCAATTGTTGGCGCCCTTCCCGCTCAATATTTGGGGAGAGGCCCAGGGCCTTCGCCTATAAATAGGAGTAGCCACACTCAGAGTAGGGAGGGGATCAGATCGAGGAAATGGAGGATCCGCCATTCGGAATCCAGAGAAAGAGATAGAGACCCGATCCTCAAGCCAGAGCGACGGGACACCACTCAGCGGTTCATCACACCAACCAAGAACAGGCCCTCGCGAGGCTGTTCTTCCCTGTACTGTTCCTCATCAGCCCAAGAGGCAATCCACACACCACACACTGGAGTAGGGTAATACACCACGATGGTGGCCTGAACCAGTATAAATCTTGCGTCTCTTGTGCTGTTCTTGTTTGTTTTAGGTCCTTGCGATTCGGTGAGGTACGAGACGGTGGAGGGTTGGATCTCCGCGCGCACCCCAGAGTTCGAACTTTAAGGGTCTGCCGGAACCCGAAATCCGACATTTGGCACGCCAGGTAGGGGTCGCCGGAATCTGCCTTTCATCGCCTCGTTCTTCCTCGACCACCGCAACCATGTCTGACGCTCGTCGGGCTCGCGCCGAGCGCCGAGCCACCCTCGCCTCCCATGTCGCCCAGACGGCTCCCGTAGGCGGGCGTCCTCGTCGTTCCCCGTCACCTGCTGTCAACGCCGCCACCGGCCCGGCGGGGAACGAAAGCAACAGCGTCGCCCCAAAGACTCCGTCCATGAGGTGGGACGGCCGCACCGCCACGCCTCTGCTCACCCCCGCTGGTTCTTCGTCACGCGCGCCTCGCGCGGCCATGGAGGCCCGAGCTGCACTCATCGCGGCCAACGAGTTCCTGCGCTATCGCCCCGTCGACGACGTCTACGAAGAGTGGCTCGACCGTGTCGCCGAGCTCGTCCGCGCTGCGGGAGGCGACCCCGCGCCGTCCGTCTCGCTGCACCACACCCCGCCCCGCGCGGGCGATGAAGCTCCCGGGGCGCCTCAGCCGCCTCCTCCTCAAGACGGCGCCCTGGCCCCAAGGCGCGCGGCCCCTGGGCGGAACCCGTTCCGCCAGGCGCCGGCGCGGCAAGAGCAGAGCTGCCAAGAAGTTCCTCGCCCGCAAGAAGCTGCCCGAGCGCTCCCCGCTTCCAAAGACGTCAAGACCTGCGCTGCCCCTACCAAGGGCGCAGGGAGGCCTGCAAGACCAAGCTCTCTGCCGTCCGAGGCCCCCCGCGGGTACGGCGGGCTGCCGAGCCTTCGCCACCGAGCTGCGCAGCGTCGCGTGGCCCGCCAAGTTCAAGCCAGACCTGCCTCCACGTTACGACGGCACGGCTGACCCTACGGATTTCCTCCAGCTCTACGAGCTGGGCATCGAGGCTGCCAACGGGGATGAAAGGGTCATGGCGAACTGGTTTCCCATGGCGCTCAAGGACGGAGTCCGCACCTGGGTCCTGAATCTGGCCCCAGGCACGATCTCTTCCTGGGCCGAGATGCGCACCCGCTTCATCGCCAACTTCCAGGGTACTCGCGACCAGCCACCCGCCATGAGCGACATGCGTCGAATCAAGCAGCAGCCAGGGGAAACCTTGCAAAAGTACATCCAACGCTTCAACAACGCGCGCCTCAAGATCCCCAGGGTAACGGAGGAGGCCATCATCTCTGCCTTCTCCGACGGGCGCGGCGTGACGTCAAGATGAAGGAGGAGCTGGCGATGCATGAAGATCTGTGCACCTCCTCGAGCTGTTCAACTTGGCGACCAAGTGCGCCAGGGCTGAGGAGGGGCGCCTCTCGCTCCTCGAACTGCCTGCCGCGGATCCCGAAGAGAAGAAGTCCAAGGCCAAGGACGTGAAGCGCAAGGGGGGCTGCCGTGCTCACAGCCGAACCAGACACCAAGCGGGGCAGGGATCAGCCCGAGTCTTCCAAGGGCAGCCGGTACTGCGTGTACCATGACCTCCACACCCACAACACCAATGAATGTCAAGAGCTCCGGCCGT
This sequence comes from Aegilops bicornis, assembly GCA_021605145.1. Classification (NCBI taxonomy): domain Eukaryota; kingdom Viridiplantae; phylum Streptophyta; class Magnoliopsida; order Poales; family Poaceae; genus Aegilops; species Aegilops bicornis. The sequence goes on along the minus strand of CM038672.1, from coordinate 494,940,240 downwards.
CACAAGGCGAAGGAAGGTCGGAAGACGCCCGAGCGCAGCGACCGGGCTACGGCCGAGGAGGAGGAAGAAATGCAGACGCTGGGAAGACGCGGCCCGCGCCAAGGGTGGCGCGACCAACCTCGCGAGGACCGGCTGGCAAGACCCACCTCGCGAGGGGGGCCGAGGGATCAACCTCGTGAGGATCGTCTGCAAGGGAACGCTGGCCTCCCTCCGCTGCCGCCACCGCCAAGGAGAATCAAGACCGCCATCAGACGAGGGGCTGGGGCTTCGGGAAGCGCATGCGATCGCCTGCATCCTGGGCGGAGCTCAAGCCCCAGCCTCTCACCGCATCTTCAAGCAGTTCGCCCGAGAAGTGAATGCAGTTCTCCCCAAGCTCGAGTCCACGCGCCCTCTCAGGTGGTCAGCGTGCACCATCACGTTCAGCTCAGCGGATCAGCTCAAGTGCGCAGCCACAGCCGGAGTTCTCCCGATGCTTTTCTCCCCAATCATCAGCAATGTGCTAGTCACCAAGACCCTCATTGATGGCAGAGCAGGGATCAACGTCCTGTCCGTGGAGACATTCAACAATCTTCAAGTGCCCTACAGTCAGCTTCAGCCAACCAAGCCTTTCTCCGGAGTCACCGACGGCTCCACGGTCCCGATCGGGCAGGTCCGCCTTCCTGTCACCTTGGGGCCCGCGACAACTACTACACCGAGCTCATCAAATTCGACGTCGCCCACATTCGCCGTCAGACAACGCCATCCTCGGGTACCCGAGTTGGCCAAATTCATGGCCGTAACCCACCATGGCTACAACATCCTCAAGATGCCAGGAAGCGGCGGGGTCATCACGGTGCCCTGGGAAGAGAGAGATGCAGTGTGCTCCCTGGAGCGAGCTTTTCAGGCCGCATCACTGGAAGACCCAGACCACAGCAGCAGGATGCCTCCCGAGGCAGCCCCCAAGAAGAAGAAGACATCGACCGGCCCGGCTCTTCGAGAGACAGGCCCCTCAGGGCCCGCACCAGGCCAGGGGGAGCCTCCTTCCATTGCATAGGAAAGCGCGCCCAGCGCCCTCCTCAGGCAGGGCTCGGGGGCTCTCCCCTGGAGGGCTGCCGACCTCGCCAGGGTCTCGAGGGAGGCGCTTGGGCACCACGTGGAGGCGTGTTTCGAAGCACGTTTCCCGCAAGCAGGAGCAAGACCAGGAGGACAGAACCCCCAAGAGTTCATCACCAAGGCCATTCAGGACTTACATGAGTCAAGGGTCATGAGGGGCAACCGCCGCCTACCCGCTGTGGCCCCCTATCCAGGCGAGGATGGTGGGCTGTGCGTCTGCATCGACATACCAGGGCTCAACCGAGCCGCATCTCAAGAGCGCCTCTGGCCCTCGCGAGTGGGACGTTGCGAGGGTCCGCCCCACAGCTACGTATGCATGCCTTATGGCCTGCCAAACGCGGCTGCTGCGCACCAGCGTCTCATGAGGACCATCCTGGAGGCTCAAGAGGTCAAGCACGCCATGCGGCCTGGCGGAGATGGAGATGGCCCATGAGGAGCCGCCGGCGCCTCCGGAGCCTCCCGAGGCCCTCGGGCCTGGGGGCTCGTGAGGATCGGCTCCTGCAGCCCACCGAGTCTCCTACATCAACAACCCTTCGTCCCCAACATCACCAGGTGACATCTTTAAGTTTTATTTCCGGCTGGGAGCGCCTTCAGGGCCACATTATTTCCAGGCCACGTGGGTCCATCCCTGCGGCATGTATCCCTTTTATTTCATGTCTTTAGCTTATCCTGTTGGGGGCGCCCCTCGGGCTGCATCATCCCCAAGCCGCTCGGGCCAGTCCCAGCGGCGTGTATCCTTCATGCGCTTTCCTTAGGACTATGCTCTCGTTCCACCATGCTTGTTATTTGGTGCCTTCTCCTGGGTGGCAAAATGTTGCACGTTAAAGGGGGGTGCCTGAGCATCGCGACTCAGGGCTCCTACCGGCTCTCCAGCCCTCACCCTCTGGTCTTGTCCATGGCATCGCGACCTGGCTTGCCAACGACGGTAGAGACCAGCCCGAGAGCCGGGACCCGAGGACGTAGAGTTTCGTCATCCAACCTATCTTGCGTGTTAAAGGGGGGGTGCCTGAGCATCGCGACTCAGGGCTCCTACCGGCTCTCCGCCCTCACCCTCCGGGTCTTGTCCATGGCATCGCGACACGGCTTGTCGTGACGGTAGAGATCAGCCCGAGAGCCGGGACCTGAAGACGAGAGCACCGCATCTTGCCAAATTTGCAGGAACACACTCAAGATAAGGCCCAGAGCCAGCGCAACCCGCCTTTGAGGTAGGGCCTCAGAAGTCCCGCTACTGGCTCACGAAAGTGCCCGGCACACCTCGCGAGGCCTCTCGCGCCACTCCAAAGCAACTAACGGCAGGACTAACGATCGCCCCGGCGAGCTCTTCTTCCTTTTGTGGTGAACCTGCAGGGTCCCTCCAAGGAGCACGGAACGACCTCGCCACACAATCTCTCGCCGGCCAGGGCACGAACCTGGCGCCGCACCAGGAAGCATTGTCCTGACCCTCGAGATAAGTCACCCTCTGGGCACACTAGTCATCGCAACACCATCCCCGATCTCTTTGCAACTCCGTGTTAGGAACATCGCTCTCCTTTCTCACCGAATGATGGCTGCTTGAGCGCTAAGGGGGACCCCCTGAGCATCGCGACTCAGAGGCTGTTACCGGACCTCGGGCCGCTCACCTCTTGGCCTTGACCACGGCATCGCGACCTGGCATATCAGCGACGGCTGAAGCCGCCTTTGGGGCCCAGGACACAGCCGGTGAGCATCAAGCCCTCACGAGGTCCGAAAGGAAGAAACTGCGCTAGAACGGAATGAGCATCCCGCATTGCCTCATAACAAGGATCATATTGACAAACGAAGCTACAAATATCTTACAATCCCCGCGGGGTACATTCTTGGCTCCTTGCAGGAACAAAAGACGCGAATCCTAAGGAGTCCTATCTACAGGGACCACGGCGGCAGGCGCCGTCATCAACAGTGGGCCACCCGGTCCGGAGCCAACCCCATCCAGATCAGGGGCGGCGACGACCTGACGAGCTCGCCCTGCTCCGGGAGCGGCGCAGGCTCGGGGGCTCGTAGCTGTCGTCGCTCGTCTCCGGCGTCTACGTCGCCTGTGAAGCTGCCAAGGGAGCGGGCGGTTGGCCTCTGTCTCACCATAGCAGGACCCCGACCACCTCTCCCGGGGCAGCACTCTAGCCGACGACCCTCCACGTTGAAAAGCTTGAAGGACATCACCGAAGCACCGTCGTACTGCAGGTGGATCGTGAGGGCGCCCCTCGTCCTGCAGACCCGGGCGACCTCGTCCCAGCCTCGAGTCATGAAGACCTCGCCCGGGGCAACTACCGCAACCTCTGCCCCGGTCGCGAGGGTGCCGCAGCCGGCGTGCTGCAGCCAGAGTCCCAGGGGCTCCCCCTGCCGGACGACGGAGGCGAAGAAAGAAGGAAGACGGATCCAAGACTTAGAAGGCGCGGCGACGCGAAGCACGAACTCCCGGCAGGAGCCCTCGCGTGAACTCTAGGGGGGAAGATGCACACCTTCGTGACCCGCCGGCGTCGTCGGCGGCGCCGCTCGTGGCACCCAGCGTCACCTCCTTCAGGGCCACCAATTGGCGCGTACAAGGGAAGAGGAAACCCTGGTGGCGGCCGCAAGACACCAGAGACGGGCGCCTCACAGCGCGCTCCTGGCACTGAGATCAAGCCGCTTCTTTGGGGGAGCGGGTCAAGATCCTCTTGAGGAGCCTTTCCCTTCTCTTCCCTGGAGAACCGGCAGATCGGAGCCATGGCAGCCAGACGAGACGAGGAAGAGGAGAAGCAGAAGGATAGACCGGGAGGGCACACACCGTTCTGTACTTATAGCCGGCGGAGGCCAACCGTCGGCCTCCACGATCACCAGTCATCATGCCCAGCTCTGCATACAAGGGCCTGTCGAATCCGGGCGGTTACCGAGGCGTCATGGGAATGCAGTGCGCCCACGTCCAATCAACCGCCACGCGGCGCCCAAGGCCGCAGGCTGTTAGGGCCCACGACGCTTCGCACTTGCCCTTTCGCCTCTCTGCAAGGCCAAGTCCGGGTGCGTCATGGCCCCGGGCTCTTGTCGGCGTTCGGGAGCAGGGGTCCCAGACTTGCCTGCTGCGGCTGCGGGCGTGGCTCAAAGGAGGCCCAGGACAGCCCATCTTCATCAACGCAAGCTCAAGACCCTCGCGAGGGGCCAAGCCTCGCGGGGCGGACGACCAAGAGCTTCCTCAGGCACGGCCTCGTCAGCGTGGCTCACGAGGAGGTGGAGAGTTCAAGGCAGGGTACCTCGCGAGGTGCCCATGACGTAAGCCATGACGACCAGGGGCGCCAGTCGGGCGCCAGCCCACGCAGCGTCCTTCTTTCCTCTTTGGTGCAAAGGGAGCAAGCACATGCGAGAGCATCAAGCAAAGGCATCCGTTTCGGTGCAACAAGACCAAGACCAGCCCCAACGGCTGGAATGCAGTCATCGTGGAGCCCAAGCAGGCGTCATCACCAGAGCCTTTGGCAGGCGAGGACCAACTATAGTCAGGATAAGTGTACCCGTTGTTCCCCTTCAAAATGGCCAATTGTTGGCGCCCTTCCCGCTCAATATTTGGGGAGAGGCCCAGGGCCTTCGCCTATAAATAGGAGTAGCCACACTCAGAGTAGGGAGGGGATCAGATCGAGGAAACGGAGGATCCGCCATTCAGAATCCAGAGAGAGAGAGATAGAGACCCGATCCTCAAGCCAGAGCGACGGGACACCACTCAGCGGTTCATCACACCCACCAAGAACAGGCCCTCGCGAGGCTGTTCTTCCATGTACTGTTCCTCATCAGCCCAAGAGGCAATCCACACACCACACTCTAGAGTAGGGTATTACACCACGATGGTGGCCTGAACCAGTATAAATCTTGTGTCTCTTGTGCTGTTCTTGTTAGTAGTTTTAGGTCCTTGCGATTCGGTGAGGTACGAGACGGTGGAGGGTTGGATCTCCGCGCGCACCCCAGAGTTCGAACCTTAAGGGTCTGCCGGAACCCGTAATCCGACAGCGCGCTACTCCACCGGCTACTGTTCAACCACCCCTCTCCACGGGCACCCCTCCACCTTCTACTGTTCATCCATCCCTCCACACCACGGGGTCCTGTTCAACCACCCCTCCACGGCCACCCCTCCACCGTCTACTATTCATCCAGCCCTCCACACCGCGGGTTCTTGTTCATCAAGAGGCAACGCCACCGCTCACTGTTCATCCAACCCCCCCCCCCCCCCCCGCAACGCCCACTGCTCATCCAATCGATCGGCTTCAGTTAGCAGCAGAGCGGCGAATCGCTTCCATCGGGTTCGATTAACAGCCATCGATCGATCGCCGGGTTCAAGAACGCGTAGCTTGGAGTGCAATCGCCGGGTTGATTAGAGCCTAACGCCTCGCTTCGGCTTCGATTAGAGCTAACGCCGCACACACGCTGCCAGACGCACGAGAAACGCGCATCGCTCCGCCCCCGGCCTCCCACCGTAACCGGAAACTCCCCAAAATTTCCCTCCCCCTCCCTTCTACCACGGGTTTTTCTGTCATGGACGGCCCAAAGAATGTCATGCAGCCGCGTCTCCGGCCCGCCCAGGACGAAAAGCCCATTTTCTGTCATGATTTTTTGTCATAGAAGTAGGAGCCCACCACATCTATGATGATACCAGGTTTTGCCACAATTATCGTCATAGAAGTGTCATATGTATGACAGAAAAAAATTTCGTTCGGCCCAAAATGTCATGGATGTGTCTTTTTTTGTAGTGAAGGGCGTAAAACGATAACGCTTGTTGGGAGGCAACCCAATGAATACAATTTATTTTTGCTTTTTGCTTTCTGTTATTGAGTGTTTTCACAATTATGCTACTGTTATGGTTGTGTTTTTTGTGTTCTAATTAGTGTTTGTGCCAAGCAAAGCCTTTAGGATCATATTGGGTGATAGTTAATTTGATCTTGCTGAAAAACAGAAAATTTTGCGCTCACGAAAATAATTCTCATTTTTATTAGAAGAGTGCTTTTCAGTTTATTCTTTTTGCAGAAGATTAATATACAATTTTTTCACGTGGTCCTAATTTTTTAGAATTTTTGGAGTTACAGAAGTATTCGAAATATCCAGATTGCTATAGACTATTCTGTTTTTGACAGATTCTATTTTCTTTGCGTTGTGTGCTTTTTTCGATGACTCTATGGTTTTCCTTGATGAGTTTTTTGCCATAGAAAAGTTAGAATACAGTAGATATAATTCAAAAATAAAAAATGAATTGGTTTGCTATAGTACTTATAGTAGTGATTTGTGTTCTTATACTAACGGATCTTACGAAGGTTTTGTTCCGTTTTGTGTGATTGAGGTTTTCAAGTTTTGGGTGATGTTATGATGGATGAAGGAATAAGGACTAAGAAGAGCCTACTCTTGGGGATGCCCATGGCATCCCAAGCTATTATACAAAGAGAAGCAAACAAGTAAGCTTGGGGATGCCCCGAGTGGCATCCCCTCTTTTTTCTAACGACCATCAGTATTTTACTCGAAGCTATAATTTTATTCGTCACATACAATGAGTTTTGCTTGGAGCGTCTTGTATGATATGAGTCTTTGCTACTTTTGATTTTTGTTTTGAGTCATGAATCCTTGCTGGACACACTTGTTTGAGAGAGCCAAAATTATGCCATGACTTGTTAGAATTGCTCTCTATGCTTCACTTAAATTTTTATGAGTTGTGGAATTGCTCTAGTGCTTCACTTACATCTTTTTTAGCATGGTGTGCTTTAGTACTTTTGAAGAAATACTCTCTTTCTTCACTTAGATTTGTTTTAGAGTTAGTAATTTTTTTAAGAAATTCTCTCTTGCTTCCTTAAATTAATTTGAGAGAAAGAAATATTATGCTCACGATCTTCACTTATATTTGTTTGAGCATATCAAAAGCAACACATGAAAATTAGTTCCAAATTAAGTGATAGTTATCCAAGAAGGATATAATGAAAACTTTCATGAAGATCATTGGAAAAAATAAACTTGATTCCTTGTAATAGATTTGAGATATGATGATGTGATATGTGAGTTAAGTTGATGAGTAATTATGCTTTAGTAAGAATATTGGTGTTAAGGTTTGTGATTCCCTATGCAAGCACGAAAGTAAATAGTCATGCAATGAAATAACATCCTACTTGCGGTGCATTATTCAGTGTTAGTTATGCTTAATGCTCTCTTATGAGATTATTCATTTCTTGATTGGTCGCTTCCCAATCTTTTGCTAGCCTTCATTTTGCACTAAGTATGATCTCTACGTGTGCATCCAAAACCCTTTAAACCAATTTTGCCTTATGAGTCCACTATATCTACCTATATGCGGTATTCTTTTGCCGTCCTAAGCAAATTAGCATGTGCCATCTCTAATTTCCAAAATAAACTACTCTTTTGTGTGCTTGTACCGCTCGCGAGGCTGTGAGGGCTGGCTAATATTTTCCATGCTAGATGTGTTATTCTCATGATGAGTGTTTATTCACTTGTCATTGCACGAGAGTAAGGAAAAGGTATTAGGGATGCCCAGTCCCGAAATGAAAAATGAATTTACTTTATGTTGTCAAATAATAAATTCCTTGGAAAGTGTTCGTATGGAGGGCACCCGTGGGTACGGTTAGCCATGTAAAGTGGAAGTATGGTTGAAAAAGGAATAAACTTGATTTTCTATTTGGTAACTGCCTATGATATATCTAGCATGGAAAGTGTTGGGAACTCTAAGTCGTTTTCGTTGGTGGGAAAAGCATACCACCCAAAATATTTTTATGTCTATGTTTTTCGCTTTGAGCTCTGCAACCTCTACAAATCACTACTTCACTCCGTGAAGGGCCTTTATTTTACTTTATGCAATTTTTATTCTTCATTTGAGTGTCCATCTTCTCTTATAAAGCACCAACTAGGGGGCACTATGATCGTACCTGAGCATTGGGTGTAGCTAATATGCGAGTGTGTTTCATGAATGGTTCAATGATTGAGCATGATCGGCTAGGGATAACTTATTTTAGCATTGATATTTTGAAAAACATGGTTGCTTGTTGATATGCTTGAGTATTTCAGTTATCATGTCAAAACTAGACTATTGCTTTGAACCATATAAAGTTCCAAATGTCCATGCTATAAAGAAAAGAATACAGAGCATTCCACATCAATAATTCTGTTTTTATCATTTACCTACTCGAGGACAAGCAGGATTAAGCTTGGGGATGCTGATACATCTCCAACGTATCTATAATTTTTGATTGTTCCATGATGTTATATTATCATTCTTGGATGTTTTACAATCATTTTATAGTCATTTTATATCATTTTTTGGTACTAACCTATTGACATAGTGCCAAGTGCCAATTGCTATTTTCTGCATGTTTTTTACATCGCAGGAAATCAATACCAAATGGAGTCCAAACACAGAGGAACTTTTTGTGGATTTTTTTGGACCAGAAGACGTCCAGTGGGCCGGAGGAGCACCTGGGGGTGCTCTGAGGGGAGCACAATCCACCAGGGCGCGCCTGGAGGCCCAGGCGTGCCCAGGTGGGTCGTGCCCACCTCGGGTGCCCCTGAACCGCCTCTTTGCTCTATAAATACCCCAATATTCCAGAAACCCTAGGGGAGTCGACGCAAATCAATTCCAGCCGCCCCAAGTTCTAGAACCACCAGATCCAATGTAGACACCATCACAGAGGCGTTCATCATTGTCGGTGTCAAAACCGGTAGATCTCAGGTAGGGGGTCTCGAACTGTGCGTATGAGGATCGAAGGTAACAGGAGACAGGGACACGATGTTTACCTAGGTTCGGGCCCTCTTGATGGAGGTAATACCCTACTTCCTGCTTGATTATCTTGGATGAATATGGGGTTTACAAGAGTTGATCTACCTCGAGATTGTAATGGCTAAACCCTAGATGTCTAGCATGTATGATTATGATCGCCTCTACGGACTAAGCCCTCCGGTTTATATAGACACCGGAGGGGCCTGGGGTTGTACAGAATCGGTTTACAGATAAAGGAATCTTCATATCCGAACGCCAAGCTTGCCTTCCACGCAATGGAGAGTCCCATCCGGACACGGGTGGATGTCTTCTGTCTTGTATCTTCATGGCCCATTAGTCTGGCCCACATCTCATAGCCCGGACGCCCGAGGACCCCGTAATCCAGGACTCCCTCAGTTGCCCCTGAACCAGGCTTCAATGACGACGTGTCCGGTGTGATGATTGTCTTCGGCATTGCAAGGCGGGTTCCTCCTCCGAATACATCAAAGTAGTCCTCGAACACAAAAAATGTGTCCAGCTCTGCGAAACAGACACCACACACAACCACAACAGGGTATAATATTTAACAAGTCCCATCTACTAACAACTTTTTTGGCGAGACGTCATGCCCCTGCCCGGTCATTATTTCGAACCGTTTTTTAGCCTCCCGCTCCATGTTTCGAGATGCGGTTTTCATTGGCACGTCTTGTCGAAGCAGAGATCATGTCCCCTTATCATGGGATTCTCATCAATACGGGTATGGGTAATCCAACCACGCCGTCCGCACGATCCTTGGGGAATAGGCGAGTTTTAAGGCGAGTGGGGAGGCGCTTGATATTCGTTGCCTTTATAAGAGGATAAGGATCCACTCTTTCACCCATGCCTTCTTCCTCTCTGCCCATCCACTCTCGAGCTCCAGCGCCCAAGCTTCCATCCTTTCCGCCCCAAAAAGCACTCCGACCATGTCCGGATCTGGAGCGCGGGGCAAGTGGATGGCCTCCTCTGACACGGAGGAGAACATCACGGAGCTCCGAGATGCGGGGTACTTGGCCCAGGAAATCACCCACCGGCTTCCGACCAAGGGGCCGATTGTCCCCACCCCGGAGCCCAACGAGAGGGTGGTAGTCATCCCTCACTTCGTCCGCGGGTTAGGATTTCCCCTCCATCCCTTCGTCCACGGACTCATGTTCTACTACGGGCTAGATTCCACGATCTAGCCCCGAATTCCTTCCTTAACATCTAGACATTCATTGTCGTGTGTGAGGCCTTCCTACGCATCCCACCCCACTTCGGATTATGGATAAAAATCTTCAATGTGAAGCTGAAAGTGGTGGATGGTCAACATGCTGAGTGCGGAGGCGCCATGGTGAGCAAATTGTCCAACGTCACTTGGCCCACAGGCACCTTTGTGGAGACGGTCAAAGGGTGGCAACAAGAGTGGTTCTATGTCACAGAGCCCCACCACACCACCTGGGCTGTGGCTCCCGAATTCAAGTCCGGGCCCCCAACACGGCTCACCTCCTGGCTTACAAAGGGCCGGGACTGGGCGTCATCGGAGGAGGTGTCAGTGCTGCAAACGCGCATTAAGAGCATGGTGGACAAGAACATCAAGCTCGTCAACGTGATCCAGGTGATGCTTTTTCGCCGGATCCTTCCCTGCCAAAGCCGGACTTGCCATTTACGGGAGTTCGATCTGGCCAAGCACCAGACCTTGCAACAGTTCTTCGGTGCTATGCACGAAGGTATCTGGAAGGTGCTTTTCAATGCCAATCAGACGTGGCCGAAGACGATCGAGGAGCACGGCTACAACCTGACTCATCCAGCCAGTCTGGTAAGTTCTTCATATATCAAGGTGCATCCTCCACCTGTACATGCAAGGAAGATGTCTAAGCTTCTCCATCTGTCTTTTCAGGGCTGGACAAAGAAGGCGGAGCGGATCCAGTGTCCGGCTCTGTTGCCCGAAAACCCAGCAATCCCACTTCTAACAAAGATGCTGGTTCCGGCGCCCTACAAGGCACTAGAGAAGAAGGCCAAGAAGAAGGCCAAGGAGGCAAGAAGCAGCCTCCGCCGTAAAGGTACTTCGGACGCAACGTCCGAAGACACCAAAACCCACTCCTCCCTGCCGAGTACGACGAGGATGAGGAGGAAAGTAATTCTCCCCCCGAGGGCGGAAGGAAGAAAAGGGGGGCCTCCACGAATCTGGAGGCAGAGGCGGAGGCGTCCAAGAGAGGGAGGGTCTCCCTTGCGAATAATTCTGCATTGGACACCGATAGCAGCTCCGAGTGGCGTCCTAGGGAGAAGCCCCTGGCTGAATCGTTAGTACTCAAAGGCACTTATGCACATATATATCCAGCTCCTTCACTTTGTGGAATATGTTGAATCATGCGCTGCAGTCCGGCTCACGCCTGCCCCCAGCGATCCTCATCTTCAGGGAATTCCCTGGATCCAAATGTGATGGACAGCGAGTCGCCTCCGCCGGCCTCCTCCCCCAAGACTACGGACGACGCCGAAGTGTTGTCCCAAAGGACCCTCCCTTTCCAGGGAGAGGTACAGGAGGCCATCCAGGTGGCGCTAGAGGGTGATACCTCGGCCGCCAGACACATGGGGGAACAGACCCCCCCGGAAACTAGCGATGGGGCCCATACCCAATTCGACCCCCAGCCTAATACTATTCTAGAGGCCCATACGGCTCCGGAATCAGGTAAGCATCCTCCTTCGAAAGAAGGAGGTGCACCTATTCCGCCGGTGACCTCTGTCCACCCAGAGGTACCGGATACTTTACTAGAAGCGCTTCAAGGTGCTTCCATTGTGGAATAACACCGTATCCTTATGGGTACGGTCGTTGAGAGGGTTCAGTCTGCTAAGAGCGGACTGACCAAAGCCTTCGTCAGCCTTCTAACAGGCTTTGAGGTATGTGACGGAATTATGCAAAAAGAATGCCCTAGTATAGATAGAAGACCCTAAGACTTTGTCTGGTTTTCAAAAAGAAAAGCCGGGCAGAGGATCAAATAATTTGCGCAGGAGACTAATCATATGTGTCTATGTGAATAAGCAAAGGCCGATGTCGATCATGCGACCTCCCCATTCGCGAAGTCTCCAAACCGGTAGTCCGGAGCGGGCCGATGAAGAGCTCGGGCGTGTCAAAAAACAACTATAGGACAAGCAATGTATGCAATGGCCTAGTCAAATCTAAAATGCTATGAATTGTTTGTGTTGATCATGTTATTATGATGTTTCATTGGAGCTCCGACCGAGGTGGAGTTCCTCAAGAACACGCTGGCCCAGGCCCAGAAGAAGGCGGAGAAGGAACAAGCCACCCGCAAAAAACACGAGTCAAGGGTCGGGGAGGTTAAGCAGGAGCTCAAGGACGCCATAAAGAAATGTGAGTCCTTGGAGCGCAAGATTGCGGACCAAGAGTCCGAACTTGCTAAGGCCTGCCAAAGCGCACAAGAGGCCAGGGTTGAAGCCCAGGGCGCCCTCTGGGAAATCCAGGAGGCCAAGCAGATTGCGGCGGGTAAGGCCTTTATTATGCAGAGCATATTTGTGAAGAAAAGGTACCTCTTACTGACCCGGATTTGGAGTTCTCTGTGAGCGCTTATGCGGATCTGCCTCGCAGTTGTTTCGATGCCTTGGAGTTCTTCCGAGCCGAAGAGGGGAGCTCAATGGAGAAGCAGTTCTAGTCACAATACCTTGCGCCAGAGCATCCAGTGCCCCTTAGCGATCAGCTGAAACAGCTGACCGAACTGCATAGGGTGGCCGGATTGGCCATGAAGGATTTGATAATCTATCTGTGGCCTGCTGAAGCCATGCTCAGCAGCCACTTCGGGCTCGTGAAGCGGCTGGTCTACGCCTGCCCTCGGCTTGATGCCATAAAGCGGTCAGTCTGCATCGAAGGTGCGCGGATGGCCTTCGCTCGTGTCAAGGTGCAGTGGGCGAAGATGAACGCCGTCAACCTCACGACCGAGGGACTGCCTGCGGGCAAAGAGCACCACACGCCCGAGCGGCATTTTGATGATGTCCTGGAAGGATCCCGCATTGTAGAGGGACAGTGTGCGAATGACATTATCTTTGAATGAATGTAATCATTTTTTCAAGTCCTGTATTATGGAACAAAGCCTATATGTAATATATTGCTTGTTGTTGTGTGAAAATATTTCCTCCTGTGCGGCTGTTTTATTAAATCTAAGAGTTGGCCAGTCGTCGGCTTCAGCCCCCACGTAGGTAGTAGGGGGGTGTTCGGGTTGGAACCTAAACACACTTGACCCAAGAGTTTGGTCCTTGAAGGGGGTGTTTAGCACAACGAACCAAGCAATCGTACTATGTGGCTTTATCACCCTCACTTAGACATAGGAGTTTGACAATAGGAGTGTAGGCATAGCCCCTGGTTAGTACTTGTTTATCCAGACTAGGGCGCTGTAGACACCGTATCGGGGGGAGGCCGATCCGTCGCATCATGCGGAAAAAATCACAAGAGATTTATGTTTAGCCACCGAATAGCTGACCAGCTCTCGCCGCATCATGACAATCAGTTTTCGGCTTTCTCTACTGAGGTGTTTATCCGAATAAACCAGAAACACAATCGCAGTAGTTCTCCCTTTACTACTCTAGCCGATAAGATGGAACGTAAGGTAGCAAGCACAGGAGCCTGGCAACCCAATTATTGACCAAAGACATGATTCGGAGCCGATGCATATAATGCTATATTCGGGGCGACGAATTATACTGTAAAAAGTGTTCGGACTTGTTGTAGACGTATGGAGCACAATGGGGCCCCTGGCGAGTTAAGTCGTACCAAAGGGGACGGGTGCAATCGATAAAAAACAGTGAAATATAATGAAGGAGTAAACCAGTGCCACATATATTGGGCTGGAAACTGTTTCCGTTATCGTCTAATTGATATTTCAAAGCGTATTTGTAAAGATAATGCGATAAGCAACAGGGCTATTTAATATGCCAAGACTAAGGGGGAAGCTGCGTGCGGGTCCTGAAAGCAGGTAAAGTGATCGCCAAGAAGATCATCTGGATATTCTACCATACGTCTAAGCTGCTTTCCTCCTTGGTACGTGATCCTTTGAAAGGATCGATGATCGGGCCTTCGTGAGGGGCCCGTGGAAAAGAAACCTGAAAAGGATATAGAGGAAAGGTAAAGTATGAGTGTCTAGATGAGGTCGAGCTGTATTGTGGACCGTGGTAGAGTTATGCCTCCGTCTTTGCCCATGGTATTTTTAGTGCCTAGTTATGTACACGCGGTACATACGTCGCAATTCGATCAGGACTGAGACGGAGGCCGAATTGCTAGTAGAACTCCTGACGAGCTGGACTGTCATGCTGCGGAGTAGTCCGGACTCGTTTGATAGTGTCCGGGGGCTTGGCCACCGAATTGATGTTCTGCTTGATAAGGCCGCCCTGTTCTTCCGCTGCCAGGGCCGTGGTGTGTTCCTCGGTATGGAGGGAGCATTCCATGTTTCCATTGACTTTTATGACACCGCGTGGTCTGGGCATCTTGAGTTTGAGGAAGGCATAGTGTGGCACCGCATTAAAGCGAGCAAATTTGTTCGTCCGAGCAGTGCGTGATAGCCACTCCGGAAGGGGACGATGTCGAAGATCAAGTCTTCGCTCCGGAAGTTGTCCGGTGATCCGAAGATAACTTCCAATGTGATTGAGCCCGTGCAATGGGCCTCTACACCTGGTATTACTCCTTTAAAGGTAGTTTTTGTGGGCTTGATCCTTGACGGATCGATGCCCATCTTGCAGACTATTTCCTGATAGAGCAGGTTAAGGCTGCTGCCACCGTCCATGAGGACTCGCGTGAGGCGAATTCCATCAATTATTGGGTCGAGGACCAGTGCGGCGGAACCGCCGTGATGGATACTGGTCAGATGGTCCCTGCGATCGAAAGCGATCGGGCAGGATGACCATGGATTGAATTTTGGGGCGATGAGTAGCGTATATCATGTTCACCGTTTTGACTTGTGTGTGGGGGGGGGGGGGGTTCTTCGGTCCCCCTGCGTTCGGTGGACGGGTCTCCTCGTCGTCATCCTCACTTGGCGACCCCTTCTCCTTATTCTCGGTATTTAACTTACCGACCTGTTGAAGACCGAACAGCTTCTGTTGGTATGATTGGCGGGTTTATCAGGGGTGTCGTGGATCTGACATGGTCGATGAAGTATTCGGTCCAAGCTGGATGAGCCTGGATTGCTTCTTTTAAATGGCTTCTTCCGCTGACTGAACTTGGAGCCACTGAATCTAGCGTTGACCTCCATGTCATCGGTATTGTCACCTTGCTTCTACGCTTGTGTCTGTTGTGTCGGGGCTTGTTGTTGCTATTTCTGGCTTCAGAGGTGCCAGGTTTGCTTGCACTGTTGCTGCTACGGGCTAGCCAACTATCTTCGCCCGCGCAAAAGCAGGTCATAAGTGCCGTGAGGGCTGCCATGGACCTTGGCTTTTCTTGGCCAAGGTGTCGGGCGAGCCATTCATCGTGAATGTTGTGCTTAAAGGCAGCTAGGGCTTCGGCATCTAGACAGTCGATGATCTGGATCTTTTTTAATTAAGAACCTAGTCCAGAATTTCCTGTCCGACTCTCCGGGCTGTTGAACTATGTGACTTAAGTCATCGGCATCCGGAGGTCGGACGTATGTACCCTTGAAGTTGTCGCGGAAGGCGTCTTCCAAGTCCTCCCAGCTGCCAATGGAGTTTTCTGGTAGGTTGTTTAACCAGTGCTGAGCTGGTCCCTTGAGTTTTAGCGGGAGGTATTTGATGGCATGAAGATCATTACCGCGGGACATATGAATATGGAGAAGAAAGTCCTCAATCCATACTACGGGATCTGTTCTTCCATCATATGATTCGATATTCATGGGTTTAAACCCTTCTGGAAATTTGTGCTCCATCACTTCATCAGTGAAGCAGAGGGGGTGTGCGGCGCCTCTATATCGGGCCAAGTCGCGACGCAGCTCGGATGGAGTCCGTCTGCGGTTTTCGGCCCGGACGTGGTTATGCTTGTCACGCCCGGCTGGATAGCCGTCCTCGCGCGTCGGGGCACGCCCCCGCGATCCGTAGATCGATCTGGCTGACCTACCCTATTTTCCACGTCCTGCCGTACGTCATATGTATATCCCCGAGCTGTTGTGTCTCTACTTTTACGGCGAGGTAGTACGGGCTGGTGTTCGGCTTGAGTCACCGTTTTGTCACGGCCACGTGGTGGTCAGTGATACGTCTCCAACGTATCTATAATTTATGAAGTATTCATGCTATTATATTATCCATCTAGGATGTTTTATATGCATTTATATGCTATTGTATATGATTTTTGGGA
Source organism: Aegilops bicornis (assembly GCA_021605145.1). Taxonomy (NCBI): domain Eukaryota; kingdom Viridiplantae; phylum Streptophyta; class Magnoliopsida; order Poales; family Poaceae; genus Aegilops; species Aegilops bicornis. Next base: position 494,924,116 of record CM038672.1, on the reverse strand, counting down.
CTAACCTATTAACCTAGAGCCCAGTGCTAGTTTCTGTTTTTTCCTTGTTTTTGAGTATTACAGAAAAGGAATACCAAACGGAGTCTAATTGACGTGCTAATTTTTGATGATTTTTTATGGACCAAAAGAAGCCCCCGGAGTAAAAGAGTTGGGCCAGAAGAGTCCCGAGCCATCCACGAGGGTGGGGCCACGCCCACCGCCCCTGGGCGTGGGCCCCTATCTTGTGGACGGCTCAGAGACCCCCCTAACGTGAAACTGATGCCAAAAATTCCTATAAATAAAGAAACCTAAAGAAAATAACCTAGATCGGAAGTTACGTCGCCGCAAGCCTCTGTAGCCACGAGAAATCAATCTAGGCCCTCTCTGGCACCCTACCGGAGGGGGCCATCATCACCGGAGGCCATGGAGGAGGATCCCGGAGGGGCTATCATCGCTATGAAGGCCAAGGACCAGAGGGAGAACCTCTCCCCATCTAGGGGGAGGCCATGGAGGAGGAAGCACAAGGGGGAGAACCTCTCCTCCTCTCTCTCGGTGGCGCCGGAGTGCCATCGGGAGGGCAATCATCGCCGCGGTGACCGTCTTCATCAACATCACCATCATCATCACCATCCTCATCTATTTTACGCGCTCCACTCTCCCGCACCCCGTTGTAATCCCTACTTGAACATGGTGCTTTATGCCACATATTATGATCCAATGATGTGTTGCCATCTTCTGATGTTTTGAGTAGATATCTTTTGTCCTTGGGTTGATTGATGATCTAGATTGGTACGAGTTGTATGTTTTATTTTGGTGCTGTCCTATTGTGCCCCCCCGTGTCGCGCAAGCGTGAGGAATTCCCGCTGTAGGGTGTTGCAATACGTTCATGATTCCCTTATAGTGGGTTGCTTGAGTGACAGAAGCACAAACCCGAGTAAGGGGGTAGTTGCGTATGGGATAAAGGGGACTTGATGCTTTAATGCTATGGCTAGGTTACCTTAATGATCTTTAGAAGTTGCGGATGCTTGCTAGAGTTCCAATCATAAGTGCATATGATCCAAGAAGAGAAAGTATGTTAGCTTATGCCTCTCCCTCATATGAAATTGCAATGACGACTACCGGTCTTGTTAACAATTGCCTAGGACAATTCCCCACATCGATCCATCATTATTCCACACTCAATATTTATAATATTTAGTAATATATTATAACTTTATGATAACAGCACCTACTTTTATATTTTATCTCTGATACCATGCAAAGTTATCCTCTTCATACCCACAATGTAGTTTTATTTCTCGTTTCTAGTTGGAAGCAAACGTTCGGTGTACGTAGAGTCGTATCACTGGCAAATAGGACTTGAGAGAATATTGATCATACCTTTAGCTCCTTGTGGGTTCGACACTCCATACTTATCACTTCCACCTTTGGGAATTTCTATGATGATTTCCTGCACTTGGGGATTATCAGTCGGTCGGCCGGGTTACGTGCTGATGGTACGGGCTCCAGCGCCTCGTCGTCGAATTGAGGTAGCAGCTTACGCTTTGGGTAACTCTTGGTTAGGCACCCGAGGCCGTATTCCTTGGCTTCTAGGACATTAGTCCACCTGTCCTTGAGCAGATCTTGATCAACTTGAAGCTGCTGCTGCTTCTTTTTCATGTACCTTGTGGTGGCTATTAGCCGGCGCTTAAAGCGCTCCTGTTTGAGAGGTTCCTCAGGCACGATAAAGTCTTTGTCGCCGAGGCTCAGCTCATCCTCAGAGAGTGGAAGATAATTACTATCCTCCGAGTCTTCGTTTATAGCTTGTTCATCAGGGCTAATTTGCCCATCTTCCCGGTCGTCCTGTTCAGAGGTTGGCTCGACAGGGTCTTCTTGGTCTTCGGCGTCATCCGGAGTATTGTTGTTTCCGGTGTCGGTATTGCTGTCTTTTCCACGACGTGATTTAGAGCGGCGTCGCTGACGTTGGCGCTTTGGTTGTATCTCAGGAGGTGTATCCTCAACTAGATTGTTCTCGTTATCGTCGTTACCCTCTTTGAGTGTATCCACCATGTACACGTCATATGAAGAGGTGGCCGTCCAGCGTCCGGTAAACGGCGGGTTTTGGGCCTGCTCTTCTCCGGCAGCGTCTTCCATGCCATAGATGTCTTCGGAGCCGTAATCGAGCATGTCGGTTAAGTCTTCGACAGTGGCTATGAAGTGGGTGGTGGGTGGGACGCAAAATTCCCCGCTCTCAGCCCCTAGTCCGGGTTGGGCGCAGTTCGGATGTTGCCCCTCTGTAAAGAAGAGGGATCACATTAAGTCCAGAGCCTCGTTTAAAGGCGAGGTTTGGTGAGGGAGAGGAGAGTCCATGGAGTACGACGGGAAGGAAACTCCTTGGCCGAGCTCACATGATCCTGGCTCCGAGGGTTCGGAGCCAGTGTTCGAAGAATAGTCCGGCCTCATGAAGATTTCCGGTGACACTTCTTCCTCCGGCTCTCCCGTACTAGGCTCAATAGCCGCAAAGAGTCCGGCAGGCTCGGGGATCCCATCTTCGGAGCTGGTAATGTGCTCGGGATCTAAGGCCAGAGCAGAGGTTGGGGTCACAAACCCTTGGAAGATCAAGTCTCCTCGGATATCAGCGACATAATCCAGATTTCCAAAACTAATCTGGTGACCTGGGGCATAGCTGTCGATCTGCTCTAGCTGGCCAAGCGAGCTGGCCCGCAGTGCTAAGCCGCCAAACACAAAGATCTGGCCAGGGAGAAGGTCCTCCCTCAGGGCAGTATTGTTGTAGATGACTGATGGAGCCAGCAAACCTTCTGACGACGACACATCGGAACTCTCAATGAAAGCACCAATGTCGGGGTCAAAACCGACATATCTTGGGTAGGGGGTCCCGAACTGTGCGTCTGAGGATCGAAGGTAACATGAGACAGGGACACGATGTTTATCCAGGTTCGGGCCCTCTTGATGGAGGTATATCCTACTTCCTGCTTGATTATCTTGGATGAATATGGGGTTTACAAGAGTTGATCTACCTCGAGATCGTAATGGCTAAACCCTAGATGTCTAGCATGTATGATTACGATCGCCTCTACGTACTAAGCCCTCTGGTTTATATAGACACCGGAGGGGCCTGGGGTTGTACAGAGTCGGTTTACAGAGAAAGGAATCTTCATATCCGAAAGCCAAGCTTGCCTTCCAGGCAATGGAGAGTCCCATCCAGACATGGGAGGATGTCTTCTGTCTTGTATCTTCATGGCCCATTAGTCCGGCTCACATCACATAGCCCAGACGCCCGAGGAACCCGTAATCCAGGACTCCCTCAATCATGTCCATTGGTGCCTCTCCGATGATGCGTGAGTAGTTCTTTATAGACCTACAGGTCCGTAGTTAGTAGCTAGATGGCTTCCTCTCTCTTGTTTTATTCTCAATACAATGGTCTCTTGGAGATCCAGATGATGTAACTCTTTTTGCGGTGTGTTTGTTGGGATCCGATGAACTTTGAGTTTATGATCAGATCTATCTTTTTATCCCTGAAAGTTATTTGAGTCTTCTTTGATCTCTTATATGCATGATTGCTTATAGCCTCGTATTTCTTCTCTAATATTTGGGTTTTGTTTGGCCAACTTGATCTATTTATCTTGCAATGGGAAGAGGTGCTTTATAATGGGTTCGATCTTATAGTGCTTGATCCCAGTGACAGAAAGGGAAACGACACGTATGTATCGTTGCTATTAACGATAACAAGATGGGGTCTATTTCTACATAAATAGATATTGTCTACATCATGTCGTTCTTATTGCATTACTCCGTTTCTCCATGAACTTAATACACTAGATGCATGTTGGATAGCGGTCGATGTGCGGAGTAATAGTAGTAGATGCAGGTAGGAGTCGGTCTACTAATCATGGACGTTATGCCTATATAATGATCATTGCCTGGAAATCATCATGATTATTTGAAGTTCTATCAATTGCCCAACAGTAATTCGTTTACCCACCATTTGCTATTTTTTCTCGAGAGAAGCCACTAGTGAAACCTACGGCCCTCGGATCACTTCTTCATTATATTTGCCGTTGCGATCTATTTTCCTTTTCTTTTATTTTTAGATCTATTAAACTAAAAATACAAAAATACTTTGCTGCACTTTATTTTATTTGTGATCTATTTATCCAATCTATTACAACTTTATCCCGTCCTTGAGCCAATTTCTGGCACCGTTACCCGAAAGCGATTGACAACCCCTTTAACACGTCGGGTTGGGAGTATTTGTTATTTGTGTGCAGGTGCTGTTTACGTAGTGGGTCTTGGTTCTCCTACTGGTTCGATAACCTTGGTCTCATCACTAAGGGAAATACCTACTGTAGCTGTGCTGCATCATCCCTTCCTCTTTGTGGAAATACCGACGTAATTCTAGCAGACATCAATACTACTACACGGATTTGCTGGAAAGATAAAGATACATATGGATCCATCAATGACATCCTCACGCCCTAGTGCGCCGGTCACCAACCGACATGTGAGGAGCAACGACATTGGCAGCGAGCTCAACGTGCTTCTGAACAATGCCGTCCAAGGATGCCATGTGGTCCAAGAAGGCCAGCGTCCTATCATCCTCCTCTTGCACATAGTAGTCCTTGTGGACGATTTGCGCATAGACGTGGGTGATTATGTCGATGGTGTCTTGCGGCGCCAGGCGCTGCGCGGTGAGCGCGACCTCGAGGTGGACATTCTCGGGCGCGACGGCGGCAAATGTGAGGCCACCAAGAAGGCCAAACAAAGTTGTCACCATAGAGGTCGTTGAGGGTGGCGGGCATCACAGAGCCTGGGCACGTGGGCTGGAGGCGTACGTCAAGGTCGTCCGCGAGCTTCTTGACGACAGTGAATTTGTCAAGGAAGCCGATGAGGACCTCGTCGAACAAGGAGACAAAGCTTTCGTCCAAGAGGCCCCTCGCGCGCCCTGGCCGCCTCAAGCACAACTTGGAGACGTGTCTCGGTGCCGGGCCGCATACCGACATGTGGACCATCTAGCACAGCCGGCTGATGGTTGCGCTCACCGCCTCCATGGGTCTAGCTTCTAGTCAACTGATCTTGCGATTGGAGTGATCACTCTTGCCCTTGGTTAGGGTGCGTGGGTGTGTAGGATTTCGTAGATTGGACTGGCGGGGAGCCTTTATATGAGAAGTGCAAACTGTGTTGCATTCACATGTGTGTTCGCCATCTACTCCTTGGCCCTCCTTCTGTTTCGGTGCAGTATAGTCATATAATCATCTCACTGAGACCAAGTTGGGGAAAAACGAGAGAACTTTGATGTTTACTGGTTTATTGATCCCCTTTGCATTTTGCGCCAAGTTTTGACCTTTGATTTAACTATTAAAATGTTAATGCATGTAACCAAAAATGTTGTGCTATAGTCTCAAGTCATTGAGTGCATACTCACCCCACGTCTCCTATTGGGTGATTTCTTTTTTCGTGGCAAAAAAAAACAGGGAACAAGGTAGGTAGTTAATGCACCGCGCCTAAAAGTTTTGGGATTATTTGGTTTTCGTAACGTGAGTAATGCACCAGTACGAAGGGAGTACAATAGTAGTCTTTGATTGCAATTTTTGTTGGTAGCTTACCAAGTTGAGCGCTCGGTGAGTACAATAGTATTCTGATTGATGAGATTTCATATTTGAGCCATCTACCGGAAGGGAGAGTGTATAATATTATCGGGAACTACGTTCAAAACTAAGTAAAACAATACTCCATGTATTTATATACAGAGGGAGTAGTATATTTTTGTGACATGCATTACTAGATATTGCTAGTCAAATACTAAATCCAGACGGACGTGGTAGTACTACTAAATCCAGACGGTGGTCCTAAACTAGTAGTAGTACTACCAATGTAGTACTAGTATTGTACTACCCGTTAGTCAAATTACTCCTCACAGTGAAGTGACAAGACCCTGCACTGGAGATGACACCTGAGTGTAGGCGCCATGTTCGGCATACCAAAGTCAGCCTCACCGTGTGCAGTCACTATCATCATGGCTGTAGAGCTAGCCTGCTTACAACTAGCCGTGTTTGAAATAATTTCCCGTGCATTTCCACGAGTATCTCTACTCTTTTCTTATACGAGTAAGATGCCCGTGCATTCCACGGAACACCAAGATTGGGGGTGGACGGCGACGGCAGCGGCCAGCCAGATTGTTCCATGGCCTTCTAGATTTGGTGGGGAGGAGATAATGTCGGATTTCGGGTTCCGGCAGACCCTTGAGGTTCAAACACTGGGGTGCGTGCGGAGATCTTTCCCCTACCAGCTCACGCGTGAATTGTTTGTAAGGGATCTAAACTAAGAACGATGAACAACACAAGAGACTAAAGGTTTATACTGGTTTGGACCATCGTTGTGGTGTAATACCCTACTCCAGTGTGTGGTGTGGTGGATTGCCTCTGGGGCTGATGAAGAACAGTATAAAGGAAGAACAGCCTCGCGAGGGGCTGTTCTTGAGCTGGTGCGATGGACTGCTTGGGTGAGTCCAGTCACTTCTCTCTCTCTCTCTCTCTCTCTCTCTCTCTCTCTCTCTCTCTGGTTGATTCGTCGGTCCTCCCAGCTTTCTGTCTTTCGCTAGGTTCAACCCCCCTTTCTCTCTGTGGTGGCTAGTCCTATTTATAGAGGGAGGCCCTGGGCCTCTTCCCAAAAAATGAGCGGGAAGGGCGCCAACAATTGGCCATTTTGAAGGGGAACATCTAGTACACTTATCCTGACTAAAGTTGGTCTTCGGCTACCAAAGGCTCTGACGGTGACGCCATCCTGGGCTCCACGATGACCTCCTTCCTACCGCTCTACTGGTCTTGGTCTTGTTGCATCGAAGCGGTAACCTTTTCCTGATGCCTTGGCCTGTGCTTGCCTCCTTTGCACCAAAGGGGAATCGAGGACATCAAGCGCTAGCCGGCGCCCTTTGGCGCCCGCCTCGGGTCTCGATCGTCATGGCTTGCGTCACGGGCCACCCTCGTGAGGTACCCTGCCTTGATCTCTCCGCCTCCTCGTGAGCCTGCCTGACGAGGCTGCTCCTGAGGAAGGTTCCTGTCGTCCGCCCCGCGAGGCTTGGCCCCTCGCGAGGGTCTTGAGCTTGAGCTGATGAAGCTGGGCTGCGCTGGGCCCCCACTTGAGCCACGCCGCAGGCCGCAGGCAGGCAAGTCTGGGGACCCCCGTTCCCAGAACGCCGACAGTAGCCTCCGGTCCCAAGGCGTGCCCGGACTTGGCTTAGCAGAGAAGCGAAGGGGCAAGTGCGAAGCACCGCGGGCCCTAACAGCCTGTGGCCTTGGGCGCCGCGTGGCGATTGATTGGTCGTGGACGTCTCCGCTTCCCCAAGATCCCTCGGCAACTGCATGACTTGACAAGTCCCTGCATGCAGAAATGGGTCATGATTACCTGCGATCATGGAGGCCGACGGTTGGCCTCCTCCTGCTATAAGTATGGAACGGCGCAAGCCCTCCCAGTCCATCTCGTCTTGCTACTCCTTCCTCTGCATCCTTGCCCTTGCTCCTCATTGCGACAATGGCCCCGATCCGCCGATTTTATGTAGAAGAGAAGGGAAAGGCCCCCCGAGAGGGTCCCGACCCGCTTCCGCCGAAGAAACGGCTAGTCCTCTGCCACCGAGATGAAGGCGCCCGGCAGGAGGTGTCAAGGCCCTGCACGAGCGGCCACCGCCAGATTCCTCACGCCCCCAGACGCCCGCATCGAGGGCCCTGGAGGAGCAGACGCCGAGCGCCATGGACGACGCCACCGTCGGCGCCGGCGGGTCACGGCGGTGCGCGTCGTTCCTCCTGGAGTCCATGCTGAGGGCTCCTCCCGAGAGCTTGTGCTCCACGCAGCCATGCCTCCTCAATCTTGGGTTCGTCTTCCTCCCTCCTTCGCCTTCGAGATCCCGCCGAGGGGCTCTCTTGAGCTCTGGTTGCAAAGACGCTGGCTGCAGCAGACCCTGCGACCGAGCGGAGGTTGCGATCATCGCCCGGGCAAGGTCTACATGACCCGAGGCTGGGCGAGATCGCCTGGTCTGCCGGGACAAGGCGCCCTCGTGATCCACTTAGAATACGATGGCGCCTCCTTGATGTTCTTCAAGGTCTTCGATGCGGAAGGGCGGCTGGAATGCTGCCCGAGAAGGGCGGTCGGGGCATCGCGCGGCGAGGACTAGCCTGCAGTCGCCGCCTCGCCAGCTCCTCCTCGGCAGCAAGGGGCTGGAGGGTCCAGCGCCTCCGCCGAAGCTTCGGCGACTCGAGAGATGAGCGACGCAGCCTACGAGACCTCGAGCTTGTGAAGGCCGAGCCGGTGGGCGCTTCAGGCTACCAGCGCCGATGATCTGGATGGGGTTGACGCCTGCGCCGGGCGGCCCGCTGTTGATGATGGCGTCCCCTGCGGAGGCACACGTAGTCGACGTTCCTTAGGATTAGCACCTTTTATTTCCTGCAAAGAACCGAAGTAGCACCCCGCGGGGATATGTAAGGCGCTGGCCGTGTTTTGTGAATATTATATCCTTATGATGAATCGGTGCGAGATGCTTGTTCTGTCCCGGCCCAACTCCCCCTTTCTTTCCTCACGAGGGCTCGGTGCTCTGCGCTGACAGGTCCCGGTCCCCAGGTAGGCTTCAGTTGTCGCTGGCATGCCAGGTTGCGATGCCGTGGTCAAGGCCAGAGGTGAGCGGCCCGAGGTCCAGTGAGAGCCTCTGAGTCGCGATGCTCACGAGGTCCCCTTTAGCGCTCAAGCAGCCTCCACAGGGCAAGAAAGGTAGGCAACTTTGCCATGGCAGAGCAGCAGTAGGCGGAGGGTTTTAGCGCTGATGCGGATCAGTTTTTGCGTGACTTATCTTGCGGGTTTGGAACGACGTTCGATGAGGTGCCGTGTCTGCGCGACGACAGCCGAGGTGTTGCTGGGTTGGGTCCTCGCGAGCTTTTCCCTTCTCCCCGTTGCTTTCCTTAGTGCTCTACGTCCTCAGGTCCCGGCCCTCGAGCGAGCTCAGCCGCCGCTGGTATGACAGGTCGCGATGCCGTGGGTCAAGGCCAGGGGTGAGGGCTGGAGAGCCAGTAGGAGCCCATGAGTCACGATGCTTAGGTACCCCCCTTTTAACGTGCAAGCGGATCACACCGGAGAGGAGAAGAGAAGGCTCATGTCCTGTGTACCAATCACGAGGGGAAACAAGATTCATTGTTACGGTTGCCAGTCAACCATTGGTCGCTCCGAGGGAGTGATCGGGGGCATTGAGGGCTTGGTGAGGTGGCGCCTTGCGGGGCTGCCGCGGCCAGAGCTCAGCCACCCAGATTTATCGGCGTTGCAGGTACGGACCCGTGCGCAAGTGTTGTGCCTGAATGAGCAGCTCCAAAGGTAGGTGTCAATTGAGAAGGCGATTAGGTCAAGCATGTCATGTATGAATAAGCAGATCCATTTACATAGGTGTAGAGAAAGCACACGCCACTGGGTCTGGCCCCAGCAACTTGGGGATAATGCAGCCCGAGGGACGCCCCCAACAAGGTAAGTAAAGAACATAAGCAAAACGGATACATGCCGCAGGGACGGACCCATGCGTCCTGGGAATGATGCAGCCCGAGGGGCGCTCCCAGCTGGATTGGAGAGGTGTCACCTGATATGGTCGGAGATGGCGGGATGTTGTGGTAGCGGATGATGCATGATGAGGAAGCCGGCCCTCACGAGCCCTCCGGACCTGGAGCCTCGGGAGGCTCCGGGGGCACGGGGGGTTCCTCGAGAGCCATCTCCATCTCTGCCAGGACTGCCAGGCTGCTTGACCTCCAGAGCTTCTAGGGCGCACCTCAGCAGGTGCTGATGGGCGGCGACCGCGTTCGGCAGGCCGAGAGGCATGCGAACGTAGCTGTGAGGTGGACCCTCGCAACGCCCCATGCAAGAGGGTCAGAGGCACTACTGAGATGCGGCCCGGTTGAGCCCTGGTATGTCGATGCAGATTCGCAGCCCAGCATCCTCGCCTGGATGTGGGGCCACGGCGGCAAGGGCGACATATCGCAAGATGATTCTTGACTCCGGTAGCTCCTGGGTGTTCCTCACGATGAACTCCTGAGGGTTTGGCCCTCCTTGCCTCATACCTTCCTGAGGGAAACGTGCCTTGAAGCACGCCTCCAAGTGGTGCCCGAGCGCCTCCCTCGCGACCTGCCAGGGTCGGTGGCTCGCCATGAAAGAGCCCCGAGCCTCGCCTCGAGGAGGGCGCCGGGCGTGCCTTCCTATGCGACCACAGGTGTCGCCCCTTGAACGGGCGCTGGTCCTGTTGCCACGCCCGGAGGTGCCTACCCCATGAGGGCTTGGACCAGGCGAAGCCTTCTTCTTCTTAGGGATCGCCTCGGGAAGTCTCCCGCTCCTGTGATCTGGGTCTTCGATCGCTGCATCTTGGAAGGCACGCTCAGGAGAGCACACTGCATCCCTTTCCTCACAAGGCACCGTGACGACTCCTCCGCTTCCAGGCATCTTGAGGATGTTGTAGCCATGGTGGGTCACTGCCATGAACTTGGCCAAAGCTGGGTACCCGAGGATGGCATTGTATGGCAGGCGAATGTGGGTGACGTCGAAGTCGATGAGCTCAAGGCTTGGTAGTTGTCGCCTTTGTCAGAAGGTGACGGGAAGGCGAACTTGCCCTATCGGGACGGTGGAGCCATCGGTGACTCCTGAGAAAGGCTTGGTCGGCTGAAGCTGATCGCATGGCACTTGGAGATCGTTGAAGGTCTCGACAGATAGGACGTTGAGTCCAGCTCCGCAGTCGATGAGGGTCCTGGTGACTTGCACTTTGCTGATGACTGGTGAGCAAAGAATGGGGAGGACTCCGGCCGTTGCCGCGCATTTGAGCTGATCCGCTGAGCTGAACATGATAACGCACGACGACCACCTGAGAGGGCGTGTGGCCTCAGGCTTCGGGAGGACTGCATTCACCTCGCGAGCAAACTGCTTGAAGATGCGCTGAGAGGCTAGGGCCTGAGGCCAAGGACGTGAAGCTCGGGGAGGGAGAGGCGCCCTGCCTCAGCCCTGCACATTTGGTTGCCAAGTTGAACAGCTCCAGGGATGTGCACATGTCTTCATGCATTGCTAGTTCCTCCTTCATCTTGACGTCACGCACGCCATCGGAGAAGGCTGAGATGATGGCTTCCTCAGTCACCTTGTGGATTTTGAGGTAGGCGTTGTTGAAGCGCTGAATGTACTTCTGCAGGGTCTCTCCTGGCAGCTGCTTGATGCGGCGCATGTTGCTCACGGCCGGAGGCCGGTCGCGAGTGCCTTGGAAGTTGGAGATGAAGCGGGTGCACATCTCGTCCCAGGAGGAGATCGTGTCGGGCGCCAGGTTCAGGAGCCAGGTTCAGGCCTCGTCCTTGAGCGCCATGGGGAACCAATTCGCCATGACCTTTTCATCCCCGTTGGCGGCTTTGATGCCCAACTCGTAGAGCTGAAGGAACTCCGCGGGGTCGGCAGTGCCGTCGTAGCGAGGAGGCAGGTCTGGCTTGAACTTGTCGGGCCATGCGACGCTGCGTAGCTCGACGGTGAAGGCGCGGCAGCCTGCAGTGGCCACCGGGCTCTCTGGCGATGCGCGGAGCTTGCTCTTGTGGATTCTCGCACCGCTGCCCGGAGCAGCAGCAGGGTCTTGACGCCTTGATGGCGGCTGAAGCGCTGATTCTGGCCTTCTGATGCTGGGAGCACGCGATCACCTTCTTGTGGACGAGGGACCTACTGGCAGCTCCTTTCTTGTTGTGCGGGCGCCGGACGCGGAGGGTCTCGGCCCGGGGCCACGCACCTTGGAGCCAGGGCACCTTCTTGGGAAGGAGGTGGCGGGGGCACATCCGGCTCCGTGCCTCCCGCGCGGGGTGAAGGGCGAGGCAACGAGAGGGACGGCGCGGGGGAGCCCCCTGCGGTGCGGACGACCTCGGCGATGCGGTCGAGCCACTCCTCGTAGATGTCGTCGACAGGGCGGTAGCACAGGAGCTCGTTCGCCGTGATGAGCGCGGCTCGAGCCTCCATGGGAAGCCTTGATGCGCGTGGACGGCAGAACCGGTAGAAGCGGCGAAGGAGTAGTGGTGCGGCCTTCTCACCTCACCGATGGATGCATGGATGAGGCTCGTTGCTCGTTCTCGCCGCTGGCCATGGCGGCGTTGGCGGCAAAGCATCGAACGACGGGGTGCCCGCCGACGGAGCCGTCTCGGGCGACTTCGAGTGGCGCGAAAGCAGAACGGCGCTGCACGGGCTCGGGCGAAAGGCCGGCCATGGACATGACAGAAGATCACACGCGACCAGCGGAAGAAAGATTCCGCGCACTTCTACCGCACGCCAAATGTCGGATTCCGGTTCCGGCAGACTTTGAGGTCCGAACACCGGGTGCGTGTCGGCTCGGGAATGGGGTACCCAAACTTCCTACTGCGGCCTTCTTGGCGTGGCTCAAGGGGTGGCCATCACGGCCCATCTTCATCAAGACGAGCTCAAGACCCTCGCGAAGGAGGCCAAGCCTACATGGCGGACGAGGAAGCTTCTCGTGCATGGCCTCGTCAGGATGGCTCGCGAGGAGGCGGAGAGATCAAGACGGGGTACCTCACGAGGTGCCCATGACGCAAGCCATGACGACCAAGGGCGCCAGGCGGGCGCGAGCCCGCGCAGTGTCCTCATTTCCTCTTTGGTGCAAAGGGGGCAAGCGCAGGGGAGAGTATCAAGCAACGGCATCCGTTTCGGTGCAACAAGACCAAGACCGTCACAACGGCAGGAAGGAAGTCATCATGGAGCCCAAGCCAAGGCCACCACCTGTGAGCCTTTGACAAAGCGAGGACCAACTTTAGTCAGGATAAGTGTACTAGATGTTCCCCTTCAAAATGGCCAATTGTTGGCGCCCTTCCCGCTCAATATTTGGGAAGAAGCCCAGGGCCTTTGTCTATAAATAGGACTAGCCACCCACATGGTAGAAGAGGTGGGAATCGGAAAGATCTTGAATCAGCAGAAAGAGAGAGAGAGAGAGCGACTGAACTCCCCCTAGCAGTTCATCGCACCGGCCAAGAACAGACCCTCGCGAGGCTGTTCTTCCTTGTATTGTTCATCATCAGCCCAAGAGGCAATCCACCACACCACACACTGGAGTAGGGTGTTACACCACAATGGTGGCCGCCCCCGCCATTCCCCGTGGCCTGCCGTCAACGCCGCCACCGGCCCGGCGGGGAACGAGGAGCAAGCATCGTCCCAGCATCCGTCCGTGAGGCGAGACGGCCGTACCGCTACTCCTTCACTCGCCCTAGCTGGTTCTTCGTCTCGCGCGCTCCGCGTGCCCATGGAGGCTCGAGCTGCCCTCATCACGGCAAACGAGCTCCTGCGCTACCACCCTGTCAACAACGTCTATGAAGAGTGGCTCGACCAAGGCCGCCGAGCTCGTCTGCGGCCGCAGGGGCTCCACAGGTTGCATTTCTCGCTGCACGCGCCCGCCCTGCGCGGGCGATGAAGCTCCAGGGGCGCCTCAGCCGCCTCCCCCTCAAGAAGGCGCCTTGGCCCCAAGGCGCGTGGCCCTTGGGCGGAATCCACTCCGTCCGGTGCCAGCGCAACAAGAGCAGAGCTGCCAAGAGGTCCCTCGCCCCCAAGAAGCTGCCCGAGTGCTCCTCGCACTGCTCACACGACCACGCTCCTGCTCCAAAGACGCCAAGACCCGCGCTGCTCCCAGCAGCATGGGGACCCGCAAGACCAGGCTCTTTCGTCACCAAAGGCCTCCTGGCTACAAAGAAGGCTGCAGCGCCTTCACCGAAGCCAAGAAGGCTGCGCAGCGTCGCGTGGCGCAGCAAGTTTAAGCCAGACCTGCCTCCTCGCTACGACGGCACGACCGACCCTGCGGAGTTCCTCCAGCTCTACGAGCTGGGCATCGAAGCCGCAATTGGGACGAGAAGGTCATGGTGAACTGGTTTCCCATGGAGCTCAAGGACGGGGCCCGCACCTGGCTCCTGAACCTGGCTCCTGGCACGATCTCCTCCTGGGACGAGATGCGCACCCGCTTCATTGCCAACTTCCAAGGCACTTCATGACATCGCCTCTGCCAGGAGGCGACATGCGCCATCAAGCAGCAACTGTGGAGACCTCAGAGAAGTACATCCAAAGGCGCTTCAACAATGCATGCCTCAAGATTCCCAAGGTGACCGAGGAGGCCATCATCTCAGCCTTCTCTACGACGGTGTCTTGTGACGTCAAGATGAAGGAGGAGCTGACGATGCATGAAGATCTGTGCACTTCCTTGGAGTTGTTCAACTTGGCGACCAAGTGCGCCAGGGCTGAGGAAGGACGCCTTTCCCTCCTCGAGCTGTCAGCCGCAGCCCCAGAAGAGAAGAAGCCCAAGGCCAAGGACGTGAAGCGCAAGGGGGCTGCCGTGCTCGCGGCAGAACCAGAAGCCAAGCGAGGCAGAGATCAGCCCGAGTCTTCCAAGGGCACCCGGTACTGTGTGTACCACGACCTCCACACCCACAACACCAATGAATGTCAAGAGCTCCGAGCCGTGCGAGAAGGGAGGATTGGTCGATGCCCCAACCGCAACGATCGAGGCTACGGCCGAGGAGGAGCAAGGAACGCAGGACGCTGGGAAGACCGTGGCCCTCGCCAAGGGAGGCGCGACCGACCTCGCGAGGATCGCTGGTAGGATCAGCCTCGCGAGGGAGGCTGGAGGGATCAGCCTCGCGAGGATCGCCCGCAAGGAAACGCAGGCCTCCCTCCTCTGCCGCCGCAACCAAGGAGAAACGAGGACCGTCATCGGGGCCGAGGGGCTGGGGGCTTCCGGAGCCGCGCGATCGCTTGCATCCCGGGCGGCTCAAGCCCCAACCTCTCAACGCATCTTCAAGCAGTTCGCCCATGGCGAAGTGAATGCAGATCCTCCCCAAGCTCGAGGCCACGCGCCCTCTCAGTGGTGGCCAGGCGCCATCACGTTCAGCTCAGCAGATCAGCTCAAGTCCGCGGCCACACCGAGTCCTCCCGATGCTTTGTTCCCCAATCATCGCGAACATGCAAGTCACCAGGACCCTCATCGATGGCAGAGCAGGGCTCAATGTCCTGTCCGTAGAGACATTCAACAATCTCCAAGTGCCATACAATCAGCTTCAGCCAACCAAGCCTTTCTCCGGAGTCACCCATGGATCCCCAGTTCCGATTGGGCAGGTCCGCCTCCCTGTCACCTTCGGGGCGCGCGACAACTAACGCACCGAGCTCATCGACTTCGACGTCGCCCACATTCGCCTGCCATAAATGGCATCCTCGGGTACCCAGCTCTGGTCAAGTTCATGGTCGTGACTCATCACGGCTACAACGTCCTCAAGATGCTAGGAAGCGGCGGAGTCATCACGGTGCCTTGTGAAGAAAGAGACGCAATGTGCTCCCTGGAGCGAGCTTTTCAAGCCGCATTACTTGAAGACCCAGATCGCAGGAGCGTGAGGCTCCCCGAGACCGCTCCCAAGAAGAAGAAGACATCGCCAGGCCCGACCCCTTGGGAGGCAGGCCCCTCAGGGTCCGCGCCTGTTCAAGGGGCACCTCCTTCTGTCGCATAGGAAGGCATGCCCGGCGCCCTCCTCGAGCAAGGCTCGGGGGCTCTCTCCTGGAGGGCCACCGACCTTGCTAAGGTCACGAGGGAGGCGCTAGGGCACCACTTGGAGGCATGTTTCAAAGCACGTTTCCCTCAGGAAGGAGCGAGGCAAGGAGGGCCAAACCCTCAGGAGTTCGTCAGCCAGATCATTCAGGAGCTGCAGGAGTCAAGAGTCATGAGTGGTAGCCACCGCTTACCCCGCCGTAGCTCCCCATCCAGGCGAGGATGGTGGGCTGCGTGTCTGCATCGACATACCAGGGCTCAACCGAGCCGCCTCTCAGGAGCGCTTCTGGCCCTCACGCGCGGGGTGCTGTGAAGGTCCACCCCACGGCTACGTTCGCATGCCCTAAGGCGTAGCGAACACAGCCGCCATGCGCCAGCGCCTCATGGGGAGCATCCTGGAGGCTCAAGAGGCCAGGCATTCCGCTGTCCTGGTGGAGATGGAGACGATCCGCGAGGAGCCACCAGCGCCTCCGGAGCCTCCCGAGGCTCCTGGGCCTGAGGGCTCGTGAAGATCGCCTTCCGCAGCCCGCGACGTCCGCTACTTCAGCATCCTTTCGTCTTAATTGTTATCAGGTGACATCCTCCAAGTTTCATTTCAAGCTGGGAGCGCCCCCAGGGCTGCATCATTCCCAGGCCGCATGGGTCCGTCCCTGCGACGTGTAACCCTTTTACTTCATGTTCCTAGCTTACCTTATTGGGGGCGCCCCTCGGGCTGCATCATCCCCAAGTCGCTTGGGCCAGACCCAATGACGTCTGCCTTCCCTGCTTTTATCTAAATGAACTTGCTCCTTCGTGGTTAACGTGCTTGACCTAATTGCTTGCTTGACTGACACCAACTGATGGAGCCACTCCCCAACGGCACGAAGCTTGCGCATGGGTCCGTCCCTGCAACGCTGACAAACCTGAATGGCTGAGCTCTGGCCGCAGCAGACCCGCACGGCGCCACCTCGTCAGGCCTTCAGTGCCTCGTCACCCCTCCAAAGCAACCAACAGCTGATCATCGCTTGCCATAGCGGACCTTTATTCTTCTTGTGGTGAGCCTGCAGGATCTATTCGAGGCGCAGCGCCAGGCGAGGCCCTCACGGCGTCTCCTTCACTCTTGCCCGCGCGAACCGCTTGCACGTTAAAGGGGGGTGGGGTACCTAAGCATCGTGACTCACGGGCTCCTACTGGCTCTCCAGCCCTCGCCCTCTGGCTTTGACCACGGCATCGCGACCTGGCATACCAGCGACGGCTGAGACCGGCTCGAGGGCCGGGACCCGAGGACGTAGAGTAGAAAGGGGAGCAGATGCGAGAGGGAAGAGGCACGCGAGGACCTCGCCAGGCAACCCCACGCCTGCCGATGCGTGGACCTAACGTCACACCAGGAAGCGGTCCCCGGCTCCTGAGATAAGTCACACTCCGGAAACACTGGCTATCGCTGTCGTGGTTCTAAGCCTGACAGTAGAATGGGGGGTAGGTATGGAGAGGCAAGATCCTAGCTATGGAGTAGTTGTATACGCAAGATGTTTACGAGTTCAGGCCCTTCTCGGAGGAAGTAACAGCCCCTACGTCTCGGAGCAGGAGGCGGTCGATTGTATTATGTGTGTATGAGTTACAAAGGTGAGAACCCTTTACACTGAGGAGGGGGGGGGTGGCTTATATAGAGTTCGCTGAGACCCCTCCGTCCCTCGGTTATGCAGGGGTTAAAGGTACATTAAGATAGGGGGAGTTCTTGGTAACACCCACATAAAGTGCTATGATGACCATAAAAGCTACTTAATGACCGACCGTTTGTGTGCAGACTGGCTTTAGATCTTCTGGCGGTCGAGTGTCTTCCAGTTGGTCGAGTGGAACCCTTCCAGGTCGACTGAAAGGTAGTTTCTTCTAGAAATGTCCTTGGGGAGGGTGTCTTAGACATGTCCATGACCCTACCCTAGGTACATGACTTCATCATTAGCCCCCGAATGGATCTAGGTTTGAGTGGGGAAGGAGTTGAACATACTCCCGACTCATTCTTGTGCTGCAATAGTGTCTTGTCTTGGATCAAGTGGACTTAAGTGACGGCATCAACTTTTTTTCAGTCGCTTTGATCCATTCCTTGTATCCGTCGAGTGCATTTTATGTACTTGGCGATTTCCGAATGACAGGTCGTAGGAAATCTTTTGTCTGATGATTTGCTCTGCGGTGCGCGGATTTAGCAGGATTTGAATCTTCGGGAAACGAGCGGGACGGAGAGAGAGCCGCAGTAATCGGACGGGATAAGGCAAGGACACCTCGATCTCCGTGCCACCTTTTTCGCCACGTATCGCGCGCTGGGCGCATTGCTTGAGATTTGACAGATCGCTGGGCCTACGGGCCACCATTGGAAGCAACCTCATATAGGGCCCAGACTAGGGTTTTTTGAACAGTGCGTTCCCCTTTCCTCCTTTCTTCCTCAGATTCATCCGCCGCGCCTGCCTCCACCTCCGAACCGCTGCTGCTCCACGCTGCGTTCATGGCGGCATAATGGTGAAAGAAAGACGGCAGCTTTGGAACGGGCGAAGCAGGCAACGGCGAAGGCGAAGGGGAGGGCGACCAGTCGGGGCGGATCCTCGTCGCGGGCCGGTTTGCCGCAGGGCTGGATCCAGGGCGACTGGATTCGCTCGACCATCCGCCAAAAAGATCTTGACGACCTGGCCAATGAGGGACTGATCCCTCATGGATCAGCGAGGCTTCCGGGGATGGAGTGGCAGCCGCAGCCTCAGGAGGGTGAGTGCGTCCTCTTAGCCACTCACGTCAACCGCGGGTTTTCTTTGCCACCCCATCCTTTCTTTCGAGGATTTCTGAACTTTTTTGGGGCACAACTCCACCACTTCACACCCAACTCTATCATGTATCTCGCCGCTTTCGTGTCTTTGTGTGAGAATTTTTTGGGTTGTCGGCCGCATTGGGGCCTCTTCAAACACATTTTCACCTGTCGCTCCCAGACGGTGAAAAAGGCCAATCCGAGTGACGAGAGAACCCAAGTGATTCAGATGTGTGGGGGTCTTGGGGTCCAAATGAGGGGTAAGAGCTCTTTCCCAGCCATGATTCTTGCTGAGTCGGTTCGCGGGTGGCAGTCGACCTAGTTCTACTGCCAAGACCAGCCGACGCCAGGGCAGTCGACTGGACTCCCTCCTTTCTCCATGGATCGAGTGAGCAAGCCGTCCTCTCTGAAGGTGTTCCTGGAGGAGAAGGTTCAGGTCAAGGTTTTGGTCGAGCATGTAGTCCAGCTCATCCGGTAGCGGGGTGGCCCCGGTATGGATCTTCTAGAGGTTTTTCTTCGACGTAGCATCCAGCCACTTCAAGATCGAGACCATCCGATGTGGATGTATTCTCGCATCAAAGACACCACTCGGGTCCACCCAGAGGAGGTTGAGGATGCCACACTGGAGAGATGGATGACCGCCATCACTGGGAACAAAGATAACCCCCGAGGAGCCAGGAGGATCCCTCCACTCGACCAATCGTACGAGCCAGACAAGGTTCAATCCCGTATCTCTGACCCTGACTCTGCTTACTCCATCTTGTTTGCTTAAATCGGTCGACTGACTTTCATCTTGTTTGTCTTCTTCCAGGTCACCACTGAGATGTACTCGATGCCCAACGGGGTGCAAGAACCAGTTGAGGAGGAGGAAGGGAGCGGAGGTGAAAGCCAGGAGGAATGGCAGTCTGACGGTGGGGGAGATGAAGACGAGGACAGTTCCGACGAAGAGGAGGAGGAGGAAGAGGAGGAAGAAGTCGACCCTCCTCGCGTGGAAAGGCGGTCCAAGCTCACCCATGACCCCGCGGTCGAGCGCGGCAAGGCTATCGCGCCCATCGGGCAGTCCACGAAACGTCCTCGGACGACCTCTCCGGCGCCAACTAAAAAAGCGCCGAAGCAACCCCGAGCGACGCTGTCGAAGCCGACAAAGGTTTTGCCCAAGATGAAGATGGCTATCCCCACTATTTCCTGCAATGCAGAATCTTGAGCTTTTTTGTTTAGCGCGAACATACTTTTGGTCGACTTGTTGACTGATCAACTGATTTCTGAAAACTGCAGCGCTGCCACCTCCGACACCTCAGTCGGGAACGAAGACCAGGAGATGGAAGATGCAGCTACCTCTAACCTTGGTATAATCGCTGCAATTTTGCTTTTGGTCGATTGGAGTTTCGTTTTTAACTTCGAATTTTCCCTGTAGTCCCTCCTCATGTCATTGATCTCCCTGATGATGATGATAAGGCGCCGTTGAGGCGGAGGAGAACTAAGAAGGCACCTGCCGCAAGACCGCCAGTTGCATCGATGCTCGAGGCGCTGGTTCATGAGGGTGGCAATACCACTCGGACTTCGTGTCTTTCGCCGTGACCGATTTAGCATTCGCCCTTCAACGTTGACTGCTGATCCGCTTCCCTTTTTGCCACGCACCACGTCCCGGAGGACCAAGTGGGTGCTGCTAAGGAGGCTATACGCCAAGCAGGGCTCATGATAGAGCAGATGAAGGTGGTCCGGGAAGCCAGCCAAGCGGCCTATAATGCCAGTTCAGCTCTTCAGAGCAACGTCCAGGTTAGTTGATCACCACTTGTTTTGTTAGGATATGCTAACTGAAAAACTCTTCTTTCTGAAGATCTTCGTATTTGTACACCCACTAGGTGTGTCGAGTGAATTTTCGGACTGGTGGGGGCACGCTGAGTGCGCCCACTGGGTGTAGTCCCCGAGACTATGGTGGATCTTGGCAATCGACCGTAGTCTTTATACTTTGTATCTCTTTGATAACTTCTTCACTCGGTCCGGTCGGACCATGTCGAGTGGAATCTTGAAACCGTGGGGGCACGCTGAGTGCACCCACCGGGTGTAGTCCCCGAGACTATGGTGGACTCGGGCAAATCGACCGTAGACAGAAGAACTCCTTTCTCTCTTTTTTTGTCTCTTTCGGTCGACTGATCGAACCGAGTTGGTAGGACCAGTGGGGGCACGCTAAGTGCACCCACTGGGTGTAGTCCCCGAGACTACTGTCGAATATTTTGATTCGACTGTAGTCTTAGAAACGCAATGATGTTTCTTGGTCACTCGGAAGTAACCCATCTGTGATGTCTGTCGACTAATTCTTTGCAGAAATCTTGCAAGCTTGTGGCTCGATACACTGAATTCGAGAACAAACAGATCCAGCTCAACCTTGACTTGAAGCTTGCACAGGAGAACTTGCAGAAGGCGAGAGATGAAGCAAAAGGTATGGCTGGTGAGATCTTGACGACTGTTTTTTTTCTGTCCCTTCCTAATTCTGACCTCACTGTTATTTTGCAGACAAAATGGAGGAGGCTCTGAAGAAGAAGGATCATGACCTTGTCGAGGCGCAACAAATGGCTTTGAACAAGACCAAGCTCGCGGAAGAGAAGCCGTCTTCAGTCGGAAAACTTGAAGAAGAGAACACCAATCTGAAAGCTGCTCTTGATGCGGCCAACAAGGAGGTTAGCCGACTGAAGAACGACAAGATAGCTCTGAGCGACAAGGCTGGCAAACTGGCGGGGAAGAGGAATGATCTAGAGGCTTATCTGGGAGGGCTCGCCAAGAAGCTATTCCTCATGCTTGAAGGTAATTCCTCTTATCCGACTGACTTGTTATCATCGAGTCATCATAGAACCATTAGCTTGAACTCGAGTCGTGTTTGCAGAATTCTCTCAGAACTTCGAGGAGGAGACTAGTCGAGTGGAGACAAGTCTGGACCCCATTAACTCCCCCGTGAAGGATGAAGCTGCCATGAACGTGCTCCGACTGGAGTCTCGTGTTGCTGCTGTGATGGACTACCTCGCTCGACTGAAGGTTGCGGTGTCGCGGATCCACTCAACACTCTGGCCAGGCAAAACACTTCAAAATGACCTCGAGTCTTTAATGACTCGACTGAATGACGTTCCAAGTCGAGTGCAGGAATGGAAGAAGTCTTCCGCCAGATGTGGTGCTGATGTCGCTTCCGTCTCCACGGTCCACGCTCATTGCAAGGAGGTGCGAGAGGAAAGGTTACGTCCATCAAAGTTGCTAATACCAAGAAGTACGACTTCCGATCTTTCATGGAGACCTTCATTGGTGCTGCCACCCGAATCGCCGATGGGATTGACTGGACCAGTTAATTGTCGCCTTCCAAATTCCTCCTCACCGAGGAGTAAAAAAACTTCTATGATTCGTCTTAAATTTGCCTCGGAATGCTGAGTGATCATGTAACCAATAAACTTTAACAGGCTTGAGGCCTGGGTACTTCTACATCCTTAGGATGTTATCCGAACTTTACTTATCGTTGAAATATGCTTTTGTTTGCCTTCGAGTGAACTTTGCTCTTCACTCGGATTATGCTTCAATGCTTGAGATGCAGCTCTGAGGTGGATCCAGTCGACCTACACTTCGTTGTTCTTGCAGGTGCAGGAGAAGGAAACAGTCGACCTGCACCTCGTCGTCCTTGCGGATCGAGATGGAGCGCACTTTGTACTTGTGGCGCAGCTCTGAAGGAGAAGGTAACATTCGACCTGCACCTCGTCGTCCTTGCGGATCGGGATGGAGCACATGTTGTACTTGTGGCGCAGCTCCGAAGGAGAAGGTAACAGTCGACCTGCACCTCGTCGTCCTCGCGGATCGGGATGGAGCGCACGTTGTACTTGTGGCACAGCTCCGAAGGAGAAGGTAACAGTCGACCTGCACCTCGTTGTCCTTGCGGATCGGAATGGATTTCGTACTTATGCGAGTACTAGACTGCAGCTAAGCCTCCGAGTGGGAGGGTTGCTCTCCACTCTGTAGGATTTTTTTAAACTTAGTCGAGTACTGGACTGCAGCTAATCCCCCGAGTGGGAGGTTTGCTCTCCACTCGGTAGGATTTTTTTAAACATAGGCGAGTACTGGACTGCAGCTAAGCCACCGAGTGGGAGGTTTTCTCTCCACTCGGTAGGATTTTTCATAATTAGGCGAGTACTGGACTGCAGCTAAGCCCCTGAGTGGGAGGTTTGCTCTCCACTCTGTAGGATTTTTCAAACTTAGGCGAGTACTGGACTGCAGCTAAGCCCCCGAGTGGGAGGTTTGCTCTCCACTCGGTAGGATTTTTCAACTTAGGCAAGTACTGGACTGCAGCTAAGCTTCCAAGGAGGATTTTTCAACCTTAAGCAAGTACTGGACTGCAGCTAAGCCTCCAAGGAGGATTTTTGTGTCGTAGCTCTGAAGGGGAAGGCAACAGTCGACCTATACCTCGTCGTCCTTGCAAAGTGCACATTGTATTAAATACTTAGGCGAGTACTTGGAATGCAGCTAAGCCCCCGAGTGGGAGGCTGGCTCCTCACTTGGTAGGATTTTAAAACTTAGGCGAGTACTTGGACTGCAGCTAAGCCCCCGAGTGGGAGGCTGGCTCCTCACTCGGTAGGATTTTCAAACTTAGGAGAGTACTTGGACTGCAGCTAAGCCCCCGAGTGGGAGGCTGGCTCCTCACTCGGTAGGATTTTCAAATACTTAGGCGAGTACTTGGACTGCAGCTAAGCCCCCGAGTGGGAGGCTGGCTCCTCACTCGGCAGGATTTTCAAACTTAGGCGAGTACTTGGACTGCAGCTAAGCCCCCGAGTGGGAGGCTAGCTCCTCACTCGGTAGGATTTTCAGATACTTAGGCGAAACGGATTCGCAGCTAAGCCCCCGAGTGGGAGGCTGGCTCTCCACTCGGCAGGGATTTTTTTACAAACTTAGGCGAAACAGGTTCGCGGCTAAGCTACCCACTGGGGGAAATTTCTTATGTAAACGAAAAGTAATAACAATCAATGGGAAAATTATAACATTCTTTTCTTTGATAAACAAACTACAGAGGTACTTTTATTACATCTCACCCGAGTGAGCTCTTAAGTGTAAAAGGGGCGGAGCAGCTCCACCTTCCAAGCTCGAGGCTCATCGATCTGGCGTTCGACGTTGTAAAGATGGTAAGCTCCATTGTGGAGAACCCTGGTGACGATGAAGGGACCTTCCCAAGTGGGAGCGAGCTTGTGTGGTTTTTGTTGATCCACTCGGAGGACCAAGTCCCTTCTTGAAAGGCTTGGCTCTTCACATTTCTAGCATGGAAAAGTCCTGCTGATAGATGGTCGAGCAGATCAAGGCCATCTCTCTCTCCTCTTCAAGGAGGTCGACTGCATCTTGCCGGGCTTGCTCCGCTTCAGCTTCAGAGTAGAGTTTGACTCGGGGCGCATTGTGAAGCAGTGTCACTTTCGGCAGAACCTGCTTGACTCCATAGACCATGAAGAATGGAGTTCTTCCAGTCGACCGATTAGGAGTGGTCATTAATCCCCAAAGAACCGACAGAAGTTCGTCGACCCACGCTCCTGCTGCATGCTTGAGATCATGCATCAGTCGAGGTTTCAGTCCTTTGAGAATTAGACCATTTGCTCGTTCTGCTTGTCCATTCGACTGGGAGTGAGCAACTGAAGCATGGTCGACTCGCGTGCCCTGAGAGGTGCAAAAGGCTTTGTCGGGGAGGCTGATCGTACCCACGGACACCTATGGGGCCGGCGGACCAGGCCCCTTTGTGGTTCGGAGGGGGGCGGAGATCGCACGAAGAGCGGATCGAGGCGAGGCACACAAGCAGTTTACCCAGCTTCGGAGCTCTCCGGAGAGATAAAACTCCTACTGCTGCTTGTCTGATGTATTGTGTTCTTGCTAGGGAGCGATGAGAGCTACAAAACCTAGCGTGAGTGTATCTGGTCTCGAGTGAGTCGAACGAACCGAACCAACCGAACCAACCGAACCCCCTCTACGTTGCACAAGGGCCTCCTTTTATATGCTCAAGGGGTCTCCGACAGGTGGCAACATAGGCGGGGGTACAAATGTAAAAACACGAGTTGGTACACCTACTCAAACAAAGGTACAAAGGTAAAATACCTAACCCCGACGGCAAGGGACAAAGCAATAAATGCCCGTCGATTGTCGCCCAAACAAAGGTAACAGAGACCGTCAGTGCGCCACCGCCGCCACGATGGCAAGCTTGTCGATTGCCGCTTATCGCCGCTGCTCTCCGGCTGCACGGCCTCTTGACACGCTGCATGGAATGTTCCCACGGGCGACACGTCGCGGGGTGAGCTGGAGCAGAGATGGAGAGAGGTTGCTTGCCGCGGCAAGCGCCTTTGCCGCGACGAATCCTTGTCGCGTCCCGGGAGGCTTGTCGCGGCCTGAGCCTTCCCGGCAAGCTCCTCTTGCCGGGCCTTGTCTTCGTGCATGCTCGAGTGGCCTTCCGACAAGCTCCTCTTGCCGGGGCCTTGTCTTCTTAGTCAAATACTTTGTTCTTGAATGGCTCCAAAGGAGCCACGGAGGATCTTGGCGGTGACTAGGCAAACCCTGCCGCGGGTGCTGCAACTGTCCGTGCAACAGTACGGGATACTAGGGTACCCCTACTCTAGTACACCGGTCAGAGCCCCCGGCTCGGGCCGACACGGTGCCGAAGCGCCGTCGGGCCAGGCCCAAAATAAGCAGACGGCACGCGGCCTCGACAACGTCGCAACTCGCCCTGGACCCACCACGACCCCCACTAACGGCACGCACCGGACGTGGCGTCGTGCGAGAGATCGTGGGCGCGGTCGTGGGGGTTTCTTTATTAGTATAAGCGAACGTCCGCCTCCCCTCTTTATATGCGGAGGAAGCGAGGCAGGCCGTCCACTCGCCATCGCTGTCTTGTCAAGAAAACCACCGCCGCTCTCTTCTTCTCCAAAGGCGAAGAGAGCAGCGCCGCCCCTTTTCGCCACAAGCGCCACCGCCGTCGGCCTCCTCCGCCGCCCTCGCCATGGCTCAAAGCCGACAAGGAGAAGGGCGCTGTCGGCCGAGGCGCAGCGGCCATGGCGCGCTGCGCAAGGAGCGGGCCATCTTCCCCGCAGCTCGGGCGCAAGGGAGCTGCGGACGCCTTTCACCTCTTCTAGTCGACGGAGACGCTGGCGCATCCGCCAAGACGAGGGTACTCCCGCCTCCGCCTCGATTTGGCACCAACAGGTACCTTTTTTCGCCTTTTCTTCTATTGCGGGCTTTGCCCGCCTTTTTCCGGAAGTTCTTCTGCGACATCATGAACACGTTTGGCCTCCGCCTCCTTGATTTCACCCCCAACGCCGTCTTGACCATGGCAGTTTTCACAAGATTTGTGCGAAAACTTTGTCGGAGTCCACCCAAATGTGGCACTCTTCCGCCATTTCTTTGTGCCCCGGCCGAGAGAGGAGAGCCACTTGCCGGAGGGATAGCCTGGGTCTCTAGGATCGGCAAGAAAGAGTCCTACCTAGAAGGAGAGTTCCGCAACAAGTGGGAGGAGTGGAGAGCCAATTGGTGTTGGGTCGTAGAGGAGAACCCGCAGCCCTTCACCGCCGTGCGCCAAACTCCAATAGTGCGCGGCAGAGATTGGAGCAACTTGGCGCCGGAGGATGCGAAGCTGAAGATAGCTATGACCCGGATTTTGCGCCTCAGGCTTGCCGGGTTAACCGTAGGTGCAGTTGGCGCAGATTTCCTTCATCGCCGCATTGCTCCCTTGCAGGAAAGGAGGAGGCCTGCCTGGGAGTTCCAAAATGCGGCAGACATTATGAGGTTGCGCTCGGGCCTGAACTGGAACTTCACCATACTGGAGCTGGACGCGATGCTGCTCGAGCTGTTCAAGAACGACCCCGACCACCCTGAGT
This sequence comes from Aegilops bicornis, assembly GCA_021605145.1. Taxonomy (NCBI): domain Eukaryota; kingdom Viridiplantae; phylum Streptophyta; class Magnoliopsida; order Poales; family Poaceae; genus Aegilops; species Aegilops bicornis. Next base: position 494,897,946 of record CM038672.1, on the reverse strand, counting down.
GGTTTAGGTTGCCGCGGGGGGTCGTCCCATTGTGCAACAACTTCGGCGCCGACCGCATCCGCGCCATGATGCCGTTGTCAGCGATTCCCATGGGATCGCTCCAACCGGCAGGAGCCCCCGACGAGGTCGCGGCAGCAGTTCTTCGACGACTTGGAAGAAGTGCCGATCCGGCCCGACGAAAGCGAAAAAGGCTCACCCGCGACACCACCGACGAGGAGATGGCGCGGATTGCCACCAGGGTGGAGGAGGTGGCAGCAGCCGCTGCCGCTGGAGCCTTCGGGTTCACCGTGGAGGAGGCGGATGCTGCGAAGGTGGCAAGCCTTGCCGAGCGAGGGGAGGTCGTCGGCGAGGACGAGCTTGTCGAGCCCGAGGCCGGGTCGAGTGGACCTGCCGAGGGCGCTTCTTCCCCACCGCCAAGCGACTTGCTCTGGGGCCGAGCCCCCGCTCGGCCAAGAGGCATCTCCGCAAGGTCGAGACGAAGTCGGGCGACAGATCGCCCACAACAGCAGCGCCACATGACGCGCTTCTACCGCTGCAAGCGAGGTTGCCGCTGGAGCGCCCCACACTGCCGCGACAACCGGGCGGGATCTTCTCGTGCCACCGCCGACGCCCGCCCGCCAGCGGCCAAGAGAGCCCACTTCGCCTCGTCGCACCGGAGGCGAGCCGGAGTTTGACTTTCCGCGCCAGCTCCGAGGAGGAAGGCGAAGAGTAAGCTCTTGAGATTTGTGCTTGTATTTCTTCAACTTTATTGCTTCATCTTGAATCTGATTTGCTTCATTCGACTCTTTCCTTTTCGTGACGCCGCCCAGAGAGCGCCGAAGAGGGCTAAGATCCCGACGGTCGTCGTTGAGGACGATTCTCCTGCGGCAACAGGGGACGCGTCTGAGACCGCCTTGCCGGACCTGCAACCCTTCCTCGTGAGCAGCCCCCATCATCGCCCCTGCAGTAAGTGTGCAGTTTTCTCCTTACTATTCGGTGTGCAGGGTGCTCCTTCTTCGTTGATACCGACTGTTTTCTTGTGTAGGAGCAGAGCAGCCTCATCAGAGGACTGGAAGCTGCCCGAGATCCTGTCTGCTGCCACCACGCCCGCCAAGGAGGAATCTCCGGCAAGGGAGCGCCCTCGACAAGGGGAGGCCACTCCGGCAAGGGAGGCTACCCCTGCAAGGGGCGCGGTGACCCTCCAAAGTGGCCGAGGCCACGGCCGGATCCTGCAGGTGTAATTCCCTTATACGAAAATTTCCCTTGGGCTTGCTTTCTTTTTGTTTCTCTTTTTGAACATTTGCTTGATCGCTCTTTCTTCGTCGACGCAGAGCCGATGGAGGTCGAGGCCGCCGGCGAGGAGGAAGGCCAAGGCAACACCGACGCAGGCCGCCGCCGAGGAAGAAGAGGTCGCTGTTGTGGAAGAAGAGGCCGCCGCCGACGAGCCTGTTGGCAGGAGGCCACGGGCTGCCGACGCAGAGGCCGGGCGAGGGTCGGGCGATCGCACTAACGGCCCCGAGGCCGCAGGAGCGGCAAGCGCTACACCGACAGCCGACTTCGGCCGCAGCCGCGCGTCAGACTCGAGGAGCCCCAACCCGGCGCCTACACCAAGGCCGGGCGAAGGCGTCTTCATCAAGCTCCCTGGGAACCGAAGCCTGTGGCGCTGGGTCGAGGAGAGACCTTCGACGGCGAAGCTACTGCCTCCTCATTGGCTGACGTTGGTGGACGCGCCAAGCAGCAGCAGCGGCGAGTCTGAGGAGGAGCAGCTGCTGAAGAAGCTGCTGTCGCTCTACCGCGCCCGGCAGGCCAAGTTAGAGACCCGGGAAGCACTTGTCGCGAGGGCAGGAGCGGACATGGAGAAGCGCGCAGAGGAGCTCCGGAGCGCCAACCAAGAAACCCTCCGCGACGTAGCAGAAGCGCGGGGGCAACTCGCAGAAGAGCGCACGGCCTTCATCCTTGAGAAGGCCGCAGCTGAGGAGGAGCAGCGGCTGGCTGCCGAGAAGCTCTCCGCAGAAGCGAAGTTAGGCGCAGCAGAAGGTCAACCTGGACAGCCACGAAGAAGACCTTGCTGCCATGAGGAGTCACTTGGCGGGGCGCCAGAAGCGAAGGATGCCGCCGCAGCCGGCCGAGGCCGCCAAGGAAGAGCTGAAGGCGAAGGTGGCACACCTGGAGGCCAGCCTCAAGAAGAGCGAAAGAGCTCGCCGCTTAGGCATGAGAGCGAGAAGGACGCCTAAACTCTTGGCGAGCTGCAGTAGTCGTCTCGCCGATAGGGGCAAGGAGCTCGACGCCGCCAAGGATTCCAAGGCGGATCTTGAGCTGAAGCCGACCACTCGACGCAGACGTTGGACGGTGCCGAGAGCGGGAGGTGGGTTTGTTGGAGGCGATCAAGGCCAAGGAGGAGCTGCTAGCGAATGCTGCCTCCATCCAGAGCACCTTGAGGGAGAGCGTGGAGCATCGGATCGAAGGTCTTGTGGACACCGCCACCGACATCCACAACGAAATGATGGAGGCTGGGGATGGCGGACCTTGCATACTCCTCCGACGAGCATCTCCAACCCAGCGCCAAACTCAGCTTATTCTTCAAAGGCGTGGTGGCGGCGGGTCTCCAGCGACTCGGAAGAGGTCCCAAAACAGCTGGCCGAGGAATCACGCCAGATCTGTGCAGGAGCCCTCGAGAAGGTGTTGATAAAGGTGGCCTTCCGTAATCCGGGCCTCAACCTTAACGGCGTCCTCAGATCCTTGCCGCCGGATTCCAATGTGGAGGAGCTTCAAAGCCCTTGTCGCACCCATTGTGGACAAGGTGAACAAGATCAAGCGGATTGAGGCGACCCGCAGAGACTAGGCCGCCAACTTTATCTTTCCCTTGTCGCTGCTGATCATGTTTAGAACACTTTGTTAGATCAGCGACAAGTTGTTTTGTAATATGCTCTATCTCAGGCGATCAATGCAACGTTATTTCCTCTACTTGATTCCTTCCTTTGTACGTTTCTGCCTTACGCATTTGGGGGACTTGTCGGTGCGGGCACCTTTGCCGCGAGCGCTGAGTGCGGAACGTCAGCAGCCTGCTGGCGGTGCCGCCTCCGACAAGCAACCTTGTCGCGACTAGCCGCAGCTCACTTAAGTTGTTGAGCGGACTCAAAACAAAGTAAGGGCGCGACTAGCCGGCAAGTTGGTTCCTCTGCGCATGTGTTTTCCATACAAAGTACTATCGCTCGAGGAAGATAACTTAAAATTTTAAAATTGATTGCTCAAACTTTGGCAACTTAGCTTTTCTGTCTTTTGCTTCCCGATGAGGTTGAAACTTCCTCGGCGGTGCCTGGTCCATAGTATTATCTCCTCCTTCCCCCGGTTAACTTGTGCGCGAGGAGCCTTCCTTTCTTTGAGAAAAGAGAAAGAAGAGGAAATAACGTTATGGAGCCCAGCGCTCGATTTTGTTTACCGGGTGTGGTTGCTGCACAAAGTGTTAGCCAAAACATGCAATAAAATGATGAAAGCATGAATTTGACAAGTTGTGCGCAACACATGAGCTTTACTGATGCACGGGGTCTGCACCCGGCTTTGTACAAAGGATTACATGCAACAGCGGCAAGACTTGTACAAAAGGTGGTTGCCGAACGGGTTCCGCAACCGCGCTTCTATGGGTAAAACTTACGAAGATGCTCAATGTTCCAGAGTTGCTCATCGGAATGCCATCTTCGGTCTCAAGGCGGATACGGCGCCAGGCCTAGTGACCTGCTTTCACCTGATAAGGGCCTTCCCACTTGGCGTCAACTTGTTTGAATTCTTGGCGGACTGAACGCTACCGAAGAACAAGGTCGCCTTCCTCGAGACTTCCGGCACTAACTCTGCGGCTATGATAGCGACGCAAAGCTTGTCGGTAGCGAGCAGCTCGACAAATGCCTGAAGATGATCCTCCTCAAGGAGCAGCGTCATCTTGTCGCAGCTGCTCTTGCTCAAGCTCATCATAGCGAGCACTCGAGGCGATCCGTATCACGAAGTTCCGTGGGAGAACTGCCTCTGCTCCATAGACTAGAGCAAAAGGTGTCTGGCCGGTGGCTCGATTTGGTGTCGTCCTGATCGACCAAAGAACCACCGGCAGCTCCTCGATCCAGTTTCTTCCGCACTTGTGCAACCTGTCAAAAGGTGTCTGGCCGGTGGCTCGATTTGGTCTCTCTGCTTGACCGTTGCTTCTCGGGTGAGCAACGGAAGCAAAGCAGACCTTGGCGCCAAGATCTTGGACGTACTGCATGAAGGTGCGACTCGTAAATTGTGTGCCGTTGTCGGTGATGATCCTGTTAGGGATTCCGAAACGGCAAACAATCGACCAAGAACTTGATCACGACCGTGTCTTTGTCACCTTCCTCACCGCTTCCACTTCCGGCCACTTTGTGAACTTGTCGATGGCGACGCATAAGTACTCAAAGCCTCGACGGCTCGGGGAAGGGGCCGAGGATGTCGAGCCCCTGCATCAAAATGGCCGTGATAAAGGGATCGTCTGGAGAGCTTGAGCCGGCTGGTGTATCTGTTTGGAATGGAACTGCACGCTTCACACTTGGTTACTTGTGCGGTTGCATCCTGGAGGGCTGTCGGCGTAAGAAACCTTGCTTTAACGCTTTGCTTAAGTGCTCTTGCGCCAATGTTGTGACCACATATGCCTCCGTGTATCTTCGCCAACAGCTTCGCCCATCTTCCCCGGAATACACTTCAATTTCACACCGTTGAGTCTTCTTCGCAGATGTAGATGTTGTCGACAAACCGGTACATACTTGACCGCCGGGCTACTCTTTCCGCTTCTTCTTGCTGTTCGGGAAGTTCTCCGTCTCAAGGAAATGGACAATCTGCTGCGCCCATGCCGGAGCTTGCGGCTCGACAACAAGGACTAAAGGCAAATCTGTCACGCTGGAACATCAGCTTCCACGGCAAGAACTCGCAGCCCTCGCCGAAGCTTGATGCTCCTCGACAAGCTTGCCGGAGCAAGACTTGTCGGGAGCGCCCGCTTCAACGAAACAAACTCGGGGCCCGCTTGAGCCGACCGCCTCAAAGACCGTTGGTGTTGATCTTGGGGACCTTTGCAACGACGGCTTCGGGAAGCTGCAGCCGGAAGGTAGTCACCAGAGGTCAACTTCCTCTTCTTGCTCTGTCCAGCTTGATGGTGTTACGGTTGGCTATCGAGTCGGCTTGAGCACGAAAATCCCTGGTTCCATTGTGCAACTTAAGTGCGGCGCACTTTGACAGCCGTCGGCAATATCATTCTCGAGCTCTTGGAACATGTTCCATTTGCGGGCCGTCACAAAGTGCTCTTCTAGCTTCCTCACTTCATCCACGTGAGGCTTCCATCAACGGACTTTGGTAATATTTGTTCACTTGGCGGACGACAAGTTGCGAGTCACCCCGACAATAAGCTTTTTGATCCCAAGGTCCATCGCGATCCCGAGACCGCAAGCAAACCTTCATACTGAAGTATTGTTTGTCGCTTGCTCCTTGGGAAAGTGCATCCGGACTACGACTTTGAGGTGCTCTCCGGTGGGTGCGATAAGCAAAGACGCCGGCACCGGCGCCTTGCAGCGAGAAGGCACCATCAAAGTACATCAGCCACTCTTTGCTTGCTTCCTTGACGGGAATGCTCGTCTCTGGAATCTCTTCATCTGGTGTTGGCGTCCATTCTGCTATGAATTCTGCCAACGCTCTTCTTTGGATAGTTGATGTGCTTTCCAACTTGAGACCAAAGCTTGACAGCTCCAATGCCCACTCGACAATCCTGCCCGTTGCTTCTGGATTCCGCAAGATCCTCTTCGCCGGAAAACGAGTGACAACCGTGTGATCTCATGTGCTTGGAAGTAATGGCGCAGCTTTCTCGAGGCCATGAGGAGGCCGAAAAGCAATTTCGCACACCAGAGTACCTTTTGACCTAGCCCCGCAGGAGGGAATCGACAAAGTAGATCTGGGCGCTGCACCATCCTTTTCTCGTGATCCGGTCATGTGTCTGCGCGGATTCGGCCCTTGTCGGGACCGGAGCTTGTCGGCGAAGCCCCCGCTTGTCGCTGGATGTGCTTGCCGTGGTTGTCGGCTCGTCATCCGCTTCCCTCTCCGCCATTAACGCAGCACTAACCATTTTGATTGGTGGCCGCTATATATAGCAGCAACTTCTCGTGTTGCCTAGGTGCGACAAGGGGTGGAGTGGTGGACAGGTATCTCTTCCAGTCCCGCAGCGCACCCTCCGCGTCGGGAGTCCATTTCCTTGGACCTTGCTTTTTCAAAATCTAGAAAAATGCCAGGGCGCGTTCAGCAGAACCTAGAAATAAACCTGCTGAGAGCAGCCACGCAACCAGCAAGTCTTCGTACATCCTTGACGCGCTTTGGTGCTTCAATCTGCTCAATGGCCTTGATTTTGTCGGGATTAGCTTCAATCCCTCGTTGAGACACGAAGAACCCGAGAAGCTTGCCGGAAGGGACTCCAAACACGCACTTCTCGGGTTGAGCTTGAGGTTGATCTTGCACAGATTTGCAAAGGTCTCGCCCAAATCTTGAACCAGAGTTGCCTTTGTCCTTGCTTTTCACCACTATGTCATCCATGTAGGCTTCTACATTTCGGCATTTGCGGCTCAAAAGCCGCCATGGACTACCCTTGCAAATGTTGAACCAGCATTCTTCAAACCGAAAGGCATCCGTATGAAACAATATGTGCCACATGGTGTAATGAATGCGGTCTTCTCCTCATCTTCTTCAGCCATGAAGATCCGATGGTATCCGAGTATGCATCAAGAAACGAAAGCAAATCACATCCAGCCGTGGAGTCAACAATCTGGTCAATGCGCCGCAAGGGAAATGGATCTTTGGGACAAGCTTTATTAACATCCGTGAAGTCAATACGAAGTCTCCATTTTCCATTTGCTTTGGCGCGACTACAGGATTGGCCAACCACGCCGGATGGAGCACTCTCCGACAAGGCCCGCCGCTTCCAGCTTCTTGATCTCTTCGCTATGAATTCTTGGCGCCCACCGCTTGCTTCCTGACTTTTTGCTTGACGGGCCGCAAGATGAGGATAAAACGCCAGCGGTGCTCAATCACTTTCACAGGAACACTGGGATGTCGACGGTTGCCATGCAAACATCGCCGACATTCGCCCGCAGGAAAGCAACGAGCGCCGCTTCCTATTTAGGGAGTCGAGAGAGGCAATCGATGGTAAAGGTACCACCAAGTGCCGTCCTCCTTGGCGGGCACCTTCTTGGTCTTTGGCGGAGCCACCATCTTCTTGCACTTGCCGGTGGAGCTCAATGGTGCATCCTCGACGGTAGCGCAGCACTCCGAAGAGGTGCGCTTGCCGGAGTGAGCATCAGAGCCCTTGTCCGACTTGGACTTCGTCTTCTTCCCCGGAGCTTCAGCGGCAAGTGTCCGGCAATCTGTCGCTGCCGTGCATCCCGGTAGATCTTGTCGACACGTATAAGGGCATCCTTCTTGTCGCCATGGACAGAGATGACGCTTATCGGGCTCGGCATCTTGAGTAGGTTGTAGGCGTAGTGAGAGGCTGCCATGAACTTGGCGAGGTGCTTTGGACAGCCAAGTATCCCATTGTAAGGTATGGGAAATCGGCAACGCCGAATGTGACCCTCTCAGTCCTAAAGTTCAGCTCGCTGCCAAATGTTACCGCAACGTAATCTTCCCTTCGCTTGCTCCTTCCGGATTGATTCCTTGGAAGGTGCCGGTCTCTTCGAGCTCGGCCGTCCGGATTTGAAGCTTCGAGCACCGGAGGAGATCAGATTCAAGCCGCCCCGCCAAATCAACTAGCATTTTGGTGACCTTGAGGTTGCGGATGGTTGGTGAGACCAACATTGGCAAGCACCCGACCGCAGATTATGCGATCGTGGTGGTCCTCAATATCAAAAATGATAGGCGTGCCGACCACTTGAGAGGCTTCTTGCGACTTCACGGATGGTTCCGCTGCATTGACCTCCGCATCCATTGCTTGAGTTGGCGGTGGGAGGTATGCAGGAAGCACCTCCACAACGCAGAGGACCTCTGTGGCTTTCTCGAAACTCCTGCTCATCGGCATCGCTGCCTTCCATATCTTCGCTGTCGTCATCATCTTCATCCTTGTCGCCGCTGGGAGGTCTATCTCCTTGCCGCTGCTTGGCCTTGCCACAAGGCCCTCCCCCGGCCGGACGCTTTCTTGCTTGCTCCCAAAGACCTTCTGGGCCTTCTCCTTGTCGTTGCTCAGATTCAGCTCTCTTGCTGTTCGACAAGCTGCTCGACCTTCTTGCAGCTCTGGAGGTCGTGGCCCTTGGTGCGGTGGATCTTGCGATCTTGCTTGCGGAGGCTGTCACTGCTTGTCGGCGGCCGCCACCGACCGGGTGGTTGGCGCTGCCAACAACCTCCTTGCCGGAGCCACCAGCCTTGGCGTTCTTGTCGCCACCTCCGTTGCCGGACTGCTCAACAGCTAGAACTTCTCTGCCTTTCTTCTTCCTGTTGCCTCGCCGCCGGCCTTTCTTTGCCGGGGCGGTCTCCTCACTGCCGATCTCGCTTCCGCATTCTCTCACAGGAGTCTCCTCCCTTCCTCGGTAGCGTGCACACTTGTCGGCCAAGGCGTACAGCTCATCGACGTCCTTGACTTTGCACATTGCCATCTCCTCCTTCATCTCGCGGTTCCGCACATTACGATGAAATGTGCCGATCACCGCGCAGGTGGACGCCCGGGATGTTGTAGTGCACACGGCTGAATCTCCGAATGAACTTGCGCAGGTCTCTCCTTCCTTCGGGCGGCGGATGAAGGTCACTCTCTTAGCCATGAGGTTTGTGGTCACCGTGAAGGCGCCTAACAAACCGATGGCACAGATCTGCCAAGAGGATATGTAGCTGTCCGGCAAGTGCATGAGCCAAGATCCGACGTTGGGCTTGAGCACGGCGGGAAGTAGTTGGCGAGGATCTTGTCGTCCCGCCCCCGCAGCCTGCACCGCGATGGTGGTGTAGATGCTGAGGAACTCCGACGGATGCGCCCCGCCATCATAATTCTCAAGACGTCGGCTTGAAGTTTTTACGGCTGGGCCACTAGACTTGCCGCAGCTCACGATTGAACGCAGGGCAACCTATCACAGACGGCAAGTCGCTCGCTCCTCCGGCGCTGCGCATGTCAACGAAGGCCCAGCGGCAGCCGGATCGACGCCGCGCTTCTCTCGGGCGCCGATGCGAAGTTCGAGGCGTCCTCTTGTTGTCGCCGTGAAGAACTTGGCGCTGATCGCGGGCGAAGCTCATGGATCCGACGACGCGGTGGAGTCGCTGTCGAGGTGGATCCGGTGGGTCGGCGACCTTGGCCTTCGTGGCGGAGAGTGCACGGTGGTTGCACCTCCGGCTGTCTCGTCGCCACCGGCTCGTGCCTTGTCGTCTCGCCGCGGCAATGATGGCGTTGGTTGCCGCGGAGCGTCGCCGTTGGCAAAGCCGATGAGGCTCTGGATAGTGGCCCTCCACTCGTCGACCTTGTCGGCCGTTGGAGGGTAGTCGAGGAGCAGCTCTTTCTGCTGGAGTAGTGGGTGGCATTGGCGAACGGTGCGAGGAGCGGATATGCTCGGACTTCTAACTACGTTAGAAGGAGCAGCACCCGTCCGGGCGATCAGATCTCACTCGTACAAGCATGTTGGCGCGCGATGCTGGTCTTGAGGGTCTCGATCCAACGAACGTATGGCATTGTGAACGCCATGACGTTGTTGGTCCTGCGTCTCTGAGATGGGCGCGGGGATGCGCGGACGCCGAGGTTTGCGGGCCTTGTCCTTGACTTGGCAACATCGCGAGCACCTTCTGCCGGCGCCCGTTCCTCCGCCCGCGTACCGCCCCCACCACCCGTTTGCTGCGGTGAGGGTGGGTACGACAGCGCGGCTTTCTGCCGCCAAGCCTTCTTCTTCGGTGGCATGTTGAGGAAGATGTTGATGATGCTGCTCGTGTGAACGCCGGATTAGATTCACACGGCCTCGACGCTTCTACCGGGCGCGCCAAAGATGTCGGGAGGCTGATCGTACTCCACGGACACCTATGGGGCCGGCGGGACCAGACCCCTTTGTGGTTCGGAGGGGGCGGAGATCGCACGAAGAGCGGATCGAGGCGAGGCACACGAGCAGTTTACCCAGCCGGAGCTCCGGAGAGATAAAACTCCTACTGCTGCTTGTCTGATGTATTGTGTTCTTGCTAGGGAGCGATGAGAGCTACAAAACCTAGCGTGAGTGTATCTGGTCTCGAGTGAGTCGAACGAACCGAACGAACCGAACGAACCGAACCCCCTCTACGTTGCACAAGGGCCTCCTTTTATATGCTCAAGGGGTCTCCGACAGGTGGCAACATAGGCGGGGGTACAAATGTAAAAACAAGAGTTGGTACACCTACTCAAACAGTGTACAGTGCAAAATACCTAACCCTGACGGCAAGGGACAAAAGCAATAAATGCCCGCTGCTGTCGCCCAAACAAAGGTAACAGAGACCGTCAAAGCGCCACCGCCGCCACGATGGCAAGCTTGTCGGCGCCGCTTATCGCTGCTTTCTCCGCTGGCTGCATGGCCTCTTGACACGCTGCGATGCATGGAATGTTCCCACGGCGACACGCTATGGGGTGAGCTGGAGCGGAGATGGAGAGGTTGCTTGCCGCTGCAAGCGCCTTTGCCGCGGCCGAATCCTTGTCGCGTCGGAGGCTTGTCGCGCCTGAGCCTTCCCGCAAGCTCCTCTTGCCGGGCCTTTGTCTTCGTGCATGTTCGAGGTGGCCTTCCCGACAAGCTCCTCTTGCCGGGCCTTGTCTTCTTAATCAAATACTTTGTTCTTGAATGGCTCCAAAGGAGCCACGGAGGATCTTGGCGGTGGCGAGGCAAACCTTGTCGCTGGGTGTCTGAATCTGTCTGCGGCATCTGCAGTACGGGATACTAGGGTACCCCTACTCTAGTACACCGACAGGCTTTGAACTTGTCGGAATCAAAGTTTGACCCATTTTCAGTGATGATGCTGTGCGGAACTCCATATCTGAATATCAACTCTCTGATGAAACTGATAGCAGTGCACGCATCAAGGTTCTTGATAGGTTTAGCTTCGATCCACTTCGTAAACTTGTCGACTGCCACAAGCAAATGAGTGAAACCGCTCCTGCCAGTCCTCAGTGGTCCAATCATATCCAACCCCCAAACAGCAAAAGGCCGGACGAGTGGAATGGTCTTCAATGCTGAGGCGGGTTTGTTTGACATATTGGAGTAGAACTGACATCCTTCACCCTTGTCGACTATTTCCTTTGCCATTTCATTTGCTTTTGGCCAGTAAAATCCCGCTCGGTATGCTTTAGCCACGATGGTCCGAGAGGACGCATGGTGACCACAGGTCCCCGAGTGGATATCATCAAGAATTATCTGACCTTCTCTGGCGTTATGCACTTCTGGCTGACTCCGGTCACGCTTTCTCTGAATAATTGTCCCTTGATGACAGTAAAGGCCTTGGATCGGCGGACGATCTGTCTAGCCTCTTCTTCGTTCTCCGGCGTTCTCCGGGAGCTCTTTCCTCAGGATATACGCGATGTACGGTACTATCCAGTCGGGAGTGATGACCACGACTTCCATGATCAGGTCGACCACTGCTGGGACCTCAACATCAGTTGGATCAGTGGCACTTTTTGGCTGTGGAGCTTCTTCAGTGAAAGGATCCTCTTGAATCGACGGTGTGCGGATGTGCTCCAAAAACACATCACTAGGAATGGCTTCCCTCTTGGATCCTATTTTCGCCAAATCATCAGCAGCTTGATTTTTCAGTCGGGGTATATGATGGAGCTCTAACCCCTCAAACTTCTTCTCTAGCTTCCTCACAGCATTACAGTAACCAATCATGGCTGGACTTCTGACGTCCCACTCCTTCATCACCTGATTAACCACTAGATCTGAGTCGCCATAAACCATGAGGCGATGGACGCCGAGTGAAATGGCCATACACAACCCATACAACAATGCTTCGTATTCTGCTTCATTGTTGGAAGAATCAAAGTGAATCTGGAGCACATATCTGAGATTATCTCCTCGGGGGGAAACAAATACTACTCCAGCACCAGAACCATTCAGCATCTTGGAACCATCAAAGAACATAGTCCAGTGCTCCGAGTGATCTTGAGTCGGTAATTGTTGTTCAATCCACTCGGCGATGAAATCTGCTATTGCTTGGGACTTGATGGCTTTCTTTGCCTCAAACTTGATATCAAAGGGAAGAAGTTCAATCGCCCATTTCGCCACTCGACCAGTTGCATCTCTATTGTGCAAAATCTCTGATAATGGGGCGTCGCTGACGACTGCAATGGAATGATCAGAGAAGTAATGAGCAACCTTCTTCGCGGTCATATAAATCCCATACACAAGCTTCTGATAATGAGGGTATCTTTGCTTTGACGGGGTTAATACTTCAGAAAGATAATATACTGGGCGCTAAACTTTGAAGGCCTTTCCTTCCTCTTCGCGCTCGACCGTAAGTACTATACTGACGACTTGTCCTATGGCTGCAATGTAAAGCAGCAACGGCTCCTTGCTGATTGGGGCAGCAAGCACCGGCTGGGTGGAGAGCAGAGCTTTGAGCTCTGCAAATGCTGCATCGCCTTCAGAGTCCACTCGAACATGTCCGACTTCTTCATCACCGGTAAAGAGGCAATGCCTTTTCACCGAGGCGAGAGATGAATCGACTTAAAGCGGCCAAGCATCTAGTAAGCTCGACATCGTGGCACGCGCAGTATGCGTTTCATTCGGAGTATAGTGCCAACTTTTTCTGGGTTAGCGTCGATTCCTCGCTCAGAAACGAGAAAACCGAGTAACTTTCCGCCAGGAACTCCGAATGTGCACTTTGATGGATTAAGCTTGATATCATACCTCCTGAGATTGGCAAATGTTTCAGCAAGGTCAGTCAACAGATCGGAACCTTTCTGTGACTTGACCACAATGTCATCCATGTATGCTTCCACATTCTGACTGATTTGAGTGAGTAAACACTTCTGAATCATCCTCGTGAACGTGGATCCGACATTCTTGAGGCCGAATGGCATGGAGACGTAACAGAAGCACCCGAATGGAGTGATGAAAGCTGTTTTGATCTCGTCGGGTCCATACAGACGGATCTGATGGTACCCGGAATATGCGTCTAAGAAAGACAACCGCTCACATCCCGCAGTCGAGTCGACTATTTTGTCGATGTGGGGGAGAGGAAAATGATCTTTCGGGCAGGCCTGATTGATATGTTTGAAGCTCATGTTGCTGGTGCTGAGTCTGGACATCGGAATGCCCATCCCTTTCAATGTCTCTGCATACAAAATGTTCAGGCCACTGCCTCCATCAATCAAGACCTTAGTTAGTCGAGTGCCTTCGACGACTGGGTCGACCACCAACGCTTGCCTCCCAGTGGTGGCTATGTGTGTTGGATGATCAGACTGGTCGAACGTGATGGCGGTCTGGGACCATTTCAGGTAACTGGGTGTCGCCGGAGCGACCATATTCACTTCTCGGTTGATAACTTTCAATCGACTTTTGCTTTCAACGTCAGCAAAAATCATCAGAGTGGAATTGACCTGGGGGTATCCACCGTCACTATCTTCCTTGTCCTCAAGTTTGTCCGACTCCTTCTCCTTGTCCTTGAGCTGCTTCCCCTGGAACTGCTGAATCAAGAACCGACACTGTCGAGTGGTATGCTTTGGGTAAATGAGTTTACCCTCTTCATCTTTGTTCGTGTGAATGTGACATGGCAAGTCCAACACATCATTTCCATCTTGGTCTTTCACTTTCTTGGGGTTCCAAGGTCCCTTGGGTTTCCCCTTGAACTTTCCTGGAGTCACGGCCAAGGCTTCTCTAGGAGCAGCTGGCTCGGCTTTCCGCTTCTGTTTCTGACTGGAGTTCCCTCCACCGGTTTCATTAGCGGCTGACTTGTACTTGCCACTCCGGAGCCGATCCTCTTCTTCACCATTGGCGTACTTGGTGGCAATCTCCATCATTCGACTCAGGGTCATGTCTCCTGTCCAACCGAATTTCAGACTCAACTCTCTGTTCTTGACTCCTTCCTTGAAGGCACAGACTGCCTGATGATCAGATACTTTCTCTACTGTGTGGTGCAAAGTGATCCATCTCTGGTTGTAATCTCTCAGAGTTTCATTCGACTTCTGCACACACGACTGCAACTCTGTCAACCCTGTTGGTCGCTTGCAAGTTCCTTCAAATGTCCTGACAAACACTCGGGCCAGATCTTCCCAAGTGTAAATGCTGCTGGGTGCTAACTGATTCAGCCATGCTCTGGCCGATCCCTCCAACATAAGTGGCAGGTGTTTCATGGCCACTTCATCGTTGCCGCCGCCGATCTGAACAGCCACTCGATAGTCCTCAAGCCAAGTATCTGGCTTAGACTCACCAGTGAACTTACTGACTCCAATCGCCAACCTGAAGTTGAGAGGAATCACCGCGGCTCTGATGGCTCTGCTAAAACACTCTGGTCCTGAGACCTGTACTCTGCCGCTGATGGGTGCATTTCTGTCATGACCTTCACGGTTAGCTCTGTTCCTGTCGACCAGACCTTGAACGATGACGGATCTCGCATCAAAGCCTGGTTCCCTGGGGTCGACTGGAATCCTTCGCCCAACACTGTGCTGGCATCTGTCATCTTGCTACCGAGGCGCATATGACCCACCCCTTGGGGGAGGAGTGGGAACTCGACGTCTATCATCACGATCGAATCGGTCCTCATACTGATCACGCCGGCCTCCATGTCCCTCACGCCTCAGGGGCGATCTTGGGCTATGTGCCGACTGGACTGTATTCGCATCGACGGATCTGCTGTGAATCCTGTTCCGCGACTGTGATACAGCTGAATTCTGATCTCCTGCTACCCGGAGAAAATCTCTGATCTGGAGTAAGCCCCTGCCAGCCTCCGACTGGGAAGGCTAAATGGACTCTGCTATACGGAATGCAACTGCTAGATTCTGAATGGGAGTTCGGTATACCTGAGTTGGTTGTGGAAAGAGTTGACTCGACTGGATGGCAGGACCCGTTGTTGCGTTCGTTCATCGAGCACTTTCGGCGGAGATTTTCGATCCCGGCGCCAGCCAAGTTGGCCAAACGCGCATCTTCTAAGGCACAGGCCTCGGGGTTTCTCCAACGATAGGAGTGTGAAGCGCATCCATGTTCGGCGGTGGAGCTCCTCCTCTGCAGCGAAGTGAGGGGCTCGGGTTGGTACTCTTCGTGAGCTCAAGGCTGCTCGCCTCCGCCAACGCCTCCATCGGTGCGGGGAAACCAGGAGGACTGCATGGTCCGTCGACCATCGTAACCTCCGCCGCTGGATCGCTGTTGTCGCTTTTCGGATGCGATCTGCGGAGCTACCGACAGATCGAACAAGCCGTAGAGAGATTCGTCGGGCTCGATTGCCGCGACTTGGGGAGTGGCCGACTGGCGGGCCACCGCGTGCCTCACCCACCGCTGAAGCCTCGATCGACCGGAGCGCTTGCGCCGGTGCGAGACCGGGAGGGAGGACGGCACAAGAGCCGACCGATACTGGGTCGACGGCTGCCGCAGGAGGACGCCTTGTGGACGACGCTGAAAGTGCGTCGCCTCATGGATGTGGAGTGCGTCAATGTCGAGTGGAACCTCTTGCAACCAAGCGGAGTCGTCGGCGATGAACGTGAGCGCACCGAGACGGATCTCGCGGCCCTCAACCAAAACTCCGCCTGAAACCATGATGAATGGGATCGGAAAAATGCAACTTCTCCAACAAGTCGCTAAGACACCTGCCCCACGGTGGGCGCCAACTGTCGTGGTTCTAAGCCTGACAGTAGAATGGGGGTAGGTATGGAGAGGCAAGATCCTAGCTATGGAGTAGTTGTATACGCAAGATGTTTACGAGTTCAGGCCCTTCTCGGAGGAAGTAACAGCCCTACGTCTTGGAGCCCGGAGGCGGTCGACTGTATTATGTGTGTATGAGTTACAAAGGTGCGAACCCTTTACACTGAGGAGGGGGGGGGGTGGCTTATATAGAGTTCGCCAGACCCCTCCGGTCCTCAGTTATGCAGGTTTAAAGGTACATTAAGATAGGGGGTTACTGGTAACGCCCACATAAAGTGCTATGATGACCATAAAGCTACTTAATGACCAACCGTTTGTGTGCAGACTGGCTTTAGATCTTCTGGCGGTCGAGTGGTTGGCTTCATGGTCGAGTGTCTTCCAGTTGGTCGAGTGGAACCCTTCCAGGTCGACTGAAAGGTATTTTCTTCTAGAAATGTCCTTGGGGAGGGTGTCTTAGACAGGTCCATGACCCTACCCTAGGTACATGACTTCATCAATCGCAGCGCCGATCTCATACCTAATGCAATCCCGTGTTTGCGACGTCGCGCTCCTTTCTGACCGAACGATGGCTGCTTGAGCACAAAAGGGGACCTCCTGAGCATCGCGACTCAGGGGCTCTTACTGGACCCCGGGCCGCTCACCTCCTGGCCTTGACCACGGCATCGCGACCTGGCATACCAGCGACTGATGATGCCTGCCTTAGGACCGGGACCTGTCGGCGCAGAGCACCAAGCCCTTGTGAGGTTCGAAAGGAAGAACTAAGCTAAGACGGAATGAGCATCTCGTACTACTTCACAGCAAGGATCATATTAACAAACATAACCACAGACACCTTACAAGCCCCCACGGGGCGCGCTTTTCGATTCCTCCCAGGGAACAGAAGGAGCAGATCCTAAAAGAAGGCTAACTACACGCGCCTCCGCGAGAGATGCAATCATCAACAGTGGGCCGTCAGGCACCGGCGCCAACCTCATCCAGATCAGAGGTAGCGGCGGCTTGCCGAGCCCGCCCTGCTCCGAGAGCGGCGCAGGCTCGGGGGCTCGTAGCTGCCGTCGCTCGTCTCCGGAGTCGCGAAGAGCTCGGCGGAGTCGCTGGATCCTCCGACGCCTCCGCCGCCTGAGGTGTTGCTGAGGGAGCGATCGGCGAGCCTGGTCCTTGCCATGGCAGGGCCCCGACCGCCTCTCTCAGGGCAGCACTCCAGCCGGCGTCCGTCAGCGTCGAAGACCTTGAAGAGCATGATGGAAGCGCCGTCAGACCTGTGTGGATCACGAGGCCTCGCCTCAGAGACCGGGTGATCTCGCCCCAGCCTCGAGTCATGAAGACCTTGCCCGGAGCGACGACCGCGACCTCCACTTCGGTCGCGAGGGTGTTGCAGCCGGCGTGCTGCAACCAGAGCTCCAAATATCCCCCCTGTGGCATCACGAAGGCGAAGGAGGGAGGAAGGCGGATCCAAGACTGAGGAGGCATGGCGGCGAGGAGCACAAACTCTCGGGAGGAGCCCTCGGCATGGACTCCAGGAGGGACAACACGCACCGCCGTGACCCGCCGACGCCGACGGCAGCATCGTCCATGGCGCCCGGTGTCAACTCCTTCAGGGCCCTCAATATGGGCGTACAAGGGCAGCGGGAACCCTGGCGGTGGCCGCTCGCACCAAGGCCTCGACACCTCCTGCCGGGAGCCCTCGTCTCGACGGCACAGGGCTAGTCGTTTCTTCGGCGGAAGCGGGTCGGGACCCTCTCGGGGGGCCTTTCCCTTCTCTTCCACGGAGAACCGGCGGATCGGAGCCATTGCCGCAAAGTGGAGCAAGGACGGAGAAGAAGGAGAAGCAAGAATAGATGGACTGGAAGGGCACGCGCCGTTCCGTACTTATAGCCGGGGAAGGCCAACCGGCGAACTCCATGATCGCAGGTAATCATGACCCGCTTTGCATGCAGGGACTCGTCAATTCGTGCAGTTCCGAGGCATCGTGGGGAAGCAGGGGCGCCCACGTCCAATCAACTGCCACGTGGCGCCCAAGGCCGCAGGCTGTTAGGGCCTGCGGCACGTCGCACTTGCCCTTTCGCTTCTCTGCTCGGCTAAGTCCAGGCGCGCCTTGGGCTCGGGGCTCTTGCCGGTGTGCAGGGAACAGGGTACCCAGACTTGCACTGCGACTGCGGCGTAGCTCAAGGGGTGGCCCAAGACGGCCCATCTTCATCAAGACGAAGTTTAAGACCCTTGCGAGGGGCCAAGCCTGCTGAGGCGGACGACAGGAAGCTTCCTCAGGCACGGCCTCGTCAGGCTGGCTCGCGAGGAGGCGGAGAGATCAAGGCGGGGTACCTCACGAGGTGCCCATGACGCAAGCCATGAGGACCAATGGCGCCAGGCGGGCGCCAGGCCGCGCAGTGTCCTCATTTCCTTTTTGGTGCAAAGGGGGAAGCGCAGGGGAGAGTATCAAGCAAAGGCATCCGTTTCGGTGCAACAAGACCAAGACCGTTGCAACGGCAGGAAGGAAGTCATCGTCGAGCCCTAGCCGGCATCACCACCAGAGCCTTTGACAGGCGAGGACCAACTTTAGTCAGGATAAGTGTACTAGATGTTCCCCTTCAAAATGGCCAATTGTTGGCGCCCTTCCCGCTCAATATTTGGGAAGAGGCCCAGGGCCTTTGCCTATAAATAGGACTAGCCACCCACAGGGTAGAAGAGGTGGGAATCGGAAAGATCTTGAATCAGCAGGGAGAGAGAGAGAGCGATTGAACTCCCCCTAGCAGTTCATCGCACCGGCCAAGAACAGACCCTCGCGAGGCTGTTCATCCTTGTATTGTTCATCATCAGCCCAAGAGGCAATCCACCACACCACACACTGGAGTAGGGTGTTACACCACAATGGTGGCCCGAACCAGTATAAACCTTGTGTCTCTTGTGTTGTTATTTTGGTAGTTCAGATCCTAGCGAGGTGACGAGGTACAGGTAGGTAGGAGGCGAGATCTTCGCGCGTACCCCAGAGTTCGAACCTAGAGGGTCTGCCGGAACCCGAAATCCGGAGATCTTTCCCCTACCAGCTCACGCGTGAATGGTTTGTAAGGGATCTAAACTAAGAACGATGAACAACACAAGAGACACAAGGTTTATACTGGTTTGGGCCACCGTTGTGGTGTAATACCCTACTCCAGTGTGTGGTGTGGTGGATTGCCTCTGGGACTGATTAAGAACAGTACAAAGGAAGAACAGCCTCGCGAGGGGCTGTTCATGAGCTGGTGCGATGGACGTCTTGGGTGAGTCCAGTCGCTTCTCTCTCTCTCTCTCTGGTTGATTCATCGGTCCTCCCAGCTTTCTGTCTTTCGCTAGGTTCGACCCCCCTTTCTCTCTGTGGTGGCTAGTCCTATTTATAGAGGGAGGCCCTGGGCCTCTTCCCAAATAATGAGCAGGAAGGGCGCCAACAATTGGCCATTTTGAAGGGGAACATCTAGTACACTTATCCTGACTAAAGTTGGTCTTGGCTGCCAAAGGCTCACGGTGACGCCAGTCCCTGGCTCCACGATGACCTCCTTCCCGCCTCTGCTGGTCTTGGTCTTGTTGCACCAAAGTGGTAACCTTTGCACGATGCCTTGGCTCAGTGCTTGCCTCCTTTGCACCAAAGGGGAATGAGGACATCAGACTGCCAAGCACCGCCTGGGCGCCTCACTGGTCTCGATCGTCATGGCTTGCGTCACGGGGCACCCTCGTGAGGTACCCTACCTTGATCTCTCCGCCTCCTCGTGAGCCTACCTGACGAGGATGCTCCTTAGGAAGGTTCCTGTCGTCCCATGAGGCTTGGCCTCCCTCGCGAGGGTCTTGAGCTTGAGCTGATGAAGTTGGGCCGCGCAGGGCCCCCACTTGAGCCACGCCGCAGGCCGCGGGCAGGTAAGTCTGGGGACCCCTGTTCCCAGAACACCGACATATAAGGCTGATTGTGAGAGACAAGGAGTTGTTTGTAAATAGGGAACAAGTGCGGGCATCTTTTTGCAAAACTGCAGAAGTTCGCTTTGTATGCGTCAGATCTAGATCCGACGGCTATTGGTGAAAAATGGCAGGCACACCATCATCACCAACTCAGGATCTCTTTGATTCGCAAGATTTTGAAAACGAAAGAATAGGACACGACAATATTACAAGTTTCAAACCGATATTACAAATGTTAGGAGTAATGGCGCACCTACGAAGAGGGAATTATTAGGAAGTTTACGTAAGAACTTTCGTTACTTTAGGTGGATGCAACATTATCGTACAAACTAAAATCCACTGCCCTGACAAGTCACTAATGGGCAAATAAATTTTTGAGTCTCTGCCGACTTCATGTTTCAAAAACAAATTCAGTTTCTGTGAAGACTTTGTCAATTAGGCTTAGACGCTTCCAGTGGTCAGCATGCCATTCATTGTTGTGCCAGAGAATGCCAAACATCATTACCTTGAGCACACTTGCCTCCAGAACAAAGAACCTGGCCAATTTAATCTCAATTGTGCTACCTCGATAGTCAATCAAATCAATTTCTGTAAGATGGAGATCAATGCATTCGATGAGATTGTTATAGTGCAGCACATTTTTCACTCGGGTCTTTTTTTATCTGCAAAAGAAGAGAACATATTAGAGCAGCTGGCTGTATAAGATTGCCATGTCATCAAGAGGTACCAATATCATTCTCTCATACGATAGGGTTGGCTGGCTAGTGATATTTTTTCACACTCTCTCTCTCCTCTCATTTACCTAGGAGCACGTGAAGATCATGGGCATTTGTTGCCTTCCACTATGTGGCCGATGCCATATTTCTCAAAAGTGTGTCACATAATACGCATCGATGTCAAATCAAAAGATTTTGGCACCGCTCTAGCGATGTGAGAGAGTTGGCACCGCTGTGCACACACACCCACATGTATAAACAAATCAATCAAACAAACTACACCAGCCTCTCACTCTCCCAAACAAGTGTTTTTTATTGCCACAGTCCTCTCCCTCTCCCACGCAAGTGTTTTTTCATTGAGTGAGTTAATTTGACACCGGAGCAAAGTAGGTGATCCAGATTGGGGCACCAGGTGAGTAATGGAGGGGCATCGATGCCAAATGCATCACAAGTGAACTTGGCACGTGTTTTGGCCTACATAGTGGAGGGCCGTTATAGCCCACTTTTGTACTACCTCGTATTTAGTGTAAAATTTTGACCATAGATTTACCTAAGAAAATGCCAATGCATGTCACAAAAAAGTATACCATTTGTAATTATGTTCGAATACGAATCCAATGATATAATTTTTAGTGACATGCATTAACATTTTGTCAGTTAAATCTATGGTCAAATTTTGATACTACAAAATAGGAAGAGTAAATCAGGAGGGAGGTACTACTTGCTCTTAGGGTAATGATACATATCCAACGTATCTATAATTTTTTATTGTTCCACGCAATTATATTATCCATCTTTGATGTTTTATGGGCTTCACTATGCACTTTTATATTACTTTTGGGACTAACCTATTGACCCAGAGCCCAGTGCCAGTTTCTGTTTTTCCTCTTGTTTCAGTGTTTCGCAGAAAAGGAATATCAAACGGAGTCCATTTCTTTTGAAACCTTCGGAAAAGTTATTTCTAGAAAGAAAGCAATATGGGAGACTCGGAGTGCACGTTAGGGGAACAACGAGGAGAGCACGAGGCAGGGGGCGCGCCCACCCCCCTGGGCACACCCTCCACCCTCGTGGGCCCCTCATGGCTCCCCTTGCCGACTTCTTTCGCCTATATATTCCCATATACCCTAAAACCTTCGGGGAACAGAATAGATCGTAGTTCTGCCGTCGCAAGCCTCTGTAGCCACCAAAAACCAACCGGGACCCTGTTCCGGCACCCTGCCGGAGGGGGGATCCATCACCGGTGGCCATCTTCATCATCCCGGCACTCTCCATGACGAGGAGGGAGTAGTTCACCCTCGGGGCTGAGGGTATGTACCAGTAGCTATGTGTTTGATCTCTCTCTCTCTCTCTCGTGTTCTCGATTTGGCACGATCTTGATGTATCGCGAGCTTTGCTATTATAGTTGGATCTTATGATGTTTCTCCCCCTCTACTCTCTTATAATGGATTGAGTTGTCCCTTTGAAGTTATCTTATCGGATTGAGTCTTTAAGGATTTGAGAACACTTGATGTATGTCTTGCATGTGCGTATCTGTGGTGACAATGGGATATCACGTGATTCACTTGATGTATGTTTTGGTGATCAACTTGCGGGTTCCGCCCATGAATCTATGCATAGGGGTTGGCACACGTTTTTGTCTTGACTCTCCAGTAGAAACTTTGGGGCACTCTTTGAAGTTCTTTGTGTTGGTTTGAATAGATGAATCTGAAATTGTGTGATGCATATCGTATAATCATACCCACTGATACTTGAGGTGACAATGGAGTATCTAGGTGACATTAGGTTTTTGGTTGATTTGTGTCTTAAGGTGTTATTCTAGTACGAACTCTATGATAGATTGAACGGAAAGAATAGCTTCGTGTTATTTTACTACGGACTCTTGAATAGATCGATCCGAAAGGATAACTTTGAGGTGGTTTCGTACCCTACAATAATCTCTTTGTTTGTTCTCCACTATTAGTGACTTTGGAGTGACTCTTTGTTGCATGCTGAGGGATAGTATTATGATCCAATTATGTTATTATTGTTGAGAGAACTTGCACTAGTGAAAGTATGAACCCTAGTCCTTGTTTCCTAGCATTGCAATACCGTTTACGCTCACTTTTATCATTAGTTACCTTGCTGCTTTTATATTTTCTGATTAGAAAAACCTATATCTATCATCCATATTGCATGTCTTCGCCGAACTAGTCCTTGTATCACCATCTCTGCGCCGAACTAGTGCACCTATACAATTTACCATTGTATTGGGTGTGTTGGGGACACAAGAGACTCTTTGTTATTTGGTTGCAAGGTTGTTTCAGAGAGACCATCTTCATCCTATGCCTCCCACGGATTGATAAACCTTAGGTCATCCACTTGAGAGAAATTTGATACTGTCCTACAAACCTCTGCACTTGGAGGCCCAACAACGACTACAAGAATATGGTTGTGTAGTAGACATGATTCTCTTTTCTGTTGCCGTTGCCGGGGAAGCTAAGTAAGCGGCACTCACACCCCGTCAACTAAGCTCTTTTCTACGCCCTTGCCGGGGGGTGAGTGCTTGAAGGTATATCTTTAGATCTTGCAATCAAATCTTTTAGTTTCTTATTTTATCACTAGTTAGTTTATAAAAGAACACTACAAAAAAATGGAATTGAGTTTGCCTCATACGCTTCACCTTTTTAATATCTTTCGTGAGTATGCTGGAAAGGAAAATTGTGCTCAAGTGCTAGAAGAAGAAATCTATAGAATGTTTGGCACTAAATCTTTGTATGATGAGCAAGATTGGAATATTGTTAGTATGAATTCTATGAATATCCATGATTATAATGATATGCAAAGCCACAGGCTTGGGGAAGCTATGTTTGATGAAGATGATATTTTTTGTCCCCCAAGTTTTGATGATAAAATTTATTATGATGAAAGCATGCCTCCTATTTATGATGATTATTGTGATGACACGTATGCTATAAAGAATAAAAATAACCATGAAACTTGTCATCTTGATTTTAATTTTCAATTGGATTATGCCTCACATAATAGTTATTTTGTTGAGTTTGCTCCCACTACTATTCATGAGAAGAAATTTGCTTATGTTGAGAGTAATAAAAATTCTATGCTTGTAGATCATGAAAGGAATGCTTTATGTGATGGTTATATTGTTGAATTCATTCATGATGCTACTGAAAATTATTATGAGGGAGGAATATATGCTTGTAGGAATTGCAATAATATCAAGTTTCCTCTCTATGTGCTTAAAGTTTTGAAGTTATGCTTGTTTTGCCTTCCTATGCTAGTTGATTATTGTTCCCATAAGTTGTTTGATCACAAAATCCCTATGCATAGGAATTGGGTTAGACTTATATGTGCTCGTCATATTCTTCATGATGCTATCTTTATGTTTCAATTCTTATCTTTTATGTGAGCATCATTGAAATCATCATGCCTAGCTAGGGGCGTTAAACGTTAGCGCTTGTTGGGAGGCAACCCATTTTTATTTTAGTTTCTTGCTTTTTGGTTCTGTTTAGGAATAAATAAATCATCTAGCCTCTCGTTAGATGTGGTTTTGTGTTAGTGTTTGTGCCAAGTAGAACCTTTGGGAAGACTTGGGTGAAGTCTTTATGATCATGCTGTAAAAAACAGAAACTTTAGCGCTCACGGGATTAGCTAAGACTTTTTACTGGAGAGTGCTATTTAGTTGATTATTTTTTAAGATGATTACTAGACAAATTCCTCGGTCCACCAATTTATTTTAGAATTTTTGGAGTTCCAGAAGTATACGTTTGATACAGATTACTAAAGACTGTTCTGTTTTTGACAGATTCTGTTTTCTATGTGTTGTTTACTTATTTTGATGAATCTATGAGTAGTATCGAAGGGCATGAACCATTGATAAGTTGGAATACAATAGATATTACACCAATATTAATTTATAATCAGTTCATTACAGTACCAAAAGTGGTGGTTTTTTTTCTTATACTAACGGAGCTTACGAGTTTTCTGTTGAGTTTTGTGTTGTGAAGTTTTCAAGTTTTGGGTAAAGATTCGATGGACTATGGAATAAGGAGTGGCAAGAGCCTAAGATTGGGGATGCCCAAGGCACCCCAAGGTAATATTCAAGGACAACCAAGAGCCTAATCTTGGGGATGCCCCGGATGACATCCCCTCCTTCGTCTTCGTTCATCGGTAACTTTAATTGGAGCTATATTTTTATTCACGACATGATATGCATGTGTTTTGCTTGGAGCGTCATTTCATTTTTCTTTAGATTTGCTTGCTGTTTGAATAAAATACTAAGATCTGAAATTATTAAATGGGAGAGTCTTCACATAGTTGTATAATTATTCGACTACTCATTGATCTTCACTTATATCTTTCGGAGTAGTTTGTCATTTGCTCTAGTGCTTCACTTATATCCTTTTAGAGCACGACGGTGGTTTTATTTTCAAGAAATAGCTGAACTCTCATGATTCACTTATATTATTTTAAGAGTGTTTAGCACAGCATGGTAGTTTGCTTTGGTTATGAAACTAGTCCTAATATGATGGGCATCCAAGATGGGTATAATAAAAACTTTCATATAAGTGCATTGAATACTAAGAGAAGTTTGATACTTGATGATTGTTTTGAGATATGAGGATAGTGATATTAAAGTTGTGCTAGTTGAGTAGTTGTGAATTTGAGAAATACTTGTGTTGAAGTTTGCAATTCCCGTAGCATGCACGTATGGTAAACGTTATGTAACAAATTTGAAACATGAGGTGTTCTTTGATTGTCCTCCTTATGAGTAGCGGTCGGGGACGAGCGATGGTCTTTTCCTACCAATCTAACCCCCTAGGAGCATGCGCGTAGTTCTTGGCTTTTGATGACTTGTAGATTTTTGCAATAAGTATGTGAGTTCTTTATAACTAATGTTGAGTCCATGGATTATACGCACTCTCACCTTTCCATCATTGCTAGCCTCTTCGCACTGCAGTGCATTGCCCTTTCTCATGTTGAGAGTTGGTGCAAACTTCGCCGGTGCATCCGAACCCCGTGATATGATATGCTCTTTCACACATAAACCTCCTTATATCTTCCTCAAAACAGCCACCATACCTACCTATTATGGCATTTCCATAGCCATTCCGAGATATATTGCCATGCAACTTTCCACCGTTCCTTTTATTATGACACGCTTCATCATTGACATATTGCCTTGCATGATCATGTAGTTTACATCGTATTTTTGGCAAAGCCACCATGCATATTATTTCATACATGTCACTCTTGATTCATTGCCCATCCCGGTACACCGCCGGAGGCATTCATATAGATTCATACTTTGTTCTAGTATCGAGTTGTAATCATTGAGTTGTAAATAAATAGCAGTGTGATGATCATCATTTTCTAGAGCATTGTCCCAAGTGAGAAAAAAATAAAAAAAAAGAGAGAAAGGCCATAAAAAAAGATAAGAAGGCCCAAAAAAATGAGAGAAAAAGAGAGAAGGGACAATGTTACTATCCTTTTTACCACACGTGTGCTTCAAAGTAGCACCATAATCTTAATGATAGAGAGTCTCTTGTTTTGTCACTTTCATATACTAGTGGGAATTTTTCATTATATAACTTGGCTTGTATATTCCAACAATGGGCTTCCTCAAATGCCCTAGGTCTTCGTTAGCAAGCAAATTGGATGCACACCCACTTAGTTTCTTTTGTTGAGCTTTCATACATGTATAGCTCTAGTGCATCCGTTGCATGGTGTCGGTGTACTAAAGTAGGGGTACCTTAGTACCCCGAACTTGTGCACGGGCAGTCGCAGCGTCCCCGTGGCAAGCCTCGCCGGGCGTCCGCCAAGACCCTCCGCAGCCATTCTGAAGACAAGACCCCGACAAGAGAAGCTTGCCGGGAAGGCCTCTCTAGGCGCAGACAAGGCCCCGACAAGAGGAGCTTGTCGGGAAGGCCACCCCAGGTACACAGAAGACAAGGCCCCGGCAAGAGGAGCTTCTTGGGAAGGCTCGGGCGCGACAAGCCTCCGAAGCGTGGCGAGGATTCGCCATGCAAGGCGCTTGTCATGCACGCAACTTCTCTCCGTCTCCGCTCCAGCTCACCCAACGACGTGTCGCCATGGGATGATTCCATGGGCGCGTGTCAAGCGGGTGTGCAGCCAGCGGAGAGCAGCGATAAGCGGCGCTGACAGCTCGCCATTGTGGCGGCGGAGGTGCACTGACGGTCTCTGTTGCCTTGTTTGGGCGACAACGACGGGCATTTATTGCTTTTGTCCCTTGCCGTCAGAGTTAGGTATTTTGCACTGTACACTGCTCAAGTAGGTGTACCAACTCCTGTTTTTACATTCGTACCCCCGCCTATGTTGCCACCTGTCGGAGACCCCTTGAGCATATAAAAGGAGGCCCGAGTGCAACGTAGAGAGGGTTCGGTTCGGGACAGTTCAGTAGGCCAAGTTCGTCTCGTGGAGTTCATTCGACCCACTCGAGACTGGACACACTCACGCTAGGTTTTGTAGCCCGCATTGCTCCCTAGCAAGAACACAATAGATCAAACAAGCAGCAGTAGGAGTTTTATCTCTCCAGAGAGCTCCGAAGCTGGGTAAAACGCTCGCGTGCATCGTCTCGATCCGCTCTTCGTGCGACCTCCGCCCCCCTCCGAACCACAAAGGGGCCTGCTCCGCCGGCCCCATAGGTGTCCGTGGGTACGATCAGCCTCCCCGACATCTCTGGCGCGCCAGGTAGGGAGGAGACTCCCTGGAGAGAATGCAGAAACAGGGTCTGACAATGATGACACCGCCCCGGCAAAGAAGGGCCGGCGGCGAAGCAACAGGAAGAAGAAAAGCAGAGAGGTGCTAGTTGTCGAGCAGTCCGGCAACGGAGGCGGCGACAAGAACGCCAAGACTGGTGGCTCCGGCAAGGAGGTTGCCGCTGACGCCAACCACCAGTCGGTGGCGGCCGCCGACAAGGTGACGGCTCGGCAGCAGATCTTGCAAGATCCACCGCACCGAGGGCCACGATCTCCGGAGCTGCAAGAAGGTTGAGCAGCTCGTCAACAGCAGAGAGCCGAGTACGAGCGGCAAGACAAGGAGAAGGCCAGGAAGGTGCCGGGGAGCAAGCAAGAAACGCCCGGCCGGGAGGACGCCTTGGCAAGGTCAAGCAGCGGCAAGGAGATCGACCTCCCCGCGGCCGCGACAAGGATGAAGATGATGACGACGATGAAGATATGGAGGATGACGACGCTGACGAGCAGGAGTTTCAGAAATCCATAGAGGTTCTCTGCGTTGACGGACGTGCTTCCCTGCATACCTCCCACCGCCAACTCAAGCAATGGATACGGGAGGTCAATGCAGCGGAACCATCCGTAGAGTCGCGCAAGCCTCTGAAGTGGTCCAGCACGCCTATCATTTTTGATATTGAGGACCACCACGATCGCATAATCTGCGGTCGGGTGCTTGCCGATGTTGGTCTCTCCAACCATCCGCGACCTCAAGGTCACAAAATGTTAGTTGACGGCGGGGCCGCTTGAATCTGATCTCCTCCGCGGTGCTCGAAGCTTCAAATCCTCGACGGTGAAGCTCGAAGAGACCGGAACCTTCCAAGGAATCAATCCGGGAAGGAGCAAGTCAAGGGGAAGATTATGTTGCCGGTCATATTTGACAAATGAAGCTGAACTTCAGGCTGAGAGGGTTACGTTTGACGTCGCCCGATTTCCCATTGCCTTATAATGGGGTACTTGGTCAGTCAGCGCCGCCAAGTTCATGGCAGCCTCTCACTACGCCTACAACCTACTCAAGATGCCGGGCCCGATAAGCGCCATCTCTGTCCATGGCGACAAGAAGGATGCCCTTATCTCGTGCCGACAAGATCTTCGGGATGCAACAGCCATGACAGATTGCCGCCACTTGTCTGAAGCTCCCGGGGAAGAAGACCAAGTCCAAGTCCCGGCAAGGTCTCGATGCTCACTCCGGCAAGCGCACCTCTTCGAGTGCTGCGCTACCGCCGAGGACGCACCATCGAGCTCCACCGGCAAGTGCAAGAAGATGGTGGCTCCGCCAAGACCAAGAAGGTGCCCGCCAAGGAGGACGGCGCTGGTGGTACCTTCACCATCGGCCTCTCTCGACCCCAAATAGGAAGGCGCGCCGTTGCTTTCCTCCGGGCGAATGTCGACGTGTTTGCATGGCAACCGTCGATATCCCGGTGTTCCTGTGGATAGTGATTGAGCACCGCCGCCGCTTTGTCCTCGCGCGCGCCCGTCAAGCAAAAAGTCGAAGCAAGCGGTGGAGCGCCAAGAATTCATAGTCAAGAGATCAAGAACTGGAAGCAGCAGGCCTTGTCAGAGGAGTGCTCCATCCTACGTGGTTGGCCAATCCTGTAGTCGTGCGCAAGGCAAATGGGAAATGGAGACTTTGTATTGACTTCACGGATGTTAATAAAGCTTGTCCCAAGGATCCATTTCCATTGCCGCGCATTGACCAGATTGTTGACTCCACGGCTGGATGTGATTTGCTTTCGTTTCTTGATGCCTACTCAGGATACCATCAGATCTTCATGGCTGAAGAAGATGAGGAGAAGACCGCATTCATCACACCATGTGGCACATACTGTTTCATACGGATGCCTTTCGGTTTGAAGAATGCTGGTTCGACATTTGCAAGGGTAGTTCATGACGCTTTTGAGCCGCAAATGCACAGAAATGTAGAAGCCTACATGGATGACATAGTTGTCAAAAGCAAGGACAAGGCAACTCTGGTTCAAGATTTGGACGAGTCCTTTGCAAATCTGCGCAAGATCAACCTCAAGCTCAACCCCGAGAAGTGCGTGTTTGGAGTCCCTTCCGGCAAGCTTCTCGGGTTCTTCGTGTCTCAACGAGGGATTGAAGCTAATCCCGACAAGATCAAGGCCATTGAGCAGATTGAAGCACCAAAGCGCGTCAAGGATGTACGAAGGCTTTCCGGTTGCGTGGCTTCTCTCAGCAGGTTTATTTCTAGGTCTGCTGAGCGCGCCCTGCCATTTTTCAAGATTTTGAAAAAGGCAGGTCCAAGAAATGGACTCCGGCGGAGGCTGCGCTGCAGGACTTGAAGAGATACCTGTCCTCCACTCCAACGCTTGTCGCGCCTAGGCCACAAGAGAAGTTGCTGCTATATATAGCGGCAACCAATCAAGTGGTTAGTGCTGCGTTAGTGGCGGAGAGGGAGGCGGATGACGAGCCAGCAACCACGGCAAGCACGTCCAGCGACAAGCATGGGGCTTCGCCGACAGGCTCTGGTCCCGACAAGGACGAATCCGCGCAGACACGTGAACAGATGCAGAAAAGGATGGTGCAGCGCCCAGTCTATTTTGTCAGCTCCCTCCTGCAAGGGGCTAGGTCAAGGTATTCTGGTGTGCAGAAATTGCTTTTCGGCCTCCTCATGGCCTCGAGAAAGCTGCGCCATTACTTCCAAGCACATGAGATCACAGTTGTCACTCGCTTTTCCCCTGAAGAGGATACTGCAGAATCCAGAAGCGACAGGCAGGATTGTCGAGTGGGCACTGGAACTGTCAAGCTTTGGTCTTAAGTTTGAAAGCACATCAACTATCCAAAGCAGAGCATTGGCAGAATTCATAGCAGAATGGACGCCAACGCCAGATGAAATGATTCCGAGACGAGCATCCCGCCAAAGAAGCAAGCAAAGAGTGGCTGATGTACTTTGATGGTGCCTTCTCGCTGCAAGGCGCCGGTGCAAGATGCTGCTTATCGCACCCACCGGAGAGCACCTCAAGTACGTCGTCCAGATGCACTTTCCCAAGGAGCAAGCGACAAACAATACTGCAGAGTATGAAGGTTTTCTTGCCGGTCTCAGGATCGCAGTGGACCTTGGGATCAAGAAGCTTATTGTTAGGGGTGACTTGCAACTCGTCGTCCGCCAAGTTAACAAAGATTACCAGAGTCCGTTGATGGAAGCCTACGTTGATGAAGTGAGGAAGCTAGAAGAGCACTTTGACGGTCTGCAAATGGAACACGTTCCAAGAGCTCAGAATGATATTGCTGATGGCCTGTCAAAGTGCGCCGCACTCAAGCTACCTGGAACCAGGGATCTTTGTGCTCAAGCTGACTCAACCAACCGTAACACCATCAACAGGGCGAATAAGAAGAGGAAGTTGGCCTCTGGTGACTACTTTCCGACAGAGCTTCGAAGCCGCTGCTGCAAAGGTCCCCAAGATCAACACCAACAAGGCCGAGGAACAGTCTCCGGCTGCACCCTGTGGTTTGTTTACGTTGAAGCAGGCGTTCCCGACAAGTCTTGCTCGGCAAGCTTGTCGGGGAGCATCAAGCTCCGGGCCGGGTCAGCAGTCCTCGCCAGGAAGTTGATGTTCCGCAAAGGCCAGAGATGTGCCTTTAGTCCTTGTTGTCGAGCCACAAGCTCCAAAGCATGGGCGTAGCAGATTGTCCATTTCCTTCAGACAGAGAACTTCCCAAGAGCAGGAAGAAGCGGAAAGAGTAGCCCGGCGGTCAAGTATGTACCAGTTTGTCGACAAAGATACTGCATGTAAGAAGACTCAACGGTGTGAAATTGAAGTGTATTCCTGGGAAGATGGACGAAGTTGTTGGCGAGAGATACATGGAGGCATATGTGGTCACCACATTGGCGCAAGAAGAGCACTTGCCGCAAAGCTTTCCAAGCAAGGTTTCTTCCGGCCGACAGCCCTCCGTGATGCAATCGCACAAGTAACAAAGTGTGAAGCGTGCAAGGCCCATTCCAAACAGATACACCA
Organism: Aegilops bicornis; assembly: GCA_021605145.1. Lineage (NCBI taxonomy): Eukaryota > Viridiplantae > Streptophyta > Magnoliopsida > Poales > Poaceae > Aegilops > Aegilops bicornis. The sequence continues at coordinate 494,866,807 of CM038672.1, read as the reverse complement.
GCCAGCTCAAGCTCTCCAGACGCTCCCTTTATCCCGGCCATTTTCGGTCCGGGGCTCGACATCCTCGGCCCCTTCCCCGAAGTTGTCGGGGCTTTGAGTACTTGTACGTCGCGATCGACAAGTTCACAAAGTGGCCGGAAGTGGAAGCGGTGAGGAAGGTGACAAAGACGATCGGCAGTCAAGTTCTTCAGTCGATTGTTTGCCGCTTCGAATCCCTAACAGGATCATCACCGACAACGCACGCAATTTACGAGTCGCACCTTCATGCAAGACGCCCAAGACCTTGGCGCCAAGGTCTGCTTTGCTTCGTTGCTCACCCGAGAAGCAACGGTCAAGTAGAGAGGGCAACGCTGAAGTGCTGCGCCGGACTCAAGACCAGAACTTTCGACAGTGCTGCACAAGTCCGGAAGAAACCGGATCGAGGAGCTGCCGGTGGTTCTTGGTCGATCAGACGACGCCAAATCGAGCCACTGGCCAGGCACCCTTTGCTCTAGTCTATGGAGCAGAGGCAGTTCTCCCCACGGAACTCGTATACGGGTCGCCTCGAGTGCTTGCTTATGATGAGTTTGAGCAAGAGCAGCTGTGACAAGATGACGCGCTGCTCCTTGAGGAGGATCGATCTCAGTCTTTGTGGCGAGCCGCCGCTACAAGCAAGCTCTGCCGCTACCATGGCCGCAGGGTTAATGCCAGAAGTCTCGAGGAAGGCGACCTTGTTATTCGCCGCTCAATCCGCCAAGAATTCAAACAAGTTGACGCCAAGTGGGAAGGCCCTTTATCGGGTGAAACGAGTCACTGTGCCCGCGCGCATTCCGCCTTGAGACCGAAGATGGCATTCCGGTGAGCAACTCCTCGAACATTGAGCATCTTCGTAAGTTTTACCCATAAGGCGCGGTTGTCGGGACCCGTCCCGGCAACCACCTTTTGTACAAGTCTTGCTGTTGTTGCATGTGATCCTTTGTACAAAGCCGGGCGCAGACCCCGTGCATCAGTAAAGCCCATGTGTTGCGCACAACCCGTCAAGTTCATGCTTTCATCAATTTATTGCATGTTTTGGCTAACACTTTGTGCAGCAACCACACCCGTAAGCAGAATCGAGCCACCGGGCTCCATAACGTTATTTCCTCTTCTTTCTCTTGTCGCAAAGAAAGGGAGGCTCCCTCGCGCACAAGTTAACCAGGGGGGAAGGAGGAGATAATACTATGGACCAGACACCCCACGAGGAAGATTCACCTCAACAGGAAGCAAGAAATGAAAAGCTAAGTTGCCAAAGTTTGAGCAATTGATTTTAAGTTTTCAAGTTATCTTCCTCGAACGATAGTACTTTGTATGGAAAACCCAGGCGCAGAGGAACCAAATCGTGGATCGGTCGCGCCTTACTTTGTTTCGAGTCCGCTCAACAACTTAAGTGAGCTGCGGCTAGTCCGCGACAAGGTTGCTTGTCGGTGGCGACCCCGCCAAAGAAGCCGCTGAAGTTCCGCACTCTGGCCATGACAAGGGTGCCTCGCACCGGCAAGTTTCACCGAAAAGCGAGGGGCAATAACGCATAAAGGAAGGAATCAAATAGAGGAAATAACGTTGCATCGATCGATTCAGATCAGTAATAAATTTGTAAAGTTATCTTCCTTGAACGACCGGCGCTTTGTATGAAAAACCCGATGCGCGCGGAGGAACCAAATCGTGGATCGGTCGCGCCTTACTTTGTTTCGAGTCCGCTCAACAACTTAAGTGAGCTGCGGCTAGTCCGCGACAAGGTTGCTTGTCGGTAGCGACCCGCCAAAGAAGTCTGCTGAAGTTCCAGACTCGGCCATGCGGCAAGGGTGCCTGCACCGGCAAGTTTCCCTGAAAAGCGTGGGGTAATAACATACAAAGCCAAGAGTCGAATAAAGGAAGTAACGTAGCAGATGTTGCCCAGAATAAAGTTATGTTACAAAAATAACTTATCGCGGCACTGGCTAGATCGTTCTCAGAACTGAAATAACAGCGAAGAGGAGAAGAAGGGCTGGCCAAGACTCCAAGCCCGGCAAGCCGTAGTTGCCGGGCCGCGGGTAAGCCGTAGTTGCCGGGGCTCCGGCAAGCCGAGTTGCCGGGCCGCGGCAAGCCGAGTTGTCGGGGGCTGAGATATCAGATAAGCCGTTCGTCCCTTTTCAAGCACCCCTTTTTCATTAAAAACATTCTACTCGGATACAGTCCGTGGGGAATGAAAAACATGAAAGAGAGGATTACAAGCTTTAAATGCGGATAAGGCCCGAAGGCTTACAAATTAAAAAGATAAGATGCCCGTAATCCTTTTTCTGTCCCCCTCTTCAGGAGGTAAGTCAAGGAGGCGGGAAGGGCAAAAGAAACGCCTAGACGAGCTACGGGTGCCAGAAGACACCAAGAGAACATCCCGGGAGTTCCCCGAGGGCTTGACGGAGATGGCAGCGGGGCGGCAGGACGTCAGCACGCTGTCGAGGGCACTACGCCCTCGTACTCCGACTTGACGGCCTTGTCGCCATCCCTCTTCCCCTTCCGCAGCCTCCCTACGCCAGTCGCCCAAGGAGACGACCCGGGAGTTCAGTGGAGCCGGGCGACTGGATGATGGGGTCGCCGGTGACGCACGGGCGGTGTCCGACAACTAATCGGGCCCGCCAACCTCGCTGTCGCCGCTGCCGCTCTCCTCCTCGTCACTCTCGCTCGAGGGAATCTTCGCTGTCGGAGGAGCTATCCACGCAGCACTTCGCCCGAGTACCAAGATCCTCAAGACCTTGACGGAGAGGAGATCACCCTCCATTAACTTAAAATGGAGGGTAAACCCCGCCCTCAGGCTGTGGATGCGGGTGAACCTCTTCCACCCACGATCGAGATACATCACATTAGGGGCTGGGAATACAACATGTACTCACATGCCGCTGATCCCACAGCCCCTCATGTGCAACCTCAGTGTCTCGGGCGGATCCGACTCCATCGCGCTCACAAACGGAGCTGGAAGCCGGAGGCGGCGACGAGGCGCCCGGCGCAGCTCGACGAAGAACTCACAAGGGTCGCCCCGGTATGGACCGGCCGCAGGAGGGGAACCGCCGGCGAAAGCGGAGACGGCGCACCGCCCCGTCCGCCTCTTCCCCGGGCGCCTCGACCTCGTCCACGACCTCGCCCCCTCCCTCTCCCTCTTGGGGCTGGCTCTGCCGTCCCGGGCATGGGGTTGGGAGGAGCGCTGCCAGCGGGCGACCTCGCCGCCACCGATGAAGAACCAAGGCTCTTTTTCTCCATGGCGTAATGAGAGAAAGGGGAGCGTAAACCGAGGAAAGGAGGAGGTGGGAGAGTGCGGCCTTCAAGGCCCCTTCCGCTTTTTTAAGGAAGCAAGGTGGGGCTCAACCGCCCGCCCGACAAATCAGGGCATAGGAAGAGCAGGAATCGGGGCCGACCTGCTGCCTCTCGCTCATAACGCCCAGCTTCCCACTTCCACCGTCTGTGACCCCAAGAGCATGGGAACCACGTGGCGGGGATGCAGAACGGAGGCGACGGGTGGAGCGACCAAGACGCCGCCCACTTCCCCACGACGCCGCAATCGACGCTGGCCGCTACGGGGGCGCGGATACGGAGTGAGTTTGGTTTGGACCTGTGCCGCGTGCTGGCAGCTGTTTTTGGGCTCGCCCAACAGCGCTGCAAGACTGTATGGCCTGCACCGGGGCTCTGCCGGTGTAGCTAAAGTAGGGGTACCTTAGTACCCCGAACTTGTGCACATGCAACATAGGCCCCCGTGCAAGCCTCGGGCCAAGGCCCGCCAAGACCCTCCGCAGCCATTCTGAAGACAAGACCCCGACAAGAGAAGCTTGCCGGGAAGGCCTCTCTAGGCGCAGATAAGTCCCCGACAAGAGGAGCTTGTCGGGAAGGCCACCCCAGGTACACAGAAGACAAGGCCCCGGCAAGAGGAGCTTGCCGGGAAGGCTCGGGGCGCGACAAGCCTCCGAGCGCGACAAGGATTCGGCCGCGGCAAGGCGCTTGCCGCGGCACGCAACTTCTCTCCGTCTCCGCTCCAGCTCACCCAGCGACGTGTCGCCATGGGACCGTTCCATGGGCGCGTGTCAAGCGGCTGCAGCCAGCCGGAGAGCAGCGATAAGCGGCGCTGACAGGCTCGCCATCGTGGCGAAGCGGAGGCGCACTCGACGGTCTCTCATAATCGCTTTGGGCGACAACGACGGCATTTATTGCTTTTGTCCCTTGCCGTCGAAAGTTAGGTATTTTGCACTGCATAATCGCTCAAGTAGGTGTACCAACTCCTGTTTTACATTCGCATTCCCCGCCTATGTTGCCACCTGTCGGAGACCCCTTGAGCATATAAAAGGAGGACCGAGTGCAACGTAGAGAGGGTTCGGTTCGGGACAGTTCAGTAGGCCAAGTTCGTCTCGTGGAGTGCATTCGACCCACTCGAGACTGGACACACTCACGCTAGGTTTTGTAGCCTGCATTGCTCCCTAGCAAGAACACAATAGATCAAACAAGCAGCAGTAGGAGTTTTATCTCTCCGGAGAGCTCCGAAGCTGGGTAAACCGCTCGCGTGCATCGCCTCGATCCGCTCTTCGTGCGACCTCTGCCCCCCTCCGAACCACAAAGGGGCCTGCTCCGCCGGCCCCATAGGTGTCCGTGGGTACGATCAGCCTCCCCGACACATGGCAATCCCTACTCCTTGTATTAACATCAATCGATGGGCATCTCCATAGCTCATTGATTAGCTGCGTTTATGTGAGACTTTCTCCTTTTTTGTCTTCTCCACATAACCCCCATCATTATATTCTATTCCACCCATAGTGCTATATCCATGGCTCACGCTCATGTATTGCGTGAAGGTTGAAAAAGTTTGAGATTACTAAAGTATGAAACAATTGATTGGCTTGTCATCGGGGTTGTGCATGATGGGAGCATTCTTGTGTGATTTAAAATGGAGCATGACAAAACTATATGATTTTGTAGGGATGAACTTTCTTTGGCCATGTTATTTTGAGAGGACATAATTGCTTAGTTAGTATGCTTGAAGTATTATTACTTTTATGTTAATATGAACTTTTATCTTGAATCTTTCGATCTGAATATTCATACCACAATTAAGACGAATTACATTGAAATTATGCCAAGTAGAATTCTGCATCAAAATGTTTGTTTTTATCATTTACCTACTCGAGGACGAGAAGGAATTAAGCTTGGGGATGCTGATACGTCTCCAACGTATCTATAATTTTTGATTCTTCCATGCTATTATATTATCCATCTTGGATGTTTTATGGGCTTTACTATGCACTTTTATATTACTTTTGGGACTAACCTATCGATCCCGAGCCCAAGTGCAGATTCGCTTCCCCCTTGTTTCAGTGTTTCGCAGAAAAGGAATATCAAACGGAGTCCAAACGGAATGAAACCTTCGGAAAAGTCATTTTTGGAAAGAAAGCAATACGGGGGACTTGGAGTGCACGTCAGGGGATCAACGAGGAGAGCACGAGGCAGGGGGCGCGCCCACCCTCCTGGGCGCGCCCTCCACCCTCGTGGGCCCCTTGTGGCTCCCCTTACCGACTTCTTTCGCCTATATATTCCCATATACCCTAAAACCTTCGGGGAACAGAATAGATCGGGAGATCTACAGCCGCAAGCCTCTGTAGCCACCAAAAACCAATCGGGACCCTGTTCCGGCACCCTGCCGGAGGGGCGGATCCATCACCGGTGGCCATCTTCATCATCCCGACGCTCTCCCTGACGAGGAGGGAGTAGTTCACCCTCGGGGCTGAGGGTATCTACCAGTAGCTATGTGTTTGATCTCTCTCTCTCTCTCGTGTTCTTGATTTGGCACGATCTTGATGTATCGCGAGCTTTGCTATTATAGTTGGATCTTATGATGTTTCTCCCTCTACTCTCTTGTAATGGATTGAGTTTTCCTTTGAAGTTATCTTATCGGATTGAGTCTTTAAGGATTTGAGAACACTTGATGTATGTCTTGCATGTGCATATCTGTGGTGACAATGGGATATCACGTGATTCACTTGATGTATGTTTTGGTGATCAACTTGCGGGTTCTGCCAATGAACCTATGCATAGGGGTTGGCACACATTTTCGTCTTGACTCTCTGGTAGAAACTTTGGGGCACTCTTTGAAGTTCTTTGTGTTGGTTTGAATAGATGAATATGAGATTGTGTGATGCATATCGTATAATCATACCCACGGATACTTGAGGTGACAATGGAGTATCTAGGTGACATTAGGGTTTTGATTGATTTGTGACTTAAGGTGTTATTCTAGTACGAACTCTATGATAGATTGAACGGAAAGAATAGCTTCGTGTTATTTTACTACGGACTCTTGAATAGATCGATCCGAAAGGATAACTTTGAGGTGGTTTCGTACCCTACAATAATCTCTTCATTTGTTCTCCGCTATTAGTGACTTTGAAGTGACTTTTTGTTGCATGTTGAGGGATAGTTTTATGATCCAATTATGTTATTATTGTTGAGAGAACTTGCACTAGTGAAAGTATGAACCCTAGGCCTTGTTTCCTAGCATTGCAATACCGTTTACGCTCACTTTTATCATTAGTTACCTTGCTGTTTTTATATTCTTAGATTACAAAAACCTATATCTATCATCCATATTGCACTTGTATCACCATCTCTTTGCCGAACTAGTGCACCTATACAATTTACCATTGTATTGGGTGTGTTGGGGACACAAGAGACTCTTTGTTATTTGGTTATAGGGTTGTTTGAGAGAGACCATCTTCATCCTACGCCTCCCATGGATTGATAAATCTTAGGTCATCCACTTGAGGGAAATTTGCTACTGTCCTACAAACCTCTGCAATTGGAGGCCCAACAACGTCTACAAGGAGAAGGTTGTGTAGTAGACATCAGGTAACCATAGAGTTAGTAGTCTAAGTTACTTGCCACTATAACTAGCTTAGGCCACTAGTAGTACAACAAAAAAACGATGCAGGTGATCACGTGAGAAAAAAATACTAAAAACATTTCTTTCGGTGCAGTGCGTAGATGCAGTTTTGAACACTACACTTGTCATCATAATTTGGGAAAATTACAAAAAAAATTGAGCTACGTTGTGAGTATCGTTTACTAATAGGAAAGAAGTTTCACCTCGATGAGTAGCTTCTCCGTGCACAGAAAGCATGTAAGGAATCCAACAACTTGATCCAGATTGGGGCTGATAGATTCTGTTGCCAAGATCTTCAACTGTGCGCACAGACTGGGTCAAGCTTGTGGGAATCATTTTCTGGATGACAGTCGTAAATACGTCAAGAAGAAATTTGAAAAAGTAAATTTCAATAAGATAGAGAAGAAGATGGGTGTTGTACTTGAATGATTACAGATCCAATAAAGAGTTCGGAGAATTTCGCAGACGAGTACCCCAACACTGTCAATTTCAGCTCATCAATGACCCTAATTTTTGTTGGATCTTCTGGATCAGATACAAGCAATCTCTCAAGGAAAGGCGCATTCTCAATGACCATAATGTGGAACAGCTGGAGTGATCTCTTCCCAATTGATGTCTTGTTGCGGGGCCAGCAAGACACATAAATCCATCGGAGATTCGTCTAGGCGATGTGGAGGCTAATGAACTCATGGATCTGCCGAAGACGAAGGTACTCGAGCGCAGTACAGCTGCGGAGCAGGTGCTCCATAGCCTTCTTCGAGATGCCAACGTCAAAGAGGTCGAGCTGCTTGAGTTTAGGGAGAAGAAGGGTAGGTGCGTCATTAATCTGGGGAAATAGCAATAGTTGAAGCTGGCGTGGCTCAGCGTTGGCGTGAGGCGGAGCGCGGACGACACCAGAGAGCGACATCATCCAGCTACAAACCTGAGCTCCTCGAGCTGATCTAAGGCGGGGATAAGAACCACTCGTCAAACTTGGCTTGGACCTTGCAGTTTGTACTGAACATGCGGATGTCAAGGCGTCTGGCTGGCCCAGGGTGTGATGAAAGGATCTTGGAGACTGCGGCCATGCGTTTGCAATCCCCGTCGCAGAGGCAGCTTTTGACGGTGAGGTTGAGGGGGACGCGGCGCCAGAGGGGGCGCCACCGCCGGGAGTGCAAGGTGGTCCGCACGGCAGATTTGGTGGGGAGGAGGCCGATGATGATGAGCAGCATGTCATCGGGGAGGCTGCTGATGAAGTCCAGGCTCACCGGATGCGGTTTTGGCTCGAGCCGCCTCTGCTTGTTGGCTGCCTCGCCGTCCATCTCAGCCGACGGTGATGCTGGTGTACACGTGTGCTAGTGTGTATTGTGTGTTGGGTGTGCGCGAGTGCGTCCTTCTGTGCATGCCGCCGCGCAGTGGTGAAGTGTGCGCGAGTGTGTCCTTCAATCGAAAGAAGTGTCCCTCAATTTACTAGCGTGCGGGGTGCTACCCGAGTGGTTTCAACTTTGTTTACTTCACCGCGTGTCAGATGGGCCTCTAGTTTACTTATTTTCACCCATGCAACATGGGCCAGCACACGAAGATAGAGAACACGAGCTGACAAGGCAGCATGTGGACTGGTTGACCGGTCAACTAAACAATATATGGAGCTATACGATGACACAGTGATCGTATAATCCCTCGGTATAGAGAGTTCGAGTGAGAGGGGAGGCCCGCAAGAGATAGTAGAGAGAGAGAAAGAACCACTCCCTCCTTTCGATAATGTAGTGCCTATATTTTTTTTAAAGTCAAACTTTTGAAACATTGACCAAGTTTATAAAGAAATTACTTATATCTACAATACAAAACATAAATGATAGTATGAAGTAAGTACATGTTGTGATGAATGTAATGATCGTTCTAGACGTAAATATTTTTCTCCACATATACCTGGTGAAACTTTTCTGAGGTTTGACTATTCAAAAAATCCATATGCTTATGGACATGAGAGAGTACCTAAGTAGAGAGAGTGTGTGTGTGTCTGTGTGGAATAGAAAGAGTGACTGAAAAAAGTGTGTGTGCGTGTGTGAAAGAGACATGGACAACACACGATAAAGTAGAGAAAAAGCGTGTGTGTCTTATGCAAACATATCACACATGCATCTTCAACAGGGGAAGCGAGGTGAGGAGATAGTGTGTGTTTTTTTGCAACCGAGAGAGAAAGACCCCTAGCACGTGTTCAAGAGAGGTATGACAAACAAGGGAGATAGGTTGAGAGAGACGTATGGAGAAAATGAAGACATGGGGAGGAGAGAGTGTATTTTTGTGACAGAGAGATCTCCTGGAGATTGTGATGGGACTACATGGGTGGGACATTGAGTGACAAGGTGTGTGCGCGATAAAAGATACCCCGAGAGATATCGAGATAGACGTATGGATGGAAGGAGACAATACGTGTGTTCCTGATGGCTAGTGAGAGATAGTCATACTTAGGGCGGGGGAGTGCGTGCGCCTATGATGGAGTGAGGGATTATGGTACTTAGGGGGGTGCGTGTCACATACAGAGAGAACAAGGGCGGAGAGTGTTAGATGGGTCTATGTAGCACGAGCGAGATATGTGTATGTGTGAACCAGGGAGATATAAAGTTTGAGAGAGATAGAGGAGCCCTGATACGGCTGAGTGGTGTGTCAGATAGCTGAGAGGGGGAAAGAGATATTCCATCCACTCGATAATGCAGTGCATATAAATTTTTTAGAAGTCAAACTTTGGACACTTTCACCAGGTTTACGCAAATATTATTTATATCTACAATACCAAAGATACATCATACGAAACTACATCTCATGATGAATCTAATGATATATGTGTCGGTGTCAAAACCGACGGATCTCGGGTAGGGGGTCCCGAACTGTGCGTCTAAGGCGGATGGTAACAGGAGGCGGGGGACACAATGTTTACCCAGGTTCGGGACCTCTCGATGGAGTTAATACCCTGCTTCCTACTTGATTGATCTTGATGATATGAGTATTACAAGAGTTGATCTACCACGAGATTGTAGAGGCTAAACCCTAGAAGCTAGCCTAGGGTATGATTGTTGTTGTCCTACGGACTAAACCCTCCGGTTTATATAGACACCGGAGGGGCTAGGTTACATGTAGTCGGTTACAAGGGAGGAGATCTACATATCCAGATTGCCAAGCTTGCCTTCCACGCCAACGAGAGTCCCATCCGGACACGGGTCGAAGTCTTCAATCTTGTATCTTCATAGTCCAACAGTCCGGCCAAAGGATATAGTCCGGCTATCCGAGGACCCCCTAATCCAGGACTCCCTTAGTAGCCCCCGAACTAGGCTTCAATGGCGATGAGTCTGACGCGCAGATTGTCTTCGGCATTGCAAGGCAGGTTCTTTCTCCAAATTCTGAATACCTGTTGAGTAGTGTCCGGCTTCCCGTAAATGTTGCACTCCTTGGCTTCCGCGCCTAATAATGGATATCCTCCATGCGTCGAGCGAATGCGGGAAGTCGGGGCATTTTTACAATTGCTACCCTAGCCATGTGGGTAAATCATCTATTAAAGAGACGGGGATTCTCAGATCCAGATCACACCATCCTCCCATAGCGAGTATCCATCGGAGCGCGCCCGAAAAAAATCCAGTCCAACATGGCCGCTCGTCGCAGCTCCTCCTCTCGCTCCCGTAGCCATAAGCCCGGCAATTGGAAGGGGTGTTCCATCCCCCACAGTCAATTAGTAGAGTTACAGACCCAGGGATTTCTCCCTCCAGCGTATATGGTCCCCGTTCGAGCCGGGCTCGCCACCTATAACGGCGGGGAGCAAGCGGAGATCTTACCCAGCCCATCCATGGGGGAGCGGGTATGCCTTGTCCCTTACTTATTAAGAGGGCTTGGATTTCCAATTCATCCGTTCCTCCGCGGGCTCCTGGAGTTCTATGGCCTCCACTGTATAATTTCACTCCCGCCTCCATATTATACATTCTTGGCTATGTCGCCTTTGAGAGTCAAGCTGGGCTGCGAAGCTCATTTCGAGCTATGGAAGAGGATATTCTGCCTCGTACCCCATACACAGGAGGGGTCACTGTACCAAGTGGGCGGAGCCGAAATATGGCGCATCGCCGGGACCGGATACCTGTCCGGTACTCCGAAGAAGACATCCGAGGACTGGCCTTCGGAGTGGTTTTATATGCAGGACGTCCCCCTTCGGGACCCTATTCGGATGGGCCTCCCTGAGTTTGACAACGCTCCCCTGAAGAAACGCGCCTTGGGCGCCCTCGGAGTCCTCAGGAGGAAGATAACGGAGAAGTCCTTTACCTGATGGGCCGGATAAAAATGCTGGCTCAATCAGGACTGACAATAATCGAGGTTATGTCAATATGTAAAATGCGGGGGGTACAGCCACTTCAATATCGAGGGCATCCCATGTGGCACTTTAACGGAGAAGATGATGCCACCCGCTGCGGTCGTAAGGGACCAGACTCAGTTGCTGCTCTAGCAAAAATGTTGTCCAATTTGTACAAGGGAGAAGAAGAGGAGTTCATCCGCATTAAGCCACGGGATGGATTCTCCATGTACAACCCTCCAAGCTGGGTGAGCTGTCACTTTTTACTCCCAACCTTCCCACATTCTTCGTCATAAGTGCTTACCTTGCTGTTTCATGGCAGGAACTGCGAAAAGCTGTAAGGGAGGTCCACAGCCCGCCTCCACAACCGGAGGACCCTGACCGGGCCCTTGATCCCGGACTCGAAGAGGATCTAGACATATTTGTGGAGCTGATCGACACGACGTTCTATCAATTGAGATGCGATGATGCCATGGTGGCCATCATAGCCGACTATCCTCGGCTACTCCCTGCATCGCATGTAAGTAAAACCGGAGTCCCAGCTTCCGAGAAGGATCCCCTTTTCTGCACTTCACCTACCGTACATATATGGTGTCTTACAGGGAAGGCCCTCGGGACGCCATGCCGAACCCGCTGTGACTCGCCAACAAGGGGCACCGAGGCCGGGTAGGCTAAAAAGGAAGGCGGTCAGGACTGAGACGTCGTCGCAGAGGTATGATACAGAACCTCGCTCCGTGGTTGTCTTCTTTTAAAATATAATAACGTCCCTGTTTCCTAGTAGGAAAAACACTCGCCGGACTATATCCGGAGAGGTTGCCGATCACGCCTCCACCAGTCGGGCTCCAGGGCCGGACATAGAGGCGGAAGCTAACATGGGGTGGACACCGGATGTTCCTCCTATAGAGGATGTGGATAGGCTATCCGCTACAAATTCCGAAGTGGAGAGCGCTATGAATCACAAGCGTCGCCGGGCCGTACTCCGTGACGCTTGTTTCTCCCAAGAGGTGTTTGATGCCTTCAACTCAGGAGACGCGTATATCCGTGCTGCTCAAAATGGTCTTGCCAGAGCCACGGACCAGTATGTAAAGGATATACGGGTAAGAAAATCTGATGATTATATATATCGGTAGCCCCTGAGACTTGAAACAGTTGACACAACTGATTTATGGATCATTATTTGTGGAGGTTCTTACAGAGAAGAATACCCAATTGTCTCAAGAGCTGGAAGAGTGCAAAGCCCAACTACGGGCCGCAGTTGCCGCGCTGAAGGAGTCTGAGAAGGCCCCCTCTGGTAACACTTGTCTCTATTGCAAACAATGACAGGTACCAGATAGTATGCGACATGCATGCAAATCTAACAATAGATTATGCAGATGACTCCGGAGCGAATCCGGAGGTCGTGATAGGGAACGAGCCGCATGCCCAACGACAGCTAAAGGCTGGTGAGCGCGTGCTTAAAAAGGTTAGGCAGGAGAAAAACAATCTCCAAGATGCCAATATCTAGATGTGCGTGGAACTGAAGGATGTTCGGGCCCAGCTTTTGTCAATTCAGAAGGAGAATAAGAGGCTTCGACGCGTCATTTTCAGTAAGTGCTTGAACGAACTTTTAAAAAGTTCAGTGAAGAAACCGGCTAATAGACTTATATCTGCAAGTATGCTGATGGGTCGTCCCGAGGAGGAGATGCCCGGGTCCGCGGGTGATCTTCTGCCAGAGCTCTCACAACTGCACGAACAAGTTCGGCAGGTGATGCAGGGCATTGCCCAAGCCTTGTGGCCATCCGTCTCCCTGCTAGGAGGCATGGGGGAGCTTGTAAAGAAGCTCAAGGGAGCGCGGCGGCACTTCCGATTATGGAAGATATCAGCCTGCCGACAAGGTGCGAGGGAAGCCTGGGCCATGGTAAAGACGTGGTATACCAAGGCTAACCCTAACCACATGGCCGAGGTCGGACCTGTGGGGCCTGACGGGAAGGAGATCCCCGTCAGTTTGGTGTATGACCAAGTAGAATTAGCCGCAAAGTATTCCCAACAGGATTGTAGGCTAGACAGCCAGCTTGGATGGTATAGAAGAAGAATTTAGTCAAGAGAAGTGACTGTGGTACTTCAAGTGACATATATTGTCCCTAGCCGGATTGTAAATCATTTGTCATTATGGACCTTTTCGCTCGACCTCTCGACCCGATAGTCCGGAGTGTATCCGAATACCCGCCGCTTATGTAAAAATCGGGCACGCGTGGAAACCAGGCGTAGGGGTCATAAGTGCTTGAACAGACAAGTACCCAACTAGCTATGTCATATTACATGGATAGTAAGAAACATCTTCCAGGGAGAATAGTTCCATTAAGGGTTCCTTTCCCTGGGTACGCATGCCTTATTGTGCATGTCTGAACTGCGAAAAGAGACGCAGGCTATAAACATCTGGGGGCATGTATTAAAATAAATAAAAGTCATCTTTTGTTCATCGACCGAGTATTCCCTTAAGAACGCTTAGCTTTCGGCTTCACCTGGGCCTCGAGGTACACATCCGCCGACCCGGCAAGAATAATCGCAGAGGTGCTCCCCTTATGCCCTAGCCGAATTAACGGGAACGAGGGCATAAATCCAAGAGCCAGCAACCCAAATTGGCCAAAATTTAAGTCATATCGATGCATATAATGGCGAAAAAAGGTACATGTGGAAGAATAACACATGTGTGGGGCATAGAGCCCGGAGAATAGTTATATTAAGCTTCTGTATAAGAAGCCCCCAGGTATAATGAGCGCGGTTAGCGCATCAAGATTGTGTAGTCAAGACACAATTTAGCCTATTAAGGCCTTAAAGAAAAGGAAAAAAAGAAAGAGATAAAAGACAGATAACGGATATTTAAAAAATTGACGGAGGTAAGGAGACGAACATAGAGTCCGGCACTAGGCATAGAACCTACAAAGTCTGGCTGCGTTCCATGGGTTTGGCTCGAGTTGATTGTCCGATGCATCCCGCAGACGCAGACGCTTCCACCGGTCGTAACTTGGTCAATAATGAAGGGACCTTCCCATTTGGGCTTGAGCTTGTTCTTTTTCTTCTCCGATAGGGCGAGAACGAAGTTCGCCAACGTTATAGGTTATGGCCCGTGCATTTCTCTGCTTTGATACCTTCGAGCTCGCTGGTCGATAGAATGCGGAACGGCCTTTGCCATGTCACGCCCTCCTCCGTGGCCCAACTGTCCTGCCGATCAAGCTCGGCTTCTTTCTCTTCATACATGCGCACTCGAGGTGAGTCATGAATCATTTCGCAGGGTAGTACCGCCTCTATGCCGTACACCATAAAAAACGGTGTGTATCCGGTAGTGCGATTCGGTGTGGTCCGCAGCCCCCATAGTACGGAGTCGAGATCCTCTACCCAGTGCGTGTTTGATTCATTTAAGGACCACACTAATCTGGGTTTAATGCCGCTCATGATAAGACCATTTGCTCGCTCGACTTGACCGTTAGTTTGCGGGTGATAGATGTAAGCATAATCGAGCTTGATGCCCATGTTGCTGCACCAAAGTTTTACATCGCCGGCTGTAAAGTTCGAGACGTTATCATTGATGATGCCGTGGGGACGCCATAACGGTGTACAACCCCGTGATATGAAGTCTATCACCGGGTCCGGATTCGGCCGTTTTAACTGGTTTGGCTTCTATCCATTTGGTGAATTTATCCACCATGACCAATAAGTATTTTTTCTTATGGCTTCCCCCTTTGAGGGGTCCGACCATATCAAGCCCCCAGACCGCATAAGGCCATGTAATGGGGATTGTCTGGAGAGCGGTAGGTGGAATATGTCTTTGGTTTGCAAAAAGCTGGCAACCGACGCAACGTTGGACAAGGTCCTGTGCGTCTGCTCGGGTCGTTGGCCAGTAGAAACATGTACGGAAGGCCTTGCTTACAAGGGCCCGAGCTGCGGCGTGGTGGCCGCCAAGTCTAGCATGAATTTCTACCAAAAGTTACTGCCCTTCCTCTTCGGAGATGCACCTTTGAAGGACTCCAGTAGCGCTTTTCTTATAAAGCTCTCCCTCATAGACCTTGTAGGCTTTAGACCGCCGCACAATGCAACGTGCCTCGTTTGGGTCCTCCAGTAGTTCCTGCCTAGTTAGGTAGGCCAGGAAGGGTTCTGTCCACGGGGCGATGACAATCATAATCACGTGGGCGGAAGGTGTTATTTCGATGGCGGAGCCTCTGATTGCGTCAGAGTGTTCGGTATCTGGTGTTGTGGCCTAGTCCGGACTGTTGTTGCCGGTCTCTCCTTCCCATACCATGGATGGCTTAAACAGCCTTTCCAAGAAGATATTGGGTGGGACAGGGTCGCGCTTAGTGCCGATGCGGGCGAGGATGTCCGCCGCTTGATTGTTTTCTCGGACCACATGGTGGAATTCGAGCCCCTCGAACTGAGCTGACATTTTGAGGATGGCATTGCGGTGAGCCGCCATTTTTGGATCCTTGGTGTCAAAGTCTCCATTTATCTGAGATATTGTGAGGTTCGAGTCCCCACGCACCTCCAGGCGTTGAATTCCCATGGAGACTGCCATCCGGAGACCGTGTAACAGGGCCTCATATTCTGCCGCATTGTTGGAGTCTTGTATAGTATTTGGAGTACGTACTGGATTGTATCTCCGATGGGGGATGTCAGGACGACACCAGCCCCCAGACCCGCCAGCATTTTAGAGCCGTTGAAGTGCATGATCCAATTGGAGTACGCGCCATATTCTTTAGGGAGTTCGGCTTCTGTC
The DNA here is from genome assembly GCA_021605145.1 of Aegilops bicornis. NCBI lineage: Eukaryota > Viridiplantae > Streptophyta > Magnoliopsida > Poales > Poaceae > Aegilops > Aegilops bicornis. Next base: position 494,850,844 of record CM038672.1, on the reverse strand, counting down.
CATTCGGCGACAAAATCGGCTAGTACTTGCAACTTAATGGCTCGCCGTGGTTTATATGTTATGTCGAACGGGAGGAGCTCGATAGCCCATTTAGCAATCCGGCCCGTGGCATCGCGGTTGTTTATTATGTCGTTGAGTGGTACTTCCAAGGCCACCATAATTGAACACTCTTGAAAGTAGTGTCGTAATTTCCGGGATTCCATAAATACCGCGTATGCTATCTTTTGATAATCTGGGTATCGTGATTTGTATGGAGTGAGGACAGTGGATATGTAGTATACAGGCTTTTGAAGTGGGAATTTATGTTCGTCCGTCTCTTGTTCGACGACGAGCACTGCGCTTACAACTTGGTGAGTTGCCGGTATATATAACAGCATTGGTTCACCGACATTTGGCGCGGCCAAGATTGGGTTGGTGGCCAGGATGGCTTTTATTTCTTCCAATCCGGCCGTGGCCACATCCGTCCACTCAAAGTGTTCGGTGCACCGAAGAAGGCGATAAAGGGGTAGTGCCTTTTCTCCTAATCGGGAGATAAAGCGGCTTAGGGCCGCCATGCATCCAGTTAATTTCTAGATTTGCTTGAGGTTAGTTGGGATAGCCAACTGTGACAGAGCTCGGATTTTAGCCGGATTTGCTTCAATTCCTCTACTGGAGACGATGAAGCCCAGGAGCTTTCCGGCGGGCATGCCAAAAATGCATATTTCCGGATAGAGCTTGATGTTGTATGTTCGGAGATTGTCGAACGTGAGCCTCAAGTCGTCTATTAAGGATTCGACGTGTCTGGTTTTAACGACCACATCATCTACGTATGCCTCCACTGTTTTGCCGATCTGTTTTTCCAGGCATATATGAATCATGCGTTGATAGGTTGCACCGGCATTCTTAAGCCCGAAAGGCATGGTGTTAAAATAGAAGGGGCCATATGGGGTGATAAATGCCGTTGCGGCTTGGTCGGACTCCGCCATCTTGATTTGATGGTATCTGGAGTATGCGTCGAGGAAACACAATGAGTCGTGAACCGCGGTAAGGCCGATAATTTGATCGATGCGGAGGAGGGGAAGGGATCCTTGGGGCAAGCCTTGTTGAGGTCCTTGAAATCAACGATAGGCGCCAGGATTTATCCTTCTTTGGTACCATCACCAGGTTTGCTAGCCAGTCCGGGTGTTTTATTTCTCTAATGAATCCGGCCTCCAGTAACTTGGCTAGCTCCTCTCCCATGGCTTGTCGCTTAGGTTCAGATAAACAGGATATAACTACTAATGGTAAACCGCCCAGGAGGGGCCGATTCACCCTCAACTACATTGAAGCCCGTAAAGACCCAGAAGATGGCGCCATCGATGAAGCTTAGAGGCCCGTGAGCCCAAAGGCGTAATTAGGGCCCATGGTAGTAAAACCGCTATGATTGTATAACTTGTGTTGTAAGATAGGAAAGGGAGACCGAGGCGGACACTTGTATAAGCCGCCTCGGGACTCAGTAGACCGCCCAAGGCCAACCTATGTATATAAAGGACGACTAATTCGCCGCGGTTCGAGGGCAGGAAAACAACAACTCGAGACCCAGGGAAAGCGTATTTTCTCCCTGGTCATCGAAACCCAATCAATTGCATCACAACTAGACGTGGGCTTTTACCTTCATCGAAGGGGCCGAACTAGTATAAAAACTCCCGTGTCCCTTGTCCGGTTTAACCCCTTCAAGCTAACCCCTGGCGTTGGCTCCACGACTAAGTCCTTTCAGAAGGACATCTGACGTGTTAATTCCACGACAGTTGGCGCCCACCGTGGGGATATCGCATGATGGTTTTCGAGTTCTTGAAGGGCAGCTTTGAAGGAATCAAAGGGTACGCGGTTGGCCGGATGACCAAGAGTCGTCGTGGCAAGCTCTACATCGACGATGAAGGATGGGGCCCCGAGGCCGGCTCAATCGAGTACCGGTACCGGGTCCCCTTTGGCGGAATTCATGTCTTCATCGGCAAGATCGGCGAACCGGCCTCGAGTCGAACATCCGCACCGACCTCGCCGAGACGGCTCAGCGTCGAAGTCTTGCTCGGTTAAGCCCGCCATGAAGCGTGCGTTCATAGGATGTGTCCATGGGATCGGATCTGAACCGTTGTCTGAAGGCGAGATGGCTGTTTATTCCGACGGCGAGTCATCCACCGGTGAAACCGAGTCCCTATACCAAGATCATGATGGTGTGTTCAAAGGATATTCCGATGGCAACAGTATTCCGGACCTCCTTGAACCGCCAAGTCGGGTTGATGTTTTCATGGCTGGAACACAGCCCACTTTGCAGTCTTCATCTACAGCAGCAATGAATTCCGGATCAGCGGCCGCGGCAGGAGGCCTGGTGCACCGACCGGCTCAAGTTCTCTCCGGTTTGATGGATGCCTGGGCGACCTTGTTAACCACGGAAGTTACCCCGGAGACGCAGGATCAGCACAATGCGGATGTTGCGAAGCTGAAGGACCAGATAACGCAGGCTAAGGAGGACCTGGCAACTGATGATGCTAGGATGGTCAAGAACGGGCCGCTTTGGATGCCCAAATCATAGCAGATACAGTACGTAATTACCGCTCATGTTGGATCGTAATGCATCAAACGACGTAATGCGAAGGAAGTACCGATCGCGTATGCAGCCGGGCTTCGAAGGATTGAATCTCTTTAATATGCCGGGGGCTGGGCCGAGTAATCCGGCAGCTACAAACCGGACCGACGCGCCTAGGGCAGCACCGGATCAACCTCGGATGACGGAACCACGTAGATGAACGGATAACCCGCCGCAATATGTGTCAACACCACCGGATCACTTTTCGAGCCCTTTGGATAACATGATTGCTGCAGCATCTCGCCTGGCAGCTATTCCGATGGAGGGCGATTCACTGGCGGCAATTGAGACGCGGCGGGCCAGGGATCTTTTTCAAACCGCCGTGGTGCAGCAGAAGGCTTATTCCTATAGCCGGGATAGAATTCATTCGACCCCCCGTCCGAGTAAAAGCTATAGCAGGCACATGGATGAACCGGAAGTGTCTAGTAAGGCTGGCGCCGTAATGTCCTCGTGGACCCAAACCGGCGCACGGTGAGGTAAATGCTCAAGACGTGGTGGATAATGGCAGAGCACGAAGGGAGGCCGCTTTGGCAGCACAATATGCGGGTCGTTATCAACCCGCCCCGGTTCAGCCAGCGGTGTCATTAGACCGAGGCACCGGGCTTGCATTCAGTTCCTGGGGAGTACCGTGTCTCATTCCGGCTCTTCGTAATGTGCGACTACCCAAGGATTTCAAGGGTCCACGTAAGGTGCCTAATTACACCGCTGATCAGCCACCTGAGGCGTGGGTCGAGAGTTATGAGATGGCAATGGAGATGCTGGATGTGGATGAAGCGGCTGCGTGCAAAGTATTTCACAATGACGTTGGAAGGGACAGCCCGTACTTGGTTGAAAAACCTACCAGCCAACTCCATCGAGTCATGGGATCAGTTGAAGGCCCGGTTTATACCCAATTTCAAAGACACATGCAAACAACCTATGTCCATTGTGGATCTGGATGCCTGTGTTCAAGGGGAGAACGAGTCAACAACTCATTGGAGTGCGCCGGGTTTTAAGTTTTGCATTCATCAGACCGGATTAATGCCGGCCAAGCAATCATAATGCTGGAGCGTAATTGCCGGTTTAAGTCACTAAAGATGAAGTTGGGACGGCTCAAGCGCCACTGCAATGACATGGGAACACTTATGGCAGCCTTTGGTCAAATATGCCGATTCCGATAATACCAAGGATCCCGATTCGATGAGGAGAAACCGGAGAAGGGAAAGAAGAACGGCGGTGCAAAAGGACGCATCACAACCAAGGAGGCCATGGGAATAATGGTAAGCGCAGCGTATAGTTCAGATCTTGTGGCTAACACCAATATGCAGCGTCAGAAGGTAAACCTCCCCAAGACGGTGGAGGGATGAATCGAGCGTCTGTTAAACCAGCCCTGCCCAAAGCATGGGACCAAGGAGGCCTCGCCACACATCTTTGGAAAGATTGTTATATTATGAAGGAGTTCAAAAACTCGATCTATTCCGTATGATCGTGGTCCGCTGGCGGTTCAGTTCAGTTTTCATGGCGGTGGCGATTCAAACTCTGGATTTCGTAATAATCGTGGCAACCGTAACAACCAAGGTGGTAATAGCCAATGTAATAATTAAGGGAATCAGCAGATCAAAGTTATCAAAGTCACCCCAAGCGGTTGAATGGTGGGCGATCATGTGTTCACTACTAGCCTGTGCAAGCGCGATCAGAAGCTTCATAAGAGGGCAGTTAATGCTATTGAACCGGCAGTGCCACGTTATTTGTGGTGGTCCGAGAAGCCCATTGTGTGGAGCAGAGAGGATCATCCGCCCCGGGTTGACAATCCGGGTCATCTAGCTTTGGTGGTAGCACCTCAGGTGGGAGGTTATAAGTTTACCAAAGTTCTGACGGATGGAGGGAGCAGTATCAACATGCTGTACTATGAGACTTTTCGTCGCATGGGGTTGACAGACAAGAGTCTTAAACTGTCAAACACTGTTTTTCATGGTGTAGTACCAGGTAAATCGGCATATCCTGTGGGCAAGATCGCTTTGGAGGTTGTGTTTGGAGATGAGCATGATTCCAGTAATCAAACATTGACCTTTGAAGTGGTGAAAATCCAGAGCCCATATCACGCACTGTTTGGACGACCGGCTTACGCAAAATTCATGGCGAGGCCCTGTTATATCTATTTACAGCTCAAAATGCCGGGTCATAAGGGGACTATCACAGTACACGGAAGTCGAAAGATCACTTTGGATTGTGAGGAAGGTGATGCGGCCTATGCTGAGTCGGTTTGTGCTACAGAGGAGCTGAAGTTTTATAAAGACAATGTTGATCCGGCAGACATAAGAAGCCCACCACTAAGCATCACCCAACCCTGACGTGCAAACCGGCTGATTAGACTAAACTTGTTGACTTTGTTCCTGGCGATTCATCCAAACAGTTTAGCATCAGCACCAATCTGGATCCAAAATAGGAAAGCGCGCTCATCGAGTTCATCTGTGAGAACCGGGATATTTTTGCATGGAAGCCGTCTGACATGCCAGGTGTACCGAGGGAACTCGCTGAGCACACTCTCAATATTGATCCCAAGTTTAAACTGGTCAAGCAATTTCTTCGCCGCTTTAACAAGGAAAGACGCAAGGCCATTGGTGAAGAGGTAGCACGGCTGTTGGCTGCTGGGTTTATCGTCGAAGTATTTCATCCCGAGTGGTTGCGTAATCCGGTGCTCGTTCTTAAGAAAAATGGCACTTGGCGTATGTGTGTGGACTACACAGATTTGAACAAAGCTTGTCCGGCAGATCCTTTTGCTCTCCCGCGTATTGATCAGATTATTGATGCGACGGTGGGTTGTGAGCGCCTGAGTTTATTGGATGCTTATTCAAGTTATCATCAGATTAAAACGGCGGTTAAGAACCGGGAGAAGACAGCCTTCATCACTCCCTTTGGAGTCTTCTGCTATGTTTCTATGCCCTTAGGGCTCAAAAGTGCCCAGGCAACCTATCAGCGTTGTGTGCAAAATTATCTTCACACGCAGATTGGGCATAATGTTCATTCCTATGTGGATGACATTGTGGTAAAATCTAGGAAGAAGGAAACCTTGATAGATGACCTCAAGGAGACGTTTGACAATCTTCGGGTTTACAGAATGATGCTCAATCCGGACAAATGCTTTTTGGTGTTCCGGCGGGCAAGCTCTTGGGTTTTCTTGTGTCCAATAGAGGTATTGAGGCCAATCCAGAAAAGATCAAAGCGATCACATCCTGGGCTAAACCGAAATGCATCAATGATGTTCATCTTCTGGCGGGTTGAATTGCAGCCCTCAGCCGGTTTATCAGCCGTTTGGGAGAGAAGGCGATTCCTTTATATCATATGTTGAAGAAGACAGATCATTTTGTTTGGAGTGACGCAGCTAATGCGGCATTTGAGGATTTGAAGCGGCAGCTGGCTGAACCGCCGGTCCTTGCTGCTCCGGTTGATAAAGAGCCATTGTTATTGTATGCGTACGCCAATGCCCGTGGCGGTCAAGGTGGCAATTGTGGTTGAGCGTAAGGAGGCTGGGAAGGAATATCCGGTTCAACGGCCAGTTTACTATATCAGCGAAGTGTTGATCGAGTCAAAAAAATGATATCCGCATTGGCAGTAAGCTGGTGTATGGAGTTTTAATGGCAAGTCAGAAGCTCAGGCAATACTTTCAAGGCCATCCCATCAGAGTGGTTAGTTCTGCTTCTTTGGGCGATATAATTCGTAATGTGGAAGCAATCGTCAAGGTTGCAAAGTGGGCAATTGAGCTTGGTCCACATGGATTGAAGTATATGCCTCAAACGGCCATCAAATCTCAGGCGCTTGTTGACTTCATCAATGATTGGACCGAGTTACATGCACCAGAGGACAAACCGGACACTACATACTGGACTAGTCACTTTGATGGGTCCAGGCAATTGGAAGGCTCGGGGGCTGGAGTTGTCCTTACTTCCCCTCGAGGTGATAAAATTTGTTATGTTCTCTGCTTAATGTTTCATTGTACTAACAATGCAACTGAGTATGAAGCCTTACTCCACGGTCTCCGTGTGGCTAAGGAAATGAACTTAAGCCGGGTTCGCTATTTTGGAGATTCTGATCTGGTGGCTCAAAGAAGTTTCGGTACTTGGGATTCTAAGGATCCACTCATGGCGGCTTATAGACGCGAGGTGGATATTGTGGCAGGTCACTTTAAGGGTTATCAGGTGGAGCACATTGACTGGTGGAAAAAAGAAGCAGCAGATGCTTTAAGCCGGCTAGGATCTTGGCGTAAATTGGTACCACCCAATACCTTTTTAGATATCTTGCATAACCCGTCTATTAAGTTGCCTACAGAGGAGGATTTAGTTGTTCCTGATCCAGAGGCCCAATTGGTAGCCACTTTACATATCACTCCAGATTGGACGGTTCCATATTTGGTGTATATGAACCGGGGCGAGTTACCAGATGATGAGGTCTTCGCCAGACAGATAATCCGACGGTCCAAGTCCTTGGTTATTCACAACGGCGAGTTACATCGTTGCAGTGTTTCAGGCGTATTCCAACGTTGTGTTTCTCCTGAAGAAGGACAAGAGATTCTACGTGAAATCCATGAAGGGGATTGTGGTCACCATGCCAGTTCAAAATCCTTGGTGGCTAAAGATTTTCGTCATGGGCCCTATTGGTTGACAGCTCATGCTGATGCGGAGGATCTGGTAAAGCAGTGTGACGCTTGTCAGAAGTTTTCACGTCGAGCTCATGTTCCGGCTCAAGAGCTAGGGATGATTCCTATCACTTGGCCGTTTGCCACTTGGGGGCTTGATATGGTGGGACCTTTCAAGCGCTCCAAGAATAAGAAGACCCACCTATTGGTGGCGATTGACAAGTTCACTAAATGGGTTGAAGTGGAGCCCGTCAGCAAGTGTGATGCAGCCACGGCGATTCAATTTCTCAAAAATATTGTTTTCCGTTTTGGTTTTCCACACAGCAGCATCACAGATAATGGCACGAACCTTTCTAAAGGCGAGATGGAGGAGTTTTGTCAACGAGAGCACATCTGGCTTGATGTAGCGTCCGTGGCTCATCCCCAGTCCAATGGTCTAGCTGAGAGGGCGAATCAAGAGATTCTGAAGGGTATCAAGCCCCGGCTTATGGTTCCTTTGAAGTGGACGCCGGGTTGTTGGGTGGAAGAATTACCATCTGTGTTATGGAGTATAAACACCACCCCGAACCGATCTACGGGTTATACACCTTTCTTCATGGTTTACGGGCCGAGGCCGCCCTCCCAAGTGATATTCACATGACTCGCCCCGGGTTGCCAATTATGTTGAAGCAGACAATGAGCAAGCACGCCAAGAGGCGCTGGACCTGTTAGATGAGAAACCGGACATGGCTTTGACTCGATCGGCGGTTTATCAACAAGACCTGTGGCGTTATCACAGCCGCTGGGTTAAGACAAGAACCTTTCAAGAAGGCGACTTAGTGCTCCGACTCATCCAGGATCAGACCATATGCACAAGTTATCCCCACCTTGGGAATGACCCTTTGTGGTCAGCAAAAATCTGCACAACGGATCGTACTACCTCATTGATGTTCGAGAAGACTCACGCAGTTCTGAGGAGGAGACCCGGCGGCCATGGAACATAGCTCTCCTTCGGCCTTACTACACTTGAGCCATAGGCTTTTCTTATGTACATATTTCAACAATGTATATATTATGATCAATATAATAAACCGGCATCCTTGCTATAAGCAGGGTCTATGCCGTTTTCTTCAAATCTCTGTTTACATGGGGGCTTCAGCTGACAAAGCGAAGTACTACCTATTAAACCGGCTATCATCCCACAAAATAGCTTGGGAGCTTCACACCCAAAGGGGCCAAAGAGAGTCTGGATGTTGTGCACAGCTCAAACATAGGCACCCATTGAGCACAGCTCACAAAGTTACTTGGGGGCTCTTTGTGCACTGAAACAAAGAGTTTGAAAGGACCCTTGTAATATGCTATCAAGCACGGCTTGGAAGCCTGGTGTATACACCTAAAACCCCGGGTTAACCTGCCTTCATCAAGTAAGCCACTCCTATCCAGGTAATCCTGGCATGACCCGCCGAACGTTTGACAGGTCAATATTTTACAGACCCTGAATTTGTCAAAGTTAAAACGACGATTGGTTAGTTGGAGGCCCATCTTAAAAGTCTTTGCAAAATGGTTTAACTCAGCGGCCTGGCAGCCCATGAAAAGCCTCGAATTTGGGCCTGGCAGCCCTTGAAAGGCCTCGACTACACGGTTTTTGTTTGCTTTTTGCCAAGTTTTTTTTCTTTGGTAATATCATATTAGCCCGGTGTTTGTTAACCCGGCTTGGCTTTCAACTACAAGTTGTCAGATCATATTCATGTTAACCCGGTGTTTGTTAACCCGGCTTGGCTTTCAACTATAAGTTGTCGACCATATTTCTTATCAAACCGGTGTTTCATAACCCGGACCGGCTTTGATTACATATTACCAAAGATAATCAAATGGTGTTATTCACAACACGATATGGTTTAAAAAGTTTACACCAGCACTGCATGGTGGGAGTTATCAATGCTTCAGATTTGGGTTTTTCACCCTTACTAAAAATACAAGTTGGTAAACCAACTAAGTGATTTAATATCACAGGTATGATTTATTTCATATTTTTGATTAAGCTTTGGTCATTAACCAGGCTTTGTATGGGGCATTGTGACCCGTCCGGCGGTAAACCGCTCGGACAATTCTTTTTATGCAGACAGCAAGATTGCATGAAAAGATTTAATCAAGCATAGCACATATCATGGCAGATCAAACAAAGTTTTGTATCAGGTGCCGCAGATCAAAGTACTTGCACCAGCCTATTACAAGGCGCTTTGAGGCCCAAAATGCTGATTGTTCTTACACAAAACAAAGTCAGTCAAAGTAACCCGATTGTCGGATTAAGACTCATTGCCAGGATGACGTGAAGTTGATGGATCTTCAGGCGCCAGTTCAACCTCCTCCTCTCCACCCAAAGGGTCGGAAGTCAATGGTGGTCCGGTCAATCTGGGTTAGAGCCTGAAATACAGCTTCTTCACTTATCAGATTGGACGGTTCAACATCAGGGGCGTAAGTGTGCTTACGATTTGGCGGGATAAGGTTTTGCGGTTCTGTCACAGTGGTATCAACCCGCTGGTTCCTTTCATCGTAAAAGGACCGATGAACAGTCAAGTTAGCCTCTTCAGCCAGTTGACTCGACAATGGACGCATCTCCTTTGTCACGGCTTTGAGGGCTTCATTGTCAAATGCTGAACCTTATGCTTGTTCATCCGGAAATCCCTTGGCAATATCAACTGGATCCAAGTCAGATATCCATGCTTTGGCCCGAGTCAGTGCCAGTAAAGCGCCAGCCCTGGCAGCAGATCGCTTCACCTCTTCTATCGCGCCGACGTCATGGATAATCTTATTAGTGTGTCCTTGATCAATGTTGGTGCCAGTTTGTTGTATGAGACTGCACAAATAACCCGTTGGGCACCGGTGTATAATTGCTCAATCAAAGTGTATGCTGCCTTCAGTTTCATCCGCATATCTGTGCCCAGCTGAGTGATGCGATTACCGCAATAGCCATTTAATTCAATGTTAAACCAGCAGAGTTCAAGATATTTTCGAACCGGCTATGACAAAGTACTTACCAAAGATTGCGTAAGTCATAGCATCCACTTGATGTTTTAGCCTGCTGCCTCTTCCGCCACCGGCTTAAGAGCTGCTTGACATCTTCAAATTTCGCTTCAACAAAGCAGCCTTCTCAGTTTCCCAATTGGTGCGTTCATTTTTGAAACCATCCTTAAATTTCTCCATGGTTGTCAAAACACCCTTTAGCTCCTCGTTGGCTTTAGAGGTCTCTTCTTGCTGGGACTTGATGTCTTCTTGAAGATAGGCGATTTGAGATTCTTTGATATTTTTATCGGTCTTCAAAAGTCAGAAGATGAAGTTGTTAAAGTCCCAAGCACATAACAAGTTATGCACTCGGCACTTGGGGGCTAATGTGGATTGCTTTTTAAAGTGAGTATTTTCAAGTCCCAAGGCTCAATCCAGGTATTAAGCTTGGCACTTGGGGGATAATGCACAATTGATCAGTTATAAGTAAAGGCAATTAACATGATTAGCCATTCCGGTTTGTCTTCAAAAGACAAACCGGCCCTTGGGGGCTACTCAGTTGAGGTGTTCTTTATATCGAAGTCCCGGTTTATCTTCAAGAGATAACCCGGCCCTTGGGGGCTACAATGGAAGAGATATACATAATAAAGTAAATTTCAAAGCGTTCTTGAAGATTACCTCATAACGTTCCTTCATCAGGTTCACCAAACCGGCTTCAAAGTCACGGCTGGTGTAAAGGCGGTTTAAAAATCTGGAATGAAGTTCCTCGGCACTAAGGTTGATGTAGTTGGATAAATCAGTCGTCCCTTTCCCCTTGCCCATAGCAGTGAATTCCTCCTTGGCAGTATGTTTTGACAAGACAACCGGATTACTGTGGCTAGTATGACCCATACCAGTAATAATAACATCATCATCATCACCCTTTGCTGGACTTGGCGGATTGACGGTATCCCTGGCTGGACTTGGCGGATTAGCAGCTGGGCTCGGCGGATCAGCAGCTAGGCTCGAAGGAGTAGCATGAGGGCTTGACGGATCAATATGAGTAGCTGAGTCAGCTTCCAGCGGATTAGCTTCAGTGTTCTCACCTTGTGGGGCGGAATCATCCATAACATCAATATTTCTACCAGTACCCTCAGGAGCCCTATCCGGTTCAACTTCACCAATAGGGGTACTGGTTTTAGCCTTCTTGCTCAGATGGGCTTTGGCACTGATATCAAAACAAAGACTAGCACGGTAAACCGAACTATGAAGGAAAAAGATGAAGGACAGTATACTTACCCATGGACGGTTTTTAGGGGAGGCAGCTGAGTGGTTGATGAACCGCAAGACGAATTGGAAGACACCTGGTAATTCGGATCAAACAGATTGAGTGGGTATCGGAAGAAACCCTTCAAAGGATAAAGTTTTTCGGGAGAACAAGTAACCTCTGGAAGACGCTTCCGGGTTGGTGTATCCAGTAAACCGGAAGAGGTGACTTGCTGGCCACTGTGTCGGGTTGTGCGACGCCCTTCAGGTTGCTGTGTCTTCAAAGAAAGTTTTGGATCCAAATAAGCAAGAGGGTGAGAGTATTATACTTCCTCGTGTCAATTTCTACCTCTTGATCTGATTTGTCAATATCTTCTGGCGGATCAGAAGAGTCGGCGGTTTTCTTCTTGGATGTTCTCTTGGTGACTTTGCTTTTGGCACGAGGAAGTCTGGCTGGTTTATCTTGAGTTTTCCTTTTCCAGAAGGAGCTATTGGCCTGCAAAATTAAACAAAGGATTATTATATCAGTGTTAAAGCAGAGACGGATCAAAAAAGTACAAGGTTAAAGTTTTTACCGCTGGCGGTTTGTTGGAGGCATAAAAAGGGCGCAACCCAATTTGGTTGCATGCGGCGATCGGTTCGTCAAGCATCTTCTTCACACTTTCAGTGACTTCATCATCAGTCATTTCTATTTCGTTAAAACGTTGAGGATCCTTGGCGTTGCCGGTATATTCATACATCAATCCGGGGTGGCAGCTTAAAGGTAGGACACACCACGAAACCCAACAACGGACGAGATCAACACCAGTCAAACCGTTGGCGAGGAGAGCTCGGAGCTTGGCGAGTTGAGGTGCATAAGCTTGTCGTTCTTTGGCAGTTAATCGTTGAGGTAAAGGGTGGCCATTGCTAAGCCGGTGAGCGCGGTAGCCCGGCAAAGGATTTTCTCCAGCAGGGGCAGTGTTCTGACAATAAAGCCATGTTTGGTTCCAGTCTTTAGGATGGCTGTGAAGTTTGGCATGAGGAAAATGAACTTATTTCCTTTTTTGAATCGACACACCACTAAGTTCAGTATTGGGGCCGTCAGAGAACTCAGTTCGGCGGTTTAAGTGGAAGAAATCCCGAAAGAGATCAACAGTTGGTTCTTCTTGAAGGTAAACTTCATAGAACACTTGGAAGCTGCATATGTTGGACACAGTATCTGGTCCAATATCCTGAGGATTGAGTTGGAAGCTGGCAAGTACATCCCGGAAAAACTTTGATACGGGAGGGCTGAATCCCCGGGATAGATGTTGCATGAACACAATCACTTCTCCATCTTGAGGCTCAGGAGGGCATTCAGGGCCAGGAACTCGCCAGTGAAGGACATTTTTTGAAGCTAAAGCGCCCGTTGCAACGAATCCGTTGATTTGCATTTCCGTGATCTGGGATGGAACCCAGTTGCAAGCGGAAAATTGCTTGGTCATCTTGAAAAGCTTAAACCAGAAGAAAAATGAAGGCCGGTTTGCGATTGACGGTTCATGTGTACTAATCGGTGTTAAACCGGGAATTTGATCAAAGCATAAATGTGAGGTAAACCGGAAATTGCTATTCAAGTCAAGATGGCGGTTTAAGTGAGGGCTAATGGCATATGGCGGATTATCAACTACTAAAGGTTAAACCGCCCTTCGGTGGAAGGGCCAGAGCTGAAAATCTACTAAGTGTTAACAGAAACATGTTTCACAAAATGACAGTAAATTTGGATCAACCATAGTTCAGTAAGAAAAATTATTCTGAGCCCTAAAATGGCGACGACAAAACACCATAAATCCAGAAGGGAATTATCAAGGCAGGAGGAGATACTACGGCGAGGTAAGCTAAAATTACAACTTTGGCCGCAAGAGGAGGATGACAAGTTCATCTAGTTTCAACAGTAATCAAAAATGCAGCGAGCAAAGATGAACACTTATGAACATGGATGAACGCAGAAACCCTAAATACAGATCTAGAGTTGAGAGGAGGAAGCTTACCAGATGCACAGGGATAGCAGAGAAGAGCCGCAGGTTTCTGGTACGATCAGGTTGATGCATCGGCTTTTGTCGATGCAGTGCTCGAAGGTTGAGGTTGGCGACGGAGCTTCAGAGCTTGAGCGTCGCGAGGAGGAAGAAGAGGCACCGAAGGGGAAGAAAAAAAGGACCCCGAGCCTATTTATAAGGCAAATGGATAAGGCAAGCGCGGAGATCGAGGAGCCTGAAGCGGCAAAAGAGGGCGTAGCTGTCGCCTCGATCTTCGGGAGCAATTAATTAAAGGAATCTTTTTTATCTTTTTATACAGAGATGACGTCATGACAATCCACTGCTGTATCCAGAGGATGACGTCACGAGGGTTTAACAAAAGTTTACAGGAGAAAACATCACGGCGGTTTACGAGGAAAGTAAGAAGATGGTCACAGGATTTTTCTAAATATTGGAGATTGACATGAACTGGTTCAAATCAACCTGGGGCCTAATGTTGGGGATATAACTACTAAGGGTAAACCGCCCAGGAGGGGCCGGTTCACCCTCAACTACATTGAAGCCCGTAAAGACCCAAAAGATGGCGCTTTACTGATGAAGCTTAAAGGCCAGAGCCCAAAGGCGAATTAGGGGCCATGGTAGTAAACCGCTATGATTGTATAACTGGTGTTGTAAGATAGGAAAGGGGAGACCGAGGCGGACACTTGTATGAGCCGGCCTCGGGACTCTATAGACCGGCTGGGCGTCACCTATGTATATAAAGGGACGACCCGGCGGCGGTTCGAGGGCAGGAAAACAACAACTCGAGACCCAGGCAAAGCGTATTTGCTCCCTGGTCATTGAAACCCAATCAATTCCATCACAACTAGACGTAGGCTTTTACCTTCATCGAAGGGGCCGAACTAGTATAAAAACTCCCATGTCCCTTGTCTGGTTTAACCCCTTCAAGCTAAACCGTCGCGATGGCTCCACGACTAAGTCCTTTCAAAAGGACATCTGACGTGTTAATTCCATGATAGGGCAAGCCTTGTTGAGGTCCTTGAAATCGACGCATAGGCGCCATGATTTATCCTTCTTTGGTACCATCACAGGTTTGCTAGCCAGTCCGGGTGTTTTATTTCTCTAATGAATTCGGCCTCCAGTAACTTGGCTAGCTCCTCTCCCATGGCTTGGTGCTTAGGTTCAGATAAACGCCGAAGAGTCTGCTTGACCGGCTTGAATCCCTTTAGAATGTTAAGGCTATGCTCGGCCAGCCTGCGTGGGATTCCTGGCATCTCTAAAGGATGCCAGGCGAATATGTCCCAATTCTCATGCAGGAACTCCCGTACTGCGGCATCTATAGCGGGGTTTAACTGTGCCCAGATGGATGCTGTTTTTGTAGGGTCGGGTGGAGTTGGAATTTGACTATTTCATCCGCTGGTTTAAAAGAGGTGGACTTGGATCTTTTGTCGAGTATCACGTCGTCCCTGTCCACTGTGGAGCGCAGCGCAGTTAATTCCTCGGCCGCGAGGGCTTCGGATAACGCCTCGAGGGCCAGTGCGGCTGTTTTGTTTTTGGCGTGGATTGCTATGTCTGGATCACTAGCTAGAGTGATAATTCCATTGGGCCTGGGCATTTTGAGCTTCATGTACCCATAATGGGGTATGGCTTGGAAGATCGTAAATGCTTCCCGCCCTAGAAGGGCGTGGTATCCGCTATTGAACAAGGCCACTTGGAATGTGATTTCTTCGGACCTATAATTCTCTGGCGTGCCGAATACCACATCTAGTGTGATTTTTCCAGCACATCGTGCCTCCCGACTGGGGATGATTCCTCTGAAGGTCATGCTGCTTTGCTCAATGCGGCTTCTGTCTATTTCCATTTTTTGAAGAGTCTCCTCATAGATGAGGTTTAATCCGCTGCCGCCGTCCATGAGCACTTTAGTAAGCCGGAAGCCGTCCACAATTGGACTAAGGACCAAGGCGGCTGGTGCTCGGGCTGTTCAGAATTTAGGTTCGTCACTGGCATTGAAGGTGATAGCCGTATCGCTCCATGGATTTATTGCTGCCACGTGGCAGACTTCGGCAAGGCTGCGGAGTGCTCGCTTACGCCTATTATTTGAGGCGAAGGTCTCGAAGACTGTCAATATTGTATTGTTGTTCTCCACGGGATGGTGTTCTGCGGTATTGTTAATGAGGAGATCCTTACCGCTCTTGGCCACCTGCCGGAGTACCCAACATGCTCTAAGGCTGTGTGTTGGTATGGTATCCGCTGTACTGTGAATTTTGCATGGCCCATTAAGCCATCCCTCCAATACGGTTGTACGCCCTGTAGTGGGCTTTTGCTTCTTTGTAATTGGGTTGGGTGACTTGCGAGAGTGCACCCTTTTGGTTCGGACTGGGGGTTTTGTCAGAGCCGGATTATCCCAAAATTTTGTTTGGGTTTTCCAGGCGCTTTCCGTCGCACAGTACTTCCGTACTATGGCCGCCAAGTCAACGAAGTGTGCTATGTCGCGGCGACTTATGGCGTTGAGGATTCCCTTGTCCGTGCAATTATTGCAAAAGAATGAGATTGCGTCTTCCTCGCGACAGTCCTTGACCTTGTTCATTACAAGTTGGAATCTGGCCCAATAGTGATGTACTGTCTCCTGGGGCTCTTGTCTAATGTGGGAAAGATCGTTTATATCTGGGTGAGCGGGTGGATTTAAGTCCGAACCTTGACCCGATCTGAGACCCAGGGGCGGAGGAGTTTCCGATCTTGGCAGTTCAGGATCCGGGATGTTGCCCAATAGGTCTGGCCCGCTGCCTGATTCTAGGTTCACGGTTTTAACGATGTCCTCTCGTAGACGGGTATCCGGCTCAGAGAGCTCGGGAATCCGGACATAGTTTGTCCTCAAGATAGAGGAAGAATCGCCGCATTGCTCCTCCACCACCGCTATCTGATGGGTGACCGGCAGGGAGTTAATCTCCCTTTGGTCGGGTTCAAGCCCGATCTAATCATAGTCCATAGCGACTCCCAAAGTGGCGATGTGATCCAAGAGCTCGTTCAAAGAAGAGAGCTCTATTGGATCCAACTGCTCGGCGAGTCCCGAGCTGACGTGGAGGCTGTTTTTGATGACTCGAGAAGTCATCGTCGGCGCAGCGGCCGAACAGGCGGTCATGACGAAACTGCGTAGTCGGAGAGTTTGGCCTACAGCCAGGGTTCCCCCAGAGGTGATGTTGTCCTTGACAACAAGGCGAGCCATCCAGCTTTACGATGACGGCACAGTGGAAATCTCAATGAAAGCACCAATGTCGGTGTCAAAACCGGCAGATCTCGGGTAGGGGGTCCCGAACTGTGCGTCTAAGGCGGATGGTAACAGGAGGCGGGGGACACAATGTTTACCCAGGTTCGGGCCCTCTCGGTGGAGGTAATACCCTACTTCCTGCTTGATTGATCTTGATGATATGAGTATTACAAGAGTTGATCTACCACGAGATCGTAGAGGCTAAACCCTAGAAGCTAGCCTATGGTATGATTCTTTTTGTCCTACAGACTAAACCCTCCGGGTTTATCTGACAATCGGAGGGGCTAGGGTTACACAGTCGGTTACAAGGGAGGAGATCTACATATCCATATTGCCAAGCTTGCCTTCCACGCCAAGGAGAGTCCCATCCGGACACGGGTCGAAGTCTTCAATCTTGTATCTTCATAGTCCAACAGTCGGGCCAAAGGATATAGTCCGGCTGTCCGAGGACCCCCTAATCCAGGACTCCCTCAATATGTTTTCCATTCTAGATGTAAATGTTTTTCTCCACATACATGGTCAAACTTTGTAATGTTTGACTTTTCAGTAAATCTATATGCTATGGACCGAAGAGAGTGCCTAAGTCAAGAGAGATCAAGTGCGTGTGAAGGAGAATGAATGAGTGTGCAAAAAGAGTATGTGTGTGAAAGATAAAGGGACAACAAACGATAAATTAGAGAGAGAGTGTGTGTGTATTCGTTTCTTATGCAAACATATCACGCATGCATCTCCGAGATAGAAAAGCGAGGTGAGGAGATACACGAAGATAGCTAGTGTGTGATTGTTTGCAATGGAGAGAGACACCCCTATAGCACATGTCCAATAGAGGTCTGGCCAACAAGGGACAAAGGTCGAGAGGGACGCATAGAGAAGATGGACTCATGGGGAGGGAGAGAGCGTGTGTTTGTGATAGAGAGATCCCCTCGAGATCGTGAGGGGACTATACGGGTGGGATATCGAGGGACGAGGTGTGTGTGCAATAGAAAGATAGACCATGCACATGTTTGTGATGGAGACTAAGAATTAGCTAGTCATATACATATAGGGGGGACTGCGTGTGCCTACAATTAAGTGAGAGACCATCATACTTGGCTAGGCGTGAGATTGTATCTGTGTGCGTGTGAGATGGAGAGAGAACGAGGGAGAGAGAGAGTTTTAGATGGGTCTATCGAGTGCAAGTGAGATATGCATGTGTATGTGTGACCCAGGGAGATGGAGAGTTTAAGAGAGAGAGAGAGAGAGGGAAGAGCTCTGAGACGGCAGAGTGATGCGTGAGAGAGTTACGGGCAACGAGCCATGGAATTTGTGTGCGTATGATGAGTGCACCCAAGATATTTAACTTGGACTAGAGAATCATACATAGTGTGCGAGACAGACCTATACATGGAGTATGCATGCGAACTAGAAAGACCCCCCCACACACAAACACAAAGAGATAGAGATAGAGAGAGAAAGGGACCAACAAGGTTTTTGTTTGGATGCGTGTGATAGAATTGAAGATTGTCGGCAAGAGAGAGAGAGAGAGAGTAGGAGTCCGGGAGAGGGGGAGGTTGCATTTTATGCAACAAAGACTGATATAAACCATGTTTCGATATAAAATTGCATTCAAATATTTAAATTGGAGAACATGTTGTCTGGAATCCACACATGAACGGAGATATGCGTATCAAACAAGTTCATTAATTTGACTTTCAACATGTTCATGGAGTACTATAATACTGTACAACATGCTACTCGATTGAGGTGTCCAATTTTCGATTTAGTTCACTATTTTGACCTGGTGACGAGCTATTTCATTGAACAAGATATTTCATTTTGGGTTTGATTCCCGTTTTTTAGTGGGTCAACTATTTGTCAAATAGTAAATCGTTAGCAACGAGCATGTAAAAACACATTAGTCCCGAGCATCACCTCTCCATCTATAAAAGAAGTGGCAAGCTAATATTTTAAAATTTGATTCGAATTGACTTGGTAAGGTAGACGTGGATGCTCGTTCTCCCAAAATTTGAACGAACCGCTAAACACCCTCTGCTCGGTGGAATTCGCCCGAGCAAATAAATGGGAGATGCGAAATTACCGGCCTATGTGGGACACGCATCAATTGTCCAGTTGTACATCGAGGGTAGGTTCATAACTTCATCCAAATGCGCCTTCTTCTCGGCCGAAATGACATGCGCCGAATAATTCATAAACCATGGGCAGAAAAAAACCCTCTCCTCGCCCGAAATCGTTCGCGCCGACTATTTCAAAACACACCCTCCTTGCCCCGAAATCGCTCGCGCCCACTATTTCAAAACACACCTTCCTTGCCCGAAATCGCTCGCGCCCACTATTTCAAAGCACGCCCTCCTCGCCGGAAATCGCTCGCACCCACTATTTGGGAGAAGCAAAGTTACTCTACTATCCCCGATCCTCAGTACACAAACCCAAGCCCAAAAGCCTAAAGGCAGGGGTAGAACTGTAACTCCCCCCACATTTCAGACAAATGCATCCGTAAGACATGGTTCCCCCTCCCAATTCCCCACTCATACCTTGTGGGTGCCAAATCACCTTCTCCCCAGCCGCGAAACCTCAGCCCCTCCTCCATGGCGCCCCCACCGCACCAAATTCACTGCCGCCCGGAGATGCTATCCATTTGTCGTCGTGCACTGGGCCTTGTGCCTCTTACTCCATGTTGCCGGAGCTGCCTCGATGACGGCCGCGTGAACCGTACCAGAGCCAATTCACCCCCGCCGTTGTGCACGGCGACGTAGCGGCTCCAACTTCGGGATGCGTCCAAGGCCCAGGCGCTGCTTCCCCGTAGCCGTCGACCATCGCGACATCTCTGCTTTCCTGCCGCCAGTAGCCACCGCAACCGCGCTAGCCTCACCGACTTGGCAACTAGAGCTGTCTACTTCACCGGGCCGCAAGATAGGTCGTACCCTCATCTCAAATCACTTTATTCAGGCATCAGTTGTCTGAATTTTTATTCTGGGCCAACCGATTCCCAATGGGAAGCAACATCCCTAGAGGCGGTGGAGCTCCTAGGCTGGCGGTTGGTTGGTATCTAACGTAAGGGTGCGGGGGCGAAATTTCACCGCAGAAGCAGTGCTTAGATGGATATCTTAGAGTTGCGTGGCTTGAAGGTACTGCCGTCGCCGAATCTGGATGACGTCGAGTCTTTATGGATTGGCCGGGGGCGGTGTCGGTGTCAAAACTGGCAGATCTCGGGTAGGGGGTCCCAAGCTGTGTGTCATGGATCGATGGGTAACAGGAGACAGGGGACACGATGTTTACCCAGGTTCGGGCCCTCTCTATCGAGGTAATACCCTACTTCCTGCTTGATTGATCTTGATGAATATAGGGTTACAAGAGTTGATCTACCTCGAGATCATATGTTGTGGTCCAAGACCGAAGGGTATGATGAGTAATGTCATAATGATCTAGCGACTAGCCTGGCCTTGGCTTATATAATGTACCAGAGGCCTAGGATAACAAGAGTCCTAATCGAGTACGCCGGTGGAGAGGAGTCCTTGTCTTGATCACCAAGTCTCGTGGAATCTTCCTCGTGTATACATCGGCTGTCCGAACTGGCCCATGAGTAAACGGCCATGGGGGTCCTCGGCCCAATCCAACTAATCGGGAGACGACGTGGGGAGTACCCCCTAGTCCAGGACACCGTCAGGCGGCGCAACCACGGCAGTGTGGTGGGGCGGGGAGTGGGGTTTTGGTCGGAGCTCTCACGGCCACGGACAGCGGAGGCAGGCTTCTCTGCCGGTGGTCACTGGCTCTTCGGGGAAGATTCTGAACAGTGTCAGCCGGGAGGCACAAGACGGCCATCAAGGCATCTGGCGTAGATCGGACAGTACCAATATCTCTACTCTTATAAAACCCGATTTGGTGATGATGGTGTGCCTGGCATCTTGTAATATATACCATCCGATCTATATCTGACTGATAGAAAGAAAACTATGACAATTTTACAAAAGATACCCGCACCTCTCTCCACATTTACAGATAAGGCCTTGCCTCGTTCATCATTATCTCCCACAACCTCATTGCTGAGCAATTAAAAAAGGAAGTCTCTGGAACAATCTGGCATGGTGGCCGCTACCGGCGCCGTCCATCCCCATGCCTCCGCCTAGTTCGACCACAAATCACCACCACACCCCACTCCTCCTCACCTTATCTCTCATCTTTCTCAGGATATCATTTTTTCGATGAAATTCTTGAGATACCATTATTTTCGATAAAATTCACGAGATACCATTAGATTTTACACATGGGATTACTCTTGCATGGGTCAATCACAATAGGTATTTTGTAAAAAAATGCATCTTGATGTTCTGTGCAATGCACGGGAATCTTGCTAGTAAAATAAAATCGTGTCAGAGATTCCTCCATCGGAACTCGATGAAATTTAGCGTGGTTGTTGTAGACTTAATTCCGCACAGTTCCACCGAAGCAATCGTTAAAATGACACTTGAGGAGGCGGTGGCAGCGGATACAAGTTTGCTGTCCAGAAAAATAGCACGGTCGCTCAAGGGCAATGTTGACATTGAGCCCCCGAGCTCCAAGGATGATTCCTCCATGATCTTGAGAGAGATAGGGGTCGATGTTGATGAAGGTCATCGTCCGAAGATGATGGTCTGAAGCGGAGTGCAGTCCTCGGTCGAACCAAGGTGACCAGTCGAGCCGGTGACGAAGATGCCGACGTCGCAGTTAATCTGCAGACGATCCATCGATCTTCGTTGATCTCACAGCGGAACTCTCAATGAAAGCACCATTGTCGGTGTCAAAACTGGCAGATCTCGGGTAGGGGGTCCCAAGTTGTGTGTCATGGATCGATTGGTAACAGGAGACAGGGGACACGATGTTTACCCAGGTTCGGGTCCTCTCTATCGAGGTAATACCCTACTTCCTGCTTGATTGATCTTGATGAATATAGGGTTACAAGAGTTGATCTACCTCGAGATCATATGTTGTGGTCTAATACCTAAGCGTATGATGAGTAATGTCATAATGATCTAGCGACTAGCCTGGCCTTGGCTTATATAATGTACCAGAGGCCTAGGATAACAAGAGTCCTAGTCGAATACGCCGGTGGAGAGGAGTCCTTGTTTTTATCACAAAGTCTCGTGGAATCTTCCTCGTGTATACATCGGTTGTCCGAACTGGCCCTTGAGTAAATGGCCATGGGGGTGCTCGGCCCAATCCAACTGATCGGGTGACGACGTGGTGAGTACCCCCTAGTCCAGGACACCGTCAGTAGCCCCCTGAACCGGTCTTCAAGTTGGGGACGCTCCTCGGTTCTTCCAAACTGTTCTTCATCTTTGGTCGTCGGTCTTGAAAACTGGTTCAACAAATCATCTCATCTTCGATCTTGAGGATCGCCGAAGTGAATCTGAAGAGTTTATACGTCGGGTATCTAAGGAGCCCCTTTAAGTGCTCGGCCTTTATCAATGCCTTGTTATTTTTTACGCCACACCTCCGTTTGAAGTTGTTCCAGTGCAGCGATGTCCTCTTCCATCCGAGCTCCAACGCCGGACTGCATTCGTGATATCTTTTGCAGTCGGCCACCAACGCCGGACTATATCCGAGCTCCAACGCTGGACTCTATCTGAGCTCCAACGATGGACTGTATCTGAGCTCCAATGCCAGACTATATTCGAGGTGTCATAAATCACCTTGGCTTGAAAAAGTTTGAAGGAGGTTACCCGAGTTTAACGCTGAAAAGTTCTCTATGGAGCGAGCCATTCGAATCCGAGCTCCAACGATGGTCAGCGTCCGAGGTGTCGTAAACTACCTCGGTCTTTTAAAAGATTGAACGAATTTAATGCCATAAATGCCCTCTATGGAGCCAGCCACTGGCGCCCGAGCTTTATGCCGGATCGCTTCTGAGGTGGTGCACCACCCCGACTGCGGGCTGATTTTTTGTGAATATTTTTTATTGGTGCAATTTATTCTCTGCCGAGATATATAGCCAGTATATGTATATCCAGTAGCCCTCAAGGTGGGTGTAGGTCTAAAACCTAAGATGCACCTGAAGGAAAACATAAAACTGCTGATCCTAGTAGCCCCTGAGACTTTAGATCGATTCGCAAAATCGGCCTATCAACTCCTAGCTTCGGCAGCATACGTAGGAATAGAAACGCAGTGTAATATATTCAAAATAATGATCGGCGGACGGGCCCCTGAGAGAGGGTCGTGAGAAGTCGCCGTTATATATTAGCTTGATGCCGGATAAGTCCCAGATGGTACTTATTGTTGTCCGAAGACGCACTTTCCCATAGTTCGGTCATGTCGAACACTGAGCACTTTGAATTTTTTGCATTGAATAGGCAATGCAATAGCCCCTGAGCCACTGGTCGGGTGGCGCCACCAGATCAGGGGATCGATGTGCCCCTTTAATATTTATAAATAATGAGCGCAAAGCCCAGTAGCCCCCGAGCCTTAATGTGGGCACGGGTGGCCGAATTAAGGATCGATATCCATAGTAAAATCACAAAGTATGTGTAATGATTCTATTTATCCAAGTACTCGACATCATTCATGCTCGGATCCGCATTGTACAAAACTTTGTTGACCGACCATCGGCTTCAACCTCCTCGGCCAGTAGCCGAGGAGTGTTTGTCCTACTTTACAAAACCTTTATGAGGGCAAAGATTTACGGCACACAAGGCAATCCGGCCATACAATTTTATAAACAAAGGTACGCGGAGAGATATGTTATATTACTTTTTAACGTAAGAAACATCTTCCAAAGAGAATAGTCCCGCTATCGGTTCCTTTCTTTGGGTTGTCATGCTAAGCATGATCATGAAAACTCAGCTCACAATACCCTAAAATTTTATGGGTACGTGTTTAAAAACAATGCACAATACCCTAGAAAAAAATTCCTTCAAAAAGATTGTCCAATATCCCGTTCATGAAGAAACATGAACTCGGGCCGGATTCGTATTCGCACAGAAAACAGATCCAAAAATTGGTCCACTCATCGGAAGGTTCCCGGAGTTTGAACTGTCGGATCGAGCTGAAATTTTGAGGAATGGTAGATATGGGAATTCCGCAGCAGATGAACGGTTGGATCTTCCAAAGGACCTCCGAGCCGAGCTCTGGAGACCACACCCTAAACTCGTCCAGATTCCCGTCCAGATTTGACAGGGCTCCGGTATATCGTAGATTGCCAGAGATTCCTCCATCGGAACTCGAAGAAATTTTGCATGGTTGTTGTAGACTTAATTCCGCACAGTTCCACTGAAGCAATCATTAAAATGACACTAGAGGAGGCGGTGGCAGCGGATACAAGTTTGTTGTCCAGAAAAATAGCACGGTCGCTCAAGGGCAATGTTGACGTTGAGCCCCCAAGCTCCAAGGACGATTCCTCCATGATCTTGAGAGAGATCGGGGTCGATGTTGATGAAGGTCATCGTCCGAACATGACGGTCTAATGCGGAGTGCAGTCCTCAGTCGAACCAAGGTGACCAGTCGAGCCGATGACGAAGATGCCGACATCGAAGTTAATCTGCAGACGATCCATCAATCTTCGTTCATCTCACAGCGGAACTCTCAATGAAAACACCATTGTCGGTGTCAAAACCGGCAGATCTCGTGTAGGGGGTCCCAATTTGTGTGCCATGGATCGATGGGTAACAGGAGACAGGGGACACGACGTTTACCCAGGTTCGGGCCCTCTCTATCAAGGTAATACCCTACTTCCTGCTTGATTGATCTTAATGAATATAAGGTTACAAGAGTTGATCTACCTCGAGATCATATGTTGTGGTCTAAGACCTAAGGGTATGATGAGTAATGTCATAATGATCTAGCAACTAGTCGGCCTTGGCTTATATAATGTACCAGAGTCGTAGGATAACAAGAGTCCTAGTCGAATACGCCGGTGGAGAGGAGTCCTTGTCTTGATCACCAAGTCTCGTGGAATCTTCCTTGTGTATACATCGGTTGTCCGAACTGGCCCATGAGTAAACGGCCATGGGGGTCCTCAGCCCAATCCAACAGATCGGGAGACGACGTGGTGAGTACCCCCTAGTACATGACACCATCAGGCGGCGCAACCAAGGCAGTGCGGTGGGGCGGGGAGTGGGGTTTTGGTCGGAGCACTCGCGGCCACAGACAGCGGAGGCAGGCTGCTCTGCCGGTGGTCACTGGCTCTTCGGGGAAGATTCTGAACAATGTCAGCAGGGAGGCACAAGACGGCCATCAAGCCATCCGGCGTAGATCAGACAGTAACAAAATCTCTACTCTTATAAAAACCCGATTTGGTGATGATGGTGTGCCTGCCATCTTGTAATATAGACCATCCGATCTATATCTGACGGATAGAAAGCAAACTATAAAAAATTTACAAAAGATACCCGCACCTCACTCCACATTTACAAATAAGGCCTTGCCTTGTTCATCCTTATCTCCCACAACCTCATTGCTGAGCAATTAAAAAAGGAAGTCTCTGGAACAATCTGGCATGGTGGCGGCCGGGCGCCTGGCCCATCCACATGCCTCCGCCTAGTCCGACCACCAGTCACCACCACGCCCCACTCCTCCTCACCTTATCTCTCATCTTTCTCGAGATATCATTTTTTCGATGAAATTCTCGAGAGACCATTTTTCGGTAAAGTTCACAAGATATCATTAGTTTTTAGACATGGGATTACTCTTGCATGGGTCAATCACAATAGGTGTTTTGTAAAAAAATGCATCTTGATGTTCCGTGCAATGCACGGGCATCTTGCTAGTAAAATAAAATCATGTGACCCCAATTTTGTCTTCAGTCAACAGACGTGTGGCCACTCTCGTAACTTACTGTTGATCTCTTAGGGTATTTCTTCAGATCAGAGATATGTGTCGTTCTTAACATTATGCATTTTCTGCATCTTTAGCCACACCATCTTCCTTCTCACCTCAACTGCTCCAACAAGGGAAGCATACAACAGAAGGGAGCTATAGTCCCCACCTAACAGTTCCCTGCATCGAATGTGCGTGCCCGACATGGACAACCACAACAACTGCAGGGCCATCAACAAGTCAGCAGATGATGCTCACACCTACGGATGGCAGCCAGATAGGTTGTACCCTCATCTTACTTGCGTGCAACATTTATGGCTTTGTTATTCATCTAAGAATGGAAAATAGATTATCACATTTCACTGTATATTCATGCTGATCTCTTACGGGTCTTGTTCAGGAGTTAACGCTGTTCCATAGTTCAGCTAAGGGACTTGTTCTTTAGGTAACGTTGTTCCATAGTTATCATCCATCAGCCAACTATCCCACATGATGGTGATTATAGTATTATACCACTTCTAGTATTACCTATGTTGTTCTTTAATACTTTTGTGTGCCATCTAGTTAATCTCGACTACGAACGATACATATTCCGTAGCTTTCATTTGTGTTCTCCCTTTAGTTTTTGAGACCTGTTGCTGCTAGTTAACCCCAGTCCTACTATTTATGTCGTCTCCTACAGGCACTCATTACATAAATCTAACGACTAGTTGTCTTCTATGCATGTCAGATATAATTGCACACACTGATATATCCACAAGGACCTCACGGAGCAATGTAACGGCCAACAAACTTGACGTCAATGATACCCAATATGATCGAACATGTAAAGGCAGCTGAGGGAGTCCTAGATTAGGGGGTCCTCGGGTGTCCGGGCTGTGTCATATGGGCCGAACTGATAGGCCATGAAGATACAAGGCAGAAGACCTTCCCCCGTATCCATACATGACTCTGGTATGAGTGGACGGCAAGACTGGTGTCTGGATATGTAGTTTCCTTCCTGCACAAACCGACTCTGTGTAACCCTAGACCCCTCTGGTGTGTATATAAACCGGAGGGTTTTCTCCGTAGAGGCTATCAGAATTTACATAGGCTAGACAACTAGGGTTTAGCAATTACGATCTCGAGGTAGATCAACTCTTGTAACCCCAATACTCATCAAAGTCAATCAAGCAGGAAGTAGGGTTTTACCTCCATTAAGAGCACCCGAACCTGGGTAAACATCGTGTCCCCTTTGTCTCCTGTTACCTTCGATCCTCAGACGCACAGTTCGGGACCCCCTACCTGAGATCAGCCGGTTTTGACACCGACATTGGTGCTTTCATTGAGAGTTCCAATGTGTCATCGCCACAAGGTTTGATGGCTCGTTTGATCATCAACAACGATGCTGTTTTCGGGGAAACTTTCCTCCCCGGTCAACTTTTTGTGTCTGGCGGCTTCGCTCTGCATGCCAATTCAATTGGTCACCTTGAACAGATCGCTAGCTACGCCCCTGGTCATCAGAATAGATTCGGGAGCCTGAATTACGTCGCTGATATCCGAGGAGACTTGATCTTCGAAGGGTTCATGGCCTCGACCACTGTTCCTCATCTCCGAGAAGGAATCCCATCGGATCCATCATCAGGCACCGCTCAAAGACCAACTATCATCCCTGCCCTGGCCGTAGATCCAGAGCAGACCACTTCATCTAAAGATGGGAGTTTGAAACCCACCAGACTCTCTCCTACTACGGAGCTCTTTGCCGTAGACCCAGAGGCGACTATATCTTCGGCAAGCCTGGAATCAAGCAGGACTCTCCTTGCCATCGGAGAGCCGAATTCACCCCTGGAGGCTAGCTTCAAACTCTCAAGGTTTGCGCCCATTGAGCACGGCCAGGTGTCATGTACCATGCCCAGCTCCGAAGATCACCAGCCACCCGTCCGGTTTTCGCTTCTAAGCGAAGCCCTGGACTTAATGCGATCTCTCACCATCACCGAAGCGTCGCTTCTGAACTACGCCCAACCCGAACTAGGGGTTGAGTGCAGGGAATTTTGCGTCCCACCCACCACCCACTTGGTAGCCAGTGTCGAGGACTTAACCGGCATGCTCAACTATGCCTCCGAAAACATCGATAGTATGGACGACGATGCCGGAGCCGAACCAGGCCAAAACCCGCCTATCACCGGGCGTTGGACTGCCACTTCTACATACGACGTGTACATGGTGGATACGCCCAAAGAGGAAAACGATGGTAATCAGGATCTGATCGAGGACGAGCCCGTCGAGGTACCACCAAAGCGTCAACGTCAGCAGCGCCATTCACGATCTGGACGGGAAAAAGAAAGCAATACCTGCACCGGAGACAATGACACTACGGATGACGCTGAACACCCCCGAAGACCCCATCGAACATGCATCCAGTCGGGATGAATGAAGGAGGGACAAGTCAACCCCGACGAACCTGTCGAGAATGACGATTCAGAGGATAGTAACTATCTACCGATCTCCGAGGAGGATGTCAGCCTCGGCAACGATGATTACATCGTGCCAGAGGAACCCCCTCAAGCAAGAGTGTTTTAAGCGACAGCTAATCGCCACCACGAGCAGCCTAAAAAAGAAATAGCAACAACTTCAAGCTGAATAGGATACGCTCAGTGACAGATGGATCCAGGTCATAGCTACCGAATAATACAGTCTCGAGCGCCCAACAAAGAGCTATCCGAAGCGTCGGCTACTGCCACAATTCAATGACGAGGCCCTTTAGCCAATACCGTCAAGATATAATCACGCTGACGAACCAGACCGATCACCACACAGACGAGACAAAGTGGTTGCTTATACCGAACACCAGCCCGCGCTACCTCACCGTCGAGGCAAAGAGGTAGCGGATCCGGGCTACACCTATGACCTACGACAGGACCTGGACAATAGAGCCGGTCAGACTAGATCAATCTACGGATCAAGGGGACGTGCTCCAACAAGAGACGACGACCATCAAGCTTGGCGTGATAAGCATAACCAAACTCGGGCTGAAAACCAAACACGGATGTCATCCGAACTCCGTCATGACGTTGCCCAATACAGAGGTGCTGCACACCCCTTGTGTTTTACCGATGAGGTAATGCAGCACCTGTTTCCAGAAGGGTTTAAACCCGTAAACATTGAATCATATGATGGAATGACAAATCTTGCTGCATGGATTGAAGACTTTCTTCTCCACATTCACATGGCTCGCGGTGATGATCTCCACGCCATCAAATACCCCCCCCCCCCTAAAACTAAAGGGACCAAAGACGACCTCGGTTAAATGACCTCCTAGAAAACTCTATTGGCAGCTGGGAAGATTTGGAGGATGCCTTTCAAGACAACTTCCAAAGTACTTATGTCTGGCCACCAGACGCCGATGACCCTAGCCACATAGTCCAGCAACCCGGAGAGTCAGCCCGCAAACTCTGGACTTGGTTCTTAATTAAAAAGAACCAAATCGTTGACTGTCCGGACGCTGAAGCCCTAGCAGCCTTTAAACATAGCATCCGCGATGAATGGCTCGCCCGACACCTCGGTCAAGAAAAGCCGAAGTCTATGGTAGCTCTTACCGCACTCATGACCCTCTTCTGTGCGGGAGAAGATAGCTAGTTAGCTCGCAGAAGCAACAACACCAGCGACCCTGGCACCTCCGAAGCCAGGGATGGCAATGGAAGGCCACGACGCAACAAACATAAGCGTCGGAACAACAATGAAGATATTGAATATACGGCGGTCAATGTTGGATGCAGCGGCTCTAAACCCGGTCAACGGAAGAAGCCATTCAAAGGATATAGGGATGGTCCATCTAATTTGGACAAAATACTCGATCGGCCTTGCCAGATTCATGGCACCCCCGAAAATCCTGCCAATCACTCCAACAGAAACTGTTGGGTCTTTAAACTGGCTGGTAAGTTAAATACCAAACATAAGGGGAAAGGACCGTGAAGCGAGGAAGATGATGAGCCCAGCCCACCAAACACAGGGGGACAGAAGAAATTTCCCCCAGAGGTGAAAATAGTGAATATGATATATGTCACGCATATCCCCAAGAGGGAGAGCAAGCGCGCACTAAGGGACGTCTACGCCGTAGAGCCGAGTCCTTATGGACGACGGCAGCAGTCTTAACCTGATCTATCAAGACACTATCAGTAAAATGGGTATTGATCCGTCAAGAATCAAGCCTAGTAACACCACATTTAAAGGAGTGATACCCGACATTGAGGCCCGCTGTATGGGTTCATTAACATTGGAAGTAGTCTTCGGTTCACCGGAAAACTTCCGAAGTGAAGACTTGATCTTTGATATTGTCCCCTTCCGCAGTGGTTATCACGCACTGCTCGGACGAACCGCCTTCGCCCGCTTCAATGCAGTCCTGCATTATGCTTACTTAAAGCTCAAAATACCTGGACCTCGCGGTCCCTCCGTATTGAGGAGCACACCGCGGCCCTTGCAGCCGAGGTACAGAGCGGCCTCATCAAGCCGAATAAATCATTGGCCATCAAGGCCTCGGACACTGTTAAGCGAGTCCGGCCTACTCTGCAGAATGATAGCTCAGTGGATCCCGAGCTAGATTAGCAGTCTCGCCTCCGTCGATCGCTCCACACAACCGCGGCATATGTGCTGCATGTGCATAATTACGCACTAGAAATACCCTGGGCAATGACGAAGGCACGCTGCGTGCAAGGTCTATAGTGCGACTTGACCCTATTTGACCTTAACCTTTCTTCTTTGATCTTTTTTCCCATACCACAGGTGCATTAAAACCTAACTATCCTACGGTCGTGTAAGGGCTCTTTCCGGGCCCCTTTCGTATAAGCGACCATTGATTGCTCCTCTCAAAGGATTTTTCCTACCAAGGAGAAACGGCGCAGACATGCGGCAGGGCATCCATGAGATCTTCAAGACTACTTTTTTTGGCCCTGTATACAGCTTCCCCTTATGTACAAATTCTCGACATGTAAAATGGCTTTGATAATTCTGGCATTATCTGTAATAGCACGTCTTAACGTATTAATCAGAGTATAAAGGAAGCAGTTTATTGCCCCTGATCGGTATTGATTTATTTTACCATCTGTATTCCCTCCTTGCTTCAGATTACCAGATATACTTTGGCTCGGCCTAAATTTCGGGGGCTCTATTCGGCCACGTATATTTTCAAAAGTCTAAACACTTTCTAGGGAATAGTTCGGCGTCCCGAATATTGCATTATATGCATCAGCTCCGAATCATGTCTTTGTCAATAGTTGGGTTGCCCGGCTCCTGTGATTACCACCTTACGTTCCGCTCGTTTGGCTAAGGTAGTAAAGGGAGAACCACTGCGATTGTGTTTCTAGTTCGTCCGGATAAACACCTCAATAGAGAAAGCCGAAAACTGATTGTCATGATATGGCGAGAGCTGGTCGGTGATTCGGCGACTTGCTACAAATCTTTTGTGATTTAGTCCGTACTATACGAGGGGTTGGCATTTGCTCAGTCATGCGCTTAAGGCATCCTAGTTCGGATAGCCGCATACGCACCAGGGGCTAGTACTTAGCCCCACCGTCAAACTCCTATGGCTAAGTGAAAGTAGTAAAGCCGCATAGTCTGATTGCCTAGTTCCCTGCGCAGACACCTCCTTTACGGACCAAGACGTTGGGTCAAGTGTGATCACGCGCTATATCAAACACCCTTGTAGCATCTACGTGGGGGCTGAAGCCGACAATTGGCAAAATTTCAGAATTGACATGGCCGCACAGGAGGAAAATAATTTCAGATAGAGGCAAAAATATATTACAAGCTTTGATTCATAAAACAAAGTACGGACAGCCCTGATACATTCACTCAAACATTACATCCTTTGAGCATTGGCCCTCTACTATTCGTGCACCCACCAGGACGTCGTCAAAGTACCACTCCGGCTTGCGATGGTTCTTGCCTTCGGGTGGGCCTTCAGTTGCCACGACAGTGGACCTTCAGTTGCCATGACGGTGGCCTTCATCTTCGCCCAGTGCATCTTGACACGGGCAAAGGCCATCCGCGCACCCTCTATGCACGCCGAGCGCTTCATGGATTCAACTCGGGGCAGTGCATCAGCGAGTTGCCTCACCAGGCCGAAGTAGCTGCTAGGAATGGGTTTGACTGGCCAAAGTCGGACTATGATGTCCTTCATCAGACCAGACATCCTATGCAGCTCCGACAGTTGCATCATCTGGTTGTTCACCAGCGTCGGACGCTCCGGTGCTAGGAACTGTGACCAAAAAAGCTTCTCTGTCGTGTTCCCCCCTGGGCTCGAAAGAACTGCGCGGCGTCGGCAGCACTCCTCGGAAGATCCACAAAGGCGTCTGGAGAACTCCAGAGTCGAGTAAGCAAGGCATATATTTGACCCCCAAATATACTGTGCAAGAGAAAGGGCTTACCAGCCGCTATCTGTTCGGCCTGCCGGATCTCTTCACGAGCACTCTGGGACGCAGTCCGTGCCTCCTTAGCCTCATTGAGGTCCTTGGCAAGATCGGCCACTTGGGACGTACTCTTCTCCTCCAAGGCCTCGCACTTGCCGATGGCGTCCTTCAGCTCTTGTTCCACCTCGACCACCCTCTCCTCATGCTGGCGGCGGGTGACCTATTCGGTCTTTAAATCCACAACCGCTTTGTCAGCGGCCGCTTTGCTCGCCTTCGCCTGCTCCTTGGCTTGGGCAAGGGCGCTCTTGAGGGTCTCATCCTCGGCCGCGCTACCTGCAATCATAATCATAGCAGCGCATGAGCTAAACTCTGAATTTGTATATCACTTCAGATATATATATATATATATATATATATATATATATATATATATATATATATATATAGACACACACACAAAAAGAAAACATCTTTTAAACATACCTTGCACCTCATCGAACCGCTTGTTAATGCGGTCGATCTCATCATCGGCCAGCTTCAGCTTCCGATTGAGTTCGGAAACTTTAGCGGCCTGGGTGGTTGCCGCCAACAGGGAAGCCTGTTATAAAATAGAAAAAGTACGTCACCTCTTTCGAATACTATGTGATCTTATGTTCGGCCTTTTTTA
Organism: Aegilops bicornis; assembly: GCA_021605145.1. NCBI lineage: Eukaryota > Viridiplantae > Streptophyta > Magnoliopsida > Poales > Poaceae > Aegilops > Aegilops bicornis. The sequence goes on along the minus strand of CM038672.1, from coordinate 494,818,316 downwards.
GAACCGAACACAGTCTCAGGGGCTACTATCTATATACAGGCATATTTCCTTCATATGAAAAGCGTCTAAGAGTATTACGTCGCATACCTCGAAGCCTGTTAGCAGGCTGGTGAAGGCTTCGTTCAGCCCGCTCTTGGGGGACTGAACCTTCTCAACCACCACACCCATCAGGGTGCGGTGCTCATCCATGATGGAAGCACGTCGTAGTGCCTCCACTAGAGCGTTCGGCGCCTCCGGATTAGTGGAGGTCACCGCCGGAGTTGACACTCCCCCCTCCTTCGAAGGGGGTTGCTTGCTTGATTCAGAGCCGTATGGGTCTCCGGAAGAGTGTTCGGCTAGGGGCCGGACTGGCCAGGGCCCCCGCCGTCGGTCTCCATGGGGGTTGCACCCCCCATGTTCTCATCAGCCAAGGCCTCACCCTCAGGCGCCGTATTGGCAGCTTCCCTCACCTCTCCGTGGCCTGGAGAGGCCCTTCAGGAGAACACCTCGGTGTCGCCCACGGTGGTTGGCGGAGAGACTCGCGGGGGGCGTCTCACTCGCCACCATCTCTGGTGCCAGAGAACTCCCCTCAGATAGCGATGGATGGGGGAGGTCGCGGGCAGGACTGAAATACACACAACATAATATGTTATATTGAAAACATAAAGGACTGAATATTTGTAAAGTACCCTTTGATACTTACGATGTGGCCAGGGGCTTCGCCCTGGGGAGCCTCTTGGGGATGGGTTCGGCATCCGAATCCGAACCATCCGAGACGGTTATCTTCCCCCTTTTGGACACCCCCACCTCCGGGTCTATGGAGGCTGCCCTTTTCTTTTTCCTCCCCTTGAGGGCAGATTCACTTTCCGCCTCCTCCTCTTCTTCGTCTTCATCCCCCTCGTGGGAGGAGGAGGCTTCAGTCTCTCCGGACACTGTGTCCGGAGTACCCTTACGGCGGAGGCCGCCCTTGGCCTCCTTGCTCTTCTTCTTGGCCTTCTTCTCCGGTGCCTGATAGGGCACCGAAACCAGCATCTTTGTGAGCTGGGGTGTGGTCGGATCTTCAAGCAGTGGTGCCGGACACTTGATCCGCTCTGCGTTGGCTATCCAGCCCTGTGAGAGGGATGGAAAACTCGTTATGCCTAAGAATTTATAGACCAAGTGTATGTTCGGGAATAACACACTTACCAGAGTGGCCGGATTTTCGCTGTCGAGGCCAATGTCTTCGGTCTTCTTCGGCCACATTTTCTGGGCCTTGAAGAGCAGCTTCCAGATCTCTTCGTGTGTTGTGTCGAAGAAGCGTTGCAGGGTCTGTGGACCTTCCGGATTGAACTCCTACATGTGCAGGGGCCAGAGTTGACAGGGGAGGATCCGGCGGAAGAGCATCACTTGAATCACATTAGTGAGACTAGTGTTTTTGCTTATCAAGTTTGTGATGCGCTTTTGCAGCATCAGCACTTCCGCGGTGGATCCCCGGTCCAGAGCCTTATTGGTCCATGACGCAAGCCACATAGGGGGCCCGGGTCTGAACTTAGGAGTGGCCGCCCACCTGGCGCCGCGGGGTTCGGTGATATAGAACCACTCCTGTTGCCATACCTTGACGGTCTCCCCGAATGCCCCTTTAGGCCAAGTGGTATTGGGGAGCTTTCTCACCATGGCGCCGCTGCAGTCCGCATGTTGCTCGCCGACCACCTTCGGCTTCACATTGAAGACTTTTAGCCATAGGTCGAAGTGTGGGGGGATGCTGAGTAGTGCCTCGCACACGACGATAAACACCGAGATGTGGAGGAAAGAATTTGGGGCTAGATCATGGAAATCTAGCCCGTAGTAGAACATGAGGTCGCGGACAAAGGGGTGAAGGGGAAACCCTAGCCCGCGGAGGAAGTGAGGGATGAACGCAACCCTTTCGCCGGGCTCTAGGGTGGGGATGACTTGCTCCTTGGCAGGGAGCCTGTGTGCGATGTACGCAGGTACCCTGCCTCCCGGAGCTCCTTTACGCCCTTCTCCGTGACGGAGGAGGCCTCCCACTTGCCCTTCGAGCTAGATCTGGACATGGCTGGAGAGGTTGGCAGTGGTAGGAAAGATTGAAGCTTGGGCGCTAGATCTTGAGGATGGGAAAGCAGGAGAAAGAAGAAGGCGTGGGGAGAAAAGAGGGATCTTTATCCACTTATATAGGCAATGAATATCAAGCGCCCCCCCCCCCCTCAAGCCTTAAAACTTGCATGTTCGCAAGGGGTCGTGCGAATGACATGGTTGGATTACCCAAAACCGTATTGATGAGGATCCCGCGATAAGCGGACACGATCTCTATTTTGACAAGATGTGTCAATAGAGGTTGTGCCTCGAAACGCGAAGCGGGAGGCAAATGAACGAAATGTTAAAAAGGCCAGATGTGACGCTTTGCCGAAAAGTTGTCAGTTGACAGACATTATTTTGATTAAATATCGTGCGTTCATGGTTAAGGGTTGTAACGATTATACAGAGCCGGATATAGTTCTTTTGTTCAGAAGACTGCTTCAAAGTATTCAGGAGGAACCCGCCTTGCAATGCCGAAGATAACCCGCGTGCCGAATATGCCGTCATTGAAGACTGGTTCAGGGGCTACTGAGGGAGTCCTGGATTAGGGGGTCCTCGGGTGTCCGGGTTGTGTGATATGGGCCGGACTGATGGGCCATGAAGATACAAGGCAGAAGACCTTCCCCCGTGTCCGGACATGACTCTCCTATGCGTGGACGGCAAGACTGGTGTCCGAATATGTAGTTTCCTTCCTTCACTAACTGACTCTATGTAACCCTAGACCCCTCCGGTGTGTATATAAACCGGAGGGTTTAGTCCATAGAGGCTATCAGAATTTACATAGGCTAGACAACTAGGGTTTAGCCATTACGATCACGAGGTAGATCAACTCTTGTAGCCCCTATACTCATCAAAGTCAATCAAGTAGGAAGTAGGGTTTTACCTCCATTAAGAGGGCCCGAACCTGGGTAAACATCGTGTCCCCTTTGTCTCCTGTTACCTTCGATCCTCAGACGCATAGTTCGGGACCCCCTACCTGAGATCGACCGGTTTTGACACCGACAACAGTTCTTCAGAAGACTTGCATAAAGATGATGAATCCTATTCACGCGAGAAGGTCCTTGATCTAACTTGGCCCATGATATGGGTACATCATGCATATAATGTCCTGGAGTGCATCTACTCTGTTGCAATGACATGTGCTTAGCTTGCTGATCATGCATGTAAATATGTCATGCCTTCCTGTTTTTCAGTACCTATTCCATTCATGATAACATGTTCTCAAATTCAAGTACTGTCATTCTACTCTATCGCAATGCCATCTTCTTAGTTTGGACATCATGCTTCTGAATAACTTATGCATTGTTATTCATCAGTATATACTTCATCTGTCTACCATACCATGTTTTTTTTACATTGAAGTGTTGTTCTAGTGGTCTGCTGCAATGCCATCTTAGTTTCCCAATCATACACACATATGTTGCCTTAGTGTTTTTATGTATGTATTCCGCTAGCATACAGCTTTACATTCAACTAGTGTTTGTTTACTCTGTTGTCTTATCGTATCCCTAGCTCTTACATCATACTCCCTCCGTCCGGATTACATGTCGCAGAAATGGATAAAATGGATGTATCTAGAACTGAAATACGCCTAGACCCATCCATTTATTTCTGGATGGAGCGAATACATGTCAATATGTCATGCCTTTCTATTATTCAGTACCTATTCCATCTCTCTGTTGTAGCATGTTTTATAATTGAATCGCCATTCTTCTATATAAGGCATGCAAGTGGAAGATGGCTATGTTAGAATCTGAAGGGTTACAAACAAGGTCTTTGCAAAATTTCCAAACGCCAGGAGATAGTAAACCAACTCTAGTTTTCATAGATACTGCTCCAGCACAGGGAAATCCAACTCTTACTGATAATAAGAAGACTCCAGTGGCCAAAAAACTAGTCCGCTCCAGTCCAGCAAAAATATGTCAACTCCATTCTAAGAAGTGCGTGCGTATCCTCGCATCATGAAATTTTATAGCATTCTGATCATATTTTCTACATGTTTCTTACCCATCTCTCTATTAGAAAATAAGCTTAAAGGATAGAATACTTTCTGCACTGGGATCGTATTCGAGGAAAGTATCTTGCGGGAATTCTCTGTGCTCCAATGCTGATGTAAGTACCTGTTGTACATCACTATATTTTTACATCAGCATGTATTTTGTTAATCGACATGAATCCAACCTTTATCTGATCTAAATATAGTTGTAACAAAATGTATAATTGAAGGCGACAATGTTGATTTTTGTAAGGAAAACTGCCTGGTAGTTTTGCATACTAAGCTACAGATGTCTGCTACGCAACTTTATTCTTGTAGACTCGTGTTGGGCCTCCAAGCATAGAGTTTTGTAGGATAGTAGTAATGTTCCCTCAAGTGGATGAGCTAAGGTTTATCAATCCGTGGGAGGTGTAGGATCAAGATGGTCTCTCTCAAACAACCCTGCAACCAAATAACAAAAAGTCTGTTGTGTCCCCAACATACCAAATACAATGGTAAATTGTATAGGTGCACTAGTTCAGCGAAGAGATGGTGATACAAGTGTAGTAATGATAGTAGATATAGGTTTTTGTAATAAGAACAATAAAACACAGCAAGGTAGCAAGTAACAAAAGTAAGCACAAACGGTATTGCAATGCTTGAAAATGAGGCCTAGGGTCCGTACATTCGCTAGTGCAATCTCTCAACAATGCTAATATAATTGGATCATATAACCATCCCTCAACGTGCAACGAAGAATCACTCCAAAGTTCTTATCTAGCGGAGAACATAAGAAGAAATAGTTTGTAGGGTACGAAACTACCTTGAAGCTATTCTTTCCGATCGATCTATCCAAGAGTTTGTACTAAAATAACACCAAATAATTTCAGATTCATAATAATCAATCCAACACAAAGAACCTCAAAGAGTGCCCCAAGATTTCTACCGGATAAACAAAGACAAGAACATGCATCAACCCCTATGCATAGATTACCCCAATGTCACCTCCGGAATCCACGAGTTGAGTGCCAAAACATATATCAAGTGAATCAATATGATACCCCATTTTCACCACGAGTATTCATATGCAAGACATATATCAAGTGCTCTCAAATCCATAAAAGTATTCAATCCGATAAAATGAAATCTCAAAGGGAAAACTCAATTCATCACAACAAGATAGAGAGGGGAAAACACCATATGATCCGACTATATTAACAAAGCCCGCAATACATCAAGATCGTGACATCTCAAGAACACGAGAGAGACAGAGAGAGACATAGATTAAACACATATCTACTGGTACAAACCCTCAGCCCCGAGGGTGGACTACTCCCTCCTCATCATGGTGGCCGCCAGAATGATGAAGATGGCCACCGGTGATGATCTCCCCCTCTGGCAGGGTGCCGGAACGGGTCTAGATTGGTTTTTCATGGCTATAGAGGCTTGCGGCGGTGGAACTTCTGATCTAGGGTTACCCCGAGGGTTTTTGGAATATTTGGTGATTTATAGGGCAAAGAGGGGGTGCAGGAGGCCACCGAGGTAGGCACAACCCACCTGGGCGCGCCTGGGGGCCCAGGCGCGCCCTGGTGGGTTGTGCCCCCCTCAGGGCACCCCCAGGTGCTTCTCTGGCCTACTAGATTTCTTCTGGTCGATAAAAAATCCACAAAAAGTTTCGTGATGTTTGGACTCCGTTTGATATTGATTTCCTGCGATGTAAAAAACAAGCAAAAAACAGCAACTGGCACCGGGCACTGGGTCAATAGGTTAGTCCCAAAAAATGATATAAAGTTGCTATAAAATGGTTGTTAAACATCCAAGAATGATAATATAACAGCATGAATACTTCATAAATTATAGATACGTTGGAGACGTATCAGCATCCCCAAGCTTAATTCCTACTCGTCCTTGAGTAGGTAAATGATAAAAGAAATAATTTATGAAGTGTGAATGCTATCAAAGTGCACAAGTTTGATCAATGACAATTTCAATCACTTTTCCTAGCATCATAAGAGCAATTCTTTCTTATAAAACTTCTCATGTTAAAGTAGCTACCAATTCACATGTTAAGGTTCAAACAATGAATTCTCTTGAAACTCAACAACCTATGTTCTTAGTCACCAAGCAATTGCAATTCAACTTATTCAATAGAGTCTAAGTAAGAGCTCCACATACTCAACCATCATATAGTCTTCTATGATTGCTAACACTCACCGCATATACATGAGCCAAACGTTTCAACCGGACACATAGAAAGATAGGGGCTTATAATTTCGCCTCCCAACGTATTCACTCAAGGGTGATGTCAACAATAATAACTCATGCCACCCATATCCAACTGGATATATGTGCCTAGATCTTTCCTCACCACGTGATGCTTGCCAAAAGAGAAAAATAAAAAGGAATAGAGAGAAAAACTTTGACTCTTGCATGAAATTAAATACATAAAAGTAAAAGATAGGCCCTTCGCAGAGGGAAGCAGAGGTTGCCATGCGCTTTTTGTTTGAATGCTCAACCCCTTAGTGCAAAAGAACGTCACGTTATATTGCCCCTTATGATAGCAACCTTTATTATGCAGTCTGTCACTTTTATTCTTTGCCATCACAAGTTCGTACAACGCTCAATTTTCTATTACACTAAATAATCTAACACTTTTAGAAGCAATTTTATTGCCTTATTGCACTGATGACAACTTACTTGAAGGATCTTACTCAATCCTTAGGTAGGTATGGTGGAATCTTGAAAATAAGATTTGGGTTTAAGGTTTTTTTTTATGCACAAGTAGTATCTCTACTTGGTGCGGAATTTTTGGGTAGCAAAGATGGGGGGGCAAGCACCACATGTTGAAGGATCTATGACAATATAACTTCTATGTGAATATGAACAAACATAAATCATTACGTTGTCTTCCTTGTCCAACGTCAACAATTTTGGCATATAATATTTTGATGGGGGCTCACAATCACAAAAGATTTCCAAGATAGTGCATTTGCATGTGAAAGTTCTCTTCCTTATAGTAATCATTCAGGAATTGCTTGTATGACCAATATTGTGATTGTCAAGCTTCAAAAGATTTCACTTTCTAAACCCAATGTGAAGCTACCACTAGGCATGATATGAACATATAATTTAAACTTCATGATATTCAATTCATTCAACAATTTACTCATAGGATATAAGTGAAGCACAAGAGTAAATGACAAACTACTCCAAAAAGGATACAAGTGAAGATCAAGTGAGAAGTTATGTAAATGGGTAGCTAATTGAGGACTCTCTCTTATTTAAAACTTTCAGATCTAAGTATTTTATTAAAACAGCAAGAAAAAACAAAATAAAATGACATTCCAACAATAGCACACATCATGTGAAGAAGCAAAAACTTAGGATCAACCGATACTAACCGATAATTGTTGATAAAGAAAGGTGGGATGCCTACCGGGCATCCCCAAGCTTAGATGCTTGAGACTTCTTGAAATATTATCTTGGGATGCCTTGGGCCCCCAAGATTGAGCTTTTGTGTCTCCTTAATTCCTTTTATATCACGGTTTCCCTAAATCTTAAAAACTTCATCGACACAATACTCAACAAGAACTCGTGAGATAAGTTAGTATAAATCAATGCAAAACCTTATCATTCTCTATGTAGAAAATCACTAAAATTATTATTCAGCATTGCATACTACATGCCTCTGCATACTTAATACTCCTATCCTCAAATAGAATCATTAAACAAGCAAACATATGCAAACAATGCAAACATAACAGCAATCTGTCTAAACAGAATAGTCTGTAAAGAGTGCAAGAGTATCAATACTTTTTTAACTCCAAAAATTATGAAAATTTAGCACACTGTAGAAAATTTATCATAGCTTATTTTGCATAAAGTTTCAATCTTTTATCACATTCTGACTTTTCTGGGGAATTTTTTACAACAGCGATGAACTTTCTGTTTTCAAACAGTAACATGTAGACTTGCAAAATAAGCATGACAAAGGCTATAGTTGACCTTTTTTATTGAAGTAAAAGATGCAAAACATTATTATAGATATCAGCGAGAAAATAAAAACAAAACAAAATGATGCTCCAAGAAAAACTCATATCATGTGACGAATGAAAATATAGCCCCAAGTAAGATTACAAGATTACCGATAATGTTGGAGACGAAAGAAGGGATGCCTTCCGGGGCATCCCCAAGCTTAGTTGCTTGGATCTTCCTTGAATATTAAATTGGGGTGCCTTGGGCATCCCCAAGCTTAGGGTCTTGTCACTCCTTATTCTCCTCATATCGATATCTCACCCAAAACTTGAAAACTTCAATCACACAAAACTTAACGAAACTTCGTGAGATAGGTTAGTATGATAAAGAGCAAACCGTTTCACTTTGGTACTGTCAAAGACAAGATTCATAATTGTTTCCACACAATGCCTACTGTAGAATATCATTTCCACAATTTATATTGAGCAATATAAGCCATAGAAACTAGGAAACAAGCAAACTATGCATTGAAAACATAATCTGTCAAAAACAGAACAGTCTGTAGTATTCTGTACTCCAACCATACTTCTGCTACTCCAACAATTCCGAAAAATAGGAAAACGTAGGGAATTTGTATATCTATCACCTGTAAAAAATTCAGATTAAAAGCATGATCCAGTGAATTTTTAAAATTCCTGGAATGAGCGCAAAAGTTTCTGTTTTTGCACAGATTCAAGTCAACTATCATCCACACTATCCCAAAGGCTTTACTTGGCACTTTATTGAAACGAAAGCAATAAAAGATGATTACTAAAGTAGCATAATCATGTGAACACACAAAAACAGTAGGTAAAAATGTTGGGTTGTCTCCCAACAAGCACTTTTCTTTAATGCCTTTTAGCTAGGCATGATGATTTCAATGATGCTCGCATAAAAGATAAGAATTGAAACACAAAAAGAGCATCATGAAGCACATGGCAAGCACATTTAAGTCTAACCCACTTCATATGCATAGGGATTTTGTGATCAAACAATTTATGGGAGCAAGAATCAACTAGCATAGTAAGATAAAACAAGCATGACATGGAAACTTTCAACATAAAGAGAGGAAACATGATATTATTGAGATATGTAGAAGCATATGTTCCTCTCTCATAATAATTTTTCAGTAGCATCATGAATGAATTCAACAATATAACTATCACATAAAAGCATTCTTTTCATGACACGAAAGCATAGAAAACTTATTACTCTCCACATAAGCAAATTTCTTCCCATCAATAGTAGTGGGAGCAAACACAACAAAATAACTATCATGAGAGTGAAAATTAAAATCATGATGACAAGTTTCTTGGTTATCATTATCCTTTATAGCATACATGTTACCACCATAATCATCATAGATAGCAACTTTGTTATCATAGTCAATTGAAACCTCTTCCAAAATAGTGGATTCGTCACCAAATAAAGTCATGACCTCTCCAAATCCACATTTTTCAATATTGTAACAAGATTCAACACCCTCCAAAATAGTGGGATCATTACCTAGAGTTGACACTCTTCCAAACCCACTTTCATCAATATAATCATCATAAATAGGAGGGATGCAATCATTATAACAAATTTGTACATCAAATCTTGGGGGACTAAAAATATCATCTTCATCAAATATAACATCCCCAAGCTTATGGCTTTGCATATCGGTAGCATCATGGATATTCAAAGAGTTCATACCAACAACATTGCAATCATGCTCATCATTCAAATATTTTTTGTCGAACATTTTAGAATTCTTATTCTATCAATTGAGCACACTTTTCATTTCCATCATTTTCAAGAAAGATATTATAAAGATGAATAATATGATGCAACCTCAATTCGATTTTTTGTAGTTTTCTTTTTATAAACCAAACTAGTGATAAAACAAGAAACTAGCTAAAAGATTCAATTGCAAGATCTAAAGATATACCTTCAAGCACTCACCTCTCCGGCAACGGCGCCAGAAAAGAGCTTCGTTGACGGGATGTGGGTGCTGCTTATCTAACCTCGTCGGCAATGGCGCCAGAAAAGAGCTTGATGTCTACTACGCAACCTTATTCAATTGCAAGATCTAAAGATATACCTTCAATTGCAGAGTTTTGTAGGATAGTAGCAATTTTCCCTCAAGTGGATGACCTCAGGTTTATCAATCCGTGGGAGGTGTAAGATGAAGATGGTCTCTCTCAAACAACCCTGCAACCAAATAACAAAAAGTCTCTTGTATCCCCAACACACCAAATACAATGGTAAATTGTATAGGTGCACTAGTTCGGCGAAGAGATGTTGATACAAGTGTAGTAATGATAGTAGATATTGGTTTTCGTAATAAGAACAATAAAAAAGCAAGGTAGCAAGTAACAAATGTGAGCACAAACGATATTGCAATGCTTGAAAATGAGGCCTAGGGTCCGTACTTTCGCTAGTGCAATCTCTCAACAGTGCTAATATAATTGGATCATATAACCATCCCTCAACGTGCAACGAAGAATCACTCCAAAGTTCTTATCTAGCGGAGAACATAAGAAGAAATCGTTTGTAGGGTACGAAACCACCTTGAAGCTATTCTTTCTGATCGGCCTATCCAAGAGTTCGTACTAAAATAACACCAAATAATTTCAGATTCATAATAATCAATCCAGCATAAAGAACCTCAAATAGTGCCACAAGATTTCTACTGGATAAACAAAAACAAGAACGTGCGTACCCCAATGTCACCTCGGGAATCCGCGAGTTGAGTGCCAAAACATATATCAAATGAATCAATATGATACCCCATTGTCACCACGAGTATTCATATGCAAGACATATATCAAGTGCTCTCAAATCCATAAAAAAATTCAATCCGATAAAACGAAATCTCAAAGGGAAAACTCAATTGATCACAACAAGATAGAGAGGGGAAAACACCATATGATCCGACTATATTAACAAAGCCCGCGATACATCAAAATCCTTACATCTCAAGAACACGAGAGAGAGAGAGAGAGAGAGAGAGAGAGAGATTAAACACATAGCTACTCGTACAAACCCTCAGCCCCGAGGGTGGACTACTCCCTCTTCATCATGGTGGCCGCCGGATGATCAAGATGGCCATCGATGATGATCTCCCCCTCCGGCAGGGTGCTGGAATGGGTCTAGATTGGTTTTTCGTGGCTACAGAGGCTTGCGGCGGCAGAACTTCTGATCTAGGGTTATCCCGAGGGTTATTGGAATATTTGGTGATTTATAGGACAAAGAGGGGGTGCGAGAGGCCATTGACATAGGCACAACCCACCTGGGTGCGCCTAGGCCCCCAGGCGCGCCCTGGTGGGTTGTGCCCCCCTCGGGGCACCCCCAGGTGCTTCTCTAGCATGGTGTTTCACGGTGTTTGGACTCCGTTTGATATTGATTTCCTGCGATGTAAAAAACAAGCAAAAAACTGCAACTGGCATTGGGCACTGGGTCAATAGGTTAGTCCCAAAGAATGATATAAAGTTGCTATAAAATGATTGTAAAACATCCAAGAATGATAATATAACAACATGAATACTTCATAAATTATAGATACGTTGGAGACGTATCAGCTGCATGAGTGTACTATCTCATATCATGCACATTACTAAATTGTAGTGTTGCTATGGTTGCCCATTCATTCATTGTGTCAATGTTGCTTTCGTATTACCTTACCGAGCTGATGCTAGCTATGCCTTATTGTGTTAATTTGGTGTAGGTTGGTGTGGTCTGGTTGCCCAAACGTTCGTTGTGTCAATGTTGCTTTCCTATTATCTGACCTGGCCAATAATTGCAATGCTAGTGCATTAATTTGGTGTAGGTTGCTGAAGATAAGAAGACAAACTCTAAAAACAGCAAGGCAACCCCATTGTTTCTTTCCAATAAATCTTGGTCAGGTAATATGGCAATAACTCTTGATTAATCTGTTCGGTTCCCCTCCTAATTTATGTTATGATGCAGTGGTGAAGACACTCTCCATTATCAATAATACAAGCCTGCCAAAATCGCCATCTGAATCTGTTCAATTTGCTCTATCTCGAATGCAACAAAAAAATGTATGTTTGTGAACCAATTACTGGTTGATGCAATGATGGAAATCGTGGAGGAATCAGAGGTGCACATTCTTGCGCAACAACAACTGATGAATGTTTTCAAAGACAGTGTAGCAAAGAAGGAAGAACTTGCTCACATGCTTATGGGCGTCTGATACGTCTCCAACGTATCTATAATTTTTTATTGTTCCATGCTATTATATTATCTGTTTTGGATGTCTTATATGCATTAATATGCTAATTTATATTATTTTTGGGACTAACCTATTAACCTAGAGCCCAGTGCCAGTTTCCATTTTTTCCTTGTTTTAGAGTTTCACAGAAAAGGAATACCAAACGGAATAAAACTTCCGTGATGATTTTTCTTGGACCAGAAGACATCCAGAGGACTTGGAGTGCAAGTCAGAGAAGCCACGAGGCGGCCATAAGTATGGAGGGTGCGCCTAGGGGTAGGGCGCGCCCCCCACCCTTGTGGTCCCCTCGTGACTCCACCGACCTATTTCTTCCGCCTATATATTCTCATATATCCCAAAACAAACAGGGGAAGCCGCGAAAACACTTTTCCACCGCCGCAACCTTCTGTACCCGTGAGATCCCATCTAGGGGACTTATCCGGCGTCCTGCCAGAGGGGGATTCGATCATGGAGGGCTTCTACATCAACACCATTTCCCTTCCGATGAAGCGTGAGTAGTTTACCACAGACCTACGGGTCCATAGCTAGTAGCTAGATGGCTTCTTCTCTCTCTTTGATTCTCAATACCATGTTCTCCTCGATGTTCTTGGAGATCTATTTGATGTAATACTTGTTTGCGGTGTGTTTGCCGAGATTCGATGAATTGTGGATTTATGATCAACTTATCTATGAATATTATTTGAATCTTCTCTGAATTCTTATATGCATGATTTGATATCTTTGCAAGTCTCTTCGAACTATCGATTTGGTTTGGCCAACTAGATTGGTTTTTCTTGCAATGGGAGAAGTGCTTAGCTTTGGGTTCAATCTTGCAGTGTCCTTTCCCAGTGACAGTAGGGGCAGCAAGCCACGTATTGTATTGCTGCCATCGAGGATAAAAAGATGGGGTTTACATCATATTGCTTGAGTTTATTCCTCTACATCATGTCATCTTACTTAATGCGTTACTTTGTTCTTCATGAACTTAATACTCTAGATGCAGGCAGGAGTCGGTCGATGTGTGGAGTAATAGTAGTAGATGCACGCAGGAGTCGGACTACTTGACACGGACATGATGCCTATATTCATGATCATTGCTTTAGATATCGTCATAACTTTGCGCTTTTCTATCAATTGCTTGGTAGTAATTTGTTCACCCACCATAATATTTTCTTTCTTGAGAGAAGACTCTAGTGGAGCCTATGGCCCTCGGGTCTATTTTCCATCATATAAGTTTCTATTTTCCATCATATAATTTTCCGATCTACAATTTTATTTTCCGATTAACTTCCTTTGCAATCTTTTACTTTCCGTTCTATAAACCAAAAATACCAAAAACATTTATTTTACCGTTTATCTATCTCTATCAGATCTCACTTTTGCAAGTAACCGTGAAGGGATTGACAACCCCTTTATCGCGTTGGGTGCAAGTTGTTGATTGTTTGTGCAGGTATTCGGTGACTTGTTCGTTGTCTCCTACTAGATTGATACCTTGGTTCTTAAAACCAAGGGAAATACTTACTCTACTTTGCTGCATCACCCTTTCCTATTCAAGGGAAAAACCAACGCAAGCTCAAGAAGTAGCAGCGTCATCCGCGCTGAGGTTGCAGATTGTGACGTTGTAAATCGTTAGGTTCTGTTCATTTATTTGCACTAGCATCAATCTTTGATTGCCCAGTGGATGTAATTTCCTCTAATATATGTTGGATGTGCAACATTTTTCCTTGTATGTCGTACCTTTGCTTAGCACGCCTCACATTCCAGCTAACTGGTCGCTAGGAAGCTAAAAAAGCAGTGAAATTATTAGTTAGCACAAATAGTCATGGGCCCTATATGAAGGAAGCAGCCCACTGCCCTTAATGGGCTTCCCTAATGGGCTCACGGGGGCCAAAATTCTCATAGGCCTTTGATTGATCGGTTTTGGTCCTATGCATAATTGCTCGTCATAATGAGCTCAAATTATCTAATTGGGCCTACAGACATGTTCGAACTTTAGTGGGCCCATTGAGTTAATGGGCCGTTACCAGGTCAAAAGTTAATGCTCGGCCCTGTTACCTCCCGAGTCGTTAACATGCCGACATTGAAGCGGGCAAAAGGTGGACCCATTTGATTTCACATATGGCCCAACTATACCGTGGGCCTTTAGCAGGACGAAAGAGACAGCGGGCTCGTACTGTACCATGAAGAGCATGGGACGCTAAGAGGCCGAAAGTCAGGTCGTGATGTATATGGACCAACTGTGTTGTGGGCCTTTTGCAAGCCGAAAGTGAAACAGGGCTAGTATTGGACCATGAAGAGCATGGGCCGTTAAAAGGCCAAAACTCAGGTCCGGCTGCAAATGGCCCAACTCATATATGGGCCGTTAACAGGCTGAAAGACACACCGGGCCACAAATTGGCCCAACACTTAAATGGGTCGCTAAAAGGCCGAAAGACGTACATCCTGAAAATTGGCCATCCCTTGAATGGGCCGTTAACGGGCCGAAACCACATCGAGCCGATATTGAGCCCAAATATATAGCGGGCTGTTAACGGGTTCGAACAGACGATGGGCTGCAATGGTGTCAAATCGTTAACGGGCCGTTGAAGGGCCGAATTGGCACATCTCGTATGGGCCGTGGGCTTAAATGGACCTAACACAAGTAGGCCTTATATGGGCCGGCCTGCTAATTTTTACTAGGCCAGCCTTTTTCACCAGAATGGGCCACTGTTGGGCCTTGCCACGTGCCGACGTATCATAGGAGCCTCCCGTACTACGAGTGGGTGACATCTGTCCCAACCCTGAGCAGATACCTGGATCCTCCGGTGAATTAGAATTTTACAAGTGGAAAATCCCCATTTTTTGGGCTGTTAACAGGTTATTGGATCCAAACCGGAACCCGATAGCTTAACTGCGACCCGTTATGGTGGATACCACGTGTCAGTTACCCTTGACGAAAGCAATTCTATGACGCGCGATTTATTGTCATGGAAGTGGACACTTCCGTGATGATAATTTTGGTACTGTCATGTAACACTTCTACGACAGCACAGGTATGACTATCTTGATTCTGTCATAAAATCCCCATAGAAAGGGGAGAGGGAGGCCAAATTGGAGGGGGGGTGGGGGGGTTTCTCCTCCTCCTTGGCCAGCCAAGGGAGGGGACTTTCCCTCCCTCTTGTGGTGCCCCCTCATCTCCTCCTAACCTATATATACTTGAGGTATTGGCCCTTTTCTACATACAAGTTTTGGAGCCTCCTCTAGTTCTTCTAGTTCATGTTCTAGTTAGTCATAGTTGACTAATTAGAGCATGGCTAATCCTCTTTTCCTCATCATTAGCATCCCTTTTTGGGTCTAATCTCCTCCCTCTAATTCTCTGGCAATGATTACCTCTGGACGGTGAAGCGCTGCCGGATCGTGAAGGATGCACGCTTGCAACTAAGTAGAGAGACCATGCTTTCGGCCTTTGGTTCGAGGGATTGTTAGTGGGCGGTATGAGGGATTGTTCATCGACGATTCTAGGGACTCCAAGTACCATCTACAGCGACACATTCTTCTTCCGCTGGAACTCGATGACGGTAACGATTGTGATCCCAACCCGTAATGCATCTTCATATTGATCTTGGTGATCGTAGGTGCGAATTTTTTTGTTTTCTACCAGGTTTCCCAATAGTGCCGTCATGAGCAGTTTTATGAGTAGGTGCAGGTTGCGATCTACATCACATGTGATTGTGAGGGTTGATGTCCGTGCTATGCTTCCCTCTACTGTTGCTTCGGTTCAATTCATCAACATCATGGTGTCGCTTTGTTACAAGGTTCTGACAATCGATCGGCTCTGGTTGTCGATGATTGTTGAGAATAGTGAACCATTGCGTACATCAGAGGGTGCCGAAGATGGATGATCTTCTAGGGGGTCACGCGTATTGACAAAGTTTAGTGTGGGGATAGAGATTTTTAATTAAGTCTCTTGTTTCACACACCTCGAAATTTAACCTAGCATCAAGAATCATCATCTATGTTGTGGACATAGGTAGGTAGTATTACTTATCAAAACTGGTTAACCGCGTAACTAAAATTTTACTAAAACCGATTAGAGGACGTTTAACTTGTTTTTGCAAGGTATGCATATGATGTGGTATAGCCTTCGTCATGATAATGAGTTTACGTATGAGATGGTTATATGTTGTAATGTTAAGTGGCCTACATGCAACGACATGATGGCTGGAGCCACAAGATTGCCACGTTAATGTAAATTTCGTAGAGATATCCTACATGTTATAGGTGATGATGGCAACCGTACACGGAGGACCCCGACAAGGAGAAGGTGTACTTGGCATGGTACGAGGAGCTATTATTTCATGCCACGGCGGAATTTCTTAATTTGGTGCCACGCCAACGTTTTCTAAAACGGTTGCCACGGCAACGTTTTCTGAAATTGCAGCCACGACAACATTTTTGAAACTGTTGTCATGGCAGCGAAATATGGCCGTCCACGATGCTTTGATCGTCCATTTGCATCTTGTTTTCCTACTATTATTTATAATGTTTTTATGCATAATAACACTTTATGAAGTAATTATAATTCTTTTTCTCTCATAATATGCAAGGTTTGCACAAAGAGGGAGAATACCGGCAGATGGAATTCAGGACCTGAAAAAGCTATGTTAGAGATACCTATTCTACACATCTCCAAATGAGCTGAAATTTTACGAACATTTATTTTGGAATATATAATAAATATGGGAGAAAAAAACTACCAAAGGGGGGCTGGCAGGTGCCCAAAAGACACCAGGGCGCGCCAGCCCCCCAGATGCACCCTGGTGGGTGGTGGGCAGCCTAGCCCACCTCTGGTGCCCATCTTCTGGTATATGAGTATTTTGACCTAAAAAATAATAAGGAGAGGACTTTCGGGACGGAGCGCTGTCGTCTCGAGGCGGAACTTGGCAGGAGCATTTTTGCCCTCTGGCGGAGCGATTCCGCCGCGGGAACTTCCCTCTCAGAGGAGGAAATCGAAGCCATCGTCATCACCAACAACCCTCTCATCTTTGGGAGGCCAATCTTCATCAACATCACCATCTCATCTCAAACCCTAGTTCATCTCTTGTGTTCAATCTTTGTACCGGAACCTCAGATTGGTACATATGGGTGACTAGTAGTGTTGATTACATCTTGTAGTTGATGTTGTATGGTTTATTTGGTGGAAGATTATATGCTCAGATCCATTATGCTATTTAATACCCCTCTGATCTTGAACATGAAAATTAACTGTGAGTAGTTACTTTTGTTCTTGAGGCCATGGGAGAAGTCACGTTCAAGTAATCATGTGAATTTGATATTCGTTCTATATTTTGATGATATGTATGTTGTGATTCCCTTAGTGGTGTTATGTGAACGTCGACTACATGACACTTCACCATCTTTGGGCCTAAGGGAATGCATTGTGGAGTAGTTATTAGATGATGGGTTGCTAGAGGGATGGCTCAATGGCACCGTTCTGGAGGGATGGCTCAATGGCACGTGCAAAATACACACGACGCCGGATACTGCGGCAACCCACAGCCTTAGAGCATGTTGGATACTTCGGCAGGTAGCCAAGAGCGGCGAGAACATCCTTATCAAGGACACCCCAGAACAGCACCCTCCAGCAAACAACGACACTAGAGTATTGACAGTCTTCGAGCCATTCGCTTCAAACAATAAGCATAAAAGGGCACTACGCGATCTCGCCGAAGTTTGCCAGGTCGCCGCAATTGACCTCTGGAACGACACGGCCATAACCTTTAACGCCAGTGACGAACCAAAATATAGAACAGTCCGAGAGCCAGCTGCATTAGTCCTCAGTCCCATCGTGGACGATTTTCGACTTACAAAGGTCCTCATGGACAGCGGCAGCGGACTAAACCTCATCTACGAGGACACGCTCCACAAGATGGAAATAGATAGGAGCCGCATCGAGAAAAGCAGCACGACCTTTCGAGGTATCATTCCCAGTCGGGAAGCGCGGTGTGCGGGAAAAATTACACTCGATGTGATATTCGGCACGCCGGAGAATTATCGATCCGAAGAAATAACTTTCCAGGTGGCCCCTTTCAACAGCGGATACCACGCCCTGTTAGGGCGAGAGGCCTTCATGCGCTTTCAAGCCATACCCCATTATGGGTATATGAAGCTAAAAATGCCCGGGCCTAATGTAATAATCACCCTCATCAGCGATCCGGATATAGCACTTCGTGCCGAGAACAAAACTGCATCATTGGCCCTCGAGGCATTATCTGAGGCCCTTGCGGCTGAAGAACTAACCGCACTACGCTCCACTATGGACAGAGACGATGTTATCCTGGTCAAACGACCCAAATCTACCTCCTTCAAGCCAGCAGAAGAAACGGTCAAATTTCAGGTCCATCCAACAGACCCGAAGAAGATAGCCTCTATCGGAGCGCAACTCGGCCCCTCAGTCGGCCTTGACTGCGAGACTTCTTCTTGTGAAAACAGGGATATATTCGCTTTGGCACCCATCGGATATGCCAGAATCCCACGTGAGTTGGCCGAACACAGCCTCAACATACTAAAGGGATATAAGCCGGTCAAACAAACCCTGCGCCGCTTTTTCGAACCCAAACGACAAGCTATGGGGGAGGAGCTAGCCAAACTCATCGAGGCCGGATTCATCAAAGATATTAAACATCCGGACTGGCTGTCAAACTTGGTAATGGTACCAAAGAAGGATAAATCCCGGCGCCTATGCGTCGATTTCAAAGACCTTAACAAGGCTTGCCCTAAAGATCCCTTCCCCTTCCTCGCATTGATCAAATCATTGATGCTACTGCAAGACACAACTCGCTATGCTTCCTCGATGCATATTGCGGATACCATCAAATCAAAGTGAAGGAGTCCGATCAAGCTGCAACAACATTCACTACACCATACGGGCCATTTTGCTTCAACACCATGCCTATCGGGCTCAAGAACGCCGGCGCCGCCTACCAGCGCATGATCCAAACATGCCTCGAGAAACAGATCGGCAAGACAGTGGAGGCCTACGTGGACGACATCGCCATCAAAACTAGACACGTCGAAACACTAATAAACGACTTGCATCTCACATTCGACAACCTCCGCGCATACGACATCAAGCTTAACCCGGAAAAATGCGTCTTTGGTGTCCCCGCCGGTAAACTAATGGGCTTCATCATTTTCAATAGAGGAATTGAGGCAAATCCAGCCAAAATCCGAGCTCTGTCACAATTGACCTCGTCGTTGAAGCCTGGTTCGGGGGCTACTGAGGGAGTCCTGGACTAAGGAGTCCTCGGACGTCCGGCCTGTTATCCGTGGGCCGGACTGATGGGCTGTGAAGGCATGAAGACCCAAGATTGTACCCGTGTCCGAATTGGACTTTACTTGGCGTGGAAGGCAAGCTTGGCAACCGACTATGTAGATTCCTTTTTATGTAACCGACTCCATGTAACCCTAGATCTCTCCGGTGTCTATATAAACCGGAGAGCATAGTCCGGATAGGGGACATTCGTGACCATATTCACATAGGCTAGGTTCCTAGGGTTTAGCCATTACGATCTCGTGGTAGATCAACTCTTGTAACACTCATATTCATCAAGATCAATCAAGCGGGAAGTATGGTATTACCTCCATAGAGAGGGCCCGAACCTGGGTAAACATCGTGTCCCCCGTCTCCTGTTACCATCGATCCTAGACGCACAGTTCGGGACCCCCTACGTGAGATCCGCCGGTTTTGACACCGACAATGAGATCCCTGATTTTATTTCTCATCTGCTTGTAAATGACATGTCTATTATTTGAGAAATAAAGTCTATTTGCGGTCAGAAAAAAACTTAGACGCTCAAAATTCACACATACATACACTCATTTCAATGAGCGCATACACACACATTCTACCTCTATGAGCACACACCATTTTGAGATTGAGGAAGTCGCCACAGATATCTTCGTAGTCGACTGAAACGTCTCCTTGCATAAATTCAAGACAAAACGAGCACCGGTGTCAATCTAGAACTTAAACTCTAATGGGCTGAATATATCACTGTCCTCCTATAACCATCCAACCATAGGTTGGTTCTCGGCGTTACAAAGTTTTTGTTGCAATGAATTCAAGCTTCTAGGATCTTCCGTCCCTACCCGCTGTTTAATAAAAACAGGGAAAATACCTCATTCAATGTAGTTTGTTTTCCTGAACTCCTTGCTGCAATATATGCTTTTATGTCAAATCGGTGCCATAACTAATCCAGATTTGTAACTTTGTACCATAGGCAGATCTTGGCCTAGTATGCATCCCTTATTTTATAGATGTGCAGTTTTTGCTTTTCGTACGTGTGGCATAACTCATTTGGGCACGTACCGTTAGGTAAGCTGAATTGCCACCTTCCAAGTCCAGTTTTCTCGTACTGAATGCCAGAGCCACGCCATCCAAGAAACTTGGTACGCAGCATTGGTCATAGCAAGGGTTCAAAGAAAAAAACATTGGTCGTCATAGCAAAATACTACAGTAAACACTGCTCTTCATTTTGTTCTGGTATACAAAAGGTTAGCATGTATTTTTATATCAGTAATTTGACTAATGAGGTCCAAGTTATATGTAAAGAATATACCATTAGAAATTTGCTTTATACTGAAATTGCTTTTTACACGCCTCTGAAATAGGATGCACGAGTTGTAACTTGAAGTTTTCCATGTATCTAGGACATTACCCTTCTAACATACTGTGTTTTTTGGGATAATCTTTGTCTGCTATTAAAATACGGTTTTCGTTGAGTTTTCACCACCATATGGATTTGACCAAAAGTTCACAACCATAAACTCATGCTGAAAGAACATAAAACTTGCATGTTTAGTTTGTCTTAGAAAATATCCTACCAAAGTTTTGATATCACAAGAAGAATTGGTTTTGTTCGGAATGGTTGCCAAATACATACACTTCCACATTTAATCTAGACATCACATACTCGCACTAACCGATGACAGTGTTGTCTTCATTTTTATCCTAACGAGCATAGGAGTATGTGTCTTTCTACCCATGCAGCAAAAAAAAGGTAAAAACCGAGTAGGATGGTAACACGTACAATTAATTTTTGCATGTAAACACAATCGATTCGAATCCCCTAGCGAAAAAACTAGGGTTATCTATCCTCTGGCGGCTCTGAACCGCCGAGAGTATCTCCATTCCAATCCCTGCATCCCTCGCATTCTCGCCCGCATTGGAGCCTCCTGCCCTGACGGTGGTGGCGCTAGATCTTTGTGCTAGTGGTTTGATGTTGCCCCTTGTCCGATCACGGGCGACCGAGGCGAAAGTGGGGTGTCGAAGGACCCCGTAGAAGAATTGCTGAAACATCTAACGCCACATGAGGATGCATACGAGTACATTTGGGAAGATGAGATCAACGACCTACCTCACAAGGTAAAGTGGCCAGCAATACCTAAAGTCCACGCCTCCAGAGGATTTAGCCATAGGGCTTTCTTGTGGCTATGCGACTGACATGGAATCCAGTTAAGGAGATGGTCTAGAGAAGGATTGAAGAAAATATTTTTACTGTTCATTTCGCCTGCGCGGGTGATTAGAATAAAGCTACAAATCCAGGGCCATGACTGTTTAGGAATCAGGTTTTGTTGATTAAAGAGTATGATGGATTTTTAAACCCTAGAATAAAGATTTTGGATAAGTTGACAGTATAATTTCCGGATAAATCAGGCTTCGTTGACGTAGGACCTGGAACGGACTATGTATGACAAAGTTATGATAATCACCATAATAATTCGAATTTCCATCCTAAGGAAGTGTCAATAAATTCTGGTACTGAGCTGAAAAAATGCAACGAATGTTGTTCTTCAACCTTCGAGGGTAAAAATTCCAACTTAAAAGCCAATTTTAAGGCTCCTCCAGGGCTCCTGGCGCATGCATTGCGATGAAAACATGTGCCTTTGCGAATGGTTTTGCCCCTAGAGACATGGTACCGGAACCTGGTACGACGTGTGTGCACACTATATGATAGGCAGAATTTCATTAGGATGGAAATTCAAGAAAACCTATTGAGTATATACATTTCCTTCCCATTTCGTGACGACGTCAATCTTGATCGTTCCTTCATGAGGCGCCACCCAATATGCATAAGGTAAATCATACAAAGGGATATCACCTCGGGGCGATACTTTTACCTTCATAATGTTTCGACGAACCCAAATCCTTGGAAGCTCCATAGAAGGTGGTCCACATATTGTCCAAAAAGACAACTGACATCCCAACCGAGGCCTTCCCATCACTAAAAATAACGTTATTTCTCAAGTTCCATGCCCTCCACAACAACAACAACAATTTTGATCGTTCATTAACATTAATCTTACCCAATAAGTAAAGATACAAATCTGGGACATCTTGCTTTATTAGATCCTCTCTAGGTAAGTTTCAAATGTCATAGACCACTAGGCGAAGCATACGAACTTTTGGACACACAACCAGAGCATGCAATATGTCCTCCTTAGCCGATCTACATATAAATACACGCAGTACAAAAGATTTGACGATGTCGTAATCTAGGCACTGGACCGCCAAACTATTGGTGACCGCTCTCTAAGTGGGAACTCTCAATTTAAAGGGGGCATTAGTATTCTAAATGAGGTTCCAAATATTCATAAACCAATCCACTGTGTCACTTCCCTTGTATAAGAGCTTCTCTAGCCGAGTCGCCATATTGGCATCATCGCCATAGTACTCGTCATTACGATGATTCTGATCAAAAAATGCATTCTAGCAGAGTCATCATATGCCATCCGATCGTCATAATTTATGAAGCGTCCTTCATATTTGGCCTCTCACACTTCATACATAACAACTTAGGGCTACCTATTGAAGCGCGCTCCATATGGCAGTAGTGTGCGATTATGTATCATGAAAAAGAAACTTTAGGTGATACCCTACCTCACACGAGTTTTTTATTTTAATTAAAGAAAATGATGCCTCATTGACACATGATCCCATAGTTAAAGCATATACAACCGGGCACCCCAAATGGGCCTCAAACACCCGAGCAACCCGCCCGGTCACTGACCGGTCACGAAAATCTGACCCAGACGGGCGCATCAAACGAGTCTCAAACGTCCGGCTGACTGGCACCCCTCATATCCAGCCCAAATATGGGGCGGTATGGGGGCGCCCGGGCGCGTCCGCCACATAGGACTGACAGGGGGGTCCCATGCGAAACCGTCCGGAAACCCGACAGTCTGACGAACGCCTCCCCAGTCACCGCGGTGTGAACGCCACGTGGCGCCGCTCCCGCTTGCCACCCGAGGCCAAATCCGGCTAGTTAAGCCGATCGGTGTCCCCCAACCCTAGCCCATCCACCTCGTCCCTCTCTGCGCTGCCACCTGAGCCCGTCCGCCTCCTCTCCCACGCTCTCCAGCATCGCCATGGTCCGGCGGAAGATCACCATGTATGTTATGCTCATGCCGGAGCGCTAGAGGTAGATCGCGGAGAAGATCTAGGCTAGGCGCGCCGCCAGCATCGCTGTCGGGCTGCCTCTGGACTCGCAGGAGCCGTAGGAGGAGGTAGAGCAGCTGCCGGAGGAGGACGAGGCGGAGGCGGAGTTCGCCTTGCCCAAGCCGCGGAGATGGCGGAGCAGCAGGTCATCCTGGAGTCCATCCAGGGTGAGGCCTATGTGGAGACCAACCGACAGTTCCTCAGGCAAGTGTGGGCAGCGACCGACGGCTCTTCACCGAACTTGACGCGGGGATAGAGGAGGAGGAGGCCGGAGCGGAGCAGCCGGAGGCGCCGGAGCTACAGCTGCGGCTCATGTACCCGGAGCCGGGCACGGAGATAGTCGACATCTCCGACGACGAGTAGCTAGGTGATCTATGTAGTATGTAGATTTTTTCGTTTGCATGCTTTTGTATGGATTTATTGAGGTGTTCGGATGCAGTTATGCTAATTTGAGGCGTGCCTGGTCACTCTCTGCGGACGCGCCCGGAACGTTCTCTGGGAGGGCCGGAGGGGGTGTCAAGAGGACTTTTAAAGGCATTTTTAGATGGTAGGAGATGGCAAATTCTGTCCATTTTTCCGCAAAATTTCCTTCTTTTCTAAAAACTATCATGCGTCTCGGAAGAACTGTCATGGTCTATCAAGAAACCACCGGGACAAAACATTAAAAAATGTTTCCAACGAACGTTCGCTGGCTATTGCGGTTCATATATTTTTTAACTTCCCACCGACGAATTGCATTTTCTTCTTCTTTGATTTATGTTTACACGCATGGAGCTAACGAAAAATGCATCCGAGGCAGCATGCGGGCGAGACGACTCACGTGGCGCGCGACCGAGCGGGAGCGCTTTTTAAGTTGCGGCTCCGCGACAGCGCTAGTCATCCATGCTCACTCCGCTAGTCCGCCTGACATCGCTTCCTGTGCCAAAGCCGACGCCTACAAAAGCAACAAGAAAAAGCTAAAGCAAAACCGTCCCACGGCCTCCCCCTTCCTTCCTTCCTTCGGCTCCTCCGCCTATCACGCCGACCCCAACTCCCCTCGTCTCATCTCAACCCCTTCCCTCAAATGAGATACCTCGTACTACCACAAACTATAGTAGTATAGGAGGACTCGATCTGCCCACCGCCAGCTAGACATTGGAATCGAGGAGCCGAGCCGATCATGCCGCCGCAAGCCGCCGCCGCCTCGCCGCAGGGAGACTGCTGCCGCCACGGCCAGCTCCCCCTCTGGCACGGCGACGCCGGCGCCGAGGCGCTGCCCTTCTACGTGCCGCTGCGCAAGCGCCTCTCCGTGGACGGCAAGTCCCCGGCGCCGCGGATATGCATCTGGGAGTGCGACGGCGAGGCCGGCGACATCACCTGCGACATCGTCGCCGCGCCCTTCCGCCGCAGCTGCAGCGCCAGGATGACGATGCAGCCGCCGGCTCCCTTCTTCCGGACGATGACGCCGCCGCCGCCGAGGCCGCATAGGGTGATGGAGGAGGAGCAGGAGCAGCGGGACGCCAGGAGGCCCGGGAAGGCCATCCGCAAGGGCCACCGGAGCTACGGCCTCATGCTCAACCTGCAGCTCGGCATAAGGCAATGCGAATCAATGCCCACTTCCTCTCGCATTTTCCCTCTAGTTATCGGAACACTTTGTCACATTGATTGAAATACAGTTATTCGGTGGGGAAGTCGTCGGCGCTTCCGTTCAAGAAGCTCCTGGCATCGGACTTCGACCCGCGGGAGAAGGTCTGGACGCGGTTCCCGCCGGAAGGGTCCAAGCTCACGCCGCCGCATCACTCGGTCGATTTCCGGTGGAAGGACTACTGCCCTGCCGTCTTCAGGCACCTAAGGAAATTGTTTGGGGTGGACCCTGCGGACTACATGCTTGCAATCTGCGGCAACGACACGCTCCGGGAGCTGGCGTCCCCCGGGAAGAGCGGGAGCTGCTTCTTCATCACCCAGGATGATCGGTTCATGATTAAAACCGTGAAGAAGGCCGAAGTGAAGGTCAGTGAGCGATTTTCTTATTCGGTTAGTCTGCTTTGATATAATAAGGCAGAGGGACGTGTATCCATCAAAATGAAGTTTCGACAAGTGAGTTAGCAGTAGTATCACATTGTAATGTGCCTTCAGAATACACGTCGAATCATTCATGTTTCTTAAATAATTTGGGTGCAACATTGCTCTTTTCTTTCCAAAAGGAGTTCAAATTTGTGCTTGTTTCAGATTCCAGGTTTAGATTTTTTTTTCTGGGAAATATTGCAGTACTAATTGGCGATTTCAGCGTCGACTAAACATAATCTTGGTTCATAGGTTCTTATTAGGATGTTGAGGAGTTACTATGAACACGTTCGTCTGCATAAGTCCACCTTGTTGACAAGATTCTATGGCACGCATTGCATTAAGCAAGTTGGATGTCCCAAGGTAAGCAATAATAATCATGTGAAGATAAATAGCTCACTCCATTCCTGTAGCTACTTCCTAGTGCAGATTATTTGCCCTTGACCTTATGTCAATCTACACAACTATAGGTCCGGTTCGTTATAATGGGCAATTTTTGCTGCTCGGAGTATAAGATTCACAGGCGTTTTGATTTAAAAGGTTCCTCACATGGTCGGACTATCGACAAAACGGAGCGAAAGATTGACGAAACCACCACTCTGAAGGACCTCGATCTTGATTATGCATTTCGGCTGCAAAGATTTTGGTACGAGGAACTTATGAAGTGAGTTCCCCACTATGTTAACTAGATTCAATGCAATTTCATGAGAACTATATAAGACCGATCCTAAATCTGACTCTTCAATGTAACATAGGCAAATTCAGATGGACTGCGTATTCTTAGAGACACAAGGAATTATGGACTACAGCCTATTGTTAGGAGTTCACTTTCGTAATGATTTATCTGTGTCTAAGATAGGCCTCTCTCAGCCCATTGCTCTGCCAAGTAAGTTAAAAACATGGGTATTTGTTCATCTTTACACACTCTGAATTATGATTTTACCTACAGTTTTCCATTGGCCTGATAATTTACCAGATTTCATCTAATCTTAACTATCAGAATCTACTGGCAAAAGAAAATCATTTGAAGGCGGTGGCAATTTTTGTGAGCAATGCTTTATGGAAACAGGATGCAAAGAGAGGGATTTGAACACAGAATCCCGGTAAGTTATAAATTGCCACTCTTGCCATTCATAAGCAACCTATTGTTGACATTCTGGAACAACCGAAATACTAGGCAGGAGCCTTCAACAGTCAAACTGTTTTGATAAATTGGGTACCATGCCATGCATATATGGGATGTTTTTTCAGTAACGTTGACAACGAGTGCACATTCCCACTTTAGTTCCCAGACATAATGCTTCTCCACCAGGGTAAAGCAATACTTTCATGTCGTGTTTCTCTAAGCTATTTTTATGCTCTCATCATGATCCTATACTTTGCTGCCCCCTTTGTTCCAAACCACCTAGAGCATCATGGGGCCTCGCATGTTTGTTTAAGTCAACTGTTTGCGGCAAAGAGAACGGATAGGATACCTGCACCTTTTCTTCAAGGGGAAATATATGTGCCACTTTAGCCATCGCCTCTTCATGATCCTGATTAACAGTGTAGAAAGAAATTAAATATGGGGGTTGATTTTTTTGGCAGGAGGCCATTTGTGCAGCTGGGCATGAACATGCCCGCCCAGGCGGAGCGCAGCTCGAAGAGAATGCTCGACAAGTTCCTTTTGAATGAGAGGCACCTGTTCATAGCCGCGCCGAGCGGGGGACCCTGTGATGTCTACCTCTTCTTCGGGATAATCGACATCCTACAAGACTACGACATAACCAAGAAGCTGGAGCACGCCTACAAGTCTTTCCAGGTCAACCCTGGCCGCATTTCTGCCGTGGATCCCAAGCTCTACTCGAGGAGGTTCCAGGATTTCATTCGCAGGGTGTTCGTGAAACAACAGCATTGAGGCTGAGAAGAATGCACAGGGTCTCACTGACTTTTTACATCTGGAGGAGTTTTTGCATCATGAGAGAGATCCATTGGTGAATGAAGCTCATGGCATGATGGCGTCGCTGATCCCGAGCATGCGCTGAAACAGTGCGGCTGGTGGGGTGGTTTGGCTTTCGCCACCATGCTGATGGACGTTTCTCGTCTGAATAGGCGGCTGCAAGGAGATGCTAGTAGCTCTGCCGACAGGCATGCTGAAACCGGAAGGATGGGGGAGCTAAACTACGGACATGCAAAGCTCCGTCTTTTGGAAGACTTGGGGGACTGTAAGTGCCTACCCCATGATTGCAGAGCTATGGCTCCAGATATTCCATGACTAGCTTAGCTAGCACCTGCCTCTGCTTT
Organism: Aegilops bicornis; assembly: GCA_021605145.1. Lineage (NCBI taxonomy): Eukaryota > Viridiplantae > Streptophyta > Magnoliopsida > Poales > Poaceae > Aegilops > Aegilops bicornis. Next base: position 494,790,254 of record CM038672.1, on the reverse strand, counting down.
GTAGTGCTCTTTTGTAATTTGTTTCTTCCTTTTGCACCTACCAAGAACCCGATTTTTTTTTCTGGGATTCATTCTTGGTGTGATGTGCTGAATAGCGGACATGGTCTTGCACAGGAGTGGTCGAGTGGGAATCAATCTAGCCTTTGTACAGGTTCACGTTGTTGGACTGAAAACTGATGCATCTTGTCGAAATTCAGAAAAAAGGAACCAGGATGTCCATCCATCTCGCCTTCTTGCAGCTCTCGCCTTTGCTTGCAGATGCAGATACAGATGGCCAATCTCAGCAGTCCGGTTGAATTTTCAGGACACGTCTCATTCGTGGTTCAGAGAAAAGAAGCTGCCCCCCTGTACACACTGTTGCCCTCTTTGCAAGCATTTGCAGCCTATCTTCTGCCGTGACCACAGTCGACTAGAGAGGCAGTGTCATTTGCATGCACTACTGCCTGCGCCGCTGCCATTGTGGACTGAGTGAAGCAAAAATAAAGTGGGAGGGAGGGGGAGGAGACACGCATCAAAAGGAGAGAAAGCGGGTGCAGGGAAGATGCTGGGACAGATCTGGTCTCCTCTCCTCATGCCATGTGTGGTGTTGTTCTTTTCTGCGCCTGCCTTCTCCTCTCTCTTTTCCCCTCTCCCTCTCGACTTTGCTTTCTTTCATGGCAATGGCATGCCATGCCGAGGCCTAGTCCATTTCGCCTTCTCCGTCCATCCCCTGCTCTTTTCGCATGCTTCGCTTTGCACCGCTCCTCCTGAGCTGGAGCACGCTGCTGTGCTCTTGTGCATGAGTGTGGGCTGTGGAGGGAGGAAGGAAGAGCAGGTGGAAAGATGCTACAGGCAGGGTGATGCGTGCTGCTTCCACGCGTGATGCATCCTGTCCTGTCCATGGGCATGGGTATTGTCAGTGTCATTGACTCATTGTGCCGATATAGAGTCGGTGGTTCTTGTTTATCACAGCTCCCGTTGTTTCCACTTGTGATGTACTCGCGTCATTTTATTGGATCTCTGCGGTAAAGTAGAGATTGCCTGGATGGATGACGCAAAAGCATCGGCTCCATGCTCTTCTTCACCATGTTAAGTTATTTTTGGGTGGTCCTAACGGTTGATGTAGAGGGTGTTTGGGATCTGTGTATCAGTGACCACTGGTCAAAAAGAAATGTACTCGTATATCAAGGCTGGATCTATCTTTACGCTTTACGACTACGCATTGCTCATTGTTTTCCAGCGACTTGGAGCATCTACAAGCGGACAACAAATCCGGATCCTATACGTGGCAGATGCATTCCAGCGTGTCCACGGATAGTAACTGATCACCCCTCATTTTGTGGATATTAAAACAACAGTCATCATTTCTTTATCCTCATTTCCATTACATTACATTTTTCGACAAAGAACCATTACATTACATGCAACATGAAAATCCACTACAATTGCTAAAAACAAGGAAACTAGCTACCTACCACAGTCAAATCCATGTATACATACCTCATTAATGATGGGCAACCTTTCCAGCACAAATATATATGGAAAATGAAAGTCCCATTGAACATAAAAATCTTCATGTGGTACTTGGATCGCAAGATCATCATGACAAAAGATAATCTGAAGAAGAAAAAAAGATTGTCAAGGAGGCACTAAGTGTTGCTTTTGTGGCAATGAGGAGTCAATTCAGCATCTATTCCTTCAATGCCCACTTGCCAAGCTACTATGGCGAGCGGTCCATATAGTTTTCAATCTACCTCCACCCACGAGTAGTATGAATATGTTTGGAAACTGGTTAGTGGGGGTGCACCCCAAGTTGAAGTCTCAGATCTGTGTTGGAATTTGTGATTTACTTTGGGCCATTTGGAACACTCCTAATGATTGTATTTTTAACAGAACAAAAGTTCCGAACTTTCTGCACGCCAGTGGATCCATATGTGGTCATTACTACACAAGGAAGAGGATCGGGCGCCCACGGTCTTTGGGTGCAACCGATGGGAGATGGTCTCTCGGGATTTGTTCAGCCAATTTGACTGGCGGACTACTAGTAGGATTTGTGATGCATGAGACTCATTTTCCTATGATATTCTATTTTTAATTTGCCCTTGGGCAGTCATGTGCGACAATTTATTGGTTGAACCTTATTATGGTCGGATGATGAACTTTGATATGATAAATAAAAGGTTGTGTGCATCACTCGGTGTAAAGGCCGAGGGATGTCCCCTCTTTTCGAAAAATAATCGGATATGCCGATGACATCCTTGCCGGAGTCGTCGGCCTCATAGTCATTGGCGGCACGGTGAAACTCTGACGGATGCTCCGCGTCGGCAAAGAGCTCCTCACGCTTCACATCCGCCTCATGGATGTAACGACGATTTGCCTCAACCTCAAGCTCCGACTGCATGGACTCGAGGATGGCATCCTGCTCCACTGCCTCATCTGCTTGCCTCAAACTCCGCTAGTGCGTCCGCCATGCCAAATTCGGCCTGCTCCAGTGTGGGATCCGGCGGCTTGCTCCCCCTCTTAGTCCCACGGTTCCACCTCCTCCACTCTTTGTGTCCAGCGCCTCCAGCTCCAGAGCCTCGTCCTGCTCCTCCATCTCCTCCTCCAGAGAGTCCGGGGGCAAGCCGACTACATTGCGAGCGACACGCCATGCCTCCATCTCCACTAGGATCTCCGTTGGCGTTGCGGGGTCGGCATCTTGTAGTAGGTAATCTTTTGGCAGACCATGGCTACCAACGGACGGTGAGGCCGGAGCGGAATAGGGCTCGGAATGGAGGGCAAGGGAGCAAATGGAGGCGGCTAGGGTTAAGGCTCACCATCCAGCTTAAATAGCCATGTTTGGCCTCTCGAGCGATGCACTGGAACGGCAACATGAATGCGGACCAATGAGCTCCCGTTAGACTGATTTTTTTGTTTCAGCGTTTGTCTCACCTGTCAGTCTGACATGGTGTCAGCGTCCGCATGCATCCCAGCCTCTCCATATCCGCCCTAGATATGGGATGGCTGCCCGACAGTCCAGACATATAGGGCTGGTTTGAGGAGTCCAGTTGGGTCGCATTTTCGTGACAGGTCAGTAATCGGGTCGTCCGAGCGGACGTATAGGGGGGTGAGGGGTCCGGCTGTAGATGCTCTTAGAGATCAGGATCTAGGATTTGTTAACATTTCCTTCTTTCTTTAAAATACTAGATTACATGTTGCATGCTTGGGACAAAGGCCAATTGAAACCAAGAAATTAAGTAAGGTATGGACAACATGTTTTATGAATTATCTGTAAAAGGAGTTTCATGCCATACATGATCATGAGTGAGCACTGATGACCCGCAAGTATAGGGGATCAATCGTAGTTCTTTCGATAAGTAAGAGCGTCGAACCCAATGAGGAGCAGAAGGAAATGACAAGCGGTATTCATCAAGGTATTGTCTGCAATTGTTGTAGATAGTAGTAACATATAGTTTTGTAGGAAGGTAACTCGTAACAAGTAGCAATAGTAACAAAAATGCAGCAAGGTGGCCCAATCCTTTTTGTAGTAAAGGACAAGCCGAAAGTACTTCTTATAATGAGCAAAGTGTTCTCGGGGACACATGGGGATTCTCGTCTAGTCACGTTCATCATGTTTAGTCGATTCGCATCCACTACTTTGATAATTTGATATGTGGGGTGGATCGGTGCTAGGGTGTTGTTCTTACTTGAACAAGCAACCCACTTATGATTACACCCTCTTGCAAGCATCCGCAACTACGAAAGAAGAATTAAGATAAATATAATCATAGCATGAAACATATGGATCCGAATTAGCCCCTTGCGAAGTAACTCATCACCTAGGGTTTAAGCTTCTGCCACTCTCACGACCCATTATCTACTTATTACTCCCCATTGCCTTCCCCTAGGCCCAAACATGGTGAAGTGTCATGTAGTCGACATTCACACGACACCACTAGAGGAAGAACAACATACAAAACATCAAAATATTGAACGAATACCAACTTCACATGATTACTTATAACAAGACTTCTCCCATGTCCTCAAGAAAAAAATGAAACTACTCACAAATTATATTCATGTTTAAGATCAGAGGAGTATAATATATGATTGAGGATCTGAACATATAATCTTCCACCAAATAAACCAACTAGTATCAACTATAAATGTAATCAACACTACTAGTAACCCACAGGTACCAATCTGAGGTTTTGAGACAAAGATTGAATACAAGAGATGAACTAGGGTTTGACATGAGATAGCACTGGTGAAGATGTTGATGAAGATTAGTCCTCCCAAGATTACAGGAACGTTTGATGATGTCGATGGCTTTGATTTCCTCCTCCCGGAGGGAAGTATCCCCAGCGAATCACTTCGCTGGGGAGGAAATGTGCTCTTGCCTAGGTTCCACCTCAAGACGGCGGCACTTCATACTGAAAGTCGTATTCTATTTGTTTTCGGGAAATTAGCTTCATATACTAGAAGGGGGACACCGAAGGGTTGTTGTGGGCCCCACAAGACATCAGGCGCGCCCTTGGGATGGGTGTGCCCTATTGTCGTGTGGAGAACAAGTGGCCCCCTCTGGTGGTTCTTCGTTCCAATTTTTTTTTATTCAATAAAAAATCTCTGTGAAGTTTCAGGTCATTTGGAGCTCTAGAGAATAGTTATCTCTGTTGTAGCTCTTTTAGGTCTAGAATTCCAGCTGCCGGCAATCTCACTCTTCATATAAATCTTGCACATTAAGAGAGGAAAGGCATTAGAATTGTATCATAAAGTGAAATAATGATCAAAAACACTGTAAATAATAGTAGGAAAACATGATGCAAAATGGACCCAAGCTTAGACCTCGCTTGTCCTCAAGCGAATTTAAAACTTGGTAATCATTACCACATGTTTAGAGAGAGAGAGAGAGAGAGAGAGAGAGAGAGGTGCCGATTAAACGAAATGTGGACATGGTAGCATCATGATCGTTATTATAATAGCAACTATTCATCATATAGCTTCTCATAATCATGTAACAATTCATCCACAATGTTGAAATATGAAGCATAAACTTTCTTCAAAACTAACAAACTATGTTCTCAGTCATTGAAACAATTACAATTCATCATATTTCCAGGAAGATTCTATGTAAGAGCTTTTTGTTTTAGCAAGTTCCATGATAACCCACAAGTATAGGGGTTGTAATAGTTTTCGAGGGTAGAGTATTCAACCCAAATTTATTGATTCGACACAAGGGGAGCCAAAGAATATTTGCAAGTATTAGCAGTTGAGTTGTCAATTCAACCACACCTGGAGATTTAATATCCGCAACAGAGTGATCAGTAGCACAGTAATATGTGGTTTGATAGTAGTAGTAACAGTAATAATGGAAATGCAACAACAGTAACAGTTTTGTAGTAGTTGTAACAGTAGCAAAAGTAATAGTAACTTAGCAAGAGCAATATGTGAAAAAATCATAGGTATTGGATCGGTGATTATATTGGATGATATTCATCATATAACAGTCATAACCCGGGCGATGCACAACTAGCTCCAGTTCATAAATATAATGTAGGCATGTATTCCGTAAATTGTCATACGTGATTATGGAAAAGAACTTGCATGACATGGTTTGTCCTACCCTCTCTGGCAGCGGGGTCCATAAGGAAACTAAGGGATATTAAGGCCTTCTTTTAATAGAGAACTGGAACAAAGCATTAACACATAGTGAATACATGAACTCCTCAAACTACGGTCATCACCGGAAAGTATCCCAATTATCGTCACCCTGGGGTTTACGGATCATAACATGTAACAGGTGCATATGACTTGCAAGATCGGATCTAGAACATAGATATAATGGTGAAAACATAAACGGTTCAGATCTGAAATCATGGCACTCGGGCCCTAGTGACAAACATTAAGCATAGCAAAGTCATAGCAACATCAATCTCAGAACATAGTGGATACTAGGGACCAAGCCCTAACAAAACTAACTCGATTACATCTCATCCAACTCCTCATCGGCCAGCGAGCCTACAAAGAAATTACTCACTCCCAGTGGGGAGCATCATGGAATTGGTGCTGAAGGAGGGTTGGTGATGACGAAGACCAAAGATTCCCCTCTCCGAAGCCCCGAACGGGCTCTAGATCTGGCCTCCCGATGAAGAATAGGAGGTAGCGGCGGATCCATATCGTAAAACATGATGAAACTTCCTCTCCTATTTTTTTTCTCTGAAAATGTGAATTTATAGTATCCAGAATAGGGTTGGAGGAGCCTCGAGGGCCCTGTCGGTGTCAAAACTGGCCGATCTAGGGTAGGGGGTCCCGAACTGTGCGTCTGAGGATCGAAGGTAATAGGAGACAAAGGGGACACGATGTTTTACCCATATCCGGGCCCTCTTAATGGAGGTAAAACCCTACCTCCTGCCTGATTGACTTTGATGAGTATAGGGGTTACAAGAGTTGATCTACCTCGAGATCATAATGGCTAAACCCTAGATGTATAGCCTACATGATTTTTGATAGCTTCTACAGACTAAACCCTCCGGCTTATATATACACTGAGCACAAAGGCGGTTTACAAGGGAAGGAAGCAACACATCCGGACTCCAATCTTTCCCTCGACGCATCCAGGAGTCCTACCCGAACATGGGGAATAATCTTTCGTTCTATCTTCACGGCCCATCAGCCCGACCCATGCTTGAGTAGGCCGGACACCTGAGGACCCCCGAATCCAGGTCTCCCTCAGTAGCCCGAACTTGCCTTCAATGTCGACGTAGTATCCGACTTATGTATTCGGCTTTGCAAGGCGGGTTCTTCATTATACTTCGGACCAACGATAGTCCAGTTCCGACCTCCATGTTCTGTCTTTATGATTTCCCCTGTTGTCGCTTCAATTTCTGCGTGCCGGGCGAATACGAACGGTTCGTGCCTTTTTACAAATAATCCCCTCACCATGCTTGCACGACTCCTATATAAGGAGATTAAATCCCCAAACATCATCTCACATCGCGCAGAGAAAAAGTCATTACGATTAGCCACGAAAAAGCCCTCCACCATGGCCAGTGCCCCAGGACCCTTTTCGCGCCCCCATGGCCCTCAAGAGGGCGGTTGGCAGAATTGCTCAGTGCTTCATCTTCAGCTGAGTCGACTGCAGACGCAGGGTTATCTTCCCCTCGTAGATCTAGTCTCCGTTCAAGCAGGACTAGCCTCAAGCAGCAAGGACGTAATGGCTGAAAATTTCCCCAACCCCAACAAGGAGGAGAGGGTGTGCTTCGTCCCATTCCTATTGTGGGGCCTATGATTTCTAATCCATCCCTTTATTAGGGGTCAATTGCAATTTTACGGCATCCAACTGCACAACCTTACCCCAGGTTCGATTTTGCACATCAAGTTTCGTTGCCCTCTGCGAGCTGTTTTAGGCATCGAGGCCCATTTTGAACTATGGATGAAGTTCTTTTGCCTCGTTCCCCGCCATCGAGGAGGCTCCATATTTGAAGTGGGCGGTGCCGAAGTATGGCGTATAGCCGGATCCGGATACCTCATAGGAACTCCCAAAGAAGTATACTCACAATGATCTTCGGAATGGTTCTATATGGACGACGTCCCACTGCTGGACCCAGTTCGACGCGGCCTTCCTGAATTTTCTAGTGCTCCTTTAAAGAAGCACTTCAATTTGCGTCCCCGAAGTCCCAAGGAGGAGGACAGTGCGGAAATATAAAGGTTGGTTAGCAAGGTCAGATTACTAGCCCATACCGAGCTCTCTATAGTCGAGGTTATGGCTATTGCAATAAAGAGGTGCGTCCAGCCTCTTCAATCCAGAGTAAATCCCTTATGGTGCTACAACGGAGAAGATGACGCGTCCCGTTACAGACGCAAGGGTCCGGATACCCCTGCCGAACTGGCCACAATTTTGGTCAATCTGTATAAGGGTGAAAAAGAAGATTTCCTCCGCTTAAATTGTCGGGAAGACTATTCCATGTATAATATAATTGAATGGGTAAGATTTCGATTGCCTGTGCTGCCTTATTGCTGTTACGGCATGCTAATCCCGTTTGTTCTTTATTAAGACAGTCATGGCGGAAGATGACCGAGGATGTTCACTGTCCTGCCCCACAGCCAGAGGATCATAATCGTGAAGAAGATCCTGGCTTTTACGAGGATCCGAATATCTACATAGAGTTCGATGATGGGGTATTTTATCAAGTGAGCCTTGACGGCTCGGAAGTGGCTATCACCGCCGACTACCCCCGCCTCTATCCCTTCTGCATCGTAAGTATCCAGAGGACTCTTTAAAAGGAAGACCCTACCTGTATCTTTTTCTATTATACTGATCCGGACTTTAATAGGATCGGTGCTCGGTGGACCGTACCTCCTCAAAGGCGGCCACTATGCAGGGTAGTCGTTCAAAACAGAAAGGGTCCAGGAGCGCTGCAGAAACCTCACAGTCTTCCAGGAGGTATGTCCGCTCAATACATGCCTGGGTACAAGTCCAGATTGTTTAAAGTCTCCGTTTATCCTTGATGTCAGGAGAAACACGCAACATATGGTGGGAAAGCGCCCTGTTAGCCGAATGTCCACCAATCCGGTGCCGGACCCGCCAACGAGAGCCGATGCGATGCCAGCTCCTCCGCCTCATGAAGATTCGAATGACGTATCGGTCACGAATTCTGAAGTGGAGAGCGTGATGAATCACCGTCGATTGAAAGGGGCCATGCGTGCTCCGGCCTTTTCCGAGCAAGAATTTACCACACTCAGCTCGGTGGATGCATATATCTGAGCCGCTTGAGAAGGACTTGCCGGAGTCACCTAGTTATTCTCAAAGGATAATACAGGTAAAAGTTTAAGCAAATTTGATAGTCATATGCCAGTAGCCCCCGAGACTTGAAGTGGTGCGGCAAACCGATTTAAGGATCAATATGACCCGCAGGTTCTCAAAGAGAAGAATACGGCGCTATCCCAGGAGCTAGTGGTAAACTAGACGCAACTGAATGCCGTCACCGCCGAACTGGTGGAGATGAAAAAGGCCGCATTGAGCGCTTCTGGGAAGAAAAACACGAGGAGGAAAAAGACAAACAATCTAAAGATATAGAGAGCTTAAAGGCTCAGTTATCGGCCGTGCAGAAAGAAAATGAGAAGTTGAAGGGCGGCATGTTCGGTATGTCTTCCTTGATTTTTGTTAAAATCACCCTAAGGGCTCATATTTAGTCCATAATTCAGAATTTCATGACTCTATTGCTACATGCCTGTTGACTGGTCGACCAGAGGAAGAAGTATTCGGATTTCAAGGCGACGTGCTGAAGGAAATGTCCAGGGTACATGCTCGAGCCCGGAAACCATGAGGAGTATGGTCAAGGCATTATGGCCAGCCGATACCCCTCCAGAGAGTATGGAGGGCTTGGGAAACCTATTCAGAGGTGGCCGACGCTAGTTTGAGCTATGGAAGACATCCGCCTGCCGTGAAGGCGCACGAGAAGCCCACAAGGACCAGACGGGAAAGAAATTCCAGTGAATTTGGTGTATGACCAAGTAATGATCGTTGCGAAGTATTCGCAGGAAGACTGTAGTTTTGCAGTATTATAGATGGAATAGATAAGGAATAGGTAGTTGATTCAATGTATAATGTACTTTATGATCAACCTGTACCTTTATCCGAACATACAGAAAGTTTGTCATCACAGGCTTTCGGCTTTAACCTCCGAACCAAAATGGTGGAGTGTTTCCGGACACCATGCAGAATGGAAGGAAGCATTCAGTATGTCCGGAAACCATGCAACCCAGTCATAATGCTTGAACAGACAAAATTTTCAGTTCGGGGTGTATGTTATATTACATATGTAAGAAACATATTCCAAGGAGAATAGTTCCATTAAGGGTTCCTTTCCTTGGGGCGGCATGCTGTAATTGTGCGTGCCTGGACTTTGATCCGTATGACGAAAAAACGGTTCCGGAGTGTTAGGGTGGTTACAATAATGTAACAATCTGTCATTTGGTTGCCGACCAATTATTCTCTTAAGAACGCTAGCTTTCGGCTTCACCCGTCTGAGGTACATGTATGGATGACCCGGTTGTAACAATCGCAGAGGTGCTCCCTTTACGCCCTAGCCGAACAATCGGGAACGTAGGGCATAAACACATGAGCAAGGCAACCCAGCTTGACAAAAACTTAAGTCACAAAGGTGCATATGATGGCAAAAAGGGTGTATAGAAACAAACGACACATATATTGTGAGCTCTAGGCTCGAAATAATAATAAGCTTCATTAAAGAAGCCCCCAGTAATGGTGGGGTGTATACATTTTAGGATGTGTACCCCTCAAGTGTTCAGCTCTTCCGAACACATCCTGGAAATCGTATAAAAACGAGAAAACAAAAAACAAAATGAAGAGCAGCAGAGGGAACGAAAAAGAACTATGGTCGAACTTATGCGTAGAATCTTCGGAGCCAAGCAGAGTTCCAGGGATTCGGCTCCAGACGACTATCCGATGCATTACGAAGGCGATAGGCTCCTCCTATGAGAACTTCATCTATAATGAAGGGACCCTCCCATTTTGGTTTGATTTTGTCCTTCTTCTTCTTCGAGAGGCGTAAAATGAGTTCACCGACATTGTAAGTCTTGGCCCGCACTTCTCTGCTTTGGTATCTCCGCGCCTCTTGTTGATAGAATGCGGAACAGGCTTTTGCAATATCACGCTCCTCCTCCAGACCGTCTAGGTCGTCCTTCCGATTGAGCTCAGCTTCTCTTTCTTCATACATGCGCACGCGAGGTGAGTCATGAATGATGTCACAGGGCAAGACAACCTCCGCGCCATACACCATGAAAAAGGGTGTGTATCTGGTCGTGCGATTGGGCGTGGTCCACAGTCCCCAGAGTACGGAATCAAGTTCCTCGACCGACTGTTTATCTGACTCCCGTAGAGATCACACTAGTCTGGGTTTAATGCCGCTCATTATCAGGCCATTAGCCCGTTCGACCTAACCATTTGTTTGAGGGTGATATACGTAGGCGTAATCGAGCTTAATGCCCAGTTTAGCACACCAATTTTTCACCTCATCGGATGTGAAGTTAGAGCCATTGTTAGTAATGATGTTGTGCGGGACACCATAACGGTGCACCACGCTGGATATAAAGTCGATCACCGGCCCGACTTCATCCATTTTTACTGGTTTGGCCTCTATCCACTTAGTGAATTTATCCACCATAACCAGCAAATATTTCTTCTTATGGCTGCCCCCTTTAAGGGGTCCGACCATATCTAGCCCCCAGACCGCAAAAGTCCGAGTAATGGGGATTGTTCTTAGGGCAGTGGGCGGCATATGACTTTGACTGGCGAAAAGCTGACATCCTACACAGCGCTATACAAGGGCCTGTGCATCTGCTCGGGCCGTTGGCCAAAAGAAACCTATACGGAAGGCCTTGCTTACAAGGGCCCGAGCTGCAGCATGATGGCCACCGAGGCCATCATGTATTTCGGCCAAGAGCTACCATCCCTCCTCTTCGTAGATACATCTATGAAGAACTCCAGTAGTACTTTTCTTGTAGAGTTCACCCTCGTGAACTTTGTAGGCTTTAGAGCGTCGAACTATGTGACGGGCCTCATTCTGGTCATCAGGGAGCTCCTGCCTCGTAAGGTAGGTCAGGAAAGGTTCGGTCCATGGAGCAATAATGGCCATGATTACATGGGCGTAATGTTTCATTTCAGTGTCCGAGCCTCCGATGATATCAGAACCGTGTTCGGCATCTGGGGGTATGATCGACTCCGGACTAGTATTTCTGTTCTCGTCCTGCCATACCATGGATGGCTTGAAGAGCCTTTCCACGAAGGTGTTAGGTGGGACAGGGTCGCGTTTATCACCCATTCGAGCAAGGATGCCCGCTGCTTGATTACTGTCTCGAGCAACGTGATGGAACTCGAGCCCCTCAAACTGAGCTGATTTTTTGAGTACGGTGTTTCGGTATGCCGCCATCTTTGGATCTTTTGCATCGAATTCTCCATTTATTTGGGATATTTCAAGGTTCGAATCCCCATACACCTCTAGGCGTTGTATGCCCATAGAAACAACCATTCGGAGACCATGCAGTTGTGCCTCGTATTCGGCCGTGTTGTTGGAGTCCGTATACATGATTTGTAATACGTAGCGGACTATGTCCCCTATAGGGGATGTTAGGATGACACCAACCCCCAATCCGGCTAGCATTTTAGAGTCGTCGAAGTACATTACCCAGTTCGAGTATGTGATGTACTCCTTTGGGAGCTCAGCTTCCGTCCATTCGGCGACAAAGTCGGCCAACACCTGAGATTTAATAGCTCACATGGCTTATATGTTATTTCAAATGGTAAAAGCTCAATAGGACATTTGGCTATGCGTCTAGTGGCGTCCCGATTATTTATGATGCCGTTGAGTGGTACTTCGGATGCCACCGTGACTGAATACTCTTGAAAGTAGTGTCGTAGCTTCCTGGATGCCATGAAGACCGCATATGCTATCTTTTAATAGTGTGGGTATCGAGATTTGCATGGTGTAAGGACTGCCGATACATAGTACAGTTGTTTCTGGAGTGGGAATTTGTGTCCCTCTTCCTCTCGCTCGACGACGAGTATGGCGCTCACCACTTGGTGAGTCGAAGATATGTAGAGCAACATAGGTTCGCCAACACTTGGTGCAACAAGGATTGGGTTGCTTGCTAACAAAGTTTTTGTTTCTTCTAATCCGGCTGTAGCCGCATCCATCCATTCGAAGTGGTCAGTGCGTCAAAGCAGTCGATAAAGTGGCAACGCCTTTTCTCCTAATCTGGAGATAAAGCGGCTCAAGGCTACTACGCACCCAACTAGTTTTTGGACCCGCTTTAGGTCTGTTGGCGTTGCCAATTGTTACAGGGCTTGGATTTTGGCTGGGTTCGCTTCGATTCCTCTATTGGAAACAATGAACCCGAGTAATTTTCTGGCTGGAACGCCGAAAACACATTTTTCCGGATTGAGCCGTATGTCATATGTTCGGAGGTTGTCGAATGCGAGGCAGAGATCGTCCACCAATGATTCGACATGTTTAGTATTGATGACTATATTATCTATGTATGCCTACACTATCTTGCCAATTTGCTTTTCCAGACATGTTTGAATCATGCATTGGTAAGTGGCGCTAGCATTTTTGAGTCCGAAAGGCATAGTGTTGAAGCAGAAAGGCCCATACGGGGTAATGAATGCCGTTGCGGCCTGGTTGGACTCCTTCATCTTAATTTGATGGTATCCGGAGTATGCGTCGAGGAAACACAGTGAGTCGTCTCCTGCGGTTGCGTCAATGATTTGGTCAATGTGGGGCAACGGGAAGGGGTCCTTAGGGCTAGCCTTATTGAGGTCTTTGAAATTGACAAAGAGGTGCCAGGATTTATCCTTCTTCGGCACCATGACCAGGTTCGCTAGCCAATCCGGGTGTTTGATCTCTCTGGTGAACCCGGCTTCAAGTAGTTTAGCTAGCTCCTCCCCCATAGCTTGTCGTTTGGGTTCGAAAAATCGCCGCAGCGTTTTCTTGACTGGTTTAAACTCCTTTATTATGTTGAGGTTGTACTCGGTCAGTCTGCGTGGCATTCCTGGCATATCCGAAGGATGCCAGGCAAAGATGTCCCAATTCTCGCGCAGGAACGCTCGTAAGGCGGCGTCGACTGCCGGATCCAGCTATGCTCCAATGGAGGCTGTCTTGTTAGGATCTGTCGGGTGCACTTGAAATTTGACTATTTCATCTGCTGGCTTGAAAGAAGTGGTCTTGGGCCTCTTGTTGAGGATCATATCATCTTTGTCCACTGTGGAACACAGAGTGGTTAGCTCCCCGGCCGCGAGGGCTTCAGATAGTGCCTCGAGGGCCAAGGATGCAGTTTTGTTTTCGACGCGGAGTGCTATATCCGGGTCACTAGTGATAGTGATGACTCCGTTGGGCCCTGGCATTTTGAGCTTCATGTACACGTAATGGGGTATGGCTTGAAAGCATGTGAAGGCATCTCGCCCCAACATGGCATGATATCCGCTATTGAAAGGTCCCATGTGGAAGAGCAACTCTTCGGACATGTAGTTCTCGGCGTTCGGAATACTACATCAAGTTTAATTTTCCCTTAGCATCGTGCTTCTTGACTGGGGATGATACCTCGAAAGGTGGTACTGCTTTGCTCGATGCGACTTTTGTCCATTTGCATTTTATTGAGCGTGTCATCGTAGATGAGGTTCCGTCCGCTGCCGCTGTCCATGAGCACTTTGGTGAGTCAAAAGCCATCCACAATTGGGTTTGAGATCAAGGCGACTGGTGCTCGAATTGGTCGGGCCCTTGGTTCGTCATCGGCGGTAAAAGTTATTGCCGTATCGTTCCAAGGATATATTGTGGCTACTTGGTTAACTTCGGTGAGGTTGCGGAGCGCCCTTTTGCGCCGATTATTTGAGGAAAAGGTCTCGAATACCGTAAAAACATTGAGATCGTCATCCTCTGAAGAGTGCTTCTCTAGGGTAGTGTTGGTGAGGATGGTCTCGCCGCTCTTAGCCACGTGCAGGAGTACCCAGCATGCCTGAAGGCTATGCGTTGGTTCGGTATTTGGCGTCGTGTGTATCTGATAGGGTTTGTCGAGTAATTCGTCGAGGACAGTTATATGCCCCATGAAGGGCTTGATTTTCTTGTCAATAGGCTGATGATCGGGTGCCCCGTAAGGGTGCACCCTTTTTGTCCGTCCGGTGGGCTGGTTAAAAGCAAGAGGTTCCCACCAGGCTGTCTGGGCTTTCTAGGCGCTTTCCCTTGCGCAGTACTTTTGTACTATGTATGCCAAATCCGCAAAGTGCAGTATCCGGCTGCAGTTGAGGGCACTGAGGATTCCCTCGTCCGTACAGTTGCGGCAAAAAACTGAAACAGCGTCGTTATCGCAACAATCTTTGATCTTGTTTTTAACAAGGAGGAACCTGGCCCAGAAGTGATGAACCGTTTCTTAAGGCTGCCGCCATACATACATTAGGTCACATATGTCTGGAGGACCTGAATTGCTTGGGGAATATTGCTTGTGGTGGGTGGGCGGGCTGTAATCCGAACCCTCACCACTATTGGATCCGGAGTTTGAAGAATCTCCAAGGTCACCAGTTCAGGATCAGTAAGGTCCTGAAGGCCTCCGGACGTAATGCCCGATCATGTGTTCGGAGGACATGAAGTATCTTCTCGAGGATGAGTATCCGGCTCGCAGGGCTGGGAAATCCGAACATAGCTGGTGTTTAATTTAGGGGGAGAGGCGTTCTCAGCTCGTTCCTCAACGACCGCTACCAGATGGGTGACCGGCGGGGACTTGACTTCCCTCTGATCGGGTTTAAGCCCAATCTGATCATACTCTGTTGCAATCCCCAGGGCGGCGATGCGATCTAGCAGCTCGTTCAAGGACGAGACATCCGCCGGATCCATCTTTTCAGAGTATCCGAGGCTGACATGGGGATGATGTTTGGCGATTGTGGGGGCCGCCGTTGGCTTGACGATCGAGCGAGCACCCATGGTAAAACCGCTGAGCTAGAGGACCTGTCTTGGAGTTAAGGCCCTTCCAGAAGTAATATTGTCATTAATGACAAGGCGAGCCATCGATCCTTTTGTCGACAACACAAAGGAACTCTCAATGAAAGCACCAATGTCGGTGTCAAAATTGGCCGACCTCCATTAAAAGGGTCTGAACCAAGGTAAAACATCATGTCCCCTTTGTCTCCTGTTACCTTTGATCCTCAGACGCATAGTATAGGATCCCCTACCCGAGATCGGCCTGTTTTGACACCGACAGGCCCCACCACCCACCACGGCGTGCCAGAGGGGGTGGCGCGCCCTGGTGTCTTGTGGGCAGCCTGCTCCCCTCCCCTGCTCCAGTGGGTCTTGGTTCTAGAAGTTATTATATGTTTAAAAATAATTCTTCAAAAAGTTTTGTCCAATTTCAAGAACTTTTATTTCTGCACAAAAACAACACCATGGTACTTCTGCTGAAAACAATGTTAGTCTAGGTTAGTTTCATTCAAATCATGTAAATTAGAGTCCAAAACAAGAGCAAAAGTGTTTGGAAAAGTAGATACGATGGAGACGTATCAACTCCCCCAAGCTCAACCCATTGCTTGTCCTCAAGCAATTCAGTTGACAAACTGAAAGTGATAAAGAAAAACTTTTACAAACTCTTTTGTTGTTTTCTACACACACACACACACACACACACACACACACACACACACACACACACACACACACACACACACACACACACATATATATATGCTTAAATAGCACCCAGGTTTTCAGCAAATATTATGACTAATCATATCAACAATAACTCTTAGAAATTATATTAACTCATATCAATGGCATAATCAACTAGAGAGTAATAATAAGATATGTCAAATGCCAACACTTTGTCAAAATAATCATGATATAATATGACAATAATGGTATCTATGATTGCTAACACTCAAGGCATATTCTTGGAACAAACGTTTTAGTCGGACACATAGGAAGATGGGGATTTAGTGTTTCACCTCCCAACTTATTTACCTCAAGGATAATGTCAACAATAAGAACTCATGAGTACCTACATCCAACTGGATATACGTGTCTGGATCTTTCCCTACCACATGATGCTTGCCAAGTGGAGAATAATTGAGGTTGGAATAGGGATGAACAATATTGACTCTTGCATAATAAAAGCTAAAACGTAAACAGATAGGCCCTTCGCAGAGGGAAGAAAAGGTTGTCATGCACTTTTTCATTTGGATGTGCAAACTCTCAATGCAAAGGAACATCACTTTACATTGTCCCTTGTGATAGCAACATTTATTATGCAGACTGCTGCTTTTATTTCTTTACCATCACAAGTCCGTACAAAGCTTATTTTCCCTTACAATAAAGATCATACATATTTAGGAGCAACTTTTATTGTTTTTTGCACTGATGACAACTTACTTGAAGGATCTTATTCAATCCATAGGTAGATATGATGGACTCTCATGGCGAGAAACCGAGTTTAAGGGTTTTGGATGCACATGTAGTATATCTAGTTAGTATGAAATTTTGGCTAGCAAAAGATAATGAGAAAGCACCACATGTTAGAGGATCCATGACAATATAACTTCTATGTGAATGTGAGCAAACATAACTCATTACGTTCTCTTCCTTGTCCGATATCAACTATTTAGTCAAACTTAAAATATTTGATGGGGGCTCACAATCATAAAATATGTCTAAGATACTGTATTTATATCTGAAGCCTCTCTTTCCTTCTTAATCTTTCATGAATTGCATCAATGACCAATGTTATGCTTGTTAACCTCCAATAAATTTTATCAATTATACTTCTTCCATGTGAAGTTATTACTCCCCATGGGATTATCATATGATCTTTTTATTTCTTTTCATTGATAAGATTGAAGCAAGAAAGTAAAGCATCAAAACTCAAACTACTCTTTATTATATAACTCTCATACACGATTATATAGATAGATAGATCATGAAACAAGCATTCGAACTAATTCATACAAATACTTTTATTCTTCTAAATCACGAAGTAACTAAGGATTGAACTAAGATAGATAACGATAATAAAAGTGATGGTGATACGATATCGGCGCACCTCCCATTATCGCAGGAATATTCTTCGACGATGTATGGTCCTTCCCATTTGGAGAGAAGTTTTCCTGCAAAAAAATCTAAAACGAGAGAGTTGTACAATAGAACTTGGTCATCGATATTAAATTCCCGTTTTTGGATTCTTTTATCATGTAATCTTTTAACTTTTTCATTAAATAACTTGGCATTTTCATAAGCTTGCATTCTCCACTCATCCGGAGAGCTAATATCAACCTCTTTTCACCGACATGTTTGAAATCATAGTTGAGTTCTTTAATTTCCCAATAAGCTTTATGTTCTAATTGAAGAGGTAAATGACATGCTTTTCCATAGACCATTTTACACAGGGACATACCCGTAGGGTTTTTATAAGCAGTTCTATATGCGAAGAGTGCATCATCAAGTTCCTTAGAGCAATTTTTCCTTGAACTATTAATTGTATTTTGCAAGATTAATTTTATTTCTCTATTGCTCAATTCAACTTGCCCACTAGACCGAGGATGATAAGGTGATGCAATTCTATGGTTCAAATTATACTTAGACAAGATCTTACAGAATGTGCCATGAGTAAAATGTGAACCACCATCAGTCATTAAATATCTAGGGAACCCAATCCTCGGAAAGATAACTTCTTTAAGCATTTTAATAGAAGTGTTGTGATCAACACTACTAGTGGGAATAGCTTCTACCCATTTAGTAACATAATGAACAACTTATAAAATATGAGTATATCCATTAGAGGAAGGAAAATGTCCCATATAATCAAAGCCCCAAACTCAAATGGTTCAATAACAAGTACCAATTCTTTGACATTCATCACAAGAGAGGACGAACTTACGTGCATCCTTGAAGAGAGTAGGCCAATAAAAACCAGATTGCAATACCTTATGTGCAATTCTGTCTCCCGCATGGTGCCCTCCGTATGCCTCAGAATGATACTTCCTTAGGATTTGTTCCTACTCATGCTCATGCACACAACGTCTAATAACACCAGCTACTCCTTTATATAGATTTGGGTCATCCTAAAAGTAATGTCTTAAATCAAAGGAAAAAAATTCTTTTGTTGATAGTGTAATTAGGTGGTATGTATTTAGCAACAATGAAATTAGCACAATCTGCCAATCTGCATACCAAGGGAAATTGCAAGAAGTGGAAGCATTTATAGTACCTAGTTGTTCATCAGGAAAACTATCATCAATAGGTAGCGGGTCATCAAGAATATTTTCCATTTTGGACAGATTATCAGCTACGGGGTTTTCAGCTCCTTTCTATCAACAACATGCAAATCAAATTCTTGTAGTAAAAGAACCTACCTAATCAGTCTAGGTTTAGCATCTTTCTTTTTCATAAGATATTTAATAGCAGCATGATTGATGTGAATAGTAACTTTAGAATCAATGATATAAGGATTGAATTTATCACATGCAAACATAACTGCCAAAAAAGTCTTTCTCAGTAGTAGCATAATTTCTTTGAGCACTATCCAAGGTCTTTACTAGCATAATGGCTAATATTTAATTTCTTGTCAACTCTTTAACCTAAAACAACACCAATAGCATAATCACTAGCAGCACACATAATTTCAAAAGGTAGGTTCCAATTAGGTGGTTGAACAACAAGTGCAGTTATTAAAGCTTTCTTAAATATTTCAAAGGCTTCTACGCAATCATCATCAAAAACAAATGGCACATATTTTGGTAGGAGATTAGTAAGAGGCCTAGAAATTTTAGAAAAATCCTTAATAAACATTCTATAGAAACCAACATGACCATGGAAAATTCTTATACCTTTGATATATTTAGGACATGGCATTTTCTCAATTGCATCAACTTTAGCTTTATCTACCTCAATACCTCTTCCTGAAATTTGATGACCAAGGACTATACCTTCATTCACCATGAAGTAGCACTTCTCCAAATTCAAGACAAGAGCACTCTCTTCACATCTCTGCAAAACTTTTTTAAGATTGCTCAAGCAATCATCAAAAGAAGTTCCATAAATGGAAAAATCATCCATGAATACCTCAACAAATGTCTTGCAGAAATTAGAGAATATAGCAGTCATACATCTTTGGAAGGTAGCAGGTGCATTACATAAACTAAAGGGCATACGTCTATAAGCATAAGTTCCAAAAGGGCAAGTAAAAGTAGTTTTTTCTTCATCTTCTTATGATATAGGTATTTGAGAGAAACTAGAATATCCATCGAGAAAGCGGAAATGTGTATGCTTAGATAACCTCTCTAACATTTGATCAATAAAAGGCAACGCGTAATGATCTTTTCTAGTAGCTTTGTTTAATTTTCTAAAATCAATTACCATCTTATAGCCGGTTACTATTATTTGTGGGATAAGTTCATTTATATCATTAGGAACAAAAGTAATGCCTCCTTTCTTAGGGACACAATGAACATGACTTACTCATCTGCTATGAGTTATAGGATAAATTATACCTGCCTCTAGGAGCTTTAATATTTAAGTTCTTACCGCATCCTTCATTTTGGGATTCACCCGACGTTCATGATCGACAACCGATTTATCATCGGGTTCTATATTTATTTTATGTTGACATAGAGTAGGGATCGATGATGCTCTTAAGATCATTGAGAGTATATCCAATTGCAGCATGATGCTTTCTCAAAGTTTTGAGCAATCTCTTTTCTTTTGTGCGCTGAAAGGTTAGCATTGGTAATAACAGGATATATCTTCTTTTCATCAAGATAAGCATATTTAAACATATCTGGAAGTTTCTTTAATTCAAACACGGGATCACTCTTAGGTGGAAGAGGAACTCCTAAAGTTTCAACAGGCAAACCGTGTTTAAGGATAAGTGCTTGTCTAAAGAATATTTCATCTATGTCATTTCTTTCATTTATATGCATATCATTTTCATCTCTAACATGTATTGTTCTAGTGGATCAGTTGGATGCACAACAATGGAAGCAAGACCAGTAATCTCATCTTTATTGGGTAATTCTTTATCACGAGGTTATTGCTACTTGTGAGATGCGTTGGGATTTCCTCGAAGAGGAGAGGATGATGCACAGTAGAGATACGTATTTCCCTTAGTTAAGACACAAGGTTATCAATCCAGAAGGAGAATCACGCAACACCTTGTTAGCAGTACCTACACACAGAATAACAAATCCTTGCACCCAACACGAACAAGGGGTTGTCAATCCCTCGGCGGTTACTTGCAAGATTAAAATTTATGGTGTTAGATAGATAGATCAAACAAAAATACAAAATAAAATAAATAAAGTAAAATTGCAGCAAGGTATTTTTAGGATTTTTAATATATGATAAAGTAGACCCGAGGGCCATAGTTTTCACTAGAGGCCTCTCTCTTGAAAATAGCATACGGTGGGTAGACAAATTACTGTTGGGCAATTGATAGAAAAACAAATAATCATGACGATATCCAAGGCAATGATCATGTATATAGGCATCACGTCCAAGACAAGTAGACCGACCCCTGCCTGCATCTACTACAATTACTCCACACATCGACCGCTAACCAGCATGCATCTAGAGTATTAAGTTCATAAAGAACAGAGTAACGCCTTAAGAAAATGACATGATGTAGACAAAGTAAACTCACTCATGAATAAACCCCATATTTTTTACCTTAATAGCAACGATACAATACGTGCCATGTCCCTTACTGTCACTGGGATTGAGCACTGCAAGATCGAACTCATTACAAAGCACCTCTCCCATTGCAAGATAAATCAATCTAGTTGGCCAAACCAAATCAATAGATTGGAGAGAAATACAAAGCTATAATAATCATGCATAAAAGAGTTTAGAGAAAACTCAAATAATACATGGATAATCTGATCATAAACTCACAATTCATTAGATCCCAACAAACACACCGCAAAAAGTCATTACATTGAATGGATCTCCAAGAACATCGAGGAGAACATTGTATTGAAGATCAAAGGAGAGAAGAATCCATCTAGCTACTTGCTATGGACCACCTCCGTGGTCGATTCCCCCTCCGGAAAAGTACGGGCGGAGGCCTCTAGATGGGATCTCACGAGACAAGAACTTGCGGTGGCGGAAAAAGTATTTTGGGTGGCTCTATGATGTCAGGGGAATATTTGAGTATTTATAGAGGTGAAATTAGGTCAAGAGGTGCCATGCGGTGCCCACAAGCCTGCGGGGCGCCCTTCTGGGGCACGCCTCCTGATCTTTTCGCTTCCTTGTGACTCTCCAGGTCTTCTCCCGAACCTTCTAGGGTCTCTTCTCGTCCAGAAAAAAATCAACCCATAGTTTTTTCACCATTTGGACTTTGTTTGATATTGATTTCCTGAAAAAGCCAACAGGAAGCAAAAAACTACAACTGGCACTAGGCACTAAGCTACTAGGTTAGTCCCAAAAAATGATATACAATTGCTTATGAATGTATATAAAACATCCAAGATTGATACTATAATAGCATGGAACAATAAAAAGTTATAGATACATTGGAGACGTATAAGTTATCTACTACACTTGGAGAAATTAAATTCATGAGATACATCACCAAACTTAACACTGACCTTTTCCTTAGCACAATCAATTTCATCATTAACAATATTCAAGAAAGGTCTACCAAATATAAAAGGCAAAAATCATCTTGTGGTGAACCAAGAACTAGAAAATCAGCAGGGTATTTAATCTTACCACACAAGACTTCAACATATCTAACAATCCCAAGCGGTGAAATAGTATCTTTGTGTGCCAGCTTAATAGTGAAGGAAATATGCCCTAGAGGCAATAATAAATTTTTTATTTTTATTTCCTTATTCATGATAAAGGTTTATTATTCATGCTAGAATTTATTGATCAGAAACCTAAATACATGTGTGAATACATAAACAAATACCGTGTCCCTAGTGAGCCTCTACTAGACTAGCTCGTTTCAAAGATGGTTAAGGTTTCCTAACCATAGACATGGGTTTTCATTTGATAACGGGATCACATCATTAGGAGAATGATGTGATGGATAAGAACCATCCGTTAGCTTAGCATAATGATCGTTTAGTTTATTGCTATTGCTTTCTTCATGTC
Source organism: Aegilops bicornis (assembly GCA_021605145.1). NCBI lineage: Eukaryota > Viridiplantae > Streptophyta > Magnoliopsida > Poales > Poaceae > Aegilops > Aegilops bicornis. The sequence continues at coordinate 494,767,650 of CM038672.1, read as the reverse complement.
AAATACTTATTCCTTCGACTATGAGATTATGCAACTCCCGGATACCGGAGGAATGCCTTTGTGCTATGAAACGTCACAACATAACTGGTCGATTATAAAGATGCTCTACAGATATCTCCGAAGGTGTTTGTTGAGTTGGCATAGGTCGAGATTAGGATTTGTCACTTCGAGTATCGGAGAGGTATCTCTAGGCCCTCTCGGTAATACACATCATAAGAAGCCTTGCAAGCAAAGTGACTAATGAGTTAGTTACAGGATGATGTATTACGGAACGAGTAAAGAGACTTTCCGGTAACGAGATTGAACTAGTTACGAAGATACCGACGATCGAATCTCGGGCAAGTAACATACCGATGGACAAAGGGAATAACGTATGTTGTCATAACGGTTCAACCGATAAAGATCTTCATAGAATATGTAGGAGCCAATATGAGCATCCATGTTCCGCTATTGGTTATTGACCAGAGAGGTGTCTCGATCATGTCTACATAGTTCTCGAACCCGTAGGGTCCGCACGCTTAACGTTCAATGACGATTTAGTATTATATGAGTTATGTGATTTGGTGACCGAATGTTGTTCGGAGTCCCGGATGAGATCACACACATGATGAGGAGTCTCGAAATGGTCGAGAGGTAAAGATTCATATATTGGATGATGGTATTCGGACAATGGATACGGAGGGTACCAGGTACATATAGGGTCGTCGGAAAGGAGATTCGGGCACCCCCGGCAAAGATATGGGCCTTATGGGCCAAGTGAGGGAACACACCAGCCCTGGTGCGCCCCTATAGAGGCCAGCCCTATGAGGAGGAGAAGGAAAGAGGGGAGGGCAAGGAAAGTGTGGATTAGGATTCCTACTTCCTCCCCCCCTTTTTCCTTCCCCCTCAGTTATATATGGCAGGGGGGCGCGCGGCTTGGGAGGGACTCCAAGTAGGATGCCTCCTACTTGGGCGCCTCCTATGGCTGCTCCTCCCTCCCTCCCACCTATATATATGAGGAGGGGGGCGCCTAGCACACTACAGACAATTGCCTAGTCGTGTGTGGCGCCTCCCTCCACAGTTTACACCCTCGGTCATATCTTCGCGGTGCTTAGGCGAAGCCCTGCAAGGATCACTTCACCATTACCGTCACCACACCGTCGTGCTAACGAACTCATCTACTACCTCGACGTCTTGCTGGATCAAGAAGGCGAGGGATGTCACCGAGCTGAACATGTTGTCACGCCCAATATGCGACCCTATCCAAAAGGAACTCGACAGTCCCACCAAGGATAGACCCGCATATTGGAACGCTTTTGCAAGGTGGATATCATTATATCAACATTACATAATAGGTGGGGATACATACATAAGGCACAAATGCCACAAGAATACATCAACATCATATACAAGATCAACATCCGACTACAGATGAAACATAAACAGAATCTCAAGCAAACGGCCACCACCTTGCTAGCCGGGCTGCCGACCGGAACCTATCCACGATCGAAGAAGAAGCGGAAGAAGAACTCCAATACAAGCAAACATCGCTCTCACGTCATGATCATCGCATAACCTGTACACTGCAATCGGTGGTGTAGTAATCAGAGCCACGAGGACTCAGCAATCCCATTACCATGGGTATCAAGACTAGCAAAGCTTAAAGGGAGAGGAAGGGGTAAAGTGGTGAGGTTGCAGCAGCGACTAAGCATATATGGTGGCTAACATACGCAAATGAGAGCGAGAAGAGAAACAAAGGAACGGTCGTCAACTAGTAATGATCAAGAAGTGATCATGACTCGTACTTACGTCAGACATAACCCAGAAACCGTGTTCTCCTCTCGATCAACCCCGAAAAGAGACACTCACAGTTACGCTACGGTTGGTGTATTTTAGAAGAGTTTGCTTCAAGTTTACTACAACCGGATATTAACAAATTCCCATCTGCCACATAACCGCGGGCACGACTTTCGAAAGTTCAAACCCTGCAGGGGTGTCCCAACTTAGCCCATGATAAGCTCTCGCGATCAACGAAGGATATTCCTTCTCCCGGGAAGACCCGATCAGTCTTGGAATCGGCTACAAGACATTTCGACAGCAATAAAACAAGACCAGCAAAGCCGCCCGATGCGCCGACAATCCTGATAGGAGCTGCACATATCTCGTTCTCAGGGCAACACCGGATGAGACTAGCTACGAGTAAAACCAGACCTCGAGTTGCTTCGAGGGGGCCCCGCAGGCAGCTCGGTTCAAAGCCAGCACTTAGAGAAGCACTTGACCGGGGGCTAAAATAAAGATGACCCTTGGGCTCCGGAACCCAAGGGAAAAGGGCTAGGTGAGGCAAATGGTAAAACCAATGTTGGGCCTTCTTTGGAGGAGTCTTATTCAAAGCGAACTGTCAAGGGGGTCCCATAAATCACCCGACCGCGTTAGGGACGCAAAATCCGGGAACAGAATACCGATATGACGGAAACTAGGGCGGCAAGAGTGGAACAAAACACCAGGCATAAGGCCGAGCCTTCCACCCTTTACCAAGTATATAGATGCATTAATTAAATAAGATATTTTGTGATATCCCAACAAGTAAACATGTTCCAACAAGGAACAACATCTCCATGTTCCAACAAGGAACAAACTTCATCTTCACCTGCAACTAGCAACGCTATAAGAGGGGCTGAGCAAAGCGGTAACATAGCCAAACAACGGTTTGCTAGGAAGGGTGACAAAGGTTAGAGGCTCGACATGGCAATTAGGTAGGCTTGAAGCAAAGAAGTGATAGGTAGCGCAGCATAGCGAAAGAACGAAACAACTAGCATAGCAATGATAGTAGTGAGATCCAGGGTAGCGGTCATCTTGCCTGAAATCCCGCAAGGAAGAAGAACGAGTCCATGAAGAAGACGAACGGATGAAGCCGAACCAAGCGTAGACGAACGAATCCTCACGATCGCAACGAAACAGGAACTAAACAGAAGAAGCACACAACATAGTAAACACACCACACATATACAAGACATGATGCTCAAACAAGTATGATGCATGACAACACTACATGAAGCTACTCATGGCAAGAGATGATGCAAACAAGAGCAACACATCAAGGCAAGTTTAAATGAGGCCGGGAACAACATAGAACAATTCCGGTAAGTCCTCATATGCAAATTTCGAAATTGGTACAGATCTGAATAAACCTTATGTTCAAGTTGTTAAACAGCAAGTTAAGATGCACCACGATGATCTACACGAAATTCTAGTCAAGTTTCATATAAAGTTCATTTAATTCGGAGCTACGGCCTAGAAGATATGAGCAAAACAAGATAAGCATGGCATTGATGCAAAATGCATTCAAACATCAAGCAAACACTCCCAAAACAAGGATGCAACATGATAATATGAAGCTACATGCAAAATCAAGCAAGTTTCATATAGAGCACACTCAAAACGGAGCAACGGTTCAACACATACACATGAAACAAGTTTAAAGGACAAGCAGTCCAAAACAGCAACTAGGCATGTTGCAAGCACCAAAACACTATGCTACATCATCTCAATGTGCAAACAAAAGGCATAGGCATGATGTACAGGTAAAGCATGACAAAACATGAACACTGAGTAATCTCCAGAAATCACTAGAACATGCTCAAACACACATTGCAAGATTGCAAATAATAACAGTTTCAGACTTTAGCAGAAATAACATCAGGTTGCAATGTTTAGAGCTATCAAACAACATGCTACATGAACTTAACATGGCAAACAAAGGCATGGCGTGATTCTACTAAATGCATAGAACAAAAGTCCCTTACTGACCATCAGCCAAAAAGGACCAGAAAATATGATGGCACCTATGTAAACATGGCAAGTTATATTACAGATTCATACATGGCAGGAACAACAATAAGTAGGCATGTTGGTGAGCTTGAACCACTCACCACAGAGCATTACATGGAATGGAAAGGCAAATCACAGTAAGAAGACATGGCATATAAGACATACATGGCAAGAACAACATCATAGCATACACGGATCAACTACAACAACCTTGGCAAAATTGAATAACATGTACACAACCTGCCAGGAAACATTTTTTAGCAAAAGTAGAGATCGATTGACTCACGCTATGGCACTCCATAATTACAAACAAGGGCACGGATGGATAGAGAATAATCATATGTTCAAAACATCCTTACTGAAGTATCTCAAAATAAGCATGGATCTCTCGGTAGCATCAAGTTAACATGGCATAAAAATATCAGCAGAACAGGGGCTGAAATCAGCAACATCATGAAGCCAAGTTTGCATGCTTGTGCTAGTCACCACAGAGATCACAAAAATACATGTCATACACCCCTGTAAAGATGGCATGGCATATTACAAAACACATGTAGGACTCAAGTTCATAGGATGCACACATCAATCATGGCAAAAATGACAAAAGTGCATGTTCTGATAAGAATCTGAAACTAACATCACATATCACTCTTCTAACAGCATTTCGGGCATCAAGATGAGCTCAAATGAAAATGATGGAATGAGATGAAATGATCTTCTCTTCTAGGCGAACAATTTGACATATTACACGCACGAAACGGTTCTACAGATGCAGAGTTATGACATGATGAATATGGCAAGATAATATGAAAAAAATCTGGGACAGTGGATTTCGGGGGAAAGTCAACCTCTCGGCACGGATTTTGATGCGGCGCGGATCTCGCCGGAGAAGATGCCGGAGAGGAGGAGGACGCCGGAGGCGGGCGGATCCGGGGCGGCCGGAGCTCCCGCGGCCGGATCCAGGAGGAGGAGGGGCGGGGTCGCCGGCAGAGGCGTGGCATGGGAGCCGGAGGCGGGCGAGGCCAGGGCGGAAGCCGAGGTCGGTCGGCTGGGCCGGGCGAAGGGAGGGTGGCGCCGACGAGGCGCCGAGGTTGGCGAGGCGAGGCGGCGGGTAGCGCTGGGAGGCCGGGGAGGTGTGGCCGAGCGGCGGGGAAGGGCGCGGCCACATGGCCGGGGCCGGGCGGAGGCGCTTCAGGCGCGGTGGGCGCGCCGCCCCGGATGGGTTTCTAAGGCGACATGGGCGTGGTCGGGCGGGACAGGTGTCGCAAGGCCGGTTGGAGGAGAGCGGCGGGAGCGGGTCGGACATGTCCGGCGGGACGATGTCCCATGGAGAGGGGGGAATTTTAGGGTTTGTACCGCGATTTTCGGGAGGGGAGCACATATTTATAGGTAGAAGGAGCTAGGAGAGTCCAAATGGGGTGCGGTTTCCGCCCACACGATCGTGATCGAACGACCGAGAGCATGGAGAGGAGTTTGCTGGGTTTTGGGCCACTTGGAAGGGGTGTTGGGCTGCAAAGAGAAGGAGGCTATTACGGTTACCCGGTTAACCGTTGGAGTATCAAACGACCTCCAAATGGCACGAAACTTGACAGGCGGTCTACCGGTGCTATACCAAGGCCGCTTGGCAAACCTCGGGCCATTCCGAGACCGTTTAACACCCGCACACGAAAAGAGGTAAAAGGGGGCGCCGGGAGACATAGGAGTGCCGGATTGCAAAACGGACAACGGGGAAAATGCTCGGATGCATGAGACGAACACGTATGCAAAATGAAATGCACATGATGACATGATATGAAACGCAGATGATGACATGGCAAAATGCAACACGCAAGCACATGACATGGCAAAGACGGCGAATAACTAACGGACACCTGGCGCATCGAATCCGGGGCGTTACACATGTGTAGAACACGGAGGTGCCGTGCGTTCGGTACTTGATCAGTAGGAGCTAGAAGACGTTTGAATACATCAACCACGTTGTCAAACGCTTCCGCTTACGGTCTATGAGGGTACGTAGACACACTCTCCCCCTTGTTTCTATACATCTCCATGGATAGATCATCGCGTGTGCGTAGAATTTTTTTTGTTTTCCATGCAACGTTTCCCAACAGTGGCATCATGAGCCAGGTCTATGCATAGATGACATGCACGACTAGAACACAAAGAGTTGTGGGCGGTGATAGTCATACTAATTACCACCAACGTCTTATTTTGATTCGACGGTATTGTGGGATGAAGCGGCCCAGACCAACCTTACATGTCCTTGTACATGAGACCGGTTCCACCAACAGACATGCAACTAGTTTTGCATAAAGGTGGCTGGCGGGTGTCTGTTTATCCTACTTTAGTTGAATCAAATTTGACTATGGCCGACCCTTTAAGAAGGTTAAAGCAACAAACTTGATGAATCATCATTATGGTTTTATGCGTAGGTAAGAATGGTTCTTGCTAGAAGCCCGTAGCAGCCACGTAAAACTTGCAAAACAAAGTAGAAGACGTCTAACTTGTTTTGAAAGGTATGTTGTGATGTGATATGGTCAAGACATGATATGATAAACGTTAGTATGAGATGATCGTGTTTTTTAAGTTTTCAGCAACTGGCAGGAGCCTTATGGTTGTCTCTTTATTATATGAAATGCAAACGCCATGTAATTGCTTTACTTTATCACTTTGCGTTAGCGATAGTTGTAGAAGCAATAGTTGGCGAGACGACCACGACGGAATGATGGAGATCAAGGTGTCGAGCCGGTGACAACGGGGATCATGAGGATGCTTTGGATATGGAGATCAAAAGCACAAGATGATGATGGCCATATCATGTCACATATTTTGATTGCATGTGATGTTTATCTTTTATGCATCTTATTTTGCTTAGTACGGTGGTAGCATTATAAGATGATCCCTTCACTAAATTTCAAGGTATAAGTGTTCTCCCTGAGTATGCACCGTTGCGACAGTTCGTCGTGTTGAGACACCACGTGATGATCGGGTTTTGTAGACTCTACGTTCAAATACAACGGGTGCAAGACATTTTTGCACATGCGGAATACTTGGGGTTAACTTGACGAGCCTGGCATGTGCAGACATGGCCTTGGAACACTGGAGACCGAAAGGTCGAACGTGAATCATATAGTAGATATGATCAACATAGAGATGTTCACCATTGATGATTACTCCATCTCACGTGATGATCGGACATGGTTTAGTTGATTTGGATCACGTATCACTTATATGACTTGAGGGATGTCTATTTAAGTGGGTGTTCTTAAGTAATTGGATTAATTGAACTTAATTAATCATGAACTTAGTCCTGGTAGTATTTCCAAATTATGTTGTAGATCAATAGCTCGCGTTGAAGCTCCCCTATGTTTTTTGATATGTTCATAGAGAAAACTAAGTTGAAAGATGATAGTAGCAATGATGCGGACTGGGTCCATGATCTGAGGATTATCCTCATTGCTGCACAGAAGAATTATGTCCTTAATGCACCGCTGGGTGACATACCTATTGCAGGAGCAGATGTAGACGTTATGAACGTTTGGCAAGCTCGATATGATGACTACTTAATAGTTTAGAGCACCATGCTTTACGTCTTAGAACCGGAACTTCAAAAATGTTTTGAACGCCACGGAGCATATGGATGTTCCAAGAGCTGAAATTGGGATTTCACACTCATGCCCGTGTTGAGAGGTATGAGACCTTTGACAAGTGCTTTGCCTACAACATGGAGGAGAATAGCTCAGCCAGTGAGCATGTGCTCAGAATGCCTGGGTACTACAATCACTTGAATCGAGTGGGAGTTAATCATCCAGATAAGATAGTGATTGAAAAAGTTCTCTAGTCACTATCACCAAGCTACTAGAACTTCGTGATGAACTATAATATGCAAGGGATGAAGAAAATGATTCCCAAGCTCTTTGCGATACAGAAATCAGCGAAGGTAGAAATCAGGAAAGAGCATCAAGTGTTGATGGTTTACAAGACCACTAGTTTCAAGAAAAAGGGCAACGAAAAGAAAGGAAACTTCAAGAAGAATGGCAAGCAAGTTTACACTCCCGTGAAGAAACCCAAAGCTGGACCCAAGCCTGAAACTGAGTGCTTCTACTGCAAAGGAAATGGTCACTGGAAGCAGAACTGCCCCAAATACTTGGCGGATAAGAAGGATGGCAAAGTGAACAAAGGTATATTTGATATACATGTTACTGATGTGTACTTTACTAGTGTTCGTAGTAGCCCCTGGGTATTTGATACAGGTTCAGTTGCTAAGATTAGTAATTCGAAACAAGATTTGCAGAATGAACAGAGACTAGTTAAGGATGAAGTGATGATGTATGTTGGAAGTAATTCCAAGGTTGATACGATCACCATCGCACACTCCCTCTACCTTCGGGATTAGTGTTGAACCTAAATAAATGTTATTTTGTGTTTGCGTTGAGCATGAATATGACTGGATCATGTTTATTGCAATACGGTTATTCATTTAAGTTAGAGAATAACTGTTGTTATGTTTACATGAACAAAACCTTATATGGTCATACACCCAAAGTGAATGGTTTATTGAATCTCGATCATAGCGATACACATATTCATAATAGTGATGCCAAAAGATGCAAAGTTGATAATGATAGTGCAACATATTTGTGGCACTTCCGTTCAGGTCATATTGGTGTAAAGCGCATGAAGAAACTCCATGCAGATGGACTTTTGGAATCACTTGATTATGAATCATTTGATACTTGCGAACCATGCCTCATGGGCAAGATGACTAAAACTCCGTTCTCCAAAACAGTGGAGCGAGCCAATGACTTATTGGAAATAATACATACCGATGTATGCGGTCCAATGAGTGTTGAGGCACGCGGAAGGTATCGTTATTTTCTGACCTTTACAGATGATTTGAGCAGATATGGGTATATCTACTTGATGAAACACAAGTCTGAAACGTTTGAATAGTTCAAAGAATTTCAGAGTGAAGTGGAGAATCATTGTAACAAGAAAATAAAGTTTCTACGACCTGATCGTGGAGGCGAATATTTGAGTTATCAGTTTGTCATTCATTTAAAACAATGTGGAATAGTTTCACAACTCACGCCACCTGGAACACCACATCGTAATGGTGTGTCCGAACATTGTAACTGTACTTTATTAGATATGGTGCGATCTATGATGTCTCTTACCGATTTACCAGTATCGTTTTGGGGTTGTGCATTAAAGACAACTACATTCACATTAAATAGGGCACTGTCTAAATCCGTTGAGACGACACGGTATGAACTATGGTTTGGCGAGAAACCTAAGCTATCGTTTCGTACAGTTTGGGGTTGCGACACTTATGTCAAAAGGCTTCAGCTTGATAAGCTCGAACCCAAATCGGAGAAGTGCGTCTTCATAGGATACCCTAAGGAATCAATTGGGTACACCTTCTACCACAGATCCAAAGGAAAGATCTTTGTTGCCAAGAATGGAATCTTTCTAGAGAAGGAGTTTCTCTCGAAAGAAGTGAGTGGGAGGAAAGTAGAACTTGATGAGGTAATTGTACCTTCTCTCGAATTGGAAAGTAGCTCATCACAGAAAACCGTTCCCGTGATACCTACACCAACAAGAGAGGAAGCTAATGATAATGATCATGAAACTTCAGATCAAGTTACTACCGAACCTCGTAGGTCAACCAAAGCACGTTCCGCCCCAGAGTGGTACGGTAATCCTGTTCTGGAAGTCATGTTACTAGACCATGATGAACCTACAAACTATTAGGAAGCGATGATGAGCCCAGATTCCGCAAAATGGCTTGAGGCCATGAAATCTGAGATAGGATCCATCTATGAGAACAAAGTATGGACTTTGGTTGACTTTCCCGATGATCGGCAAGCCATAGAGAATAAATGGATCTTGAAGAGGAAGACAGATGCTGATAGTAGTGTTACTATCTACAAAGCTAGACCTGTCGAAAAAGGTTTTTGACAAGTTCAAGGTTTGACTACGATGAGATTTTCTCACTCATAGCGATGCTTAAAGTCTATCCGAATCGTGTTAGCAATTGCCACATTTTATGAAAATGGAAAATGGATGTCAAAACTGCATTCCTTAATGGATTTCTTAAAGAAGAGTTGTATATGATGCTATAGGTGCTAACTAAGTGTGCAAACTCCAGCGATCCATCTATGGACTGTTGCAAGCATCTCGGAGTTGGAATATATGCTTTGATAAGGTGATCAAAGCATATGGTTGTATACAAAATTGTGGTGAAGCCTGTATTTACAAGAAAGTGAGTGGGAGCACTGCAGCCTTTCTGATAAGTATATATGAATGACATATTGTTGATCGGAAATGATTTATAATTTTCTAGAAAGCATAAAGGAGTGTTTGAAAGGAGTTTTTCAAAGAAATACCTCAGTGAAGCTACTTACATATTGGGCATCAAGATCTATAGAGATAGATCAAGACGCTTGATAAGACTTTCGATGAGTACATACCTTGATAAGATTTTGAAGGAGTTCAAAATGGATCAGTCAAAGAAGGAGTTCTTGCCTGAGTTATGAGGTATGAAGTTGAGTAAGACTCAAAACCCGACCATGGCAGAAGATAGAGAGAGAATGAAAGTCATTCCCTATGCCTCAGCCATAGGTTCTATAAAGTATGCCACGCTGTATACCTGACTTATTGTGTACCTTGCCATGAGTTTGGCAAAGGGGTACAATAGTGATCCCGGAGTAGATCACTGGACATCGGTCAAAATTATCCTTAGAAGACTAAGGAGATATTTCTCGGTTATGGAGGTGATAAAGAGTTCGTCATAAAGAGTTACGTCAATGCAAGCTTTGACACCGATCTGGATGGCTCTGAGTCTCAATCTGGATACATATTGAAAGTGGGAGAAATTAGCTAGAGTATCTCTGTGCAAAGCATTGTAGACATAGAAATTTGCAAAATACATACGGATATGAATGAGGCAGACCCGTTGACTAAACTTCTCTCACAAGCAAAACATGATCACACCTTAGTACTCTTTGGGTGTTAATCACATAGCGATGTGAACTAGATTATTAACTCTAGTAAACCCTTTGGGTATTGATCACATGATGATGTGAACTATGGGTGTTAAGTGATACGTCTCCAACGTATCTATAATTTTTGATGGTTCCATGCTATTATATTATCTGTTTTGGATGTTTAATGGGCTTTAATATGCTCTTTTATATTATTATTTTGGGAATAACCTATTAACCGAAGGCCCATGTCGGCGTTCTGGGAACGGGGGTCCCCAGACTTGCCTGCCTGCGGCCATGGCGTGGCTGTGCTAGCAGGCCTGTACGGCCCATCATCATCAACAAGGCATTCAAGACCCTCGCGAGGGGCCAAGCCTCGTGAAGCGGACGACGCAAGACCTCCTCAGGAGCGGCCTCGCCAGGCAGGCCCGCGAGGGGTAGAGAGATCAAGGCAAGGCAAACCTCGCGAGGTTCTCGTGACGTGAGCCGTGATGATCGAGGCCAGGCGGGCGCCAGGCGGGCGCCAGCGTGCAGTGTCCTTGTTTCCCCTTTGGTGCTAAGGAGGCAAGCGCAGGCGCGGAGTACCGAGGCATCAATCAAATGTTTCCATATCGGTGCAACGAGACCAAGACAACCAAGACGAGAAGACGGAGGTCACCCTGGAGCCCAAGATGGCGTCACCACCAGAGCCTTTTGCAGGCGAAGACCGCTTTTGTCAGGATAAGCTGTACTAGTTGTCCCCTTTCAAATTGGCCGTTGTTGGCTCCCTTCCCGCTCAATATTTGGGGAGAGGACCAGGGCCTATATAAGTAGAACTAGCCACCACCGTAGGGGATAACTCATTCAGAGGCATCTCACCTAATCCTTAGCCACACATCGAGCACAAGAACACCTCAACCTCAGGAGACTATTCTTCCCATGTACTGTTCATCATCAGCCTAAGAGGCAATCCACCACCACCACACTAGAGTAGGGTATTACACCATAATGGTGGCCCGAACTAGTATAAATCTTGTGTCCCTTGTGTTGTGAGTTCGTCGAGTTCGTTCTTGAGATCTTAGCTAGTTAGGACGTGGATCGGTAAGGAGGAAATCTTCGCGTGCACTCCAGTGTTCGAACCTTGAGGGTTTTGCCAAAACCCGTGATCCGACATTTGGCGCGGCAGGTAGGGGTGCGCCGGAGCCTCTTTCCCACCAGTTGATCCGCCAGCGCTCTGCGGTTCCGATGTGCGGCGACCCGAGGGCTGACGCCGACCCCTGGGCAGCCTGGCCCGCCCGGGCGGCGCCGCCTGCCCAGGAAGACCTCAACCTCGCGCTCCAGGCGGCACGGGCGCCACCTAATGTTGTTGGGCGCGGGCGGCGCGGCGAAGCGCCATCCACCCTTACTCCACGCCAAGCGCGAGCCGCTGCAAGGGCCGCTAGCCACGCCGCAGCGACGGCGCCACACACCCGGCGGGAGTAGGCGAACATGCGGGCCGCACTCACGGTGGCACGGGAGCTGCTGCGGTGCCAACTGATGGAGAGCGGTCGGGATGCGCTGCTGGAACACATCGCCGAGCTGCTGGACGTAGCGGCCACGGGAGCGCCACCCTTCTTCTATCAGCTCACGCCCCAGTCGGCGGCCGGGTCCCACGGTGGGCCTCGCCGCGCCCGTGTGCTCCCGGGCGCATCCGGGGGCCTCGTCGACATCAAAATGACCCATGGTGGGGGGTGCCTTGCCGCGCCCGCACCACCCCAGATGGGTGCGGGCACAGGTGTTGCCGCGTACGGCCCCACCGGAGCACCGCCCTACCATCCTCAGGATAGCATGATAGGCCGAGCAACATGGAGCGTGGGGCACTTCGGCAAGGTCTTCGGGGCAGCGGCCTCGATGGCCTATGTGCCCCGCATGATGGACCAGGAGTACACGCCGGAGGACGACCCTGGCTTGTTCCTCGGGCCAGGTTGGGAGGAGGAGGCGTTAGGAGCCGAAGCCTTCCAGGAGCCGCCAGAGAGCCCCGCCAACCGCACTGTCAACAACAGACACATGGGACCACTAATTCCTCAGGAGCAAGTTTACACTAACCATGGGTCGCAGGGGGATCAGGTCATCACAGCGGCTGGCGGCCCCAGCTCAGCGACCTCCCTTCCGTCAGGGGGATCGCGCTGGGGGCTGCAGGAGAGGGGTCGGGAGCCAGATCCCTCCTTGCGTCGCACGGAGCAAGCCCCCCCCCCCCCCGTAGGTAGGCCCTCTGATGGGGAGGTGCTAAAAAGCCTACCCTCGACAGAGGACCCGGGGTCGCCGAGGTTGCCGCTAGCGTCCCCTTTGTCCCTTTGGTGGCGTCCTGGTTTCCGGTCATCCCCAACGGTGATCGAGGGAGGCGCAAGGTGGGGCCCTCGTCGGGCGATATGAAGTAAGGCTCACGCCTATGAAGATCGCCACCCGTGACACTCTCACGTAATAATGAGTGGGGCTGTACACGCCCCGGAGTCTCCGGAGAGCCGCCCTCGGGCCTCGGGGGCTCCCTCCCACACACTAGTGGCAGCACTTAGCTCTGCGCTGGTGAGAAGACTTGAAGACAATAAGACTAGACTAGGTGCCGGACGCGACCATTTGCTTTTGATATCTTTTCTGTAGCCTTGCCTTCTGGATCTGGATTTAAGTTGAAATTGATTTTTTATCGATGCGCGTGGGGGGTGCCTTTTCTCGTTCAAGCGATTTCTTGCCTCTGTCTCTTGCCTTGTTGAGGGAGTCCTGGACTAGGGGGTGTCCGGATAGCCGAACTATCATCTTTGGCAGGACTCCTAGACTATGAAGATACAAGATTGAAGACATCGTCCCGTGTCCGGATAGGACTTTCCTTGGCGTGGAAGGCAAGCTCGGCGATACGGATATGTAGATTTCCTACCATTGTAACCGACTCAGGTAACCCTAACCCTATTCGGTGTCTATATAAACCGAAGGGTTTTAGTCCGTAGGACGGACAACAATCATACCATAGGCTAGCTTCTAGGGTTTAGCCTCTCTGATCTCGTGGTAGATCTACTCTTGTACTACCCATATCATCAATTTTAATCAAGCAGGAGTAGGGTATTACCTCCATCGAGAGGGCCCGAACCTGGGTAAAAACATCGTGTCCCTTGTCTCCTGTTACCATCCGCCTAGACGCACAGTTCGGGACCCCCTACCCGAGATCCGCCGGTTTTGACACCGACACTTGTTCTGAAGCTCGCGCTCGCTGCCTCCCCCTCGCGGGCCCCTCACGAGCGGGGCTGCGCGTGGCACGTGCGCCGTGTGCGCTGGTCGGTGCTAGATCCTCGCGAGGTCCTCTGGGCGGATCAGAAGACCCTTCAGGTGCTCTGCGACAACTCATGACCTTACAATCCAGTTCAGGGCCTGCCTCAGCTAAGTTAAGCCGCAACGGCAAAACTTGCCGCCAGACTCATGGATCCACTAAGGCGCACACTCCGCTTGGCATATAAGAGTAAAATTGCGATTTGTTAACATGAGGGGCTCCCCCTCTTAAAATGCTCTCACAATCTTTAGGGGCCACGCCCAAGTTTTTGCATACAGGGTAAAACAGTAAGGCAACATGGGATCAGCCAGATATGTCGCTCGCCGTGTCCTCCACGTCATCTTCAGATGCACCGCTCGCGTCTCTGGCACCATCGTTGGTGTCGCCTCCATCGACGCCGGCATCGCCGTCGTCAACCACGTCGCCTTCATCTACAGCGACCACCATTACGTCGTCTTCAGAAGCGAAGGCTCTGACCAGCGCATCCATGTTGTCCTCCACCCACCGCGCCAGGTCGCCACGGATGGCCTGCGGTATGGGGGAAATGGCGGCGTCGAAGTTGAAGTCGGGGAAGGTGTTCCGGAGATGGCTGAAGACACGAGAGAATGCGCGCCCGATCAAACCCCGGCTTCTCTCTTCCACAAGCTGGCGAGCTCTATCAGACCGGGCTTCCAGGCGCGTCACCACATCGACAAAGAAGTGAAGGTGACTGGCATAGTCGTTTGAGTGTGGGTGCGGAGCATTCTCGTCACAGACGTGGCCAGCGCTGTGTTGGCCCTGATCCTGAGGTCCTGGAGCATGGGGGCGTGTTCATGCTCAAGCGTCCGCCGCAGAAGCACTTCCTCCCTATTCTGCCGTGAAACAGACTCGGCGTCATCAACCCGCTTCCAGGAGAGAGTAGCTCGGCACGGGCGGAGGCCAACTCCGCCTGCACTATGACCAGGGCGGCCGCCGTAGCCTCGTCGCGCCTCTCTACTTCAGCTAGCTTGGGCCTGAGGGCTGCGGCCCTACCTACGTCCTCCGTCCCCACAAGCTTCAACCTCAAGTCATACCTACCCTCAAGAACCGCGCGAGCCTCGGCCACCCGGCGATCAACCTCCTCCTGAGCTCTGGCCTCGCACGCATCGATGATGTCCTCCGCTTGGGCGACCTGGCGCTCCCTCGTCTCCAGCCACTGTAGCTCGAGGCTGCGTTCCACAGCTTCCAACACCATCGCCTCCTCAAGCTTCCGAATCTCCTCCTCCTCGGCGGGTGCCCCCTCATTGACGCAAGGGCGCCTTTGCGCGCCTCCACCTGCTGCTCCAGGGACGCGCTCCAAACCTGGAGCTCCCACGCGTGCTTCTCTGCGGCCTCACGACGGCGGTTGGCCTCGCGAGCCTCCTCCAAAGCTCGGGAGCAAGCTTCACGGGAAACCTTGAGGGACGCCTCGGCCTTCGCATTATCCAGATCGCACTGGTAACGGTCAAGGTTGATGGCCACCTTCAGCTTACGTCGTTCCTCCGCTAGCCGAAGACCCTCGGCCTTGAGGCGCACGTCGACATCCGCGCGTTCACCACCGAGTCGGTTCATCGTGCCCATCGCCTCCTGGAAGAGCTCATGACGAAGAACGCTCCGCCCGCGCTCGAACTCAAGCGCACGACTCATCTCGTCCTCCACCGCGGGGGCCGTGGGTGAAGCCGGGAGTGGTGCACCACCTCTCTATAGGGGGCTGGGGCCTGGCGCTGCCCCAGGCGCCAGCCGGACCTCGCGAGGGGCCCTAACCAGCCGGGGCCCGCTGCCCGAAGAGGAGCCGGAGATCAAAGCCAGACAGTTGTTGTCCATGACCAGAGGAGGGGCCCTGGGCATGCCCGCCAAGCTCCATGCCAGACTGTGGAGGAAGGACGACGAGACTGCAGATTCAAAGAGCCACGAGAGGCAAACGCACTTCTCCAACCGACCCTGCTCCAGTGACAGCATGCAGGCTCGGGGCGCCCAAGGCCAGCGAGGGAGTCGAGGAAAGAGGAGGCTGATCCTCAGGAGACACAGCGGCCCTGACGGAAGGGGTCCTGAAGAGCCAACGTCAGGGAGGAAAACAGCAACCACGAAATCATAAGGTGCAGTACTTACTCGTCAACGGCGATGTACTTTTGTCGCTTCAACGGCCCGAAGATACCGCTGCTGCTCGGGGATTCTTTCCTCTTGAGGAGCTCCTCGAAGTCCATGCAAAGCCGACCGAAGCGCTGGACGTGGCGGCCGGCACGGGGTGTAGCCGGAGAAGTGCTCGAGGGGACAACTTCAGGGGTGCCGGGCTGCGGAGAGCAATCAGGCGCCGTCTCACCGCAACCTCCCGAGGCCTCCGGAGCTTCAGCCTCAGGAGTCGTGTGTTGCACCGTCTCAGCGACTGACACCAAGGGGGAAGAATCATGAGTTCCTGAGGATGACGCCCCAGGAGCCCCAGGCGGCATCTGCACCTCGGCACCCGAGCCGCCAGTCTCTGGTGGTGTTCGTCCCCTGCATCCGCATTCAGGGCGAGCTCGGCGCCAGCGACGAAGAAGGTAACCACGTTGACAGGGTTCTCGCGAGGCCCCACTACGCCGACTGGACGCAGCCCCCACTCATCGAAGGAAGGCATGTGCTCCACAAATTCTGCCTTGTTCCTGCAGCAGTACAACAGACAGCTCCTCCCGGGCATGTCGTCCGGCGATGCGACACCCATCAGGACCTCAAGCACAGTTTGCCGCATCTCAAGAGGAAGCCCATACTCCTGAAGTCTCATATGATCTGGCTATTGAGCAAGGCCCACATCGGGCGAGAATGGTGCTGGAGCGGAGCGACTCGGCGCCTGACGAACTCCTTCACCACCATGGGCATGGTCACGTCGCTGTCTTTCAGCCTCTTTAGCCTGTGCCAGACAGGGACAAGACAGGGGCTCGCAAGCTTCTCATGGCCCCAACCAGGGTTGGGAACGGTGGGCGCCGATGAAGAATGGAGCAGAGGGCTGAGCTCTTCGGCATTGACAAACACCCACCATGTCCGAAACTCGCTCGCAGATGGAGGAAGCTCGAAGTCGATCCCCGCGTCTGCCGTCGCAGCCACAGCCTGGAAGCTCACGCACCCCGAGCTCTACCGGGGATCCATCAAGTGCAATGAGAAGAAGTGGCGAAGAAGGGCCACGGAAGGGGCAATGCCCACCTTGACCTCACAAACAAAGGCAAAGACGGCAAGAAGAGTCACAGATTGGGGGTCGAGATGCAGCATGTGGATCTGGTAATGCTCAAGCACTGCATTGAAAAAGGCGGAGAAAGGGGGGACCAGGCTAGCCCAAAGAGCATCGATGAAGATTGGGACTTCGGTGGCTGCCCGGTCAATGCGAGCACGAGACGCCGGCCAAGCCGCCGTCTTCCCCCACTCATTGAAACTGGAGGCGAGCATGGGGTGCACCTTGCCCAAGGCCGCAGGTTTTTGGGGCCCGCGGCGCTCCGTACTTCACCTTTGGCTTTGCCTCGAAGCCAAGCCCGAGCGTGCCTTGGGCCCGGGGCTACTGTCGGTGTTCTGGGAACGGGGGTCCCTAGACTTGCCTGCCTATGGCCCACGGCGTGGCTGTGCTAGCAGGCCTGTACGACCCATCTTCATCAACAAGGCATTCAAGACCCTCGCGAGGGGCCAAGCCTCGCGAGGCGGACGACGCAAGATGTCCTCAGGAGCGGCCTCACCAGGCAGGCTCGCCAGGGGCGGAGAGATCAAGGCAAGGCAAACCTCGCGAGGTTCTCGTGACGTGAGCCGTGACGATCGAGGCTAGGCGGGCGCCAGCGCGCGCAGTGTCCTTGTTTCCCCTTTGGTGCTAAGGAGGCAAGCGCAGGCGCGGAGTACCAAGGCATCAAGCAAAGGTTTCCATATCGGTGCAACGAGACGAAGACCAGCAGGACGGCAAGACGGAGGTCACCATGGAGCCCAAGACGGCGTCACCGCCAGAGCCTTTTGCAGGCGAAGACCTCTTTTGTCAGGATAAGCTGTACTACCTATCCCCTTTCAAATTGGCCGTTGTTGTCTCCCTTCCCGCTCAATATTTGGGGAGAGGACCAAGGCCTATATAAGTAGAACTAGCCACTGTAGGGGATAACTCATTCGGAGGCATCTCACCTAATCGTTAGCCACACACCAAGCACAAGAACACCTCAACCTCAGGAGGCTGTTCTTCCGCCTGTACTGTTCATCATCAGCCCAAGAGGCAATCCACCACCACCACACTGGAGTAGGGTATTACACCACAATGGTGGCCCGAACCAATGTAAATCTTGTGTCCCTTGTGTTGTGAGTTTGTCGAGTTCGTTCTTGAGATCTTAGCTAGTTAGGATGTGGATCGGTAGGGAGGAAATCTTCGCGCGCACCTCAGTGTTCGAACCTTGAGGGTTTTGTCGGAACCCATGATCCGACAACCCAGTTCAAATTGCTGTTTTTTGCCTATTTCAGTGTTTCGCAGAAAAGGAATATCAAACGGAATCCAAACGAAACGAAACCTTCGTGAGGTTCTTTCTTGGAACAAACGCAATCCAGGAGACTTGGAGTGGAAGTCAGAGACGCAACGAGGCGGCCACGAGGCAGGAGGGCGCGCCCTGGGGGGGTGGTAGGCGTGCTCCCCACCCTCGTGAGGCCCTCGTAGCTCCACCGACCTACTACTTTTGCCTATATATACTCTTATACCCTGAAAACATCCAGGAGAGCCACGAAACCACTTTTCCACCGCCCAACCTTACATGCACCGTGAGATCCCATCTTGGGGCCTTTTCCGGCAATCTACCGGAGGGGGATTCGATCACGGAGGGCTTCTACATCAACACCATAGCCTCTACGATGATGTGTGAGTAGTTTACCACGAACCTTCGGGTCCATAGATATTAGCTAGATGGCTTATTCTCTCTCTTTGGTTCTCAATACAAAGTTCTCCTCGACGTTCTTGGAGATCTATCCGATGTAATACTCTTTTGCAGTGTGTTTGCCAAGATCCGATGAATTATGGGTTTATGAACTTGATTATCTATGAATATTATTTGGTTCTTCTTTGAATTCTTATATGCATGATTTGATATCTTTGCAAGTCTCTTCGAATTATCAGTTTAGTTTGGCCTACTAGATTGATCTTTCTTGCAATGGGAGAAGTGCTTAGCTTCGGGATCAATCTTGCGGTGCTCGATCCCAGTGACAGAAAGGGAACCGTCATGTATTATATTGTTGCCATCGAGGATAAAAAGGTGGGGTTCATATGATATTGCTTGAGTTTATCCCTCTACATCATGTCATCTTGCCTAATGCGTTACTCCGTTCTTATGAACTTAATACTCTAGATGCATGCTGGATAGCGGTCGATGTGTGGAGTAATAGTAGTAGATGCAGAATCGTTTCGGTCTACTTAACACGGACGTGATGCCTATATTCATGATCATTGCCTTAGATATCATCATAACTATGCGCTTTTCTATCAATTGCTTGGCAGTAATTTGTTCACCCACCGTAATACATACTATCATGAGAGAAGCAACTATTGAAACCTATGGCCCCCGGGTCTACTTTACATCATATAAGTTTCCAATCTACAATTCTAGTTTACTATTTACTTTGCAATCTTTATTTTCCAATCTATACTACAAAAATACCAAAAATATTTATCTTATTATCTTTATCAGATCTTACTTTTGCAAGTGGCCGCAAAGGGATTGACAACCCTTTTATTGCGTTGGTTGCAAGGTTCTTGTTTGTTTGTGCAGGTACTAGGTGACTCGCATGTAGTCTCCTACTGGATTGATACCTTGGTTCTCAAAAACTGAGGGAAATACTTACGCTACTTTGCTGCATCACTCTTTCCTCTTCAAGAGAAAACCAATGCATGCTCAAGAGGTAGCAAGAAAGATTTCTAGTGTCGTTGCCAGGGAGATCTACGCTCAAGTCAAGACATACCAAGTACCCATCACAAACTCTTATCCCTCACATTACATTATTTGCCATTTGCCTCTCGTTTTCTCTCCCCCACTTCACCATGCCGTTTTATTCGCCCTTTTTTGTTCGCCTCTTTTCGCTTGCTTCTTGTTTGCTTGTGTTTTGGATTGATTGTTTGTCACGATGGCTCAAGATAATACTAAATTGTGTGACTTTTCCAATACCAACAATAATGATTTTATTAGCACTCCGATTGCTCCTACTACCGATGCTGAATCTTGTGAAATCAATACCGCTTTGTTGAATCTTGTTATGAAAGATCAATTTTCTGGCCTTCCTAGTGAAGATGCCGCTACACATCTAAACAACTTCGTTTATTTGTGTGATATGCAAAAGGAGAAAGATGTGGATAATGATATTGTTAAATTGAATCTATTTCCGTTTTCGCTTAGAGATCGTGCTAAAACTTGGTTCTCTTCTTTGCCTAAAAATAGTATTGATTCATGGAATAAGTGCGAAGATGCTTTTATCTCTATGTATTTTCCTCCCGCTAAGATCATCTCTCTTAGAAACGATATTATGAATTATAAGCAACTTGAGCATGAGCATGTTGCACAAGCTTGGGAGAGGATGAAATTAATGACACGTAATTGCCCTACACATGGTTTGAATTTATGGATGATTATACAAAAAAATTATGCTGGATTGAATTTTGCTTCTAGAAATCTTTTAGATTCGGCCACGGGAGGCACTTTTATGGAAATCACTTTAGGAGAAGCTACTAAACTCCTAGAAAATATTATGGTTAATTATTCTCAGTGGCACACCGAAAGATCCACTGGTAAAAAAGTTCATGTTATTGAAGAGATTAATGTTTTGAGTGGAAAGATGGATGAACTTATGAAATTGTTTGCTAATAAGAGTGTTTTCTCTGATCCTAATGATATGCCTTTGTCCACTTTGATTTAGAATAATAATGAATCTATGGGTGTGAATTTTGTTGGTAGGAACAATTTTGGTAACAACGCGTATAGAGGAAATTTTAATTCTAGGCTGTTTCCTAGTAATTCCTCTAATAATTATGGTAATTCCTACAATAACTCTTATGGAAATTTTAATAAGATGCCCTCTGATTTTGAGACTAGTGTTAAAGAATTTATGAATTCGCAAAAGAATTTCAATGCTTTGCTTGAATAAAAATTGCCTAAGATTGATGAGTTGGCTAGGAACGTGGATAGAATTTCTCTTGATGTTGATTCTTTGGAACCTAGATCTATCCCACCTAAGCATGATATCAATTAGTCTCTCAAAGCCATGAGAATTTCCTTGATGAGTGCAAAGAAAGAACCGCTAGGATGCGTGCTAAAAAAGATTGCTTTGTGAAAGCGTGTTCTTCTAGTTTTCATGATAATAATGATGAAGATCTAAAAGTGATTGATGTGTCTCCTATTAAATCTTTGTTTTCCAATATGAATCTTGATAAAGATGGGACTGGAGATGAGTCAACTTTAGTTAAAAGGCGTCCCAATGATTTGGAGTTTCTAGATTTTGATGCAAAAATTGGTAAAAGTGGGATTGACGAGGTCAAAACTTTACATAGCAATGAACCCACTATTTTGGATTTCAAGGAATTTAATTATGATAGTTGTTCTTTGATAGATTGTATTTCCTTGTTGCAATCCGGGTTAAATTCTCCTCATGCTTATGATCAAAATAAAGCTTTTACCAAACATATCATTGATGCTTTAATGCAATCTATGAAGAAAAGCTTGAATTAGAAGTCTCTATCCCTAGAAAACTTTATGATGAGTGGGAACCTACTATTAAAATTAAGATTAAAGATTATGAATGCTTTTCTTTATGTGATTTGGGTGCTAGTGTTTCCATGATTCCAAAAACTTTGTGTGATGTGTTAGGTTTTCGTGAATTTGATGATTGTTCTTTAAATTTGCACCTTGCGGATTCCACCATTAAGAAACCTATGGGTAGGATTAATGTTGTTCTTATTGTTGCAAATAGGAATTATGTGCCCGTAGATTTCATTGTTCTTGATATAGATTTCAATCCTACATGTCCTATTATTCTTGGTAGACCTTTCCTTAGAACGCAATTATTGATATGAAAGAAGGAAATATTAGATTCCAATTTCCATTAAGGAAAGGCATGGAACACTTTCCTAGGAAGACAATTAAATTACCTTATGAATCAATTACGATAGCCACTTATGGATTGCATACCAAAGATGACAATACCTAGATCTATTCTTGTTTTTATGCCTAGTTAGGGGCGTTAAACGATAGCGCTTGTTGGGAGGCAGCCCAATTTTATTTTTGTTCCTTGCTTTTTGTTCCTGTTTAGTAATAAATAACTCATCTAGCCTCTATTTATATGTTGTTTTATGTTTTAATTAGTGTTTGTGCCAAGTAGAACATTTGGGAAGACTTGGGTGAAGTCTTTGCGATCTTGCTGAAACAAACAAAAACTTTAGCGCTCACGACAATAGATGCCATTTTTTTACTGGAGAGTGATTTTAGGTTGATTATTTTTGCAGATGATTAATAGACAAATTCCCCACGTCCACCAATTTATTTCAGAATTTTTGGATTTACATAAGTATACGTTTGATACAAATTGCTACAGACTGTTCTGTTTTTAATAGATTCTGTTTTTCGTGTGTTGTTTGCTTATTTTGATGAATCTATGGCTAGTATTGGGGGGTATGAACCATAGAGAAGTTGTAATACAGTAGGTTTAACACCAATATAAATAAAAAATGAGTTAATTACAGTACCTTAAGGTGGTGATTTGTTTTCTTATACTAACGGAGCTCATGAGATTTTCTGTTTGAGTTTTGTGTTGTGAAGTTTTCAAGTTTTTGGGTAAAGATTTGATGGATTTTTGAATAAGGAGTGGCAAGAGCCTAAGCTTGGGGATGCATTTCCCAAGGTAAAATTCAAGGACAACCAAAAGCCTAAACTTGGGGATGCCGCGGAAGGCATCCCCTCTTTCGTCTTCGTCTATCGGTAACTTTACTTGAGGCTATATTTTTGTCGGTGTACTAGAGTAGGGGTACCTTAGTATCCCGAACTTGTGCACGGGCAGTTGCAGCCCTCCGCGGCAAGGCTTACCTGGTGTCCGCTAAGGTCCTCCGTGGTTCCTTTGGAGCCATTCAAGAACAAAGTATTCAAGCCAAGGAGACAAGGCCCGACAAGAGGAGCTTGTCGGGAAGGCCACCCAAGGCACCTAGGAGACAAGGCCCCGGCAAGAGGAGCTTGCCGGGAAGGCCCGGTGAGCGACAAGCTTCCGGATGCGACAAGACAACAACCGCGGCAAGGCGCTTTGCCGCGCAGACCACCACTGTACTGCGCTTCCAAAGACGCTCCACTAACGTGTCGCCTGGGACCTTTCCAGCGCCACAGGTGAGGTCAGGCGGCCAGCGAAGCGCGGTGGCAAGCGGTGCGTGGCAAGATTGCCATCGTGGCAAGCGGTGGCGCCCCTGACGGTCCCTGTTTGCACTGTTAGGGCGACGTAGACGGGCATTTAATGCCTTTGTCCCCTGCCGTCAGGGTTAGGTATGAAACACTGTACACTGTACAAGTAGCTGTACCAACCACTCCTTTTCCATTCTTACCCTTGTCTACGTTGCCACCGCCGGAGACCCCTTGAGCATATAAAAGGAGGCCCATGCGCAACGAGCGTGGGGGGTTCGAAAGGTTCGACACTCACGCCGGTCTCGTTAGCAGCTTGTGTGTCTGTAGCACTCAGCGCTCTGAGCAAGAACTCAATACACTCGAGACACGCAGCAAGAGGAGTGTTATCTCTCCGGAGAGCTCCGGCTGGGTAAACCTCTCGTGTGCTTCGCCTCGATCTGCTCTTCGTGCGACCTCCGCTCCCCGCCGAACCGAAAGGGGCTCGGTCCGCCGGTCCCATAGGTGTTCGTGGGCCAGATCAGCCTGCCCCGACATCTTTGGCGCGCCAGGTAGGGGCGTCGAGATTGTGTGAACCTGAGTCGGCGTCCACGCGAGCTAGATCTTCATCATCTTTATCGACATGCCACCGAAGAAGAAGGCTTCGGCGGCAGATGTTCCATCCGCGTCGAACCCACCGCCACCGGAGCAAACGGGTGGTGGGGTAGACGCCGGCGGAAGAATGGACGTCGACGGGGGAGTCCACGGTGCTGCCAAGTCCAAGGACAAGGCTGCGCAAACCTCGGCGTCCGTACATGCACCGCGCCCGTCTCAGGAGGCGCGAGACCGACAGCGTCATGGCATTCACAACGCCATACGCTCGTTGGACCAAGATCGAGCTGGTGGATCTCGGGATGGTCAAGACCAGCATGCACGCCAACATGCAGGCGCGAGCGAGGCGTGGTCGCCTGGACGGGATACTGCTCCTTCTAACATAGTTAGAAGTCCGAGCATATCCCGCTCCTCGCGCCGTTCGCCACCGCCACCCACCACTCCAGCAGAAGCTTTGGCGAGAGAACAACTGCTCCTAGATTACCCTCCAACAGCCGACAAGGTCGATGAATGGAGGGCCACCATCCAGAGTCTCATCGGCTTTGCCAACAGCGACGCTCCGCGGCAGCCGAGTGCATCGCTGCCGCGCAGACTGCCGAACACGAGCCGGTGGCGATTTAAACCGTGGGGGTGCAACCACCATGCACTCTCCGCTCAAGGCCAAGATCGCCAACTCGCCGGATCCACCTCGACAGCCGACTCCACCGCATCATCGGATCCACGAGCTTCGCGATCAGCGCCAAGTTCTTCACGAACGACAAAGAAGAAGATGCTCGAACTCGCATCGAGCGCCAAGAGAAGCGGCGTCAATCCGACAAGCCGCTGGGCCCTCTGTCGACATGCATGCGCCAGAGGAACCAGCGACGGTCAGACGCGTAGGTTGCCCTGCTCACTCGTGAGCTGCGGCAAGTCCAAGGCCCGGCAAGAAGAATTTCAAACCAGACGCAGAGAGAAGTACGACGGCAAGACGCATCCGTCGGAGTTCCTCAAAGATCTACACCATCACGGTGCAAGCTGCCGGGGGGCGAGACGACAAGATCCTTGCCAACTACTTCCCGCTGGTGCTCAAGCCCAATGTCAGATCCTGGCTCATGCACTTGCCGGACAACTCCATATCCTCTTGGGTAGATCTATGCCATCAGTTTGTCGGCGCCTTTACGGGCGGCCACAAGCCCCATGGCCAAGAAAGCGACCTTCATCTGCTCGGCCAGAAGGAAGGAGAGCCCCTGCGCAAGTACATTCAGAGATTCAGCCGCGTACAACAAAACATCCCAGATGTCCACCGCCATGTAATCAGCGTTCCATCGGGACAAAGTGCGAAACCGCAGGATGCGGGAGGAGATGGCGATGTGCAAGATCGAAGACGTCGATGAGCTATATGCCTGGCCGACAAGTGTGCACGTCTTGAGGAAGGAGGAGACTTCCGGAGAGAATCTCAAGCGGGAGGATCTGATAGTGAGGAGACCACCCCGGCAAAGAAGAACCGGCGGCGGAGCAACAGGAAGAAGAAAGGCAAAGATGTGCTAGTTGTTGAGCAGTCCGACAACGGAGGCGGCGCCAAGAAAGCCAAAGCTGGTAGCTCCGGCAAGGAGGTTGCCGCTGGCGCCAATCGCCAAGTTGTGGCGGCCGACAAGCAGGTGACGGCTCCAACAAACAAGATTGCAAGATCCACCATACCAAGGGCCATGACCTCCAGAGCTGCAAGAAGGTCGAGTAGCTTGTCGAGCAGCAGAAGGCTGAATACGAACGACGCGACAAGGAGATGGCCTAGGAAGGTGCTGGAGGAGCTAGCAAGAAACGTCCCCGAGGAGGACGCCGCAGCAAGGCCAAGCAGCGGCAAGGAGACAGACCTCCCCGCGGCCGCGACAAGGATGAAGACGGCAGCGATGATGAAGACATGGATGATGACGAGACCGATGAGCAGGAGTTCCAGAAAGCCACGAGGTCATGTGCGTTGACGGCGGTGCTTCTGCAGATACTTCACACCGCCAACTCAAGCAAAGGATGCGGGAAGTCAATGCGGCGTAACCATTCGCCGAGTCACGCAAGCCTCGAAATGGTCCTAAGACGCCTATCATCTTTGATATTGAGGACCACCCTGATCGCATAACTGCGGTCGGGTGCTTGCTGATGTTGGTTTCACCAACTATCCGCAACCTCAAGGTCACTAAGATGCTAGTTGACGGCGGGGCCGGCTTGAACCTGATCTCCTCCGCGGTGCTCTAGAAACTCCAAATCCATGATGGCGAGCTCGAAGAGACCGGCACATTCCAAGGAATCAATCCGGGAAGGAGCAAGCCGAAGGGAAAGATCACGTTGCCGGTGACATTTGGCAGCGAGTTGAACTTAAGGACTGAGAGGGTCACTTTTGACGTTGCTGACTTTCCATTGCCTTACAATGGGATACTTGGCCGTCAAAGACTCGCCAAATTCATGGCAGCCTCTCACTATGCATACAACATCTTTGAAGATGCCAGCCCGATAAGTGTCATCTCCGCCCTGGCGACAAGAAGGATGCTCTTATCTGCACCGACAAGATCTACCGGGAAGCGGACTGCAGCAGATTGCAAGCCACTTGCTGCTGAAGCTCCCGGGGGGAAGAAGAAGATCAAGTCCGGCAAGAGCTCTGATGCCCACTCCGGCAAGCGCACCTCTTCGGAGTGCTGCGCTACCGTCGAGGATGCACCATCGAGCTCCACCGGCAAGTGTAAGAAGACGATGGCAGCTCCACCAGAGACCAAGAAGGTGTCCGCCAAGGAGGACGGCACCGGTGGTACCTTCACCATCGGTGCCACTCTCGACCCTAAATAGGAAGGCGCGCCGTTGCTTTCCTCAAGGGCTTAACGTTGACGTGTTTGCGTGGCAACCGTCTGACATCCCCGGTCTTCCCTGGAAAGTAATTGAGCACCATCTTGCCGTTTGTCCTCATGCGTGGCCCGTCAAGCAGAAGGTCAGGAAACAGGCAGTGGAGCGCCAAGAGTTCATTGCAGAAGAAATCAAGAAATTGGAAGCAGCAGGCCTTGTTAGAGGAGTGCTCCGTCCTACGTGGTTGGCCAATCCTGTAGTTGTACGCAAGGCTAACGGGAAATGGAGGCTTTGTATCGACTTTATCGATGTCAATAAAGCTTGTCCCAAAGACCCATTTCCCTTGCCGCGCATCGACCAGATTGTTGACTCCACGGCCGGATGTGATTTGCTTTCATTTACGGATGCATACTCGAGGATATCATCAGATCTTCATGGCGTAAGAGGATGAGGAGAAGACCGCATTCATCACCCCATGTGGCACATACTGTTTTGTACGGATGCCCTTCGGATTAAAGAATGCTGGTTCAACATTTGCAAGAGTAGTCCATGACGCTTTTGAGCCGCAGATGCACAGAAATGTGGAAGCCTACATGGATGACATAGTGGTCAAAAGCAAGGACAAGGCGACTCTGATTGAAGATTTAGACGAAACCTTTGCAAATCTGCGCAAGGTCAACCTCAAGCTCAACCCTGAGAAGTGTGTGTTTGGAGTCCCTTCCGACAAGCTTCTCGGGTTCTTCGTGTCTCAGCGGGGAATTGAAGCCAATCCCGCCAAGATCAAGGCCATTGAGCAGATTGAAGCACCAAAGCGCGTCAAGGATGTACGAAGACTTGCCGGTTGCGTGCTGCTCTCAGCAGGTTTATCTCTAGGTCTGCTGGCGCATACGCCATTTTTCAAAATCTTGAAAAGGCAGGTCCAATGAAATGGACTCGAAGCGGAGGCTGCGCTGCAGGACTTGAAGAGATACCTATCCTCCACTCCAACACTTGTCGCACCTAGGCCACAAGAGAAGTTGCTGTTGTATATAGCGGCAACCAATCAAGTGGTTAGTGCTGCGTTAGTAGCGGAGAGGGGGGCGGATGATGAGCTAGCAACCATGACAGATGCATCCAGCAACAAGCAGGGGGCTTCACCGGCAAGCTCTGGTCCCGACAAGGATGGATCTACGCAGACGCATGAGAAGATGCATAAAAGAATGGTGCAGCGCCCAGTTTACTTTGTCAGTTCCCTCCTGCAGGGGGCTAGGTCAAGGTACTCTGGTGTGCAGAAATTTCTTTTCGGCCTCCTCATGGCCTCGAGAAAGCTGCGCCATTACTTCCAGGCACATGAGATCACAGTCGTCACTCGTTTTCCGCTGAAGAGGATGCTGCAAAATCCAGAGGCAACATGCAGGATTGTCGAGTGGAGCCTTTGGGCTGTCAAGCTTTGGCCTCAAGTTTGAGAGCACTTCAACTATCCAAAGCAGAGCATTGGCGGAGTTCATAGCAGAATGGACGCCAACACAAGATGAAGAAATTCCAGAAACGAGCATCCCCGTCAAGGAGGCAAGCAAAGAGAGGCTGATGTACTTTGATGGCGCCTTCTCGCTGCAAAGGCGCCCGGTCTTGGGCGTGCTACTTGTTGCACCCACCGGAGAGCACCTCAAGTACGTAGTCCAGATGCACTTTCCCAAGGAGCAAGCAACAAACAATACTGCAGAGTATGAAGGTTTGCTTGCCGGTATCAGGATCGTAGTGGACCTTGGGATCAAGAAGCTCATTGTCAGGGGTGACTCACAACTTGTCATCCGCCAAGTGAACAAGAGTTATCAGAGTTCGTTGATGGAAGCTTATGTTGATGAAGTGATAAAGCTAGAAGAGCACTTTGACGGCCTACAGATGGAATATATTCCAAGAGCTCAGAACGACATTGCTGATGGCCTGTCAAAGTGCGCCACACTTAAGTTACCTGTGGAACCAGGGATCTTTGTGCTCAAGCTGACTCAACCGTCTGTAACACCATCAAACGGACAGAGCAACAAGAGGAAGTTAATTTCTGGTGACTATTTTCCGGCAGAGCTCCCCGAAGCCACTGCCAAGAAGGTCCCCAAGATCAACACCAACAATGCTGAGGAGCAGTCTGCTCCGACAAGCCCTAGGGTTTGTTTCGTTGAAGCAGACGCTCCCGACAAGTTTTGCTCCGGCAAGCTTGCCGGGGAACGTCAAGCTCCGGTTGAGCCGCAGGTTCTCGCCGTAGAAGCGGATGTTCCCGCAGCAGCAGATGTGCCTTTAGTCCTTGTTGTCGAGCCGCAAGCTCCAGCATGGGCACAACAGATTGTCCTTTTCCTTGACAGGAGAACTTCCCAAGAGCAAGAAGAAGCGGAAAGAGTAGCCCGGCAGTCAAGTATGTATCGGTTTGTCAACAGACACTGCATGTAAGAAGACTCAACGGTGTGAAATTGAAGTGTATTCACCGGAAGACGAACAAAAGCTGTTGGCAGAGATACATGGAGGCATATGTGGTCACCACATTGGCGCCAGAGCACTTGCCGCAAGCAAAGCGTTAAAGCAAGGTTTCTTTGGCCGACAGCCCTCCGTGATGCAATCGCACAAGTAACCAAGTGTGAAGCGTGCGGTTCCATTCCAAGCGAGATACAACAGCTAGCTCAAGCTCTCCAGATGATCCCTTTATCCTGGCCATTTTCGGTATGGGGCTCGACATCTCGGCCCCTTTCCCCGAAGTTGTCGGGGGCTTTGAGTACTTGTACGTTGCAATCGACAAGTTCACAAAGTGGCCGGAAGTGGAGGCAGTGAGGAAGGTGACAGCACAGTCAGCAGTCAAGTTCTTTAGGTCGATTGTTTGCCGTTTCGGAATTCCTAACATGATCATCACCGACAACGACACGCAATTCACGAGCCGCACCTTCATGCAGTACGTCCAAGATCTTGGCGCCAAGGTCTGCTTTACTTCTGTTGCTCATCCGAGAAGTAACGGTCAAGCGGAGAGGGCGAATGCTGAAGTGTTGCGCGGGCTCAAGACCAGAACTTTCGACAGGCTGCACAAGTGCGGAAGAAACTGGATTGAGGAGCTGCCGGTGGTTCTTTGGTCGATCAGACGACGCCAAATCGAGCCATCGCCGGACACCTTTCGCTCTAGTCTATGGAGCAGAGGCAGTTCTCCCCACAGAACTCGTATACGGATCACCTCGAGTGCTCGCTTATGATGAGCTTGAGCAAGAGCAGTTGCGACAAGATGATGCGCTGCTCCTTTAGGAGGATCGTCTTCAGGCTGCTGTATGAGCTGCTCAATACCAGCAAGCTTTGCGCCGCTACCATAGCCGCAAAGTTAATGCCAGAAGTCTCGAGGAAGGCGACCTTGTTCTTGGCGCTGCTCAGTCCGCCAAGAATTCCAACAAGTTGACGCCAAAGTGGGAAGGCCCTTACCGGGTGAAATGAGTCACTAGGCTCAAGGCGCTGTATGCCTTGAGACCGAAGATGGCATTCGGTGAGCATCTCCTGGAACATTGAGCATCTTCGTATGTTTTACCCTTAGGGCGTGGTTGCCGGAACCTGTTCCGGCAACCACCTTTTGTACAAGTCTTGCCGCTGTTGCATGTAATCCTTTGTACAAAGCCGGGCGCAGACCCCGTGCATAAGTAAAGCTAATGTGCTTCGCACATCTTGTCAATTTCATGCTTTTTACTTCTATTTTGCATGCGTTATCTGACACTTTGTGCAGCACCTACCCCCGGTAAGCAATAACGAGCCATAAGGCTCCATATCTTTATTTTCTCTTCTTTCTCTTTCTCAAAGAAAGGAAGGTTCCCTCGCACACAAGTTTGCCAGGGGGAAAGGAGAAGATAATGGTGTGGACCAAGCATCGCTCAAGGAAGTCTAGCCTTACCGGGAAGCAAACGACAGAAAAGCTAAGTTGCTAAAGTTTGAGCGATCAGTTTTAAAAATTTTAAGTTATCTTCCTCGAACGACCGTACTTTGTATGGAAAACACATGCGCGGAGGAACCGACCAGTAGCTAGTTGCGCCTTACTTTGTTTCGAGTCCGCTCAACAACTTAAGTGGGCTGCGACTAGTTGCGACAAGGTTACTTTGTCGGAAGCGGCACCGCCAAGAGTTACTCGACGTCCCTTTTCAAGACTTCATGACCCATGCCTACTGTGTGCCGACAAGTTCCCTAAAAGCGAGGGCAAAAACATACAAAGGAAGGAACCAAGTAAAGGAAGTAACATAGCAATTGCTACGAAATAGAGTTATATTACAGGATAGCTTGTCGCAGCTCTAATAGATTGTTCTCATAACATGACCAGCAGCGGCAAGAAAAAGAGAAAGCGGCGGCCTAATCTACGCGATCGCCCTCAACCCTCCGGATCCCGCTCACCTGTCCCACGATGGAGTGCGACAAGGTCTTGAGCGCCCACATCAGCATCCGGGCGGCAAAGACTTGAGGACGTTGGTGAGGTTGAGGCCTGGATTGCGGAAGGCCACCTTCATCAAGCACCTTCGAAGAGCTCAGCAGATCTGGCGCGACTCCTCGGCCAGCTGCTTTGGGACTTCTTCCCGGAGTCGCTGGAGGGCCGTCACCACGCCCTTGAAGAACAAGCTGAGCTTGGCGCTGGGTTGGAGGTGCTCAGCGGAGGAATATGCAAGATCCACCATCCCCAGCTGCGCCAGCTCCCTGTCGATGTCTGCAGCAACATCCACGAGACCCTCGTCGGCCTTGATCTTCTCCTTCAAGGCCACCTCCGCTCCTCGGCGCTGGCCCAAATACCGAGTCAAAATAGTTAGCTTCAACTCAAGATCTGCGTTGGAGTCCTTGGCGGTGCTGAGCTCCTTGCTCCTCTCGGCGAGACGGCCCCGCAGCTCGCCAAGAGTGTATGCGTCCTTCTCGCGCTCATGCTTGAGTGCAGCAAGCTCCTCGCCGCTCTCCTTGAGATTGGCCTCCAGCTGCATCACCTTCGTCTCCAGCTCCTTCTTGGCGGCCTCGGTAGCTGCGGCAGCATCCTTTGCTTCCTTGAGGGCCCCGCCAAATGTTTGCTCGTGCGTGTCTAGATCCTCCTCATGGCTGTCAAGATAAACCTTCCTCTGCGCCAATTCGCCTTCCTGCGCAGATAGCTTCTTGGCGGCAAGCCGCTGTTGCTCCTCAGCTTCAGCCTTCTCGAGGAGGAAGGCTTTGCGCTCCTCGGCGAGTTGCTCCCGCTCCTCTGCCAAGGCCCGGAGAGCTTCCTGGTTGAGACCCCGGAGCTCCTCCGCGCGCTTCTCGATGTCTGCTCCCGCCTTCGCGACAAGCGCTTCCCGGGATTCCAGCTTGGCTTGTCGGGCGCGGTAGAGCGACAGCAGCTTCCGCATTGCTCCTCCACGAGACTTCGCCGCTGCTGCTTGGCGCGTCAACGGCTGTCGATCAATGAGGCGAGCAGCTCTTCATCAAAAGTTTCTCCTTCGCCGGCGCCTCGAGCTCGACGCCCATGGGAGCTTGATGAAGAAGCCATCGCCGACCTTCAAATAGGCGCGGGCTCGGGCTCTTGAGCCAGACGCTGCCTGCCGGCGGAGGATCGTGATCGTCGGTGTAGCGCCCGGCGCTCCTACGGCCTCAGGGCCGTCAGTGCGATCGCTGGACCCCTCGCTAGCTTCTGTGGCGGCAGCTTTGGTGGCCTCTTCGCCGGCGGGTTCGTCAGCGCCAGCTTCTCCTCCGATGGCAGCGGCGTCGTCAGTATTGCCGCGCGCGTCCTCCTCGCCGGCGGCCTCGGTCTCCATTGGCTCTGTGGCGAATGGATCTGACAACCGGAAAATGAAGAAAAGTCAAGCAAATATTCAAAAAGAAAATTAGAAGAAGAAGAACACAAGGGAAGTTTTCAGGCAAGAGGATTACCTGTGCTAGGGTCTGCAGTCATGGTCTCCGCCTTGAGATCGCTGGTCTTGTCCCTTCTTGGGAGAACTGCCCCTTGCCGGAGAAGTCCCCTTGCGGAGAACGGCTCCCTTGCCGGGGAATCCTCCCTTGGCGGTGTAGTCGGCAGAAGGCATGTCGAGAGCGGCTTGTGGCACTCTGGCAAGGCTGCTCTGCTCCTACACAAATCAGCCAATGATATCAAGAAAGAAAGGGCACCATGCACGCCGAACAGCAAGAAGCAAACCATATACTTACGTTGGGGGCTGCGCTGGGGGCTACTTTGAGGAAGAGTTGCCGCGTCTGGCAAGGTGGTCTCGGACGCGCCTCCTGCTGTCGCGGTGGGTTCGTCCTCGATGACAACCACCGGGGCCTTGGCTCTCTCCGACACTCTCTGGGCTAGCGTCCTAAAAAGGAATGGGTTCAGAGTGAAGCAAATCAGATACAAGACAAAGCAACAAGCCGAAGAACTACAAATGCTGCAAAGAATCTTACTCTTCTTCTTCCTCGTCGGAGCTGAGCGCGGAGAGATAAAATTCTGGCCCGCCTCCAGTATGACGAGGCGGAGGAGTGGTTTCCCTTGGCCGCTTGGCGGGAGCGGAAGCGGTGGTCTACGAGGGCCCCGCTCCAGTTGCCGCGGCGGCGTGAGGTGCTCCCGCGGCAACAGTGCTTGCCGCGTGGAGCTGCCGCGCGCCGTGGCGGTTGTTAGTCTGCCCGCCGCTTCCGCCACGCTCTCCGGCCTTGCGAAGACGCCTTCTTGGTGGAGCTGGGGGCTCGCTCGCTGCAAACTGTTTGAAGGTGGTGAGGAGGCGCCTCGGGCTCGCTCGATTCAGCTTCAGGCTCGGCAAGCTCCTCCTCGCCGGCAAACTCCCTTCGCTCGACAAGGCTTGCCGCCTCTGCTGCCTCTGCCTCCTCCATGGTGAATCCGAACTCGCCCACGGTAGCGGTTGCTACCGCTTCTTCCAGCCTGGTGGCGATGCGTTGCATCTCATCATCGGTGGTGTCGCGGGTGAGGCCCCTCTGTTCATCGGGGCGGACCGGCATTTCTACCAGATCACAAAGAACCGCCAGACGACGTCATCTGCAGGCTCTTGCCAAGTTGGGACAATTCCATGCGAAGTCGCACAACGGCATCATTGCACGGATGCGGTCAAGCGAGGAATTGTTGCACGCGTGAACGACACCCTCGGCAACCTAAACATTTACGGATGATCAGGATCGGGCTTGAACAGCTCCAAGAGCATCGCGTCAAGTTCCAAGACGGTGAAGTTGAAGTTGTGGCCTGGGCGCAGCCTCATGATATCTGCCCGTTCACGAAACTCCCGGCGGGTCTCCTCCTCTCCTGCAAAGGGAAGCGTCGCGGCGAAGAAAGTCTACGCAACCGGTGCCTCTGATGAGCCCGGCAAGCCCGAGGCGCAGGATCCGGTGACGGCAATCTTCGCCTAGTGTCTTCGGTGCCACGTTGCTCCAATCGTTGCCGCGCACTATTGGGGTTTGGCGTTAGGCGGTAAATGGCTGCGGGTTCTCCTCGACAATCCAGCACCAATCTGCCCTCCACTCCTCCCACTTGCTGCGAAGCTCTCCCTCCAGATAAGCTTCCTTCTTGCCGATCCTCGAAATCCAAGCGATTCCTCCGGCAAGAGGCTCCCCTCTCTCAACTCGGGGTATAAAGAAGTGGCGGAAAAGGGCTACGTTTGGATGGACTCCGACAAAGTTTTCGCAGAGATGTGCGAAAACTGTCATGGTCAGAACAGCATTGGGGGTGAAATCAAGGAGGCGGAACCCGTAGGTGTTCATGATGTCACAGAAAAACTCAGAGAAAGGCGGGTAGAGCCCACAGTAGAAGAAGAGCGCGAAGAAGGGATATCCACTCGGAGCTAGTTCTGAAGCAGCAGCTGGAAGTACCTTCGTGCGCGGATGCGCTCGCGTCTCCGTCGACAAGAAGAGGTAGTAGTTCTCCCTCAGCTCCCTCGCGGCAAGCTGGGGGGGGGGGGAAGATTGCCCGCTCCTTTTGCAGCGCCGCGAGCCGCTGCGCCTTGGCCGACTTCACGGCCTTCCCCTTGACGGCTTTCGGAGCCATGGCGGAGGCGGTGGAAGAGATCGACGGCGTTGGTGATGCTAGTGGCGATGAAGTGAGCGCTCTCTTCAGCCTTGGGAAGAAGGGGGGAGCAGCGGTGGTTTTTCGAGATTGGACAACAACTGGCGAGATGGGCGGACTGCCCCTGTTTCCCCTGCTTATAAAGAGGGAGGGGGCGGACGTTCCTCTTTTCCGAATAAAGAAACCCCCCACGATCTCGCCCACGATCTCTCACACGACGCCGCATTCGACGTGTGCTGTTCGTGGAGGGCGTGGTGGGTCCGGGGTGAATTACGGCGTAACCCAGGCCGCATGTGCCCGTGCCCTGTTTTGGGCCTGTCCCAACAGCGCTCGGCACCGTGTGTGGCCCAGGCCCGGGGGCTCCTGTAGGTGTACTAGAGTAGGGGTACCTTAGTATCCCGAACTTGTGCACGGGCAGTTGCAGCCCTCCGCGGCAAGGCTTACCGGGTGTCTGCCATGGTCCTCCGTGGTTCCTTTGGAGCCATTCAAGAACAAAGTATTCAAGCCTAGGAGACAAGGCCCCGGCAAGAGGAGCTTGCCGGGAAGGCCACCCAAGGCACCTAGGAGACAAGGCCCCGGCAAGAGGAGCTTGCCGGGAAGGCCCGTGAGCGACAAGCTTCTCGACGCGACAAGACAACAACCGCGGCAAAGGCGCTTGCCGCGGCAGACCACCACTCAGTACCAAGGCTTCCAAAGACGTCCCACTAACGTGTCTCCACAGGACCTTCCAGCGTGGCGGAGAGGCCGTGGCGGCCAGCCGGAGGCCTGGTGGCAAGCGGCGCGTGGCAAGATTGCCATCGTGTGGCAAGCGGTGGCGCCCGACGGTCCCTGTTTGCCTTTGTTAGGGCTACGTAGACGGGCATTTAATGCCTTTGTCCCCTGCCGTCAGGGTTAGGTATGAAACACTGTACACTGTACAAGTAGCTGTACCAACCACTCATTTTCCATTTTTACCCTTGTCTACGTTGCCACCTGTCGGAGACCCCTTGAGCATATAAAAGGAGGCCCATGCGCAACGTAGAGGGGGGTTCGAAAGGTTCGACACTCACGCTCGGTCTCGTTAGCAGCTTGTGTGTACTGTAGCACTCAGCGCTCCTGAGCAAGAACTCAATACACTCAGACACGCAGCAGTAGGAGTGTTATCTCTCCGGAGAGCTCCGAAGCTGGGTAAACCTCTCGTGTGCTTCGCCTCGATCTGCTCTTCGTGCGACCTCCGCTCCCCGCCGAACCGAAAGGGGCTCGGTCCGCCGGTCCCATAGGTGTTCGTGGGCCAGATCAGCCTGCCCCGACAATTTTTATTCACCACATGATATGTGTTTTGCTTGGAGCGTCTTGTATGATTTGAGTCATTGCTTTTTAGTTTACCACAATAATCCTTTATGTACACACCTTTTGGGAGAGACACACATGAATCGAAATTTATTAGAATACTCTATGTGCTTCACTTATATCTTTTGAGCTAGATAATTTTGCTCTAGTGCTTTACTTATACCTTTGTAGAGCACGGTGGTGGTTTTTTTTATAGAAATTATTGATCTCTCATGCTTCACTTATATTATTTTGAGAGCCTTTTAGAACATCATGGTAATTTTATTTGGCTATAAAATTAGTCCTAATATGATAGGCATCCAAGATGGGTATAATAAAAACTTTCATATATAGTGCATTAAATACTATGAGAAGTTTGATACTTGATAGTTGTTTTGAGATATAAAGGTGGTAATATTAGAGTCGTGCTACTTGGGTAATTGTGGAATTGAGAGATACTTATTTTGAGGTTTACAAGTCCCGTATCATGCACGTATGGTAAACGTTGAGTGACAAATTTCAAGCATGAGGTGTTCTTTGATTGCTTTCCTTATGAGTGGCGGTCGGGGAGGAGCGATGGTCTTTTCCTACCAATCTATCCCCCTAAGAGCATGCGCGTAGTGCTTGCTTTTGATGTCTTGTAGATTTTTGCAATAAGTATGTGAGTTCTTTATGACTAATGTTGAGTCCATGGATTATGCGCACTCTCACCCTTCCATCATTGCTAGCCTCTTCGGTACTGTGCATTGCCCTTTCTCACCTCAAGAGTTGGTGCAAACTTTGTCGGTGCATCCAAACCCCGTGATATGATATGCTCTATCACACATAAGCCTCCTTATATCTTCCTCAAAACAGCCACTATACCTACCTATTATGGCATTTCCATAGCCATTCTGAGATATATTGCCATACAACTTTCCACCGTTCCGTTTATTATGACACACTCCATCATTGTCATATTGCTTTGCGTGATCATGTAGTTGACATCGTATTTGTGGCAAATCCACCTTCACAATTCATTCATACATGTCACTCTTGATTCATTGCACGTCCCGGTACACCGCCGGAGGCATTCACATAGAGTCATATTTTGTTCTAAGTATCGAGTTGTAATTCTTGAGTTGTAAGTAAATAAAAGTGTGATGATTTTCATTATTAGAGCATTGTCCCATGCGAGGAAAGGATGATGGAGACTATGATTCCCCCACAAGTCGGGATGAGACTCCGGACGAAAAAATAAAAAAAAGAGGCCATAAAAAAAGAAGGCCCCCAAAAAAATGAGAGAAAAAGAGAGAAGGGGCAATGTTACTATCCCTTTTCCACACTTGTGCTTCAAAGTAGCACCATGATCTTCATGATAGAGAGTCTCTAATTTTGTTACTTTCATATACTAGTGGGAATTTTTCATGATAGAACTTGGCTTGTATATTCCAATGATGGGCTTCCTCAAAATGTCCTAGGTCTTCGTGAGCAAGAAAGTTCGATGCACACCCACTTAGTTTCTTTGGTTGAGCTTTCATATATTTATAGCTCAAGTGCATCCGTTGCATGGCAATCCCTACTCCTCGCATTGATATCAATTGATGGGCATCTCCATAGCCCGTTGATTAGCCGCGTCAATGTGAGACTTTGTTCTTTTTTAGTCTTCTCACACAACCTCCATCATCATATTCTATTCCACCCATAGTGTTATGTCCATGGCTCGTGCTCATATATTGCGTTAAAGTTGAAAAAGTTTGAAAAGGCTAAGTATGAAACAATTGCTTGGCTTGTCATCGGGGTTGTGCATGATGGCAGCTTTTTGTGTGACGAAAATGAAGCATGGCCAAACTATATGATTTTGTAGGGATAAGCTTTCTTTGGCTATGTTATTTTGATAAGACATAATTGTTTGGTTAGCATGCTTGAAGTATTATTATTTTTATGTCAATATTAAACTTTTGTCTAGAATCTTTTGGATCTAAACATTCATGCCACAATAAAGATAATTACATTGAAAATTATGCTAGGTAGCAATCCACATCAAAAATTCTATTTTTATCATTTACCTACTCGAGGACGAGCAGGAATTAAGCTTGGGGATGCTTGATACGTCTCCAACGTATCTATATTTTTTTATTGTTCCATGCTATTATATTATCTGTTTGGATGTTTAATGGGCTTTAATATGCTCTTTTATATTATTTTTTGGGACTAATATATTACCCGAAGGCCCAGTGCAAATTGCTGTTTTTTTTTTCCTATTTTAGTATTTCACAGAAAAGGAATATCAAACGGAATGAAACCTTCGCGAGGATCTTTCTTGGAACAAACGCAATCCAGGAGACTTGGAGTGGAAGTCAGAGACGCAAGAAGGCGGGCACGAGGCAGGATGGCGCGCCCTGGGGGGTAGGCGCGCCCCCACCCTCGTGGACCCCTCGTAGCTCCACCGACCAACTTCTTTCGCCTATATATACTCTTATACCCTGAAAACATCTAGGAGAGCCACGAAACCACTTTCCCACCGCCGCAACCTTCTGTACTCGTAAGATCCCATCTTGGGGCCTTTTCCAAAGAATTCACCGAGGGGGGATTCGATCAAATGAGGGCTTCTACATCAACACCATAGCCTCTCCGATGATGTGTGAGTAGTTTACCACAGACCTTCGGGTCCATAGATATTAGTTAGATGGTTTCTTCTCTCTCTTTGGTTCTCAATACAAAGTTCTCCTCGATGTTCTTGGAGATCTATCCGACGTAATACTCTTTTGCGGTGTGTTTGCCGAGATCCGATGAGTTGTGGGTTTATGAACTTGATTATCTATGAATATTATTTGGTTCTTCTCTGAATTCTTATATGCTTGATTTGATATCTTTGCAAGTCTCTTCGAATTATCGTTTTAGTTTTGCCTACTAGATTGATCTTTCTTGCAATGGGAGAAGTGCTTAGCTTTGGGTTCAATCTTGCGGTGCTCGATCCCAGTGACAGAAAGGGAACCGACACGTATAGTATTATTGCCATCGAGGATAAAAAGATGGTGTTTATATCATATTGCTTGAGTTTATCCCTCTACATCATGTCAACTTGCCCAATGCGTTACTCCGTTCTTATGAACTTAATACTCTAGATGCATGCTGGATAGCGGTCGATGTGTGGAGTAATAGTAGTAGATGCAGAATCGTTTGGGTCTACTTGACACGGACGTGATGCCTATATTCATGATCATTGCATTAGATATCATCATAACTATGCGCTTTTCTATCAATTGCTCGGCAGTAATCTGTTCACCCACCATAATACATGCTATCATGAGAGAAGCCACTAGTGAAACCTATGGCCCCCGGATCTACTTTACATCATATATATTTCCAATCTACAATTCTAGTTTACTATTTACTTTGCAATCTTTATTTTCCAATGTATACAACAAAAATACCAAAAATATTTATCTTATTATCTTTATCAAATCTCACTTTTGCAAGTGGCCATGAAGGGATTGACAACCCCTTTATCGCGTTGGTTGCAAGGTCCTTGATTGTTTGTGCAGGTACTAGGTGACTCACGTGTAGTCTCCTACTGGATTGATACCTTGGTTCTCAAAAATTGAGGGAAATACTTACGCTACTTTGCTGCATCACCCTTTCCTCTTCAAGGGAAAACCAACGCATGCTCAAGTAAAGATGTGAATTATTTGTGTTAAATCACATGGCGATGTGAACTAGATTATTGACTCTAGTGCAAGTGGGAAACTGAAGGAAATATGCCCTAGAGGCAATAATAAAGTTATTTTTTTATATTTCCTTATATCATGGTAAATGTTTATTATTCATGCTAGAATTGTATTAACCGGAAACTTGATACATGTGTGGATACATAGACAAAACACAGTGTCCCTAGTAAGTCTCTACTAGACTAGCTCGTTAATCAAAGATGGTTAAGTTTCCTAACCATAGACATGTGTTGTCATATGATGAACGGGATCACATCATTAGGAGAATGATGTGATGGACAAGAACCATCCGTTAGCTTAGCATAATGGTTGTTAAGTTTTATTGCTATTGCTTTCTTCATGACTTATACATATTCCTTTGACTATGATATTATGCAACTCCCGGATACCGGAGGAATACCTTGTGTGCTATCAAACATCGCAACGTAACTGGGTGATTATAAAGATGCTCTACAGGTATCTCCAAAGGTGTTTGTTGGGTTGGCATATATCGAGATTAGGATTTGTCACTCCGAGTATCGGAGAGGTTTCTCTGGGCCCTCTCGGTAATGCACATCATAATAAGCCTTGCAAGCAATGTAACTAATGAGTTAGTTACGGGATGATGCATTACGAAACGAGTAAAGAGACTTGCCGCTAATGAGACTGAGCTAGGTGAAGATACCGACGATCAAATCTCGGGCAAGTAACATACCGATGACAAAGGGAATAACGTATGTTGTCATTGCGGTTTGACAAATAAAGACCTTCGTAGAATATGTAGGAACCAATATGAGCATCCAGGTTCTGCTATTGTTTATTGACCAGAGATATGTCTGGTCATGTCTACATAGTTCTCGAAACCGTAGGATCCGCACGCTTAACGTTTGATGACGATTTGTATTATGAGTTATGTGTTTTTGGTGACCGATGATTGTGCGGAGTCCCGGATGAGATCACGGACATGACGAGGAGTCTTGAAATGGTCGAGAGATAAAGATTGATATATTGTACGATGATATTCAGACACTGGAATGGTTTCAGAATGGTTCGGGTATATTTTGGAGTACCGAGGGGTTACCAGAACAGCCCGAGGAATTATTGGGCCTACATGGGCCATAGGGGAGAGGGGAGTGTCGGTGTCAAAACCGGCGGATCTCGGGTAGGGGGTCCCGAACTGCCCGTCTAAGGTTGATGGTAATAGGAGACAGGGGACACGATGTTTTCCCAGGTTCGGGCCCTCTCTATGGAGGTAATACCCTACTTCCTGCTTGATTGATCTTGATGAATATGAGTATTACAAGAGTTGATCTACCACGAGATCGTAGTGGCTAAACCCTAGAGGCCTAGCCTATATGACTATGGTAATGAATATATCCTCTCCGGACTAAGTCCTCCGGTTTATATAGACACCGGGAGGATCTAGGGTTACACAAGGTCGGTTACAAAGAAAGGAATCTACATATTTGGTCGCCAAGCTTGCCTTCCACGCCAAGGAGAGTCCCATCCGGACACGGGTGCAGTCTTCGGTCTTCGTATCTTCACAGCCCATCAGTCCGGCCCACGGCTAACAGGCCGGATGCTCGAGGACCCCTTAGTCCAGGACTCCCTCAGTAGCCCCTGAACCTGGCTTCAATGACAAGGTATCCGGCGCGTAGATCTGTCTTTGGCACTGCAAGGCGGGTTCCTCCTTCCGAACTCCAAGATAGTCTTCAGACGTATTGAACGTGTCCGGACCTGTAACACACACACTACACACAACCGCAGAGAGAATATAATATTCCAAGAGTCCAATCCGCTGACAACTTTTTGTAACATGACATCACATCTGCCCGGTCATTACTTCGAACTGTTTTTCGTTCGCCACTCCACGTTTCAAGACGCGGTTGCCATTGGCATGTCTTGTCAAAGCAGAGATCGTGTCCCCTTATTGCAAGATTCTCATCAATACAGGCGTGGGTAACCCAACTGTGCCGTTTACACGACCTTTGGGAATGGGTGAGTTTTAAGGCAAGTGGGGAGGCGTTCAATATTCTCGGCCTTTATAAGGAGACAAGGATTCCCCTTCTTCACCCA
This sequence comes from Aegilops bicornis, assembly GCA_021605145.1. Lineage (NCBI taxonomy): Eukaryota > Viridiplantae > Streptophyta > Magnoliopsida > Poales > Poaceae > Aegilops > Aegilops bicornis. The sequence goes on along the minus strand of CM038672.1, from coordinate 494,725,798 downwards.
CGCCTTTTCTTCCTCTCTATCCTTCCATTCTCGAGCTCGAGCGCCCAAGTTCCCATCTTCTCCATCTCCAGGAAGCACTCAATCATGTCCAGATCTGGAGGCCAAGGCAAGTGGATGGTCTCCTCCGTCAAGGAGAAGGACATCACCCAGCTCCGGGCGGCGGGGTACCTGGCGAAAGGAATCGCCCACCGTCTGCCCACCAAGGGGCAAGTCATCCCCACCTCGAAGCCTACTGAGAGGGTAGTTTTCCTCTCTCACTTTTTCCGTGGATTGGGGTTTCCACTTCACCCCTTCGTTCGCGGACTGATGTATTATTACGGGCTAGATTTCCATGATCTAGCCCCGAACTCCTTTCTCAACATCTTGGCATTCATTGTCGTGTGCGAGGCCTTCCTCCGCATCCATCCCCACTTCGGCCTATGGCTCAAGGTATTCAATGTGAAGCCGAAGGTGGTGGACAGCCAGCACGCGGAGTGCGGAGGCACCATGGTGAGCAAGATGCCCAACGTCACCTGGCCCACAGGCACTTTTGTGGAGACTATCAAGGAGTGGTAGAAGCAGTGGTTCTACATCACAGAGCCACGCAGCACCACTTGGGCGGCGGCTCCCGAGTTCAGGGCCAGAGCCCCTATGCGGCTCACCTCCTGGAAGGAGAAAGGCCCCAACTGGTCAGCGTCATACGAGGTGATAGCGCTGCAAACACGAATTCAGAGCATGGTGGATAAAGACGTCAAGCTTGTTGCCGTGATCCAGGTGATGCTGGTTCGCCGGAATCTCCCCTGTCAACGCCGAAGCTTCCCTTTATGGGAATACGATCTGGCGAAGGACCAGACCCTGGAAGGGCTCTTCGGAACTACTCACGAAGGTGCCTGGAAGTTGCTCTTCAAGGGCAACAAGAAGCCACCAGTCATAGATTCAGACCGCGGGCACGATCACACCCATCCCGCCAACAAGGTCAGTCCATCTTAAGGCGTACCTTCTACTTGTTTATTCAAGGAGGATGCCTAGCCTTTGCTGCATTTCTTTAGGTGTGGATGGAGAGAGCAGAGCGGATCCATAGTTCTGCTCCGCTACCCGAAGAGCCAGTCATCCCGTTTCTGGCGAAGATGCTGGTTCTGTCGCCCTATAGGCCACCGGAAAAGAAAGCCAAGAAGAAGCCCAAGGGGGCCAAAGGTCGGTGCTTCGGACGTGACGTCTGAAGACAAAGTGACCCTTTCCTCCACCGCCGAGGATGACGACCACGAGGAGGGGGAGGAGGAGAACAACCCTCCCCCTGAGGAGGGAAAGAAGAAGAGGGCGACCTCCACGAACCTGGAGGCGAAGACGTCCAAGAAGGGGAAGGGCTCCCTTGCGGATAACTCCGCGTGGGACGTTGATAGCGGTCCGGAGAGACGCCCCCGCACTAAGCCTCAGGCTGCATCGTAAGTGCTAGGACTTATACATGCCCATAAATCTAGCCTCTCCTCTTCGTTGTATTGACATGATTAGTTATGCTGTTGCAGTCCGGCCCATGACAGCACACAGCGATCCTCCTCACGAGGTTTGTTGGATTCAAAGGCGATGGCCAGCGAGTCGCCGCCGATCGCTCACTCCCCCAAGGCCAAGGACGACACAGAGGTGCTGTCCCGAAGGACTTTCCCAGGCCGGGGAGAGGCTTACGAGGTGCCAGGAGGCGAAGCCTCCATCGCCGGACACCAGGGGGAGCCGATCCTTATGGAGACCGGCGATGAGGGCCGTATTCAGTTCGGCCCGCAGCCGGATTCGATTCCGGAGACCGATATGGCTCCGGAATCTGGCGCGCAACCTCCTTCGAAAGAAGTAGGTATGCCTATTCCGCCGGTGACCCCTGTCCAACCAGGGGCACCGGATAATCTGCTGGAAGCGCTGCAAGGCGCTTCCATTGTGGATGAGCACCGTGCTCTTATGGGCACGGTAATTGAAAGGGTTCAGTTGGCCAAGAGAAGACCAATCGAAGCCTGCAGCAGCCTGCTGACAGGTTTTGAGGTAAGCGACACGAAAAGAGAAAATCCCAATATAGACAGTAGCCCATGAGACATTGTCCGGTGTTTGGAAAGAAAAAGCCGGATAGAGGATCAATCCTTTATTGCAGGAAACTAACCGAATTTGTCTGATATGAATACGCAGGCAGCTGGCCGCGGCTTCGAATACTGCCGAAGTCTCCGAACTGAAGCAAAGACTGGAGCAGGCCGAGGAGGAGCTCGGCCAGGTGAGGAGGTAACTCTAGGAGAATCAAGGTATGTAATAACCCGTGATATATTTGAAAATAGTAAAATAATATATATTGACCGAAGGGTCATGATATGTATAGGAGCAACGACCGAGGTCGAGGCCCTGAAGAAGGCCCTGGCCGAAGCCGAGGGGAAAGCTGTCAAGGAGCAGGCCGCCCGTAAGAAGCTCATGGCCCGGGTCAACAAGGTCGAGCAAGAGCTCCAGGACGCTGTGAGGAAGTGCGAGACCTTGGAGCGCGATGTGTCGGCTCGAGAGACCGAACTCGCCAGGGCTCGTCAGAGTACGGAGACGGCCCGGAATGAGGCCCAGGGCGCCCTCCAAGAGATCCAGGAGGCCAAGAAGATCGCGGCGGGTAAGGCATTCAGTATGCAAAGCAAATAAGGAGGAAGTATCTTTTACTAACCCGGATTCGGAGTTCTCCAGGGGCTTTTGCTGATCTGTCACGCAGTGTGTCCGACGCCGCAGAGTTCTTCCGGGCCGAAGAAGGGAGCTCCACGAAGAAGCTGTTCTGGTCGCAACATCTTGCGCCAGAACATCCGGTGCCCTTCAGCGATCAGCTAAAGCAGCTGGTCGAGCATCATAGGGTGGCCGAACTAGCCATGAAGGATTTAATAATCCGGCTGTGGCCAGCCGAGGCTATACCCAGCAGTTACTTTGGCCTCGTGAAGCGGCTGGTGGATGCCTATCCTCGGCTGGATGATGTCAAGCGGTCCGTCTGCATCGAGGGCACGCGCCTGTCCTTCTCCTATGTCAAGGTGTGGTGGGCGAAGATGGACGCCGTCAAGCTAGCAACCGAAGGGCCGCCCGAGGGCAAGGAGCACCCACTACAAAAAAATACACTTCCGTGATGATACGTGTTTGTCACAGTAGGTCGCGTTTTTTGTCATGCATGTACATCCATGACAATTTTATGACAGAATCAAGATAGTCATACATGTGCCGTCGTAGAAGTTTTCCATGACATTACCAAAATTATCATCATGGAAGTGTCCACTTCCATGGCGATAAATCGCGCGTCACAGAAGTGCTTTCGTCAAGGGTGACCGACACGTGGCATCCACCGTAACGGAATGCCGTTAAGCTATCGGGTCCGGTTTTGGATCCGATAACCCGCTAACTGCCCCGACCAATGGGGATTTTCCATGTGTAAAATCATCATTGGCTGGAGGAAACACGTGTCGGCTCAACGTTGGGACAGATGTCATCCACTCATTGGACCGAAGGCGCCTATGATACGTCGACACGTGGCACAGCCAAACAAAGGCCCATTCTCGTGAAAAGGCCGCCCGTTTGACTTGGTCAAAGGTGGCGGGCGCCCACCTGAAAGCCCGTTAATAGCCTGTTCGCATATAGCCCATTTACAGCCTGCTAACCTAGGGCCCGTTACGACCTATCCGAATTAGGCCCAGTAGCGTCATCTGGGCCGTCCAATATGATTCCAGCCCATTTTAAGTTCCAGCCCATGTATGGCCCATGACGTCTTTCGGCCCATATGAGGCCCTTTGGAACTCTTGACCCATTAATGGCCCATGGTGAAACTGGCCCATAATGAACAATGTATCACTTTATACCCATTATCAGCCCATTAATCCATTGGGCCGTTTGCAGCCCATGTTATCTTTCGGCCTTCTCAGGGCCCATTTATTCTTGGGCTCATTTCCAGCATTCGGTTACTTACGGCCACATCGCCATTTTCTGCTTGTGGGCCAAATTCAGCCCGTGGTTACATTCGGCCCGTTTGTGGCTCGTTAATACGTTGGGCCATTTTCATAGCGTCATCAAATACAGCCTATTAACGACGGCCCGTTATGGTCGGCCCATGAACGGATGACTCCAACTCTAGCCCGTTTACGGCCATAATGCGGTCTGTTTTTGGCCCATGTTTGGCCAATCGATCATACGGCCCGTCTAAGGCCCATTGATGATACGGCCCGTAGAAGGCCCATTGTTTCTACGGCCCATAGAAGGCCCATTGTTTCTACGGACCATAGAAGGCCCATTGTTTCTACGGCCCGTGGGAAGCCAAGTATCACTACAGTAAATATGTAGCCCATGGCCTGCTAAAGGCGGGAAACTACTATAGGTTTAGACTTGCTAATGGCCCAAGATGATTATAGGCCCACGTTTTGCCCCATATGAGTAACGGGTCGGCCTGAAGACCGACAACACTGAGATCCAATGAATCTTCCGGCCTAAATTACAGCATACCGACCAAAGAATAAACCTAGTCGATACAATAAAGAAATTACGGCATATTACATCCGCTGGGAATCAAAGTTCGCTACCAGTGATAATAAAGCGCAACATGACCGCGGATTACATACACTGGGCATCAAAGGTCGCCACCAGTGCATATAAACGCGCCGACAAAAGAATATACAAAACTAAGAGCACTTCAGAAGGCACTAGACCTGGCAAGCTCGGGCCCCGCAAGCAGCCGAACAAGCTGATGAGACCTCAGTTGTGTCAACGTTAGATGCTTCATCCCTAGCTGTAAGGTACCATAGTGCGCATGGCAGTCCCCTGACATCTTCATTATATCTTTGACATCAAGTCAGAGCTGAGCTGAAGCAAGCCTTTCCGCTTTAAGTTGAGACTGAAGAAGTCGAATCGACCGAGGCAAAGGATCGCACAGAGGTTGTCTCACACCTGCCGGGTGAGTAGCTTCAACTCACTGTCTTCATCAAGACAGGACCTTGGGGTCATCTCGCTGTCCTCAAGATGGTTTGGCTCACTATCTTTCCTAAAGTTCTTCCTGGCATAAGAGATACGACTCTGAAAGAGAAACAAGGAGACACGTAACAGGTTTCACAATTATATAAGCAAATAAATGGATCTGTTCTGCATAAGGAACATGTTTTTACAACTACAATTTAAAACGGGTAGTTGTTGCAAACATCCAATCAGATGTAAACAGTAGTGGAGGAAATGATGCCTATCCAAATATATACTAGAACAAAGTTTGAAGGCTTGAGAAGGATGAACTTACATTACATGTTAACACGGGCTGGACGAATCCCTTCTCCATGTTGATGGAAAGATAATTCAATAAATTCCCCAAAGAAAATTCTTTATAAGCGTTGCCATTATTCTACATTTTGCAACGAGTAAATATAGATGAAATAATATTGGAAGAAATAGAGGATAATGAAGCTCAGGTGCAGACTGATGATACATAATCAAATAGCAATTAATTAAGTACAATGTTACAAGGCAAAAGGTACTGACAAGAGGAATGCAGACATTAACATGTGAAGTGGCATTGGCTTTATTCAACATTTTGGTAAGAGTAAATGTAGATATGATAATTTGGAGAAAGTGGAGGGCAGGGCAGATAAGATGTAGAGTAATGCTAGACAATCAACTATCTCGCGATGCATGTATAGTAATACCACCACCGTCCGTTATTAGTTGTCGCTCAAATGGATGTATCTAGCACTATTAAGTTCTAAATACATCCAATTGATCAACTATTAATTCGATCTGAGGGAGTACATGACAACAGGTACTTACATGAGCAAGCCAAAACTTCATAACCATTGTGTTAATTCTACATTATCTAAGAGTAAATATAGATCTTATAATTTCAAGCAAAAGGGAGGATAAAGAAGCGAACATTTATAGTGATGCTACATAATCAAACATCAATGAGTGTAAGTATGCTGACAAAGGGCAAGAGGTACTGACAAGAGTAATGCAGAGCCCAGTATTTTCATGAGATCCTATGATCCTTTGAGCGACGAGATTCATCTGAAATTAGTTTTCATACAATAGAGAAGGTAAGGCCCATGCAGAAATTGAGGAGTTCAAATTTTGAATTGATATCATAGGCGGTACTGAAATTTGTCGGCCAGATTCTAATAGGGGTTTGGCCCTTTGGAGTAGGGGTAAAGTCACATTACAGTTGGGCTGTGTTTTACGTGGCTCTTGATCTATCTCGATTTAACGGTATCACTACCTTTTCCAAATACCTAGTTTGTACTCCTTGAGGATCTGCAATCACCCTCTTCCTTTTGGACATCTATTACGAAAGAACAACATTTATTTGGAAAAACATAGTATGACGACACATAGAATAGGTACATAAAATGGATAGGTATGGCATATACTCATATATGATGCTTAAACTAAGCAGATGGTGTAACAAAGTAGAAGTAATGCAAGAGGTCAGATGCAAAATATGTGCGACCAATACAACCTTACAAAGTTAGAGCATGCACCTTCATGGGTGAATAAGATAGGCCATCCTCCACCATGCCAAGTTTGTTAGCTAGTGGATTGTTCCGCAATATTCCTCTCATGCACCCATTATCATATTCATTTTGATAATGTTCAATACCTGACATGCATGAAAACATAAAAACAAGTGAGATTATCTTTGTAATGCAGAAGTGATTCTAATCCAATACTTCCTCCCTGTAAACCCCTTTGTGCTATCTCTGCAATTCTTCTAAGAGGTGCCATATGCATGCTATAATTTGGTGTGTGCATTAATATAATGTGGCATACTACTCAAAATATGAGAGCTCCAGAAGTGATGATACTTCGCAGATGACAGCTTCAACATATAGTAAAGAAGAACAAGTCGACCTGAGCTGGCAGACTCAAAATATACTAAGGGAGAATAACTCGACCTGACCAGTCGACCGCAAGAGAAAAGGATCATCTTAAAGAACAGCAGAAGAGCAAGCCGATTGAAGATATTACAAGTCCTTCTATACAATGTCGGTTGGCCACCCATGATGAACCAGAGCGCAAAGAGAAATATTATTCCTTCCGGTCTCTCCATATGTGGCTCACATGCATTTCGAAACTAAAGTAGGAACATTTAGCTGACCAATTAAACATCTCTCAGTTTTACTAATATCAGCATAATATCATATTTGAATTTGTACAACTAAGCTTGTTTAGCTTGATGGGTGGAGCAGTGCTATTACAACATGAACCACGTAGGCTGATCGTGGTCATTACAAAATTGGGAAACCGTAAGCATGATGAGTATAGTGTTGACCGTGGCAGTGGGATGGAAGATCTGAAGCTGCAAACCGCGCAAAGGGTAGTTAGCAGCCGATATTTGCTTTGAAATAACAACTAAGATTTGGTATGGACAAGAAAGTACAGTCAACAAGTGACAAAGAAATGCAATTCTGCCATCTCTCTATATGTCGTGACATGCATTTGGAAACTCAAGTGGGACCTTTAGCTAACCAATTAAATGTGTCTGTTAACTAATATCAGTATCATATCACAATCATATTTGAACAAGTAAGCTTTGGAATTTTGAGTGTTGTGTTGTTTAGCTTGAAGGGTGGAGTAATGCTAGTATGATAGAAAGCACCTACGCAGATCATAGTAGAGTAGATAAAAGGGGAAACCCTAAGCATCAAGAGTAAAATCAGGAAAGTGGAACTAGCTGGACCAGTGGGTGGCGCACATGCTTTTCAAAACGAATATAGGAACATTAGGTGACCAATTAAACGTTCTCTGTTTTAGTAATATGAGCATCATATCAGATTCGTCTTTCAACACGTAAGCTTTGGAATTATGAGTGACATGTTGTTTCGCTTGATGGGTTGAGGTCTTGAGGAGCAAAGGTTAGTACGACACGAAGCAGTGAAGCACCTACGATGATGGTAGTGAATATAAAGGGGGGAAACCATAAGCTTTACGAGTATAGTGATCGTGACATGGCGGATCTGAAGGTGCAAACCGGACAAAGCTACTTCGCAACCAATGTTTGCATTTAACTAGCCACTACGATTTGGTACGGACAAGAAAAGTACAAAGAACAATTTAAGATCTATTTTTTGGGTGAGATCAATAACTTAAGCACATATGGAAGAGTACCACCTCTCTTGCGACACCGTGTAGGCCCCTGCTGATACGTTGAGGGTGCTGCGGGTGCTATGGCTGTCGGCGGCGGGGAAGAAGACTTTAGATGGCAGACGGCCAGGTTGGGAGATAAATCGTGTTGCCATGGACGAGGCGGTCGTAGGAGCGGCAACGGCAAAGTGGACGACTACGCCGATGAAGCGAGATACGCGATGAAAGGATCCTGGTCCGGCGCCGTGGATGAGAGACATCCATCTCTTGCAGTGGACGAAGTGGTAGGGGTAGCGGCTCCGGCAAGGTGGAGGATGGGGTGGCGGACGGAGGAGGTTGGCCGCAGTGGGGAGGTTGTTGTGGCGCCGACGGTGTATGAATGGGGACATGGAGGAGGGGATCTCAAACTTTGGGACGCGCTTGTCTGAAATGTGGGAAAGTTACGAACTTATCCGCCGTTTAAAATTTCGGACATCACGTCGGTTGGGGATAGGACGGTAAGGATTTCGGGCGAGGAGAGGGTGTTTTGCCGCCCACGGTGTATGAACAGGGCTGACAGGTAGGGCGGTTGTGTCACGTCTAAGGGAAGTTACACATTTGCCCTTATTTAAAATATTAGCCTACATCGATTTCGGACGAGGAGAGTTTGTTTTGCCGCACGCCGTGGATGAATGGGGAAATGGAGGGAGAGACACATGTCTTTCGGACGAGCTTGAATCAAATGTGTTTTGCCGCCCAGGTTTGGCGTCCACCATGTCTGAATGGTCTTAGAGGCCATCGTGTCACGTCTGATTGAAGTTACTAGTCTACCCCTATCGACAGCAGTGTAAATCCGGTCGATAAGGATGTCAAGTGTTAGGGGTAGACAGTAATTTCTATCTCGCAAACACTTGCTTCGAGCAGCCCACAAATGATAGTGGGTGTTTAGCCGCTTCGTTCAAAACTTGGGAGAATTAGCATTCACGTTTTCCCTAGGCCCTGGCAACTAAATCCAAATCCAATTTTTATTCGATTACAAATATCCAATAATTATTTTACATTTTGTTATTTATTTCTTCAAAACCACAACAAAGATTCATTCCACCTTTATATATGATTATGATTTAGAAATGTCGTGATCTTCGAATTCAGTAGGTTGGATACACTTTGAGTCAAACAGTTATTTCATCCAATACAATATGCACACAAAAAACAGTTCACCTTATGTCAATCATACAAGTACTGAGGATTACCTCGCCTAAAAAATTCGGATCATTACAACACATGGACAACATAGGGGGTCTTACAACATAATCCATTCAGAGACATGACACAACATGCAAGTACAATAATCTAATGAAAATTTCAACTTCTATCTAAAGAAGAACTGGGATTACCCTGGGTTTTAGATAACAGAAGTAGCAGGACCTACTCTGTCTTCAAATGCAGCATTCTTACTTCCTCCAATTCTTGGGTTGCTTGCATAATGCGTGCAACTAATTGCATAATTTTCAGCTTCAAGATCGAGATTACCTCATTCATGGCAGCCACACCATCTCTTTCTACCTCTGGCAGAGCCTCAACAACTATAATACCTGTGTTTCAGATCGCTCTCCGCGGTGTTGCCTCCGAATCGCTACCATCTGGTAACATGGATGGCACATCGCTTCCACAAATAGATTACGGGGTTGTACATTGTGTCCTAGTGTGAACGGCATCCTGAAAGGTTTCCGCTGGACATAAGTAAGAGATAGTTATCGCATGATCCAAGCAGTAAGCTTACATGGTAAACGACATACGAATTATCGCCGAGCATGGCAAGCTATATTTAAATGGTTCGAAGCAGCACCAGCCGAAAAGAAATTAAAATGGTAAGATAAAACTAGGGATGTAAGTGGCAAATAAACGACATCCGCCAGTCCCATCTAGTTAGTTTTTGCTAGCTCCCTAGTTCATTTTCCTCAAAAACCAAAAACTCTTTTGAACTATCATACGACTAGTGAACTTTAATCGGGATTAAACGGGACCCAGTTGACATCCCTAGTTGAAAGGGAGTGTACCACCGCTATATTTAAGTTGCCAAGGCATTTAAGCAGTTGAAATAATCTGACAAAGCACTTAACAGTGTGGCCTCATATAAACTATGAAGACAGTCTTGTGATGAAGTTCAGAGGAAAAGTTAAGGACTCAAATGAACTAGGCATGCATTTCTTTACAATAGTACAAAGCAATCACGACATATTGGCCAACTTCGGTATAGCGTAACAAGTAACAAACAAGCATTCGAATCAAGCAATACAAAGAAAGACATAACTGAACTATTTGTTATTCCGTAGGATTACAGGTTGAGGGCACAAGCCAAGAAAGCAGCCCACACACATTAAATTTCACATGTACTAAAACACACTGACTTACCATATGTTGCTGTGAAGCCTCGCTGCTATTGCAATGTTCTTTGAAGATATCGTCAACATCCCGTGGTTGCAAATCTACTTGTTGTAGTTTATTCTGCACCCTCTATTTAGGTAAAATTAATTTTAATCGCATGCACTGGTTCAAATTAATCATCAATGGTTCATCTAAACTAATGAAAGAAGGGTGTGTGCATACACGACAATATATCTGCTTCCCTCTATTTTTATGCTTGTTCGAGGTGCCAGCCCCAAAAGAACAAATATTTTGCTTGATGGGTGTCGGTGTCAAAACCGGCGGATCTCGGGTAGGGGGTCCCGAACTGTGCGTCTAGGCGGATGGTAACAGGAGACAAGGGACACGATGTTTTTACCCAGGTTCGGGCCCTCTCAATGGAGGTAATACCCTACTCCCGCTTGATTAATATTGATGATATGGGTAGTACAAGAGTAGATCTACCACGAGATCGTAGAGGCTAAACCCTAGAAGCTAGCCTATGGTATGATTGTTGTTTGTCCTATGGACTAAAACCCTTCGGTTTATATAGACACCGAATAGGGTTAGGGTTACACAGAGTCGGGTTACAATGGTAGGAAATCTACATATCTCAGACGCCAAGCTTGCCTTCCACACCAAGGAAAGTCCTATCCGGACACGGGATGAAGTCTTCAATCTTGTATCTTCATAGTCTAGGAGTCCGGCCAAAGATGATAGTTCGGCTATCCGGACAACCCTAGTCCAGGACTCTCTCAGTAGCCCCTGAACCAGGCTTCAATGACGCATTTAGTCCGGCGCAAGATATTGTCTTCGGCATTGCAAGGCGGGTTCCTCTTCCGAATACCTCATAGAAGATTTTGAACACAAGGATAGTGTCCGGCTCTGCAAAACAAGTTCCACATACCACCGTAGAGAGAATAACTTTTGCACAGATCTGCTGACGTATTCCGCGATGTGACATCACACAACGGCCAGGCCTTCATACGAATCATTTTTTACTGTCCCACCTCAGCATGCTTAGCGAGGCGGTTTCCTTGGCACGTCTTATCAAAGCGTAGATCGTGCCCCCTTATTCCGGGATTCTCATCAATACGGACGTGGGTAACCCAACCGTGCCCGTTGGCACGCCTCCTCTATCCAAGGCGAGTCCCAATCGACCACGGGGAGGGCTCTTGGTATTCTACCTCTTTATAATAAGACCAAGGCCCTCTTCTTTTTTCCACCCTCCATCGAATTCACCTCGCGCTTCGAGTTCTAACACCCAAAGCTTCAGATTTAGGCGCTTCGGACCTTCGACGATGTCCGGCTCCGACCAGCTCGGCTGATGGATGTCTTCTTCCGTCACAGAAGAAGATGTGCTAAAGCTGCGAGACGCCAGGTATCTAACCGGCGAGATTTCGCATAGGCTGCCTCGCCTGTGGCAGGTCATTCCCACTCCCGAGCCCGCGAGAGCGTGGTGTTCGTGTCTCACTTCCTTCGGGTTTAGGCTTCCCGACGGATCCCTTTGTGTGGGGGCTCATGTTTTATTATGGGCTGGATTTCCATGACTTGAATCTGAGTCCATCCTCCATATCTCGTCATTCATTGTCGTATGTGAAGCCTTCCTCCATATTACCCCTCACTTTGGATTGTGGCTCAAGACCTTCAAGGTGGAGCCAAAGATGATCGAGGGGCAACAAGCAGAGTGCGGAGGGGCGGTCATAAGCAAGTGTGCTGATGCTCCGTGGCCCGAGGGCTCTTTTCAAGAGGAGCTTGGTTTGTGGCAACGGGAGTGGTTTTATATCACCGCTCCCAGATACACCAATGGGTGGCGCTACCCGCCTTCCGCTCAGGTCCACCATAGCGGCTGGCATCATGGGTCAACTGGGGGCCGTCCAAGGACGTTCCTCTGTTGCAGGGCCGTATTCGAGACCTCCAAGAAGGAGAGATCAATCTGGTCGTGGCGGCGCAGGTTATGCTGATTCGGGCGCTTACGCCTGCAAGAACGCCGCCTCCGTCTCTAGGAGTTTAATCCGAGGGACCACGAGCTCTCCAACATTTTATGGGTGCGACGCCCAAGGAGATGTACAAATTGTTCTTGGGATCACAAGAGAAGTGTCCGGACTTGACCGAGGACGCAGGTCTAAGCTGCAATCACCCAGATACTCAAGTAAGTAACCTCAGAATCGGACAGGCTGTTCATTTATTTATCATATATATGCCCTTTAAGGGAGCCGTTTCTTGAACTAGAGTGGATAGCCAAGGCAAAGTTGATAAGGTGTCCGGCTCCCCTCCCAGAGACCATGCCGGATCCCATGCTGACCAAGATGTTGAAGGCCGCGCCTTTTAAAGAAGGCGAAGGGGGGAGAAGGGAAGCAAGCGCCTCCGCGAAGGAGGCTTTCAAGGAAGAGGGGATCAGGGATCCTCCCCTCCAAGGGGAGAAGAGGACCGCTTTCGAAGACCCGGAAGCCAAGGCCTCAATACGGGGAAAGAAGTCTTCGTTAGAAAGTCCGGCGTCGGGAAGTACCCCAGCCGCACTATTTCCCTAAGGGGATCAGCCCTCCAGCGAGCCGTAAGTAAAAAGAAGGGGTCCTGTGAATAAAGAACATCCCTGTATTTATTTCTGAAGATAACCGAAATTGTACCTTGTAGTTCGGATCTCAGCCCTTCTCAGCAGAGCTCGTCTTCGGGGATCTTCGTCCGGAGATGATAGAGATCGAAACACCTCCACCTATCGCGCCTTCGTGCGAGGCGGGCGACCCTGAAGTGTCGTCACGGAGAGTTTCCCCGAGTCTGGCGGGGCCGGACAATCCGGCGCCAACTGGCATGCGGTCAGAGGAGCTGAAGGACCTGCTCGGGCGAGCGTATATCTCAGAAGATCACCGTGTGCTAATGGCTACGGTAATTGAAAGAATTGCGTCCGCGGAGAGCGGATTGCATGAAGCCGCCAAGTTTATCGACGGGGTTTGAGGTAACGAAAAAATGATGTACCTTCGGCGATTACGCATATAGAATGCGCCTGTATAGATAGTAGCCCCGAGACTTCGGTATGTCGTCACAACCGACAGCGTCAGAGGATCATAATCTCGATACTAACATGTCGTTGTTCCTATGTAGGTGGTGGGCGTCCGGTGGCATAGCCGGACTCGATGAATTTGCCGAACTAAAGCGGCAACTTGACGAGGCGGATGCGGACATCGCTACCGGTCAATAAACGGTTTGACGAGTCACAAGGTATGCGACTTCTCCGTGGACACCGGTAAGGGAGCTTGACGCCCATGCCTTACTACTTCTATGCTTTGATGCGAGCCAGTTGCCATTTCTGTGGAGAGGCTGCGGGCGGAACTTGCCTGAGCTAAAGAGCAAGCCCGAAAGAGTAATGCGGCTGCTTTAAAGGCGGCCGAAGAGCTGAAAGCCGAACGAGCTGCTCACTGCCAAAGCAAAGAGGAAATGGTCGATTTGGCCCTGAAATTTAAGAATACTACCGACCGCTGCGAGGTTCTTGAAAAAGAGGACCTGAAAAAGACCACCGCCGAATCCAAGGATGCCCGTTCTGCTATGAGAGCTGCCAAGGAGGAGCTGAGTCAGGCCGGGGATATTGCGTTGGAAAACCGCTTTCGCTGGAGGAAATATACGGATCCGAAGTGTGCTCAGTTGGAAAAGCTGTGGAGTTCGGAGGATGCTTATCTGGACTTAGCGGCGAGCGCTGCGGATGCGATTGAGCACCTCTGAGGCCAGAAGGGGCACAGAAGGGAAGAGCTATTTTGGTCGCAATTCCATAGTCCGGAGCGTCCTCTTCCGTTGACCGATCGGTTGGCCGAATGAGCCGAGCTGAATCGATCCAGACTTGCCATGAAGCATGTCATGACTCATTTGTGGCCAGGCGGACCCCAGCCGAAGAGTTATTTTGGCTTAGTGCAGCAGTTCCTTGGTGCGGTACCACGTATCGACGCAATGAAGCGGTCGGCGTGTATTGAGGGGGCGCGGATGGCTCTTGCCCGTGTCAAGGCATACTGGGCTGAGATGAAGGCCACCGATATTGTGTCCCCAGATTCGGACGGCAGCCGAGTACCAGTCGAGCGCTATTTTGAGGAAGTTCTTCCGGGCGCTCGTTTAATAGAGACGCAGTGCTCGAAGGATGTTATGTTTGAATGACATGTATAATTTTATGAAACAACATCTCAATTTAATGTAAGAGCTTTTTATACTTGTGCCTTCAAGTAGCAAACTACCTCCTGTGTGGCCGTTGATGTGTATATGTATATAACCTGAAAGATGGCAGTCTTCGGCTTCAGCCCCCACGCACATAGTGCGGGGGTGTTTGCAAAGAAGTCGCGCTTTCACACTTAATCCAACGTCTTGGTCCTATAAAGGAGGTGGTAGCTTAGCAAACTAGGCAACCGGACTATAATGCTTTATCACTTTCACTTAGCAATAGGAGTTCGATGGTGGGGCTACTATATAGCCCCTGGGTGCATCGCACTCTCCCGAATCGAAAAGTGCGTATGTGCTGACCGGAAAACGGTCCTTCGTTAATGCGGAGGAATTCTAAACATTACGGTGAGTCATCGAGTGGTTGACCAGTCTCTCGCTATATCATGACGATCGATTTCGGCTTTCTCTCGAGGTGCTCGCCCGGCGAACCGGGCACAATCGCAGTAGTTCTCCGGTGCCGCGTTAGCCGATAGAACGGAACGTAAGGCAGCAAAACACAGAGCCAGTGCAAACCCAACATTTGACCAAAGACATGATTCGAGCTGATGCATATAAGGCCTAACTCGAGACGCCGAACACTCCCTAAGGTATTCGGTCTTTTATAAAGCGGGCGAACAATGCCCTTGGTAACAAGCCCCGATGTCAGTGCGTGCAAACTTCGACGCGGCCGATGCCAAAACGCCACCTCCCCGCTCGGTTATAATAAGAGACCGGGGATGAGTAACAACAAGAGACAGTGAAAAGGTTTACGAGGGTCTTAATATGAAAAGAATCCTTGCAACGGGTCCCCGCTGCACGCTCGCTACCAGGTCTCCATTGTGCCATATCCTGGACGGGTATAGCACGGCGTTCATCTGTAAAAGAGAGGAACTTAGTTTGAAAAAGGTCGCGCTAAAATGTAATTGGAAATAAAATAGAGTATGATTCAAAAAAGAGTAAAATTGAGCTTTATTGTCTCTTGTTGTACATTCGTGGAGCCCCTTGTAAGGGGGGTACACGGCTAGTAAGCATCATGTTTATTTATGCCGGACTCGCCTAACCGTGTCCGGGGTCTGAACGACCCAGCTTTAGACGCTTTTGGCCAGCAAGGCCGTATTAGTGTGAGGCTGTTAAGGCAGTCTCACATTCTTTCCTTGAGGGACACGCGCGACTTCCCTTTAATGAAATGATGCCTCGTGGACTGGGCATTTTAAGTTTAAGAGATGCATAATGCGGTATTGCGTTAAAGCGGGCGAAAGCTTCGCGTCCCAGTAGTGCTTGATGGCTACTTTTAAATGGGGCGATGTGGAAGACCAACTTTTCCCGACGAAAGTTGTCGGATGAGCATATGTGCCTGGCATTATTCCTTGGAAGGAAGTGTTGCTATGGCTAATCCTGTTTGGGTTTATCCCCATGTTGCGGATTGTGTCCTGATATAGCAGGTTTAAATCACTGCCGCTGTCCATTAGGACTTGCGTAAATTGAAGACCGTCGATTATAGGTTCTAGTATCAAGGCAGTCCATCCTGCGTTCCGGATAATTTAAGAGTAGTCCTGATGGTCGAAGGTAATTGGTTTTGACAACCGGTGTTGGGACTCTCATTGGGTAGATTGTGCGGCGCGTATTTCAATGGGTGCCGCTTTGTTTTCCCTTTGTTACTTGAAGTAAGTTTCTTGTTTTGACCTCTTGTGGGAAATTCTTTTGTTTTACGGGGCTCTGCTTGTGGGGCTCGTCATCATCCTCACTTGGTGTGTCGAGCCCCTTGTGTTCGGCGTTGAGGTTGCCGGATTGCTTGAAGACCCAACATTCTCTATGGGTATGGTTTGCAGGCTTCCGGGAGTGCTGTGGATTTGGCATATCTTGTCCAAGATTTTTTTAAGTTGGATAGCTCATCGCTATTGTCCTTAAGGGGCAGTTTTTTATTGTTCTGCCGTAAGCTTTTGAATCCGGTGTTGACTGCCGCGCTCTTTGGACCGTTCCCCTTAATCCGACATCGGTCCTTGTTGCGTCATGGTTTCCCATTTCCATCCCTGACTTCGGATGTACTTGGGTCGCTGGTACTGCATCTTGCTAGCCAGCTATCCTCTCCCGCGCAAAAGCGGGTCATGAGGCTTGTTAGTGCGGCCATTGTTCTTGGTTTTTCCTGGCCAAAGTGTCTGGCGAGCCATTCGTCTCGGACGTTGTGTTTAAAATCTGCTAAGGCTTCGGCGTCCGGATAGTCGACTATTTGGTTCTTTTTGGTGAGGAACCTGTTCCAGAATTTTTGAGCTGACTCTCCGGGCTGTTGGGTTATGTGACTTAGATCGTCTGCGTCCGGAGGTCGGACATAGGTTCCCTGGAAATTTGCCCGAAAAGCATCCTCAAGCTCTTCCCAACTACCAATGGTGTTTTCGGGGAGGCTTTTCAGCCAATGCCGGGCTGGCCCTTTGAGCTTGAGGGGTAGGTATTTTATGGCGTGGAGATCATCTCCTCCGCCATGTGTATGTGGAGGATATAATCCTCAATCCAGACTCGTGGTCTGTCGTTCCGTCATATGCCTCTATGTTTACGGGCTTGAATCCCGCTGAAATTCATGATCCAAAGACCTCATCGGTGAAACATAGAGGGTGCACGGCGCCTGTATTTGGGTGTGCCGTGATGTTTGGATATTTGACGTATTGTATTGCTCGCTGTAACTTGTTTCCTTGGCCCGTAGATAGATCTAATCGGGCCATCCTTTTGGTGTGAATCCTTATGCGGATCGCGTGCGGCTTGTGTGCGGCGCCGCTTGCCGCTTCACGCTTGCCATGTGGTCGTCTATCCGACCCGGCGGCCTCTTTGTTTTTTGATCGTGGGGGCTCTACGGCCTCCTCATCGAATTCGGGTAGTAGTTTGCGCTTTGGGTAGCTCTTTGCGTGGCGGTTGTCACCATATTTGTCTGCAGTGTTGAGTAATTTACTCCATCTTATTTAGAGTGCGTCTTCCGCTGTTCTGAGCCTCTGTTTCTGCTTTTTCAAGCTACGCGTAGTAGCGAGGAGCTCTTTGTGGAGGTTCTTCTGATCCAATGACGTGTCCGACGTGAGATCGTCCGGACTGTTGTCCTTGCCGGGACGGGTTGTTTGTCCAAGTTGGCCTGTTCGGATGGTTGCTCAATGGCATGTTCGCCGTCGGCCGGCTCACCTGCTGCTCTATGGCTGGGTGCGTGTGGGCGCTTATCTTTGTCGAGGTAGGGTTTTGAGCGGCGCTTATGCCGCCGCTTTGACTGCTTCCCGAGGGAATTTTCTTTCGCAGCGTCTCGTCATTCCTCGTTATTGCTTCCCTTAGGTGTGTCCACCATATATATATATCGTAAGTTGAGGTGGCCATCCAGTGCCCTGTGGGCGCTGGTTCTTGGTCGTCTCCAGTGTCGTCGTCCATATCGTCGATGTCCTCGGAGTCAAAGTCGAGCATGTCTGTTAAGTCATCGATAGTGGCTACAAAGTGGGTGGCGGGTGGGCGTTGAATTTCTTCGTCGTCTGAATCCCAACCTTCCTGACCATAGTTCGGCCAGGGCTCCCCTGACAAAGAGAGAGACTTTAATGAGTTCAGGATATCGCCAAAGGGCGAGTGCTGAAAGATGTCCGCGGCGGTGAACTCCATAACCGGCGCCCAGTCGGATTCGACTGGCAGGGGCGCGGGAGGTTCCTAGTCCGGAAAGGAGTCCGGCACCTGGGAGTCACGAGCTTTGCAAAGGACAGGGATGGTGTTCAGCTCAATCTCCATAGAGATTTCGGCCCTCGAAGCGGTGTCCAACCAACCGTCCTCGATCGGCGAAACCGGCTCCGGATTAAGGGTCGGAGCGGGCATCGACCTCCTGTGGCACCTTTCGTGGCAGAGCTAGATCGTACTCCATCGAGACAAGGCGGCACGCTTCGGTGGCTTGAATCCGTCGAAGATCAAGTCTCCGCGGACATCGGCCGTATAGTTCAAGCTTCTAAATCTGACCTGATGGCCAGGGCGTAGCTTTCGATCCGCTCCAGATGGCCTAGCGAATTGGCCCGCAGCAGCAAAGCCGCCCGAATACGAAGATCTTTCCGGGAGAAAAGTCTCACCGGACTGCGTCGTTCTTGATGATTGAAGGAGCCATCGGGCCTATAGGTGGCGACATAGAGGAACTCTCAATGAAAGCACCAATGTCCGTGTCAAACCGGGCGGATCTCGGGTAGGGGGTCCCGAACTGTGCGTCTAGGCGGATGGTAACAGGAGACAAGGGACACAATGTTTTTACCTGTGTTGGGCCCTCTCGATGGAGGTAATACCCTACTCCTGCTTGATTAATATTGATGATATCGGTAGTACAAGAGTAGATCTACCACGAGATCGAGAGGCTAAACCCTAGAAGCTAGCCTATGGTATGATTGTTGTTCGTCCCCACGGACTAAAACCCTTCGGTTTATATAGACACCAAATAGGGTTAGGGTTACATAGAGTCGGTTACAATGGTAGGAAATCTACATATCCAGACGCCAAGCTTGCCTTCCATGCCAAGGAAAGTCCTATCCGGACACGGGACGAAGTCTTCAATCTTGTATCTTCATAGTCTAGGAGTCCGGCCAAAGATGATAGTTCGGCTATCCGGACACCTCCTAGTCCAGGACTCCCTCAATGGGGTTGGCAGCTCCATAATTAATAGAAGCATCAAATTAGTCACGCAACTTGGGAAGATCAAGAACACACAAAAAAAGTAATGAACAGAGGCTCGTAGCAGTGATGTAATAGCTAGCATCAGAAAATGTAGGGTAAAACGAACAAAAACCAGCGGAACCACATGCTAGTTTGCTGATGTGTAATTAAGCATAGAGAACATGAAGCAGTCTGATGGAACCAACAAGTGGCATCAGAAAAACACCATTATCATAAATATAGCATGCAAGAAGTAAAATAGTAGGCAGTGATATCTTGGAAGTATAGTAATACTTAGGACAAAACTAAAGCATATTAACTATATGTGCCTTTGGTATGTAATTTAGCACATGTAACATGTTCACCGCTGTAAGTATGGCCCTACAGTGCAAAGCGAGAATAACGCATCTCATGAAAAACTGAATGATGCCCTGAAGAAATTCAAAGGTGGGGTGCTTATGCTAAGAAAATGAACGTAGGCGCCGGCCGTTGGATAATAGTACCTGATTGTCGGTGGCATATGGGTATCGTTGGCATACTTGATAGCTAAGGGTCGTCGATGGTGCTCGTGTTGCGGTTGAGTTTGGGCTGTCGCCATCATCGGCTGAAGCGGCTCCGATTACTTTCTGATTCTGGCGCCTATCGACATACAAGAAAGCTCATCTGTGGTAAGTGAACAGTTGCACAATAAAGAGAAAAACCGAAGGAGTACAGATCGAAATAACCTGATGAGGCTGCGCCGTTGGTAAAGTAGGGCCGGTGGAGTTGAATATGGCGTCCGTGCAGTGGGTCCAGTCTGATGGGACGAAGGCTTCGGCAAGTAGCGTTGCCAGATGCTTTTGGTGAGGCGGATCTGCTGCGGCAGACGAGGGCTTGTATGAAGGGCCATGAAGGGACGGACGAGAGAGTCAGTGAAGGGCCTACACTGTGGTGGACAAGGGCGCCGGTTAAGCAGATCCAGTGCGGTGGACCATGATGGCGGTCAAGGAGATCTGGAGCGGTGTACAAGCCAGTCGCTGAAGCGGCTCCGGTGAAGTGGTGAGTTGGGGGTTCCAAGATGCGGAAGGTAGATCCGTCGGGGTGTGAGATCCACCGCTGCGGCGGAGGACTAGATTTGGCGGCTTGCCGTGGTCGGGGGGGTCGGGGAGGGGAGGGAGGGGCTCTGGGGAAGAATGTTGGGGGCAAAGAGGGGAAAACAATGGAGTTACCAAAGCAGCCCTTTTCCGTTCATGTGGTAGGGGTAAAACATGAATATCGCAGGGCTAAACTTTCGGGCGCGAGATATTTCGATGTGAGGGGGAAGTTTGAAAGCTTTTGGCGCCTAAAATTATATTCTGCTCTTGTACGGCCGTCTATGATATCATGGCCGAGATTTTTTTTGTTTTGCACGCAAATAAAAGTGCAAGTTTTGAAAATCAATGTCTCCAACTCAAAACTTAGATTGTCCATTCAATTCAAATATGGATCATTGAGCTACTACAAGCAAATACCATCATATGGTCCAATTCAAATGAAATTCCAAATGTGTTTATCCTAAATATGATGACGAAAGCAAAAATGTGTATGTGTATGAATAAAGTGGATGATTATAAAGTTTGAACATGCCCGTATGTGTATATCTCTAGGTTTGACATATAAATTTGAAATCACGAAATCCCAGCTTAAAAATGTACCTCCGTTTAAATGAATTACAAAAGCTAATGATGGAGTCGAATTCCAAAATTCCAATCTTAGGTTTGTAATTCTGGTACATCAAAGTATATCACGCATGTTCAAAAGTATCGTTATCTCATAGTCCAAACTGTGAAACAAATTGATCAACCTTGAGTGCACACACTATTGACCATGTATATCTCAATTACTCTAAAGTCCCTCAAATATAGACACCTCACTCTTTATCTGAAGCCAACCCCCCCCCCTTGTCGCCCACCCCCCCACCGCTCGTCGCCCCCCCCCCCCACACACACAAAGAAGTCGTTCTCTCCCCCAAACACCAACACACGAGCACATTAACACCCCTCTCTCTTCTAAAGTCCAAACCCCAATATAGGTCTCTATCACTTTGTCTCTTGGGCATGCACACATCTCTTCCCCTCTTTCTAGCTAGGTCTCCCGGCATCTCTCTTTCCCAAACACACACACTATGTAGAGTGTATCTTTCTCATACACACAAAACATCGCCCCCAAATGTCTATCTCCCTAGTTATGTGGTTCTCGCACACTCACCTCACACACCACCCCCACTGCAAAACAAGCACACTTTGTCTCCTTGTGCACCACTCTCCTCTTTCTATCTCTCCCACATGCGGACCCGCCAGCTCCTCCCTCAGATACATATATGTCGTGACTCTTTCCATAACTCCCTAATGTATCATCGTTCTCGATCTCGCACATTGTTCTCTACACCATCTATTCTAGATCTCTCATGAAGTCCCTATCACACACACGATTACTCGCTTCCCTTGCGTCTCCGTACATAGGCCAATTTCAAACAACATCAACATTGTCTCCCTATCTATACGCCATTCATGGACACAAACGCCCCCCCCCTCTCACCCCCTCTCTTCCTCTCTCTCTCTCTCTCTCTCTCTCTCTCCATCGCTAGCTCTCTCTCTCTCCCTCCCTCTCTCTCCCTCTCTCTCTCTCTCTCTCTCTCGCTCGCTCTCACACCCCCCTCCCACACACAATTGATGTCTCTTCCAAATAGTCTGCTCCCCCCGCCCGCACCCATGCTATCCCGCTACTAAACATGTCACACCATCCCCCTTCCCTTATACTAGATTTACATCATTAGTGGTCTCTCTACTCCACATACACACACTCCCTCTCACACACAAACACGCGCACAAACACACACAGACATGCACAAACACCCATTAATCTGGATCATCATCTCTTCCCATGTCCGCATATGTATCTCGCACACTCACTCTCTAATTATGTATATGTGTCTCCACGCTACACAACACAAATCCCCATGTACATGTCTCTCTCTATCCTCCACACACATAGACACAAAGAATCTGTTATCATTGCCTCAATCTCTAGACATATGACACATGCACGCTCTCTCTCTCTCTCTCTCTCTCTCTCTCTCTCTCGCAAACACGCTCAACAAGGGTTTCCCTGTGAATAACTTACCATCTATTCATCAACATTTATGGCAGTACGGCGAACACGAGACATGAAAAAGAATAAATATACATGTTCTTAGACCACCTAGTATGACTACTAGGACTAGAGCAAGCCAAAAAGCGCGCCGCCTTCACCCCCTCCTTATCAGCGATGGGAAAACCTTTGTTTTACACAGTCGAGAAGTCATTGTGCTAAGGCCTCACTTGCTGAGGCATTGAATAGAATGCAGATGCTAGTTTACGGAAACAAGTCTCGATAATACGTTTGTATCTCCATACTTATATTTCTTCTCTTATAAAAGATCGAGTTGGTGATGATGGTATGCGTGCCATCTTGCACTAAAGACCGTCTGATCTATATCTGACTGATGGAAATTAAACTTAAAGATACATGCACCCCTCTCCACATTTGCAGACAAGGCCTTCCCTCGTTCATCCTTATCTCCAACAACCTCATTGTTGAGCAATTAAGAAAGGAAGCCTCTGAAACAAACTGGCCTGGTGGCCGCTGCCAGTGTCGTCAGTCCCCATGCCTCCGCTCAGTCCGACCACCAACCACCACCACGCCAAACTCCTCTTCACCTTATCTCCTATTTCTCGAGATATCATTAGTTTTTACACATGGGATTACTCCCGCATGGGTCAATCACAATGAGTGTTTTTATAAAAAATGCATCTTGACGTTCCATGCAATGCACGGATCTTGCTAGTACTCCTACAGAAGACTAAGTTGGTGATGATGGTGTGTCTGCCATCCTCGTTTGTGACCATTAGATCTACATATAACGACTGTGAGGTAAGTTGTTGCCTTTTCTCATAAACATCCCACTTGTCTACCAATTTGCAGAAAAACCCATAATTAGTGTCTTAAAACCAACCACATCCCTCCCTGACCTCACCAAAACAGCCCAAGGAATATATTCTAATTGAAACATAATATATCTCTAGTGATATATGTATATCAAAATTAGAGTGTTTTGTATCAAGTTTGTGAATAAGTATTATTCTAATTATGTTTAGGTAACGCACATGAACATTGCTAGTATTTCCAACCATGCAATTTTTCCCTAGTATTCCATAGTTTCGAGTTTTCCATCAAGATATTAGTCACTTATGGTTGATATTTACTTTCAATCATGTACACATATGCACTATGTAACCAGCCTTGCTTATTGGGTTCCAAAGCTTAACTTTCACTCCTACTTACAACATGTAGAGTATTAACAAAAAACTACCACTTTCAACCAGCCCTAGGAAAAATCTATTGTACAAAAAATAGCAAAACATACCCAAAATTTCTTAATCCACTCCAAAAACTACTACCAACCGATTAGGTTAGTTTAAACCCATTTATGACAGGGTTGGCCCACATGTCCGTGCTGACGAGGCATCTTAAACCAACACATTTTGTTTGACCATTGACACAAGGGACCCACATCTGACCTTCTATCATGTTATTCCCCATCATCATTATTTTTCCTGAACATTACTTCAAACAGTACTGATGCGTGTTCGTCGGTGGCGCCGGTGACGAGCGAGTTGGCCGCCGCTCCGCCGGACGGGCCGGACGCATACCAGCATCCGCGACGGGTTGGCAGTGCTGGCCCGAGCGCGACTCACGAGCGAGCAAGCCGCCGTGGCCTTTTCGCCGAGCCAGATGTTCAGCCTTAGCGGCGGGCGCGAGCAAGCCGCCGCGCCGCCGTGCCAATCTAGCTAGCAAACCTTGCAGACATGCAGCTGGACGGAGCTATGTTGGCTAGTGGCCGCGAGCGCCGGACGGAGCTGGCATCCGGGCTGCCGGAAGATGGGTTCCGCACCGCCGACGGTTTTGACCTCGCCTTCTGCTGGCGGCGGTAGCTGCGTCCCATGGCCGAGGATGACTAGGTGGACGGGCCGGAGGTAGGAGGTCACACGGGGATTTTTGTGTGGACTGACATGTAGGTCCCACAAGTCATAACGCCCAGTCGAATAGAAGGTGTTGACTTAATGGGCGACATGGGCCCTGTTTGGATACTCTAAGTCAGAGGTTAGATTCTAACCCTGAACTAACTCTAACCAAAGTGGTGTTTGGATGGCGAGGTTAGATTGACAACAAATGTATCCAAACAGGACCATGGGTTGAAACGTGCCTATAACGGCACTTTGTAGAGTAGTCGTTTCTTGGTAGGGCTGGTTGGTAAGAGCATGTACAATGGTTGATAAGGTAGTCCTATCTTAAGTCTGCCACGTATGCAAGTGGTAGTAGTTTCTTGGCATTATTAGTGGTTTCTTGCATTATCAGGGGTTTCTTGTAAGGAACAATGTACTACTAGTGACAAAGGCGATTCTAGGTTGCGTTGTACTCCAACGAGTACTACTAGTGGTCACGGGAGTGTATAGCTCGTTTTGTGGGTTCAATCCCGGCCGAACGCACGGCGGTCTTTTTTTTTAAATAGTAACTTCGTTGCGAGCCAATATTTTACACGGGTAGTTTGAGTTTTGAAGTCAAACGGACGTGCGGCACCACAATCTGGGTGCACTGGATAGCCTAGCCACGTGAACGGGTTTTCCTTCCCAAAGATCTCGTGGCTCGCGTGCTCGCCCTAGCCGCACCTCGCTTGCAGCTTCCTCATCAGCTAGAAGCATATTTAAACTAGCGCCTCCCAATTAAGCCCGAGGAGCCGGAAAAGCCTGGTGGGGCATTACGAACTGTGCAATATGGCTCTGTACGTAAAGTGCTCTACTACTACTCTGTAGCTTGTGGCATTGCACACATGGACTTCACTCCATTATTGGCTCTACTATAAAAGAAATTCCTCTTGACGTGTTTTTTGAAACGGAGGCAAAAGCTTTGCTTCATCTCATTCATAAAGAAGGAACTACTAACAAAGTTTGACGAGATCCATTACACCTCCACAAATGGAAGCGAAAAGCCTAGTCTTGTTGTACCAAATAACTCAAATGTTCTGCCCCCGCAGTAACCGTCGCTGATAAACAGGCTGCTAGTGTGTGCGTGAGAGGAGCGGCTGAGTAGACCAGCTACATGAGAGGAGCGGCTGAATAGAGCACCGAGAGTACCCACTAGGCCACTACACAGGTGTACTTTCCCTGCATTCATAGTACAGCGATGGTTGTAGAGAACAGTAGTACCCTCCACTTCCAACTGTAGCTCCTTGGCACTGAAATTCAAGAGTTCAAAACTGGTGCACTATACTATAGAAGTACAGTACATCGCACTACTAGTTGAGAAAGTAGTACCAGATCGCTTTCTGATGCAATCGTACTCCTCAAATCACATAATGTAAGACGTTTTTTGACACTATTTGGCATGTACAAAAAATAGCAAAAACATACCTAAGATTTCTTAATCCACGCCAAAAACTACTAGCTAGTGCCAAAAATTGCTTACTAGTTCTATTATTTACAGTATAATGCAATCCCATAATGTCCCGTAATGCTAGTACTAGTAGTAAATAATAGCCTCACCCCTTCGCTACAGTTGGAAGGAACGATCTACAATTGGAAGGGACGAGGCCCTGCGGTTACTACGCTCTTATCTCCTCCTCGCCAGTTCCCCTCCCCCGAAGAGAAGGCAGTTCATCGCTGCTCCCCTGGATTCGCCAGGTGGTTCTCCTCCTCCTCGGGGCTGGCAGACCTTGGACGACGATCCTCTGGGAGAAATCGCACGCCGCTCCGACGTCCTCACTGCCGCAAGACTCGGTGCTTCCTGCACCAACTTTTTCAAGACGGTGCTTAAAAAGGCTTGGGAGAAGGCCATGCTTGTTGGTCTTCCATCTGTCCTCGAGGAGAAGGTTCTTCTATGGGACAATCCTTCGAACAGTCCACCGCTCCCTGGCCATGGTTGCACGTTAACTCCGCTAGAGTTGCCGACGTTGAGAGGTAGTCGGATTTTGTCCGATGAGCAGGTCAGTAATGGAGTTTGATAATGTAGTACTTAGTTATTCCATTTCCATCCCGTAATTTCTCCGCTGCCCACCGTCTTATATATAGGTCTGGGTCGGTGCCAACGAAGATTGGCTTGCTTACCTCTGGTCGGATACCACCATCATTTTGCACAACATCCACAAGAAGGCGGCCGTTCCGTAGACCCCTTCTCCACCATTGGGATCGGCCTTCCGGACTGGCTGGGCTTGAATACGTATGATGATGCCTACATGAGATTGAAGAAGATAGCAATTGCGGAATCGCCGACAAAGCGACGCGGCTACGACGATTACTATCTCATCGCGGTGTTCAACATAAGGATTGCCATCAATGCAAGAGGCAGTAATGGCAGAGGCTGGCGCATGTTGGCGGCGGCAGATTTGTACCCCTACACGTTCAAAGACGCCGTGCGCCATCTAGGCCGCATCTTCGCGATGACAAGCCAGGGGACTTGTTTCATCTGGTTGCCATCCTACGGTACGGGAGAGTACAAACGAATGCACAAACCATCATTTGCATCCCTAACGGTACTCCATTATTTTGTAGGAACCAGTCATCCCGCGATCAAAATAAGATCGCCAATCCTGGATGTGCATTTGCATCCGCGATTCGGTCTAACCTGGAACCTTGTAGCTGACTTTGGCATATTGAGATCAACTATCTTAGCAGTCGTTACCCATGGTACCACTTATGTGCAACATGGTCACACAATCTACCACGATCGGACCGTCACCATCTACCCAGGTATTCCATTTTTAACCTTCTCGCCTTCTCTTTCATTGTTGTACTAGTACTCTACTCCTACTTACGTACTAGTAGGAGTACTTTTTACCTTGGAGGACGCGTATAGCTAGCTAGGCCCTTGAAGACTTGAACCCACTAGCTGCCACCATTTTTGTTTTTCCATGTCTTACTATCTCATCCATGTAGCCAAGAGTGGCTATATATAATAAGCCGGTTATTTTACTTCCTCTATACCGGAGTAGTACTATTTGCTGCACAGTATTACTGACCGCCATATTTGAGCACAACATTATTATGCATGGACCTTGACTATGTACGTCACCATGTGTCCAGATCTGAGATGCCGCGTGTACCAGATGAACGGCGCCGAGTTCGACCCCCGTGATGCTACGTGGGTGCCGAGGAACACTCTTGGAGAGTACTCACTTTTCATTGGGGACAGCTACCCCATTATGAAGCGGGTGCCACCTTCCGTGGACGACACCGAAGGCCTGCCGTTCTTGAAGCATGGTTGTGTCTTTAGTGCGCACCACTGGATGAACGACATGCTGGAACAAGCTATCCCTGATTTATGCCGCTTCAGCTTGGATGAGTCTCCATGGTGTGGACCCGGACTAGAAAGCTACCACAATGATTCATGTTGCCCACCGCTATGGATCGTGCCATTCATGAATAACACACAGGGACTGGAACACGGAGGAGGACATGTAGCCCATCTATAACGTGTAAGTGGAGTACGGTAAATTGTGAGCAGTAGCGCTGTGAATATATGTAGACTAGTCGTGCACAAATTTATCACATGAATTGGAGATGAACTTGTGTGGCATACTGGCATTTGTCCTTTAGAATTTATTACTAGTGAATGTGTTATGTGTACGTGCAACTTGTGTGGTTGTTGCACGGGTTCCAACATGCTCTTTGAGAAAAAAAGGTGGCACAGCTTTGGATATACGTGACGTGGCGGCATCATACAGTAGCATCGTTCGCTATAGTTGTTGTACGCTCCTACTAGGACGACAACTCCTATAAAACCTTGCTCTTGGCTCTTTGCCTATTCGGGAGGTTCAACAGTTCGTACTCGTGTGAACCTTGCACTTGGCTCTTCCCCTCTTCGGAAGGTCCAACAATGATGATACTACAGTACACATTATGCTTCTGGCAATCTGACACCGATTGAACTGTTGCACGTCCACTACGAGGGCGAGGGCGAGGGAGAGGGAGAGGGAGAGGGCGCTGTAGTCAAAACCCTCTCCTCGTCGTGTGAACCACCGCACGTGTGGGCAAGGGAGAGGCGTAGTAAGCAAGCTTCTCCTCGTTCGGCGAGTTGACGGGACACATCAAAGCAGTACTAATACTAGTCCATACTGCGTCCTTTCCGGTTAATATGGATTAATTTGAAACGAGAAAAATACACTGGCGGTCAACGTATGTAAGAATACGCTCTTTACGGTCACTATATATGGTTTTGCGGTGATTATACGATCACTAGCTCATCATAGAGCACCGTATTGCACCCTACTGACCGTCCACATAGTCGACGTGGCACTTTCTTGACTGGTTAAATTGTCACCTGGTTTCTGGGTCCCACCTATCAGTTGGCAGAGCAAAGAAATCAGCTAAAAAACAACGAGTGTAGTACATTTACACTTCCAATGCATTTAGCCTTTAATCTAAATCGATATTGATTGACTAATGCACCAACTTGTGCTCTAGGTATAGGCTACATGTCTATCCTTAATTACAGCATGCAACAACCTTCATTTAATCTTCTTTTCTCAATGGTCGCATGCACACATAAGTCTGCTACTTTTGGGCGTTAATTAAGCCCTGGTCAATGTGTAAATCTCTAAATGTACAGTCTTTCACGGACGTAGGGAGTAGGTTGAGCACTTGAGCGTGAGCGTGTGTGTTGCGTCGTGTCTTTGTGTGCCGCATGGGTGCGTGTGTGTTGCGTGCGTCCATGTATGCGTGTGAGTGTTGCATGTTGCATGCATGCATGCATGCATGCATGCATGGGGCTTACTCCCTCCCATTGACATGTTCATATTTCAAGCTTCCTCTGTTCCCTCCATATGGTGATACTCCCTCTGTTCCCAAATATGGAGTAAAATCCTCCCTCTGTTCCCAAACACGGAGTATTTGTCTTTCTAGAGATTTCAACAAGTGACTATGTACGGACCAAATTGAGTGAAGTGAGCGTAGAGGCATAGGGATATTGTAGAAAGGAAGTATTCGCGATCCGTTATTCCCCATCTCGGTCAGAGAGAACTATTCAACTAGTCTTCGCAGTGAAGAGACAATACACGCTGCAGCAGATGGGACACTTAATTAATAAGCTAAACCAGCGTGTTGGTGTTACTAAATCAGCCTTACCCAAGATCGCCATCATGTTTGCCAAGAGAGCACGCTTACATCCTCCATTAACTGACATATGGGCCCTCTTGTGGTAGACCCACATGTCATCGGTGTAACTATTTACACTCCGAAGGACGGTATCTCCTAGTAGTAGTAGTAGAATTGAGATTTAATGCACTTTCTTCCCCGTCTTCCACTCTTCTTCCTCCTCTCTTCTTCTTCCTCCTCTCTTCCCCATCGTCGGCCGCACACCATCCCCCCTCACTTTGCTTTCGCCCTTGGCGCTTATCTTCCTTGGTAGCTCATGGCGTACCATATCCCCGCTCACTTTGCTCGCCACGCGAGGAGAAGCTTCTTCGCCGCCGCAGAATCCACTTCCCCGCTGGCTCACAGCACCGAAAACCCTAATGGCGGAACCGACTGACACGCAGAGCCGTGATTGGAATTCCCTCCCCAATGTTCTCTTGGAGCAGATCTATAATCGTATGGACCTACTCAGCACCGTCCGTCTGGTCGCATGCTTGGTGTCTTTGTACCATCTACCCGTCTGCAACCGGCCGACTCTTTTCAAGACACCCTCCTTGCTGATGCCCGATCCTCGTAGGTGGCCCAGACACCGACTTGACGATCCTACGGAGGTTGCCGTGGTGCCCCTCGACATGCTACCACTACCCGTCCACCTGTCCTTCATGCACGGCCACTACTGGGCGGGCATGAAGGCCAACTGGATCGTCCTCATCCACCAATCCGGTAGTCCGTGGCGTCTCATGGATATCTACACCCAGCGAGAGATCACCCTTCCATCTTTGGATACCGCCACCATCGAGCCTCGCAGCCCGCCGGACACTTGCTAGCTCTTGAGCACTACGTTGGTTTTCCCTTGAAGAGGAAAGGGTGATGCAGTAAAGCAGTATAAGTATTTACCTCAGTTTTTGAGAGCCAAGGTATCAATCCAGTAGGAGACCATGCACGAGTCCCTCGCACCTACACAAACAAATAAATCCTCGCAACGAATGCGAAAAAGGGGTTGTCAATCCTTTCACGGTCACTTACGAGAGTGAGATCTGATAGATATGATAAGATAATATTTTTGGTATTTTTATGATAAAGATGCAAAGTAAAATAAAAGTCAAAAAAAAATAGCTAAGTGTTGGAAGATTAATATGATGGAAAATAGACCCGGGGGCCATAGGTTTCACTAGTGGCTTCTCTCGAGAGCATAAGTATTACGATGGGTGAACGAATTACTGTTGAGCAATTGATAGAATTGAACATAATTATGAGAATATCTAGGTATGATCATGTATATAGGAATCACGTCCGAGACAAGTAGACCGACTCTTTCCTGCATCTACTACTATTACTCCACACATCGACCGCTATCCAGCATGCATCTAGAGTATTAAGTTCATAATAATAGAGTAACGCTTTAAGTAAGATGACATGATGTAGAGGGATAAACTCATGCAATATGATATAAACCCCATCTTGTTATCCTCGATGGAAACAATACAATACGTGCCTTGCTGCCCCTACTGTCACTAGGAAAGGACACCGCAAGATTGAACCCAAAGCTAAGCACTTCTCCCATTGCAAGAAAGATCAATCTAGTAGGCCAAACCAAACTGATAATTCAAGAGACTTGCAAAGATAACCAATCATACATAAAAGAATTAAGAGAAGATTCAAATATTGTTCATAGATAAACTTGATCATAAACCCACAATTCATCGGTCTCAACAAACACACCGCAAAATAAGATTACATCGAATAGATCTCCACAAGAGAGGGTGAGAACATTGTATTGAGATCCAAAAAGAGAGAAGAAGCCATCTAGCTAATAACTATGGACCCGAAGGTCTAAGGTAAACTACTCACACATCATCGGAGAGGCTATGGTGTTGATGTAGAAGCCCTCCATGATCGATGCCCCCTTTGGCGGAGCTCCGGAAAAGGCCCCAAGACGGGATCTCACGGCTACAGAAGGTTGCGGCGGTGGAATTAGGTTTTTGGCTCCGTATCTGGTAGTTTGGGGGTACGTAGGTATATATAGGAGGAGGAAGTACGTCAGTGGAGCAACATGGGGCCCATGAGGGTGGAGGGCCCGCCTTGGGGGGGGGGGGGGTAGGCGCGCCCCCTACCTCGTGCCCTCCTGGTTGAGGTCTTGACGTAGGGTCCAAGTCCTCTGGATCACGTTCGTTCCGAAAATCACGTTCCCGAAGGTTTCATTCCGTTTGGACTCCGTTTGGTATTCTTTTTCTGCGAAACTCTGAAATAGGCAAAAAAACAGCAATTCTGGGATGGGCCTCCGGTTAATAGGTTAGTCCCAAAAATAATATAAAAGTGTACAATAAAGCCCATTAATGTCCAAAACAGAATATAATATATCATGGAACAATCAAAAATTATAGATACGTTAGAGACGTATCAAGCATCCCCAAGCTTAATTCCTGCACGTCCTCGAGTAGGTAAATGATAAAAACAGAATTTTTGATGTGGAATACTACTTGGCATAATTTCAATGTAATTCTCTTAATTTTGGTATGAATGTTCAGATCTGAAAGATTCAAGATAAAAGTTTAATATTGACATAAAATTAATAATACTTCAAGCATACTAACTAAGCAATTATGTCCTGTCAAAATAACATGGCCAAAGAAAGTTTCACCCCTACAAAATCATATAGTTTAGTCATGCTCCATTTTCGTCACACAAGAATGCTCTCATCATGCACAACCCCGATGACAAGCCAAGCAATTGTTTCATACTTTAGTAATCTCAAACCTTTTCAACCTTCACGCAATACATGAGCGTGAGCCATGGATATAGCACTATGGGTGGAAAAGAATATAATGATGGGGGTTATGTGGAGAAGACAAAAAGGAGAAAGTCTCACATCGACGCGGCTAATCAATGAGCTATGGAGATGCCCATCGATTGATGTTAATGCAAGGAGTAGGGATTGCCATGCAACAGATGCACTAGAGCTATAAATGCATGAAAGCTCAACAAAAGAAACTAAGTGGGTGTGCATCCAACTTGCTTGCTCACGAAGACCTAGGGCATTTGAGGAAGCCCATTGTTAGAATATACAAGCCAAGTTCTATAATGAAAAATTCCCACTAGTATATGAAAGTGACAAAACAAGAGACTCTCTATCATGAAGATCATGGTGCTACTTTGAAGCACAAGTGTGGAAAAAGGATAGTAACATTGTCCCTTTTTTGGGGAGCCTTCTCTTTTTTTATTTGGCCTTTCTCTTTTTTTATTGGGACAATGCTCTATGAATGATGATCATCACACTTCTATTTATTTACAACTCGATACTAGAACATAATATGACTCTATATGAATGCCTCCGGCGGTATACCGGGATAGCAACGACTCAAGAGTGAAATGTATGAAAAATTATGAACGGTGGCTTTGCCACAAATACGATGTCAACTACATGATCATGCAAAGCAATATGACAATGATTAACGTGTCATGATAAACGGAACGGTGGAAAGTTGCATGGCAATATATCTCGGAATGGCCATGGAAATGCCATAATAGGTAGGTATGGTGGTTGTTTTGAGGAAGATATAAGGAGGTTTACGTGTGAAATAGCATATCATATCACGGGGTTTGGATGCACCGGCGAAGTTTGCACCAACTCTCAATGTGAGAAAGGGCAATGCACGGTACCGAAGAGGCTAGCAATGATGGAAGGGTAAGAGTGCGTATAATCCATTGACTCAACATTAGTCATAAAGAACTCACATACTTATTGCAAAAATCTACAAGTCATCAAAAACCAAGCACTACACGCATGCTCCTAGGGTATAGATTGGTAGGAAAAGACCATCTCTCGTCCCCGACCGCCACTCATAAGGAGGACAATCAAAGAGCACCTCATGTTTCAAATTTGTTACATAACATTTACCATACGTGCATGCTACGGGACTTGCAAACTTCAACACAAGTATTTCTCAAATTCACAACTACTCAACTAGCACAACTTTAATATCACTACCTCCATATCTCAAAACAATCATCAAGCATCAAACTTCTCTTAGCATTCAGCACACTCATAAGAAAGTTTTTTTACTAGTCTTTGAATACCTAACTTATTAGGATTAATTTCCCAACTTAAGCAAATTACCATGCTCTTTAAGACTCTCAAAATAATATAATTGAAGCATGAGAGAATAATAGTTTCTATAAAACAAAATCACTACCGTGCTCTAAAAGATATAAGTGAAGCACTAGAGCAAAAATTATATAGCTCAAAAGATATAAGTGAAGCGCATAGAGTATTCTAATAAATTCTGAATCATATGTGACTCTCTCAAAAGGTGTGTACAGCAAGGATGATTGTGGAAAACTAACAAATAAAGACTCAAATAATACAAGACGCTCCAAGCAAAACACATATCATGTGGTGAATAAAAATACAGCTCCAAGTAAAGTTACCGATGGAAGTAGACGAAAGAGGGGATGCCTTACGGGGAATCCCCAAGCTTTGGCTTTTAGGTGTCCTTAGATTATCTTGGGGTGCCATGGGCATCCCCAAGCTTGGGATATTGCCACTCCTTGTTCCATAATCCATCAAATCTTTCACCCAAAACTTGAAAACTTCACAACACAAACCTTAGCAGAAAATCTCGTGAGCTCCGTTATTGAAAGAAAACAAAACACCACTTCAAGGTACTGTAATTAACTCATTCTTTATTTATATTGGTGTTAAACCTACTGTATTACAACTTCTCTATGGTTTATAAACTATTTTACTAGCCATAGATTCATCAAAATAAGCAAACAACACACGAAAAACAGATTCTGTCAAAAACAGAACAGTCTGTAGTAATCTGTAACTAACGCAAACTTATGGAAATCCAAAAAATCTACCAAAATAGGAAGGCCTAGAAAATTTGTTTATTGATCGTAAGCAATTGGAATCAATATTTTATCACGTTCTGGTAATTTTTAACAATTATTTGCGTGAACAGAAAGTTTCTGGAATTTTCAGCAAGATCAAATAACTACCATCCAAGAAGACCCTATAGGTTAAACTTGGAAAAGAAACTAATTAAGACATAAAAACACATCTAAACAGAGGCTAGATCAAATATTTATTCCTAAACAGAAGCAAAAAGCAAAAATACTAAAAATAAAATTGGGTTGCCTCCCAACAAGCGCTATCGTTTAACGCCCCTAGCTAGGCATAATAGTAAGGATAGATCTAGGTATTGCCATCTTTGGTAGGCAATTCTTCAATGAGGCATCTATCATCCTTAGGAGTTTCTTTCTTTTTATTGATTATCAAACTTTTAGGCACATAATCAAAAAAATCATTTGTAACAAATGGTTCCTTAACGATAGCAAAGAGATTGGGATGAATACTTATAGATTTGAGATCTGCAGTTTCCTTACTAGAGGATTCATCCTTATTTTTAGGAACATACATAAGCTTGGCAATTTTAGTTAGAGGGCTTGGAGTATTCTTTACGGAAGAAAAAGCGGTTCCCAAGTTGGTAATGATATCCTCAAGTTTATCGATTCTAGTGGAATCCTGATTTATTCTCTCATTAACTATGGGTTCCTTCTCCTTAATATTTTTCAAAGTGATTCCTACTTTAGATCCATATTGGGTGATTCGATTGTGGATCTTTTTATCCAAATTTTCAATTAACTCTACGGTAGCAACTTTATTTTCAATAATTTCAAGTCTTTGCATTACATGCTCCAAAGTTAACATAGTTCCATTAATCATAAGAGGGGGTGAGCCAAACAAATCTATCATAGCATTATAAGAATCAAAAGTATGGCTACCCAAGAAATTCCCTCCGGTAATGGTATCAAGGATATATCTGTACCAAGGAGTAGCGCCTACATAAAAATTGCGGAGAAGAACGGAAGTAGATTGCTTCTTGGTAGATCTATTTTGAGCATTGCAAATTCTATACCAAGCGTCTTTTAGATTTTCTCCTTCCCTTTGCTTAAAATTAAGAACTTCATTCTCGGGAGACAACGGAGAAGATAGGGGACTAGCCATAACGACAAGCAAGCGAAAAGGAGGTCAACAGAAAAGAGAGGGCGAATAAAACGGCAAGGGCGAAGTGGGGGAGAGGAAAACGAGAGGCAAATGGAATATAATGTAATGCGGGAGATAAGGGTTTGTGATGGGTACTTGGTATTTTGACTTTTGCATAGATTCCCCGGCAACGGCGCCAGAGATCCTTCTTGCTACCTCTTGAGCACTGCGTTGGTTTTCCCTTGAAGAGGAAAGGGTGATGCAGTAAAGCAGTGTAGGTATTTCCCTCAGTTTTTGAGAACCAAGGTATCAATCTAGTAGGAGACTGATGACCCACAAGTATAGGGGATCTATCGTAGTCCTTTCGATAAGTAAGAGTGTCGAACCCAACGAGGAGCAGAAAGAAATGATAAGCGATTTTCAGCAAGGTATTCTCTGCAGAAATCGAAATAAGTGGTAACAGATAGTTTTGTGATAAGGTAAATTGTAACGAGCAACAAGTAACAAAAGTAAATAAGGTGCAGTAAGGTGGCCCAATCCTTTTTGTAGCAAAGGACAAGCCGGAACAAACTCTTATAATAGGAAAAGCGCTCCCGAGGACACATGGGAATATCGTCAAACTAGTTTTCATCACGCTCATATGATTCGCGTTCGGTACTTTGATAATTTGATGTGTGGGTGGACCGGTGCTTGGGTGCTGTTCTTACTTGAACAAGCATCCCACTTATGATTAACCTCTATTGCAAGCATCCGCAACTACAACAAAAGTATTAAGGTAAACCTAACCATAGCATGAAACATATGGATCCAAATTAGCCCCTTACGAGCAACGCATAAACTAGGGTTCAAGCTTCTGTCACTCTAGCAACCCATCATCTACTTATTACTTACCAATGCCTTCCTCTACGGCCAAATAATGGTGAAGTGTTATGTAGTCGATGTTCACATAACACCACTAGAGGTTAGACAACATACATCTCATCAAAATATCAAACGAATACCAAATTCACATGACTACTAATAGCAAGACTTCTCCCGTGTCCTCAGGAACAAACGTAACTACTCACAAAGCATATTCATGTTCATAATCAGAGGGGTAATAATATGCATAAAGGATCTGAACATATAATCTTCCACCAAATAAACAAACTAGCATCAACTACAAGGAGTAATCAACACGACTAGCAACCTACTAGCACCAATCCCGGACTTGGAGACAAGAATTGGATACAAGAGATGAACTAGGGTTTGGAGATGAGATGGTGCTGATGAAGATGTTGATGGAGATTGCCCTCTCCCGATGAGAGCAGCGTTTGTGATGATGATGGCGATGATTTCCCCCTCCCGGAGGGAAGTGTCCCCGGCAGCACAGCTCTGCCGGAGCCCTAGATTGGTTTCGCCAAGGTTCCGCCTCGTGGCGGCGGAGTCTCGTCCCGAAAGGTTGCTTCTGATTTGTTTCCCATTGAAAGACTTCATATAGGAGAAGATGGGCATCGGAGAGCCACCAGGGGGCCCACGAGGTAGGGGGGCGCGCCCAGGGGGAGGGGGCGCGCCCCCACCCTCGTGAGCAGGGTGTGGGCCCCCTGGCCTTCATCTTTGGCGACGATTTTTCTTTATTTATTTTAAGGTATTCCATGGAGTTTCAGGACTTTTGGAGTTGCGCAGAATAGGCCTTCAATATTTGCTCCTTTTCCAGCCCAGAATTCCAGCTGCCGGCATTCTCCCTCTTCATGTAAACCTTGTAAAATAAGAGAGAATAGCCATAAGTATTGTGACATAACGTGAAATAACAGCCCATAATGCGATAAATATCGATATAAAAGCATGATGCAACATGGACGTATCAACTCCCCCAAACTTAGACCTCGCTTGTCCTCAAGCGAAAAGCCGATAACAATAAATATGTCCTCATGTTTAGAGGTAGAGGTGTCGATAAAAATAAAATACAGACATGAAGGCATCAAGATTATTCTCATAACAGCAACATATATTGATTTGTCATCATGACTTATGTTCAAGTGATGATCTTCTCACAAAGCCAAAGTATGAATCATAAACCTTATTGAGAACCAACAAATTATACCCTCAGTCATTGAAGAAATTGCAATTTATCATAACATCGGAGAGAGTCTATGTCAGAGCTTAAAAGCAAGTCCACATACTCAACTATCACTTAGTCCTTCATAATTGCTAACACTCACGCAATACTTGTGGTTATGGAGTTTTAATCGGACGCAGAGAAAGATAGGGGCTTATAGTTTTGCCCCACAACCTTTTACCTCAAGGGTAATGTCAACAATAATAATTCATGCTCCCCTACATCCAATTAGATATATATATCATGTCCTTTCCAACATGCGGAGCTTGCCAAATGATAAAAATAAAAAGGGAAAGGTGAAGATCACCGTGACTCTTGCATAAGGTAGAGGATAATAATAAAAGATAGGCCCTTCACAGAGGGAAGCAGAGGTTGCCATGCGCTTTTATGGTTGGATGCACAAAATCTTAATGCAAAAGAACGTCACTTTATATTGCCCCTTGTATGTGAACCTTTATTATGCAGTCCGTCGCTTTTATTGCGTCCGCAACAAGTTAAATTACAAAGCTTATTTCTCTGCACTAATAAGTCATGCATATTTAGAGAGCAATTTTTATTGCTTGCACCGATGACAACTTACTTGAAGGATCTTACTCAATCCATAGGTAGATATGGTGGACTCTCATGGCTAAACTGGTTTAAGGGTATTTGGAAGCACAAGTAGTATCTCTACTTGGTGTTGAGAATTTGGCTAGCATGAGGGGGAAAGGCAAGCTCAACATGTTAGAGGAACCACGACAACATACTTTATCTCAGATATAAGAAAACATAACTCATTATGTTGTCTTCCTTGTCCAACATCAACTCTTTAGCATGTCATATTTTAACGAGTGCTCCCAATCATAAAAGATGTCAATGATAATATATCTATATGTGAAGCCTCTCTCTCCTTATTACTTCCTATTAATTGCAACGATGACCAAAGCTATATTTGCCAACTCCCAACAACTTTTAATCATCATACTCTTTCTATGTGAAGTCATTACTCTCGATAAGATCAATATGAACTCTTTGTTTCTTTATATTCTTTTCTTTATTCACCCAAGATCATGGCAAAGTAATCAAGCCCTTGACTCAACACTAATCTTTATTATATATAGCTCACGGACTCGATTGCATAGAGGGATCCTAAAGCAAAACTTCAAAACTAGATCATGCTATGACTTTGTTCTACTATATCAAGATACTACTAATAGGATTGAACTAAGAAAAACGGTAAAGATAGGAGTTGTGATGGTGATACGATACAGGGGCACCTCCCCCAAGCTTGGCGATTGCCAAGGGAGTGCCCATACCCATGTGATTATGTCTCCTTCTTTGTTGTTGGTGGTGGAGGTGTTTTTGATGATGCAAGCTTGTCGTCCACCTTCCATGGCATAGGCTCACCCTCATAGAAGGATGATCGAGTCTCCGGAATCCTCAAATCTGCAACGGAAACAGCTCGAGACGAAAACAGAGGATATTTGCGTGATACGGTCGTCAAAACCTTCGGGAGAATATATAATGAATTTTTATCGACCAAAATACGTACCGTGCAAGAAAACGGAGTCCGGAGGGCACACGAGGTGCTCACGAGGTAGGGGGGTGCGCCCAGGGGGGTAGGGCACGCCCTCCACCCTCGTGGAGGCCTCGTGTCCTCCCCGGACTGCTACTTATTTTTCTATTTTTCTAAATATTCCAAAACGGAGAAATATTGCCTTAGAATTTGTTTTGGAGTCGGTTTACTTACCGTAACACATACCTATTCCTTTTTTGGATTCTGGGACGTTCTGGAAAGTGTCCCTTATGTATTCCTCCGGGGTTACGGTTTCAATAATATTAGTTTCAACATTTAAGGATTACCTGAGATATAGTGTTTGATCCTTTGACCGTTTACCACCTTCGGATTTGTGCCTGTGAAGTTGTTGATTTTTATGGCACCGGAATGATAGACCTCCTCGATAACGTAGGGACCTTCCCATTTAGAGAGAAGTTTTCCTGCAAAAAAATCTTAAACGGAGTTGTATAGCAATACATAATCACCTACATTAAACTCACGCTTTTGTATCCTTTTATCATGCCATCTTTTAACTTTTTCTTTAAGCAACTTGGCATTTTCATAGGCTTGGGTTCTCCATTCATCAAGTGAGCTAATATCAAATAACCTATTCTCACCGGCAAGTTTGAAATCATAGTTGACCTCTTTAATAGCCCAATATGCCTTATGTTCTAATTCGAGAGGTAAGTGACATGCTTTTCCATAAACCATTTTATACAGAGACATACCCATAGGATTCTTATATGCAGTTCTATATGCCCATAATGCATCATCAAGTTTCTTGGACCAATTCTTTCTAGACCTATTAACAATCTTTTGCAAAATTAATTTGAGCTCTCTATTACTCAATTCTACTTGACCACTAGACTGCGGGTGATATGGAGATGCAATTCTATGATTAACATCATATTTAGCAAGCATTTTACGGAAAGCACCATGAATAAAGTGTGAACCACCATGAGTCATTAAATATCTAGGGACTCCAAACCTCGGAAAAATAACTTCCTTAAGCATTTTAATAGAAGTGTTATGATCAGCACTACTAGTTGGAATAGCTTCTACCCACTTAGTAACGTAGTCAACAGCAACTAAAATATGTGTGTATCCATTAGAGGCAGGAAAAGGTCCCATATAATCAAAGCCCCAAACATCAAATGGTTCAATAACAAGTGAATAATTCATAGGCATTTCTTGACGTCTACTAATATTACCAATTCCTTGACATTCATCACAAGATAAAACAAACTTATGGGCATCCTTGAAGAGAGTAGGCCAATAAAATCCAGATTGCAATACCTTATGTGCAGTTCTATCTCCAGCGTGGTGTCCTCCATAAGCTTCGGAGTGACACTTGTGTAGGATCTGTTCCTGTTCATGCTCAGGCACACAACGTCTAATAACACCATCTACTCCTTCTTTATAAAGATGTGGGTCATCCCAAAAGTAATGTCGCAAATCATAAAAGAACTTTTTCTTTTGTTGGTATGTGAAGCTAGGTGGTATAAATTTAGCAACAATATAATTAGCATAATCAG
Source organism: Aegilops bicornis (assembly GCA_021605145.1). Lineage (NCBI taxonomy): Eukaryota > Viridiplantae > Streptophyta > Magnoliopsida > Poales > Poaceae > Aegilops > Aegilops bicornis. Next base: position 494,685,180 of record CM038672.1, on the reverse strand, counting down.
CATACCATGGAGTGCTACGAGAAGTGCTTACGATATTTAATTGTTCATCAGGAAAGCAATCATCAATAGGTAGTGGGTCATCAAGAACATTCTCTAACCTAGATAAGTTATGCATAGCAGGGGTTCTCAGCTCCTTTTCTATCAACAATATGCAAATCAAATTCTTGCAGCAAGAGAACCCATCTAATAAGTCTAGGTTTAGCATCTTCTTTTCCATAAGATATTTAATAGCAGCATGATCGGTGTGAATAGTTACTTTAGAATCAACAATATAGGGTCTGAATTTATCACAAGCAAATACAACTGCTAAAAGTTCCTTTTCGGTAGTAGCATAATTTCTTTGAGCATTGTCTAGAGTCTTACTAGCATAATGGATAACATTTAATTTCTTATCAACTCTTTGCCCTAGAACAGCACCTACAACATAATCACTAGCATCACACATAATTTTAAAGGGTAAATTCCAACCAGGTGGTTGAACAATAGGTGCAGAGACTAATGCTTTCTTAAGTATTTCAAATGCTTCTACACAATCATCATCAAAGACAAATGGTACATCTTTTTGTAACAAATTAGTCAGAGGCCGAGAATTTTTTGAGAAGTCCTTAGTGAACCTCCTATAAAACCCGGCGTGACCAAGGAAACTTCTTATACCTTTGATGTCCTTGGGACATGGCATTTTTTCAATAGCATCAACCTTGGCTTTATCAACTTCAATACCTCTTTCAGAAACTTTGTGCCCCAAAACAATACCTTCATTAACCATAAAGTGGCACTTTTCCCAATTCAAGACAAGATTAGTTTCTTCACATCTCTGCAAAACTCGATCAAGATTGGTCAAGCAATCGCCAAAAGAGGAACCATAGACGGAAAAGTCGTCCATGAAAACCTCACAAATCTTTTCACAAAAGTCAGAGAATATAGCCATCATGCATCTTTGAAAGGTAGCAGGTGCATTACATAAACCAAAAGGCATAGTCTATAAGCAAAAGTACCAAAAGGGCATGTAAAAGTAGTCTTTGATTGATCTTTAGCCGACACAGGTATTTGAGAGAAACCAGAATAACCATATAGAAAGCAATAATGTGTATGTTTGCATAATCTTTCTAGCATTTGATCAATAAAAGGTAAGGGGTAATGATCTTTCTTAGTAGCTTTATTTAATTTGCAGAAATCAATTACCATCCTATAACCTGTGATAATTCTTTGCGGAATCAATTCATCTTTATCATTAGGGACAACGATAATACCTCCATTCTTAGGGACACAATGGACAGGACTTACCCAACGACTATCAAAGAACGGGATAAATTATACCTGCCTCCGTAAGCTTGAGTATTTCCTTTCTTACCACTTCTTTCATTTTAGGATTCAAACGTCGTTGAGGATCACAAACTGGTTTGGCATCCGCTTCCAAATTTATTTTATGCTGACATAGAGTGGGACTAATGCCCTTAAGATCACCAAGAGTATATCCAATAGTGGCACGGTGCTTCTTCAGAGTTTTCAATAATCTTTCTTCTTCATGCTTTGAAAGGTTAGCACTAATAATAACAGGATATATTTTCTTTTCATCAAGATAAGCATACTTCAGATTATCAGGCAACGGTTTAAGCTCAAACACGGGATCACCCTTGGGTGGAGGAGGATCCCCTAGGATTTCAACATGCAAATTGTGTTTCAGAATAGGTTCTTGTTTAAAGAATACTTCATCTATTTCCCTTCTTTCTTGCATAATCATATCCTTTTCAGGGTCTAGCAAATAGTGTTCCAACGGATCACTGGGAGGTACGGCAATAGAAGCAAGACCAATAATTTCATCCTTACTAGGCAATTCTTCCTCATGATGTTGTTTACTAAATTTAGAGAAATTAAACTCATGAACCATATCATCCAAGCCAACAGTAACAACATTCTTTTTGCAGTTTATCGTAGCATTAACAATATTCAAGAAGGGTCTACCAAATATAATGGGACAAAAGCTATCTTGCGGAGAAGTAAGAACAAGAAAATAAGCAGGATATTTAGTTTTCCCACACAAGACTTCAACATCTCTAACAATCCCAATTGGTGAAATAGTATCTCTATTGGCAAGTTTAATTGTGACATCAATACCTTCTAATTCAGCAGGTGCAATTTCATTCTTAATTTCTTCGTATAAAGTATGTGGTATAACACTAGCACTTGCACCCATATCATATAAGCCATGGTAACAATGATCTCGTATTTTAACGGAAATAACAGGCACGCCTACCACAAGTCTATGTTTATCTTTAGCACAGGTTTTATCAATTATAGCAGTTTCACCTTCGAACTGAATAACATGCCCATCAATATTATCAGACAAGAGATCTTTAACAATTGCAATATTGGGTTCTACTTTAACTTGCTCAGGAGGTACATAAGTTCTGATATTGCTTTTACGAACAACAGTTGAAGCTTTAGCATGATCCTTTACTCTAACAGGGAAAGGTGGTTTCTCAACATAAGAGGTGGGAACAATAGGATCATTATAAGTGATAGTCTTTTCTTCAACTTAGGTGCAGCTACTTTTACTTCTATGGGAGGATGATATTTAAACCACTTCTCCTTAGGGAGATCAACATAAGTAGCAAAAGATTCACAGAAAGAAGCTACTATCTCAGAGTCAAGTCCATATTTAGTGCTAAACTTACGGAAAATATCGGTATCCATAAAAGATTTAACAAAATCAAACTTAGGTGTCATACCTGACTCCTAACCTTCGTCGAGGTCCCAATCTTCAGAGTTACGTTTAATTCTATCCAATAAATTCCATCTGAATTCAATAGTCTTCATCATAAAAGAGCCAAAGACAAGAAGTATCGAGCATGGTGCGATTGTTATCGAAAAGTCGAGCATAAAAATTCTGAAGAATTGTTTCTCTTGAGAGGTCATGATTGGGGCATGAATATAACATTGATTTAAGCCTCCCCCAAGCTTGAGCGATGCTTTCTCCTTCGCGAGGCCAAAAATCATATATATAATTGCGATCACGATGAATAAGATGCATAGGGTAATACTTTTGATGAAATTCCAATTTCACTCTTTTATAGTTCCATGATCTCGTATCACATAGCCTATACCATGTCAATGCATCTTCCTTCAAAGATAAAGGAAAAGCCTTCTTCTTAACAACATCATCGGGTATACCTGCAAGCTTAAATAGTCCACAAATATCATCCACATAGCGAAGATGCTCGTCAGGATGCTTTGTTCCATCTCCTGTAAAAGTATTAGCCAACAGTTTTTCCATGATACCCGAAGGAAATTCAAAAGGAGTTTCATTTTCAATAGGTTCAGTAGGTTGAGGAGCAACTCTTTGCTCTACTGGAAGGGGTGAAGATACCCAACACAAGCCCCTCATAGAATTACTTTCCATAGTAACAAGTGACAGAAAATTTCAGCACACTATATAAATTTTTCCTTACCAAATTCCACCTACCAAAGGCGCTACACTCCCCGGCAACGGTGCCAGAAAAGAGTCGTGATGACCCACAAGTATAGGGGATCTATCATAGTCCTTTTGATAAGTAAGAGTGTCGAACCCAACGAGGAGCGGAAGGAAATGATAAGCAGTTTTCAGCAAGGTATTCTCTGCAAGTACTGAAATAAGTGGTAACAGATAGTTTTGTGATAAGGTAAATTGTAACGAGCAACAAGTAACAAAAGTAAATAAGGTGCATCAAGGTGGCCCAATCCTTTCTGTAGCAAAGGACAAGCCAGAACAAACTCTTATAATAGGAAAAGTGCTCCCGTGGACACATGGGAATATCGTCAAACTAGTTTTCATTACGCTCATATGATTCACGTTCGGTACTTTGATAATTTGATATGTGGGTGGACCGGTGCTTGGGTGCTGTTCTTACTTGAACAAGCATCCCACTTATGATTAACCTCTATTGCAAGCATCCGCAACTACAACAAAAGTATTAAGGTAAACCTAACCATAGCATGAAACATATGGATCCAAATCAGCCCTTACGAAACAACGCATAAACTAGGGTTCAAGCTTACATCACTCTATCAACCCATCATCTACTTATTACTTACCAATGCCTTCCTCTAGGCCCAAATAATGTTGAAGTGTTATGCAGTCGACGTTCACATAACACCACTAGAGGTTAGACAACATACATCTCATCAAAATATCGAACGAATACCAAATTTTCACATGACTACTAATAGCAAGACTTCTCCCGTGTCCTCAGGAACAAACGTAACTACTCACAAAGCATATTCATGTTCATAATCAGAGGGGTAATAATATGCATAAAGGATCTGAACAGATAATCTTCCACCAAATAAACCAACTAGCATCAACTACAAGGAGTAATCAACACTACTAGCAACCTACTAGCACCAATCCCGGACTTGGAGACAAGAATTGGATACAAGAGATGAACTAGGGTTTGGAGATGAGATGGTCCGATGAAGATGTTGATGGAGATTGCCCTCTCCCGATGAGAGGAGCGTTGGTGATGATGATGGCGATGATTTCCCTCCCAGAGGGAAGTGTCCCCGGAAGCACAGCCTCTGCCGGAGCCCTAGATTGGTTCCGCCAAGGTTCCGCCTCGTGGAGGCGGAGTCTCGTCCCGAAAGGTTGCTTCTGATTTTTTTTCTCATCGAAAGACTTCATATAGGAGAAGATGGGCGTCGGAGAGCCACCAGGGGGCCCACGAGGTAGGGGGGCGCGCCCCGGGGGGGCGCCCCCCACCCTCGTGAGCAGGGTGTGGGCCCCCTGGCCTTCATCTTTGGCGACGATTTTTTCTTTATTTATTTTAAGGTATTCCGTGGAGTTTCATGACTTTTGGAGTTGCGCAGAATAGGCCTTGAATATTTGCTCCTTCTCCAGCCCCAAATTCCAGCTGCCGGCATTCTCCCTCTTCATGTAAACCATGTAAACTAAGAGAGAATAGCCATAAGTATTGTGACATAACGTGAAATAACAGCCCAAAATGCGATAAATATCGATATAAAAGCTTCATGCAAAATGGACGTATCAGAGACCACGCACGAGTCCCTCGCACCTACACAAACAAATAAATTCTCGCAACCAACGCGAAAAAGGCATTGTCAATCCCTTCACGATCACTTACGAGAGTGAGATCTGATAGATATGATAAGATAATATTTTTGGTATTTTTATGATAAAGTTGAAAAGTAAAATAAAAGGCAATAAAAATAGCTAAGTGTTGGAAGATTAATATGATGGAAAATAGACCCGGGGGCCATAGGTTTCACTAGTGTCTTCTCTCGAGAGCATAAGTATTACGATGGGTGAACGAATTACTGTTGAGCAATTGATAGAATTGAGCATAATTATGAGAATATCTAGGTATGATCATGTATATAGGCATCACATCCGAGACAAGTAGACCGACTCCTGCTTGCATCTACTACTATTACTCCACACATCGATCGCTATCCAGCATGCATCTAGAGTATTAAGTTCATAAGAACAGAGTAACGCTTTAAGTAAGATTACATGATGTAGAGGGATAAACTCATGCAATATGATATAAACCCCATCTTGTTATCCTCGATGGCAACAATACAATACATGCCTTGCTGCCCCTACTGTCACTAGGAAAGGACACCGCAAGATTGAACCCAAAGCTAAGCACTTCTCCCACTGCAAGAAAGATCAATCTAGTAGGCCAAACCAAACTGATAATTCGAAGAGACTTGCAAAGATAACCAATCGTACATAAAAGAATTCAGAGAAGATTCAAATATTGTTCGTAGATAAACTTGATCATAAACCCACAATTCATCGGTCTCAACAAACACACCGCAAAATAAGATTACATCGAATAGATCTCTACAAGAGAGGGGGAGAACATTGTGCTGAGATCCAAAAAGAGAGAATAAGCCATCTAGCTAATAACTATGGACCCGGAGGTCTAAGGTAAACTACTCACACATCATCGGAGAGGCTATGGTGTTGATGTAGAAGCCCTCCGTGATCGATGCCCCCTCCGACGGAGACTCGAAAAAGGCCCCAAGATGGGATCTCATGAGTCTGAGAAGGTTGCGGCGGTGGAATTAGGTTTTGGCTCAGATCTGGTAGTTTGGGGTGCACGAGGTATATATAGGAGGAGGAAGTACGTCGCTGGAGCAATGTGGGGCCCACGAGGGTGGAGGGCGCGCCTGGGGGGGGGGGTGGGGGTAGGCGCGCCCCCTACCTCGTGCCCTCCTGGTTGATGTCTTGATGTAGGGTCCAAGTCCTTTGGATCACGTTCATTCCGAAAATCACGTTCCTGAAGGTTTCATTCCGTTTGGACTCCGTTTGATATTCTTTTTCTGCGAAACTCTGAAATAGGCAAAAAACAGCAATTATGGGTTGGGCCTCCGGTTAATAGATTAGTCCCAAAAATAATATAAAAGTGTATAATAAAGCCCATTAATGTCCAAAACAGAATATAATACAGCATGGAACAATAAAAAATTATAGATACGTTGGAGACGTATCAACACTCCTGCCTGCTACGCACGAGACGCGTCGAGCTTTTGGCTCGACCACTGTTTGCTGAAGGTTGTAATCTGCGAAGTGCCCACACCATCAGAAGACTACATGGATTACAAGCTCATTGCCGTGTTCAACATGGGATTAGTCTATACGAATCCGGTCGCCATACATGGTTATGGCTCATCGTCGATCCTCTTTACCCAACACTTACATGCGATGCTATAGTGCACGATGGCATCATTTATGCTTGATCGACGCAGATTTGTTGCCTATCTTTGGTGGAATCTATCGTCGTGTAATTGTTCTATCTCATCTCATCTTTACCTTAAGAATACGACTGCATGTTCATTGTTACAAATTTAGAATATATAGTATGTCTATAACCACATCATTGCTATATGTTCCTCTTATTTCCTAGATTTTTTATGACCATACATGTTATTGTTAGAGTTGATATGAGAAAAATTGGTATCTAATGATTGTTAGAATAGATATTATGAGTATAACCTCATGATTGCTATATGTTACTCTCATTTCTAGGATTTTTATAACAACGCATGTTATTGCTTAGAGTTGATATGATAACTGTAGTAAGTGCTATGGTAGAATATGAGTAGGCCCTGTCATATCTGTTTTCCTCTCATTGTTGCAAGATGTTTGAACCATGATATATTGGTAGAATATGAAAGCCATTGGCTTATTTTTTTAACTTGGCGTATGATTATGACCATTGCATTGCAATTCTCTGTATGATACGTGTCACTGTTATAATAACCTTAATTCCACACATACTCTGAACATGATTGTTTATTTTTGTCCTTTTGGTCTCCAATTTGAATTGTTGCGTGAGACGCCGAATACGGCTGGCCTTCATGATTCGGGACTGGAATCATACCAGCCGATGGGTGGTGGTTTATCGCTCGTTCATTTGACGGTGGTCATTTGATGCTCATTTGCACGTACCAAATTGACCAAACCATTTCATCAAACCATATGCGATTACAATGCAGGCGTTCGTGACATTGATGGCTATGGCTGCTTCGTGTTCAAGAAAGATCCCAGCTCCGTTGGGCCAGGCGTATTCAACTGGAGGCGGGCTTACAACCTCGGCAACCACTCCATGTTCCTCGGGCTCAATTATCCGATCATCCAACCAATCATCGATCATATCACCGGCGATGATTACCATGCTATGCAACTCCCGTTCGCCAGGGGGGACTGTGTTTACACATCATGCCATGGGTTTCATGAATCACCATATCCAGAGATTTGTCGACACAGCTTGTTGCCAGATAATCTTCAGTGTGTGAAATGCATCAAGCTTCCATGCGATGGATGGCTTTTGCAAACCCGACATGCGGCGATGTGGTTCATGCCAACAGCAAATATGCACAACTTGGTTCGTACTGATATGTAGACTGAGCCATGTATTCTGCTGCTGTAGCACGACCCTCTTTTGTTGGATATTATGTAATGTTGTTAGTTTGAAGTACTCCTCTGGTTTGAAGGATAGATACCTTTCTGGGATCAAGTGCATCCTAACTCACCTGCGCAGGATTTACTGATAATGATGATGGAGATCTTTGTGCAGATATATATATATCACTTAGGCTTCAAGTGCGTACTTGTTAGTTAAACCTATGGTTAAAATGTGACACTAAATACGACTAGTGAGTAGTACAGTAGCAGTACTAGTATACGTCGGTCAAATTATTCATCATGTCCACACATTGAAATGACGTGACAACATGCTGCGCGTGAGGTGACACAATAATCCCAGCGGCGTGTTCGGGTATTCTGGACTTCGGATTTGGAGTACCACTTATCTGCCAAAATATTTCATCATTCACTTAAAACAGTTGATTGATCATACATTGAGCACCATATAACTGGAATTAACCCATGCAAGTCGAAGAAGGATTGGCCGGTGCTGCCGGCTGGCGTCAAGTTCGATCCCACGGATCAGGAGCTGATCGAGCACCTTGAGGCCAAAGTGAGTGCTGACAGCGCGAGATCTCACCCTCTCATCGATTTGTTCATACCAACCATCGACAACGAGCACGACATATGCTACACCATCCTGAGAAACTTCCAATTAAGACACCGATCGGCCGTCTACTTGCACAAACATATTCCTTTGTTTATAGCTCTATTTTTCTTTTTGGACGCAGACCTGGTGAAGCAATTACAATTTGAAAGTTAATAAAAAGTGAAACAAGTGACTGCAACATGCCAAAGATGTTATGAAAATGAGTTTGCTTTGATACCATGTAAAGACAGGAATTGGTTTGTGGTAAGCGTATGCAACGTTGCAGGGACGCGTGTATGTTTATACAGAACAAAGAGTACATGGGCGTCAGGTTGTTGGAGTCTTGACCCATCCTCCAAGCTATACAAGAGATAGGATCAAATCTTCCTAACAACCTGCCTTGGTTACAAGATACACACGCACACATTACACGCACACAACACCGTGACATATTTGTCACGTCTAACTAGCAAGCCTATCATTTAACAAGGTCCACTGGTGGCTTCGCTATCTTTCTTGGTTCAAACCTCATATCCTGGAATGCAAAGAAACAAGCAACTGTGTCTCGGTCAAGCACAGAAGCGGAATATAAATCTCTGGCAAATGCAACTGCTGAGGTAATGTGGATAGAAACTTTACTTAATGAATTGGGTATTGGGAGATCACATGTCTCACAGTTGTGGTGTGATAATCTTGGAGCAACTTATCTTTCTGCAAACCCTGACTTTCAAAATCTTGTTGAAAGGCAATTCAATCGCAAAATTCTTGCTCTCCAAATAGATTGGGATGGTGAGTACGAAAAACTCAACTCCTTCTTCACAAAAATTGGCATATCTCATCATGTTTCTTGCCCCTATGCTCATCAACAGAACGGCTCGGCAGAACGTAAACACCGGCATATAGTTGAGGTTGGTCTATCTCTCCTTGCTCAAGCTTGCATGCCTCTAAAGTTTTGGGATGAAGCGTTCATTGCTGCTACATACTTGATCAATCGTCTACCTAGTAAAGTTATCAACTTCGAAACCCCTCTTGAAAGATTGTATCATGAAAAACCCAACTATTCAGCTCTTAGAGTCTTTGGTTGCACTTGTTGGCCTAATCTTTGGCCATATAACAAACACAAGCTTCAATTCAGATCCAAGCAATGTGCTTTTCTCGGATATAGCAATCTTCATAAGGGTTTCAAATGTCTTGATATCTCTACAGGACGTGTGTATATTTCCAGGGATGTAGTCTTTGATGAAAATATATTTCCCTTCTCCACTCTACATCCCAATGCCGGAGCAGACTACGTTCTGAAATCCTCTTATTGCCACGAACTCTTGAATCCAAGCGATCGGGGAGTAAAAATAGTACTGATGATCATTTGTGCGATAGCCTTACTAACAATGGTGGCAGCAGTAAAAAAATTGCAGCCCCAAACCGTGATTTTATGCAACAGCAACAGGTTCATATACAGCCAGGCGCATGACACGAGGAGGATCTGCCTGCTAACGCTGATCCTGACGGATTTGGCGCGGAAAACGATCCCGAGGAGGATATGGTGACGCCACAGACGCCGCCCCCTTCAGATTCCGCGCCGGCCCACTCAGCGGGCGACAAGTCGTCTGGGCCCGGTCATTGGTCGGGTGGCGCGGTGGACTCCTCTCCCTCGCGTGACAGCTGTCGCGGATCGAGTGGGAGCGGGGGCCCTGTCGCCCGAGGCAATGATAGCGGTTGGCCGGCTGGTGGCGGGTCGCTCTCTCCAGGCCCACATGCATGGGATCTGAGCCAGCCCAGGCGCGCAGCAGTCGAGGAGGATTCATCTGCGCCGGCTCGGTCTGCTCCGGTACGAGGTAGCGGATCGGGATCTTCTGCGATTATTGACTCTGTGCCACAACGTGTAACAACAAGATCACAAAAAGGTATTTTAAAGCCCTCAACATACAAGGATGAAACGGTCAGGTATGAAAAAAAAATTGAAGTTTGCAAATTTTGCTTCCACTGGAGAACCACAGAATTTGACCGAAGCACTAAACAATGAAAGATGGAAAAATGCTATGAATGTTGAGTATGATGCACTCATGAAAAACCAAACATGGCACCTATTTCCTTACAAGCAAGGGAGGAATGTTATAGATTGTAAATGGGTATATAAAATCAAGAAAAGACCTGATGGCACAATAGATAGATACAAGGCTAGGTTAGTAGCTAAAGGCTTTAAACAACGATATGGTATTGATTATGAGGACACTTTTAGTCCAGTTGTTAAAGCTACTACTATCAGACTTGTTTTGTCTGTTGTCTCTCGAGGATGGAATCTTCGCCAATTGGATGTGCGAGAATGCGTTCTTACACGGCGTTCTCGAAGAGGAAGTCTATATGAGACAACCACACAGGTTTGAAAATGATGCTAAACCTAATCATGTGTGCAAGCTGGACAAGGCCTTATATGGACTTAAACAAGCCCCTAGGACTTGGTACTCAAGGCTAAGCACTAAACTACAACAACTTGGGTTTCGAGCTTCCAAGGGAGATACTTCTCTGTTCTTCTTTAAGAAAGGAAAGGTGATAATATACATGTTACTTTATGTTGATGACATAATTGTTGCTAGCTCGTCTACAGAAGCCACCTCAGCGTTGTTAAAAAGTTGAAAAATGAGTTTGCTCTAAAGGACCTAGGAGAGCTTCATTATTTCCTAGGAATTGAAGTTAAAAAGGTGCATGATGGTATAGTACTAACTCAAGAAAAATATGCCAGAGATGTAATCAAGCTTGTAGGTATGAAAGATGCAAACCCTCCAACACACCCATGTCTACAACTGAAAAATTGTCATTGCATGAAGGAGTGTTGTTGAGTCCAGAGGAAGGAACAAAGTATAGAAGCATAGTTGGTGCACTGCAATATTTAACCTTAACAAGACCAGATATTTCCTTCTCTGTTAACAAGGTTTGTCGGTTCTTACATGCTCCTACCACGATTACATTGGACAGCTGTAAAAGGATTTTGAGGTATCTACAAGGAAGTGTTGAAGCAGGGCTGAGATTTTGTAAGTCTTCTTCAACAGCAGTGAGTGCCTTTTCAGATGCAGATTGGGCTGGATGTCCTGATGATAGGAGGTCCACTGGTGGCTTCGCTATCTTTCTTGGTTCAAACCTCATATCCTGGAATGCAAATAAATAAGCAATTGTGTCTTGGTCAAGCACAGAAGCGGAATATAAATCTCTGGCAAATGCAACTGCTGAGGTAATGTGGATAGAAACTTTACTTAATGAATTGGATATTGGGAGATCACATGTCTCACAGTTGTGGTGTGATAATCTTGGAGCAACTTATCTTTCTGCAAACCCTGTATTTCATGCAAGAACAAAGCATATAGAAATTGATTATCACTTTGTTCGAGAAAGAGTTGCTCAGAAGTTGTTGGAAGTACGGTTCATTCCAATAGGTGATCAAGTCGTTGATGGTTTTACAAAACCCTTGCAAGCTCGACAACTTCAAGCCTTCAAGAACAATCTAAACCTTCACACGTTGAGATTGAGGGAGGATGTTAAATGATAGGCTTGCTAGTTAAACGTGACAGACATGTCACGGCGTTGTGTGCGTGTAATGTGTGCATGTGTATCTTGTAACCAAGGCAGGTTGTTAGGAAGATTTGATCCTATCTCTTGTATAGCTTGGAGGATGGGTCAAGACTCCAACAACCTGCCGCCCATGTACTCTTTGTTCTATATAAACACGCACGTGTCCCTGCAATGTTGCATACGCTTACCGCAAACCAATTCCTCCTCGTCCATCCATGCACCAGTACCACCTCGGGGACCTGGAGCAAGAGAAGGAGCGGGAGCTGGTCCTCTGCAAGATTTTCTACCAGACAAACACTAGGGCCAGGAGTAAAAAGATTATAAGTTAGTTTGGTATTGGTACTTGTACTACCTTGTCGTCCGCAAGTTGGTATTGTTGTTAACGATCTTTTGGTATGAACTTGGCATTTGCTTCCAACCATCATGCCGAGGGTCGACGTGGATATAAAGCTGAATCATTTGTTTCGAAACGAATTTTCAGGCACCTGATTTTTATTTGATGGGTAGCATAAGCACCTGCCGTTCGAATTCCCAGTTCTCCAAATTTTTCAAAACAAGTGCATGCTATTATTATCATGACGAAAAAATATCCCTGCTGCATCCCAATTATCAGTCTGTACTTGCAGAATTCTCTTGTTTATTGAGCATCTATAATGTTTTTTCAGGTCGAGCAAGTTTCAACTGGGTTGTAGACTGCCAAGGCTTGGTTTTGTTTTTAACAGGCCCAGCCCATGACGACAACGGGGCACAAAGATCCAGTAGGTATCTACTGGCCTCTGGCCCGCCAACATTAGTTATATTTTGTCTTACAACATCCGCAGGCAGTTTTTTTACTGAATCAAATACACAACCCAGTTCTATTTTCCTATTGAAACGCATGTCCTACATCCATTTTCTAATCTCTACCTATAGTTTTACTAGTTCATATACACGTATCATTATATTGAAAATACATAAAATTCCCTTTTCATATTTACATCCTTATTTTTCTTGTTGTTTTCCTCCCAAAGACCGATTTTTTTTACCACTGGTTTTCCCATAAACCAACTCAATTGTCCCACGTCTTATTTGCTTACAAAAACAAAACGATTTTTTTGGCAAATCATTAAGTTCTTAAAAAATGTCTATCATTTCGGGATTACAAAAGTTCGGACTCCACCGAAATATGCAAAATAAGGTTGAAATTTTTGACCGTGGTCCTGGGCAGAAAATGGGCTGTAATAAATTACTTAAGAATTAGCAAATGGGCTACAAAGTATTAAAAAATAGCAAATGGGCTCTATGTTGTCTGCCACGGATTTGGAGGCTGACTTGTGGGCCTACTAAGTTCATGCGTACACAAGGTTTATCAAAAAAGAAACTTAGTCAACAATCGATTCTACTAGCGTCAAACCGTTAGATGTCAATCTAACGGCAATCGTGCTTCTTCAGTCTCTGATCTTCCTACCCCAGCCACCCAAACCAGCGTTGCCGGAACCGCCCGCTCCCGCCTCCCGTGGCCGGCTGTGCTGCCAGGTAGGCCTCACGGCCCCATCATATACTCCCATCCCTGGCCTATCTATCCCTCTACTCACCCACACCTCCTGTTATTTTCCGGCAACGGCAGCCGAACCAGTCAACCCTCGTACTCTCCACTGTGTGGGCAGCCACTGTCGTGTCTTCCCCAGCTCCGTGTCGTTCCCTTCGTAGGCCTCGCCCTTGTACACCGCCCTGGTGCTCTCAGCGTGGCGTGGTCAACATGGTCAACAAACGACATCCATCGGAAGTGGACTGTACGTGGAGAGGCTGACAGCTGGGTTCACGGCCGCACACAAGGAAATGCCTCCTTATTACGCGCAAAATAATGATTCCTCCACCTGACATCTGGGACCCGCCGGAAGGGCCTCTGTATTTCGCGAAAAAAACATTTCCTCCGCTGACAGGTCGGACCCACCAACTATATCTTCGCACGCAAGGAAGTGCCTCCTTATTGCACACAAAAAAATGAATACCCACTGCCAGCTGGGACCCACCATAGTGGGAGGCTGACTTGCGGGCCTACTAAGTTGACGGGGACGGAGGGTTTTGTCAACTTAGTCAATATGAACGATTCTAGCTGCAGCGACCGTATGATGTCCATCCAACGACCTTAGTGCTTCTTCAACCACTGGTCTTCTTGCTCCAGCCGCCCAAAGCAGCGCAGTCGTGCCGCCTGCTCCTGCCTCCCGTGGCCGGCTATGCTGCCGCGGAGAACTCACCACCCCCATACTACTCCCACCGCTGGCCAGGCCATCCCTCCACTCACCCACACCCCCTGTTATTCTGCGGCGACGGCAGCCTCACACCGCAGCCGAACCAGTGAACCCTCGTACTCCTCTCCGCGTGGGCATCCACTGCCGCGTCTTCCCCGGCTCCGCATCGTCCCCTTCCTAGGCCTCACCATCGTCCACCGCCTTGGTGCTCTTGGCACGGCATGGTCAATGTGGTCAACGACCGACTTCCATCGGAATAGTACTGTGCATGGAGAGGCTGACAGCTGGGTCCACGGCCACAACCCAGTTTTTTTGTGATTTGCCAAGTAAGTCACTTTGTCAGGCATGTTGGGCTGCCAATCTTTCAAGACGAGGAGAGCTTCATTCGGCTGGCCGAGAAAATGGCCTATCAGTAATGAAAAATGGGTTGTACATTTTTTAAACACGTCAAACCGGCAATTAGTTTCAAATTTCTTTTTTTCATTTCGAGATTTTAAATTGCATTGATTTTTATGCATGGACAATTTATTGGATTTTATATTGATATACATTTGTTTTTAAAATCAGTTTGAATGTGACTCGAAATTTCGGGATTAAAAAAAGTTCGGACCGCACCGAAAATATGCAAAATTTCATATAATTTTTTAACCGTGGCCACAATATGGGCTTTAATGCTAACAAAAAGAATATGGGCTCCAAAAAAAACCTTAAAAATTAGCTAATAGGCTGTAAATTATTAGAAATAATGGCAAATGGGTTGTATGATGTTTTCCACAAATTTGAGGCTTTCCTAAAAAAAAGGTTGACGCACAAGCAGTGACTGTTGGATGTCCATCCAACGGCCGTCATGGTTCTTCAATCTCTGCTCTTCCTGCTCCAGCCGCTCAAACAAGCACCGCGGGACTGCTCGCTCTTCTCCTCCCATGACGGTTGTGCCAAGACAGTGCCTCACCGCCCCACCGTACTCCCATTGCTGGCCTAGTCATCCCTCTACTCACCCACACCTATTGTTATTCTCCGGCGACGGCAGACGAACTAGTAAACCCTCGTATAGTCGTACTCCCCTCCGCGTGGGAAACAACTGCCGAGTCTTCCCTGCCTCCGTGTCGTTCCCTTCCTAGGCCTCGCCGTCGTCCACCGCCCTGGTGCTCCCGGGCCGGCCTGGTCAACGTGGTCAACGACCGACATGCATCTGAAGTGGACTGTATGTGGAGAGGCTGACAGCTGGGTCCACGGCCGCACGCAAGGAAATGCCTCCTTATTACGCGCAAAATAATGATTCCTCCACGACATCCGGGACCCACCAAAAGGGCCTCTCAGATTTTAAAAACGTTATCGCCACCGACAGCTTGGACCCACCAGCTATATCTTCGCATGCAAGGAAGTGCCTCCTTATTACGCAGAAAAAAATGAATACACCCCCTGCTAGCTGGGACCGAGTATAGTGGTAGGCTGACTTGTGCACCTACTAAGTTGACGGGGACGGAGTGCTTTGTCAACTTAGTCAATATGCACGATTCTAGCTCCAGTGACCGTACGATGTCCATCCAACGGCCGTAGTGCTTCTTCAACCTCTGGTCTTCTTGCTCCACCGCCAAACCGGGCGCCGGTCGTGCCTTTTGTGCTCCTTCCTCCCGTGGCGGCTGCGATGCGTGAGGCCTCACCGACCCCTACTACTCCCACCGGCCGCCGTGCCATCCCTCTACACACCCACACCCCTGTTATTCATGACGATGGCAGCCTCACACCGCAGCGAACCAGTGAACCCTCATACTCCTCTACGCGTGGGCATCCACTGCCGCGTCTTCCCCGGCTCCGCGTCCTCCCCTTCCTAGGCCTCGCCGTGGTCCACCGCCATGGTGCTCTCGGCGCAGCGTGGTCAACATGGTCAAGGAACGGCTTCCATCGGACATGGACTGTACGTGGAGAGGGTGACAGCTGGGTCCACGACCGCAGCAACGAAGTGCCTCCTTATTACATGAAAAATAATTATTCCTCCACCTGACAGTGGGGACCCACCGGACGGGCCACCGTATTTCACAAAAAAACATTTCCCCTTGACTGCTGGGACCCACCAGCTACATCTTCGCATGCAAGGAAGTGCGCCCGGGCAAAAAAACGATTCGCCCCCTGACTGCTGGGACCCACCAGCTACATCTTCGCAGGAAAGGAAGTGCCTGACAGTCGGGACCCACGTGGTCTAAGCGTACGTAGCGTTGTAATTCTGGTCGCGAACGTGTACGTACATACTGGTCGATGTAGAGGCGCGCACGTGTCGTAGTAGAGGCGCGCACGTAGCATGTACACGTACGTACAGCGGCCAGTGTGCATGAAAGAAAATACGGCCACGTACGTACATACGGGCAGGGTCTCGAACCCGTGGTCGTCGGGGGAACCGCTGGCGACCGCTCTACCCCATCGGCGGCGTCCTCGGTTTCCGGCCATCGTCGGTGGCACTAGAGTGTGGCGCAAGGCGGGGCCCTCGTTTGGCGATATGAAGCAAGGCCGGTACCTGTGAAGAAGGCCCAGTGCCTGTGAAGCTCGCCGCCCCGTGACACTCTCACGTAATAATGAGTGGGGTTGTACACGCCCCGGAGTCTCAGGAGCGCCGGCCTCAGGCCCTGGGGCTCCCTCCCACGCTCAGTGGCAGCACTTAGCTCCATGCTGGTGAGAAGACGTCCAAGACTAGACTAGGTGTCGGACGCGGCTTTTTCTACCTTTATTGCTTTTTCCCTTGGCTGTCGCTTCCCCCCCCCCTTTTTGGATTTAAATTGGATTCGCGCTTGCGATTTGCGTGTGTTCGAGGAAGGGGTGTTTAGTCTCGCTCGAGCAATCTCTCGCGTTCTGGTTACCACTCTGCCTCAGCTGCCTCCCCTCGTGAGCCCCTCGTGAGCCGGGCCAGGCCTAGCATGCATACAGACCGGACTGCCATCACCGCGCCCTCTCAGGAGGTTCTCATCACAGGATCAATGGGCTCGTTCAGGGAGCACACGGAGCGCCACGGCCCTCCGCAGGCTATCTCGAGGCCCACACGGGTCGAAGGTAAACAAGCCAGCTAGCTCGTCACAAGGCCAGCCACTTGGCGCAGGCTTACGGGTGATATCGCATCTACTAATACGTTAACTGCAAGTTTTCACACGAGGGGCTCCCCCTCCCAAAATGCTCTTACAACCTTCAGGGCCAAGCCCGAACTCTACCTACGCATGATAAGAAAGCAGGAGCAACACGCAGTCAATCGGATAAATCCCCTAATGCATCCTCGAGATCACCTCCTGAATCGTCGCTGGCGTCGCTGGCATCGCCATCACCCTCCGCGTTGCCGTCAGCAGCGTCAGGGCCATTCACCACGCCGCCTTCATCAGCGCCCACGACCACGCCGTCCTCGTCAGTAGCGAAGGCTCTGACGAGGGCATCCACGTTGCCTTCCACCCAATCGCCCGGGTCGTCCGGACGGCACGGGTGCAAGCGATGGCGGCATGAAAATCGAAGTTGGGGTCCATGTCGAAGATGGCTGAAGACGCGAGAAAAGACACGCCCGGAAAGCGCGACTCCTCTCCTCCACCAACCTGTTGGCTCGCCTGACCGCACCTCCAGCTGCGTCACCACATCGATGAAGAAGCGAAGGTTGCCCGATAGTTAACTGCATGAGGCTCGCCAACGGCCGCCTCGCAGATGTTGCCCAAGGCCGTGTTAGCTCTTTCCTGGAGCGTGCGGAGCACGGGGCCGTGCTCATGCTCCAGGATCTGCCGCTGGCGTATCTCGTCCTCATTCCGCCGCGCAAGTGCCTCGACCGCGTCCACCCGCTGACGTAGGAGAAGCATCTCGGCGCGGGAGGAAGTCAGCTCCTCCCGCGCCACGCCAAGGGCGGCACGGGAAGCGTCAGCCCGCCGCGTCTTCTCATCCAACTTGGCCATCAGGGTGGCGGTCCTGCCTTCTGCTTCGGCCCTGATCAACCCCAGCCTCTCCTCGAACTCGCGCTCGAGGTTCAAGCGGGTCGTCGCCACTCGGCGATCAACCTCTTCCAGGACTCGGGCCTCCCGCGCAGCGACATCATCCTCCGCCTGCGTCACCAAGCGCTCCCTTGTCTCCAGCTGCTCAAGATCGCGGGCGCGCTCGGCTGCTTCCAGCGTTAATGCCTCCTCGCGTCTCCGGAGCTCCGCCTGGTCGACCAAAGCCCCCTTAATCAACGTGAGGGCCGCCTCACGCGGATCCGCCTGCTGCTCCAGGGAATTGCTCCAGGCCTGGAGCTCCCGCACCCGCTCCTCCGCCGCCTCACGCCGCCGGTCCGCCTCCCGGGCCTCCTCGAAGGCCCGGGAACGGGCCTCCGCGAGGCGGCCAGCGACACCTTGGCTTCCTCATTTTCGAGGTCACGCTGGTGGCGCACGAGGGCAACGGCCACCTTCAGCTTGCGCCCCTCCTTAGCTAGGCGCAGGCCCTCAGCTTCAAGGTGTGCGTCTTCGTCAGCGAGCTCTACACCAAGCTGGCTCACTGCTTCAGCCGCCCTCTGGAGAAACCCTTGGCGAAAGGCACGACGCTCCCGGGCGCGCTCGAGCACGTCTTCTGCGTCGTCATCCGCCCCAGGTGTGCGCGGGGGGCCACAAATCAGCGCTCCCCCTCTGGGCAGGGGGCTGGGGGCTGGCGCCCTCGTGATGGCCGGGCACGCCT
The DNA here is from genome assembly GCA_021605145.1 of Aegilops bicornis. Classification (NCBI taxonomy): domain Eukaryota; kingdom Viridiplantae; phylum Streptophyta; class Magnoliopsida; order Poales; family Poaceae; genus Aegilops; species Aegilops bicornis. The sequence continues at coordinate 494,666,201 of CM038672.1, read as the reverse complement.
CGCCAGGAGCCCGGACTAGAGCTGGCTCGTCCCCGAATGAAGAACGAAGAGCCGACCTCAGCCAATCGCCATCCACGACCAGTCGAGGAGCCCAAGGCAGGCTGGCTATTCCTCTGGAAGGCTCGCGAAGGAGGGTCGCAAGGTGCACAGAACCATGATGCGCCACAGGATGGCTCACCTCTCCGACCGGCCTCACCACAAGGGCAGTGCTTGAGCTCGGAGCGTTCGAAGGCGGTGGAGAGGGCGAGGCCCTGGGGGGGATGGCTCCTCAGCCATCTCCGTGAGCTCGACAGGAAGGGCCCTGCGGAGCAAGGATCAGCCGAAGCAACAGGAAAATAAGGAACTAGGAAAGGGGAAGGCTTACTCATCAATGGCGAAATACTTCCTGCGCTTCAGCAGGCGGCAAGGGTAATCATCACCCAAGGCCTCCCTTCTCTTCCGGAGAGCCTCGAAGTCCACGCGGAAGCGGCCCAGGAGTTCAGCGCAGGGGTCAGCCTGCGACGAGGAAGAAGCACCAAGGTGACCAGCGTCAGGGGCGTCGTCCTGGCGCACGCCGCCGGTCGCCTCACCAAGAAGGGTAGCTGGGGCCTCAGGGGCCTCGGCCACGGGAGCCGCGGGCCGCGGCTCAACGCCTTCAGCCGCAGCAGTGCGGGTCTCAGGAGCTGCCACCTCAGGAGTGCCGCCTGGCGTCGACATCCCGACGGAGGCCCCCACAGCCTCCGGTGGCCTTTGCCTCCCTGCTCCACCACTCGAGGAAGGACCGTCGTGGGCGACTGGAAGGGCGGTCACCACTACTGGGTTCTCGCGAGGCCCCATGAGGCCTGCGGGGCGCAGCCCCCATTCGTTGAAGCTGGGCATCTGCTTCACGAAGTCGCCCCTGTTCGAGCAAAGGTACAGCAAAGCACCCCCTTGCCGAATGCTGCCGGGGGAAGGGTCCCCAGTCAGGATCGTGAGAACCTTCCTCAGCACTTCAGGCGTCAGGTCCTCCTCCTGGAGCCTCATTCGGTCCTCACGCCCGTCGAAGGCCCACATCCGGCTGGAATGGTGCTGGAGAGGGACAATACGGCATAGGAGGAACTCATTCACCACCTTGGGCGCCCGTCACGCGGCGCCCTCAAATGCAGCGATGCAGACGAAGATGAGCCGGGGGCTCGTGAGCGTCTCCTGGCCCCAGCCTGTATTGGGGACAGCGGGCAATGTTGGCTCCGACAGAGGGGGCTGGGCACCCCGACATCCACATACAGCCACCGCTCATGGAACCCAGACGCGGGCGGAGGAAGGTTGAAATCAATCCCTGAAGCCGCTGTTTCTGTTGTGGCAATGAAGCTCACGCACCCCGAGCATTGGGTGGGGTCGATGAGGCGCAAAGAGAAGAAGTGGCGCAACAATGCAACTGAAGGAGGGATGCCCATCATCGCCTCACAAACAAAGGCGAAAATGGCAAGAAGAGTAATGGATTTAGGACCCAAATGCATCATATGGATCTGGTAATGGGAAATCACAACATTGAAGAAATTGGAAAAGGGGGGAACCAGTCCATACAGGCGTCGGCAATCTGGGACCTCGGTGACTATTACATCAATGGAGAAGTGAGACGCGGGCCAGACCGTCGTCCTCCCGCACTCGTTGAAGATAGTGGCGAGGGCAGAGCTGACCTTGTCCAAGCCTTCTCGGTTGAGTATGATCGACCGATCGACAGCAGGAGCCGTCGGCGATTTCCCCTTCTTCGCCGGAGCCATGGAGACAGAAATGGGGAGGATTCGAGATTGGATTGGAAGCGGAAATTGGAGCTCGAGAGGAGGAAGAGCAGGAGGCGGTCGAGCGGCAAAAAGAGGGATGACTGTGTGCAACCACGGGTTCGCCTAACTGGGCACAAAATAAGGAGGCGTGGGGGAACATGGACGCCCACGTCCAATCAACCGCCACGCAGCGCCCGAGGCCGCAGGCTGTTAGGGCCCGTGGCGCTTCGCACTTGCCCCTTCGCTTCCCTGCTAAGCCAAGTCCAGGCGCGCCTTGGGCCCGGGGGCTACTATCGGCGTTCTGGGAACGGGGGTACCCAGACTTGCCTGCCTGCGTCATGCGGCGTGGTTCAAGGGGTGGCCCAGTACGGCCCATTTTCATCAACACAAGCTCAAGACCCTTGTGAGGGGCCAAGCCTCGCGGGGCGGACGACAGGAAGCCTCCTCAGGCACGGCCTCGTCAGGCTGGCTCACGAGGAGGCGGAGAGATCAAGGCGGGGTACCTCACGAGGTGCCCATGACGCAAGCCATGACGACCAAGGGCGCCAAGCGGGCGCCGGCCCACGCAGTGTCCTCATTTCCTCTTTGGTGCAAAGGAGGCAAGCGCAGGAGAGAGCATCAAGCAAAGGCAGCCGTTTCGGTGCAACAAGACCAAGACCATCACAACGGTAGGAAGAATGTCATCGTGGAGCCCAAGCCGGCGTCATCTTCAGAGCCTTTGACAGGCGAGGACCAACTTTAGTCAGGAAAAGTGTACCAGATGTTCCCCTTCAAAATAGCCAATTGTTGGCGTCCTTCCCGCTCAATATTTGGGAAGAGGCCCAGGGCCTCTGCCTATAAGTAGAGCTAGCCACCACAGTAGAGGCATCTCATCTTAGCTTGATCCAATCCGATCGAGAGCCTAGCCACAAGAACACCTCACCCTCATGAGGTTGTTCTCCCTTGTATTGTTCATCATCAGCCCACAGGGCAATCCACCACACCACACACTGGAGTAGGGTATTACACCACAGTGGTGGCCCGAACCAGTATAAACCTTGTCTCCCTTGTGTTGCTCTTCGTGTAGTTTAGATCCTTGTGAGGCGACGAAGTGTAGGTGGGTAGGGAGTGAGATCTCCGCGTGCACCCCAGAGTTCGAACCTAGAGGGTCTGTCGAAACCCGAAATCCGACAGATATTATGGTAGGGTACGAAACCACCTCAAAGTTATCCTTTCTGATCGATCTATTCAAGAGTCCGTAGTAAAATAACACGAAGCTATTCTTTCCGTTCGATCATAGAGTTCGTACTAGAATAACAACTTATGATACAAATCAACCTAAACCCTTATGTCACCTAGATACTCCTATGTCACCTCAAGTATCTGTGGGTATGATTATACGATATGCATCACACAATCTCATATTCATCTATTCAAACCAACACAAAGTACTTCAAAGAGTGCCCCAAAGTTTCTACCGGAGAGTCAAGACGAAAACGTGTGCCAACCCCTATGCATAAGTTCACGAAGTCACGAAACCCGCAAGTTGATCACCAAAACATACATCAAGTAGATCACGTGATATCCCATTGTCACCACAGATAAGCACATGCAAGACATACATCAAGTGTTCTCAAATCCTTAAAGACTCAATCCGATAAGATAACTTAAAAGGGAAAACTCAATCCATGACAAGAGAGTAGAGGGGGAGAAACATCATAAGATCCAACTATAATAGCAAAGCTCGCGATACATCAAGATCGTATCACCTCAAGAACACGAGATAGAGAGAGATCAAACACATAGCTACTTGTACATACCCTCAGCCCCGAGGGTGAACCACTCCCTCCTCGTCATGGAGAGCGCCAGAATGATGAAGATGGCCACCGATGAGGGTGCCCCCCCTCCGGCAGGGTGCCGGAACAGGGTCCCGATTGGTTTTTGGTGGCTACAGAGGCTTGCGGCGGCGAAACTCCCGATCTATTCTGTTCCCCAAAGTTTTTAGGGTATCTGGATATATATAGGCAAAAGAAGTCGGTCAGGCGAGCCACGAGGGGCCCACGAGGGTGGGGGGCGCGCCCAGGGGGGCAGGCGCGCCTCCCTGCCTCGTGGCCACCTCGAAGCTTCCCTGACTTCAACTCCAAGTCTCCTCGATCACGTTCGTTCCAAAAATCACGCTCCCGAAGGTTTCATTCCGTTTGGACTCCGTTTGATATTCCTTTTCCGCGAAACACTGAAACAAGGGAAAAAACAGAAACTGGCACTAGGCTCTGGGTTAATAGGTTAGTCCCAAAAATAATATAAAAGTGTAAAGTAAAGCCCATAAACATCCAAAACAGGTAATATAATAGCATGAATACTTCATAAATTATAGATACGTTGGAGACGTATTAGTGGCGTACCGCAAAACGGAGGAAACGGACTTGTGTTGGAGCGCTACGGTCAAACGGGGGTCCTGTTCATCGGGAGGGGTGTGGCGTACCGCAAAACGGGACTCCACGGGATACCTCTCCACCGTCGACCCCCTCCAGCCTCCACGGGCTACTGTTCCTCCACCGTCGACCTCCTCTAGCCTCCACCTGCGACTGTTCATCCACGGGCTTCCACCGCGCGCTACTCCACCGGCTACTGTTCAACTAGCCCTCTCCACGGGCTCCTTTTTAACCACCCCTCCACGGGCTACTGTTCATCCAGCCCTCCACTGTCTAATGTTCATCCTGCCCTCCACGGGGTTGTCCTGTTCATCCAGCCCTCCACGGGGTCCTGTTCATCCCGCCCCAACCGGCTCGATCGATCGGGGTCCTGTTCCTCTAGAGGCAACACCACGGGGTCCTGTTCATCCACCCCCACCGGCAACTGTTCATCCAAACCCCAGGCGCTCACTATTCATCCAGAGGCAGCATCGATCAGCTTGATTAGCAGCGATGGCGAAGGAATCACTTTCGATCGCGTTGATTAACAGCCATCGATCGATCGCTCGGGTTCGATTAGCGTAGCCTTTGTAGCGCAATCGCTTGGGTTCAGTTAGAGCCCAACGCCTCGCTCGGGTTCAGTTAGAGCCCAACGCCTCGCACCCACGCGCGTGCGTGTATGAGAGAAACGCGCATCGCTTGGCCCCGACCACCCACCGTGACCGGGAACACCTCGATATTTTTCTAGCCCTCGCTTCTACCATGGTTTTTACGGCCCAAAGAATGTCATGCAGCTGCGTCTCCGGCCCGCCCAGGACGAAAAGCCCATTTTCTGTCATGATATTTTGTCATAGAAGTAGGACCCCACCACATCTATAATGATACCGGGTTTTGTCACAATTATCGTCATAGAAGTGTCATAAGTATGACAGAAAAAAAATTCGTTCGACCCAAAATGTCACGGATGTGTCTTTTTTTGTAGTGACCGCACACCCGAGCGATATTTTCGAGACGTCCTGGAGGGGTCTCGCAATGTAGCAACGCAGTGTGGGCAAGACATTATTTCCGAATGAATACATTCATGTTGTCTTTGCCTTGTACGACGAAACAAAGTCGGTTTGTAATATAATTCTTGTTATGTTTAATTTTTTCCTCCTGTGCGACCGTGTTGTATGAAATCTGAGGGTTGGCCAGTAGTCGGCTTCTGCCCCCACGTAGGTAGTACGGAGGTGTTCGGGGTGGAATCTAAACAATCTTGATCCAATTATATGGTCCTTGAAGGAGTTGTTTAGCGCAACGAACCAGGCAATCAGACTATGCGGCTTGAACGCCCTCACTTAGCCATAAGAGTTTTACAATAAAATATGGGCGCAGCCCCTAGTATCCAAACCAGAGTGCTATGAGCGTCTGATCGGGAAGTACCGATCCTTCGCGTAATGCGGGAGAAATCTCCAACGATTTGCAACCTCCGAGCGGTGACCGGCTCTCGCCGTATCATAATGATCGGTTTCGGCTTTCTCTACTGAGGTGCTCCTTTGGATAAACCAGGGCACAATCGCATTAGTTCTCCCTTTACTACCTTAGCAGATATTGCGGAACATAACGTAGCAAACACAGGAGCCGGGCAACCCAACTATTGACCAAAGACATGATTCAGAGCCAATGCATATAGTGCTAAATTCGGGGTGCCGAACTATACTGTAAAAGTGTTCGGGCTTTTGTTTACATGTTGTGGGGCACTGAAGCCCTTGGCAAGTTGGAACGCACCGAGTATATGGGTGTTATCTGATAGAATTAACAGAAAGGAAAAGGCAAAAAGAAAGAAAAAGGAAGAACCAGTGGTAAGCTAGAGCCATGAAAATTTGGGCCACAAACTGTTTCTATTATAATTTCATTGGTGCGTTAAAGCGCATTTATACAAGTGGTGCGATAAGCAGAAAGGCTATTTACTATGCCTTCACCAAGAGAGAGTTGCGTATGGGTCCTGAAGACAGGTAGAGTGATTATCAATGAAACCACCTTGAGATTCCCCAATACGTTTGTGCTTCTTGCCATCTTGGCGTATTTGTCCTTGAGAGGATCGGTGATCTAGCCATCAGGGAAGGTCTGCGGAAAAGAAACCTGAAAAAAGGAAACAATTAAAGTATATGTGCCCGGGAGCGGTCGAGCCTATTGTGGGTCACCGCCTAGTTATGCCTCCGTCTATGCCCATGGTATTTTGAGTGTGTAATTATGTATGCGCGGTACTAGTGCCGCCACCTGATCGGGACTGAGACGGAGGCCGGATTGCTAATCAAGCTCCTGACGAGCCAAGCTGTCATGCTGCAGGATGGTCCGGACTCTCTTGACGGTGTCCGGGAGCTTGGCCGCTGAATTAGGGTTCTGCTTAAGAAGGCCGCTCTGTACTTCTGCTGCTAAGGCAGCATTGTGCTCTTCTGTACAGAGGGAGTGTTCTGTGTTTCCATTAACTGTTACGACGCCGCGTGGCCGGGGCATCTCAAGCTTGAGGTAGGCATAATGAGGCACCACATTGAATCGAGCAAATCCGGTTCGTCCGAGCAGTGCGTGATAGCCGCTGCAAAAAGGGACGATGTCAAAGATTAACTCCTCTAGCATAATTGAGCCCGTACAGCGAGCCTCTACGCCTGGTATGACTCCTTTAAAGGTCGTCTTTGTGGGGTTGATCCGTGATGGGTTAATGCCCATTTTGCGCCTTTGTATCCCGATAGAGCGAGTTCAGGCTCTTGCCGAATCCATAAGGACTCGCGTTAGGTGGAATCCATCAATTATTGGGTCAAGGACCAATGCGGTTGAACCACCATGACGGATACTGGTCGGATGGTCCCGTCGATCAAAGGTGATCGGGTATGACGACCAAAGATTAAATGTTGGGGTGACTGGCTCTATCGCATAGACGTCCCTGAGCGCGCGCTTGCGTTCCCTCTTGGGGATGTGTGTAGCATATATCATGTTCACCGATTCGACCTGGGGGGAAACTTCTTTTGTCCCCCTATGTTCGGTTGCCGGAGCTCCTCGTCATCGTCCTCGCTTTGAGATCCCTTTTCTTTGTTCTCGGCATTTAACTTGTCGGCCTCTTTAAAAACCCAACAATTTCTGTTGGTATGATTTGCTGGTTTATCAGAGGTGCCATGGATTTGGCACGGACGATCGAGTATGCGATCCAAGCTTGATTGTCCCTGATTGTTTCTTTTATATGGCTTCTTCCGCTGACCGGACTTGGAACCACTGAATCCGGCATTAACTGTCGTGTCATCGGTGTTGTCACCATTACTTCGGTGTTTATGTCTGTTGCGTCGGAGCTTGCCGTTGCTATTTTTGGCCTCGGAGGTGCCCGTGTCACTTGTTGTATTCTTGCTACAGGCCAGCCAACTATCCTCTCCCGCACAGAAGTGGGTCATGAGTGCCATGAGGGCTGCCATAGATTTTGGCTTTTCCTTGCCGAGGTGGCGGGCGAGCCATTCATCATGGATGCTATGTTTAAAGGCCGCTAGGGCTTCGGCATACGGACAGTCGACGATCTGGTTCATTTTAGTTAGGAACCTAGTCCAGAATTTCCTGGCTGACTCTCCAGGTTGCTGGACTATGTGACTTAAGTCATCGGCGTCTGGTGGCCGGACATAAGTACCTTGGAAGTTGTCAAGGAAAGCTTCTTCCAAGTCCTCCCAGCTGGCAATGGAATTTTCAGGTAGACTGTTTAGCCAGTGTCGAGCTGGCCCTTTGAGTTTTAGTGGGAGGCATTTGATGGCGTGAAGATCATCCCCGCGGGCCATGTGGATGTGGAGAATGAAATCCTCGATCCATACCGCGGGATTGGTTGTTCCATCGTATGACTCGATGTTTACGGGTTTGAATCCTTCTGGGAATTCATGATCCATTACTTCATCAGTGAAGCAAAGAGGGTGTGCGGCGTCTCTATATCGGGCCGCATTGCGACGTAGCTCTAATGGAGTCCGTGTGCGGTTTTCGACCCGGGCATGACTAGGTTTGTCACGTCCGAACATATAGCCATCCTCGCGTGTCAAGGCACGTCCTCGCGATCCGTAGATCGATCTTGTATGTCCTGCTCTACTGTCCAGGTCTTGACGAAGGTCATATGTATGGCCCCGAGCTGTCTTATCCCTGCCTTTACGGCGAGGTGGGCAGTCTGGTTTTCGGCTCGGGTTGCCGTTTTATCCTGACCGCGCGGTGTCCGATCAACCGCATTGCGTGATGCTGGTGCGGGCTCTGGCGCCTCATCATCAAACTGAGGTAGCAATCTGCGCTTCGAGTAACTTTTGGCCAGGCATTTAAGGCCGTATTCCTTGGCTGCCAGGACATCGGTCCATTTTTCATTGAGCAGGTCTTGATGAGCTTGAAGCTGCTGCTGCTTGCTTTTCAGGCTCCTCGCAGTGGCTATTAGCTGAAGCTTAAAGCGCTCCTGCTTGAGAGGTTCCTCAGGCACGATGAAGTCTTCGTTGCCGAGGCTCACCTCCTCTTCGGAGGGCAGATGATAACTGCCATCCTTCGAGTCTTCTTATATGGCATGTTCATCAGGGCTGACTTGCCCATCTTCCCGATTGTCTTGTTCGGCAGTTAGTTCCTCGGGTTCCTCTGTGTCTTCGGCGCCATCCGCGGTGTTGTCGTCTCCTGTGCTGGTGTTGCCGTCTCTGCTGTGGCGCGATTTAGAGCGGCGCCGCTGAAGCTGGCGCTTTGGTTGTGTCTTAGGAGGGTCCTCCTTCGCTGGGTTTTCCTTGTCATCACCGCTATTATTTTTCAGCGTATCTACCATGTATACGTCATATGAGGAAGTGGCCGTCCATCGTACTATGAATGGCGTGTTTTGGGCCTCCTCTTCTCCGTCATCGTTGTCCGTACCGTCGATGTCTTCGGATTCATAGTCGAGCATGTCGGTTAGGTCTTCGACAGTGGCTATGAAGTGGGTGGTGGGTGGGAAATGAGATTCTCCATCATCAGCCTCCAGTTCAAACCGGATACAATTCGACTATGAGTCCTCCGCCATGGACATGTTCTTTAATGAGTTTAGCACATCGCCGAAGGGCAAGTGTTGGAAGATGTCTGCGGTGCTCAACTCAAAGATTGATAAATGATCAAGTTCGGCGTCCGCGGATTCACATGGTTCGGAACTTATAACCGGAGACGAGTCCGGAGATCCGGTAACACAGATATCGTGTGAGGTTAAGTCCTTGTGCGGCTCCAACGCCGGGGAATATGTGGCCTCCGTGGTGGGGTTGAGCCTCCCGTCCTTGGATGGCGTAGTCAGCTCCGGATCTAAGGCCAGAGCGGTTAAAGGAGCTGTCTCCTGGATGCGATCCGATGATAAATTTAGTTCATGTTCATCGGGGTTACTAGGAGTGGTGGCCGCGGTCTTGAATCCGGTGAAGATCAAGTCTCCGCGAATGTCCACAACGTAGTTCAAGCTTCCGAATCTGACCTGATGGCCAGGGGCGTAGCTATCGATCTGCTCAAGATGACCAAGCGAGTTGCCCGTAGTGCGAAGCCGCCGAACACGAAGATTTGTCCAGGGAGGAAGGTCTCGCCTTGGACAGAATCGTCGCTGATGATTGAAGGGGGCATCAAACCTTTAAGGGACGACACAGTGGAACTCTCAATGAAAGCACCAATGTCGGTGTCAAAACCGGCGGATCTCGGGTAGGGGGTCCCGAACTACGCGTCTAAGGTCGATGGTAACAGGAGACAGGGGATACGATGTTTACCCAGGTTCGGGCCCACTCTATGGAGGTAATACCCTACTTCCTGCTTGATTGATATTGATGAATATGAGTATTACAAGAGTTGATCTACCATGAGATCGTAGTGGCTAAACCCTAGAGGCCTAGCCTGTATGACTATAGTAATGAATATATCCTCTCCGGACTAAGTCCTCCAGTTTATATAGAAACCGTGAGGATCTAGGGTTACACAAGGTCGGTTACAAAGAAAGGAATCTACATATTTGGTCGCCAAGTTTGCCTTTCACGCCAAGGAGAGTCCCATCCATACACGGGTGCAGTCTTCGGTCTTTGTATCTTCATAACCCATCAGTCCGGCCCACGGCTAACAGGCCGGACGCCCGAGGACCCCTTAGTCCAGGACTCCCTCAGGGAGGCAGCCTACACCAACTAGAGAGGAAGCTAATGATGATGATCACGAACCTTCAGATCAAAATGGACCTCGTAGGTAGAACAGAGCATGTTTAGCACGAGAGTAGTACGGTAATCCTGTTCTGGAAGTCATGTTACGAGACCATGGTGGATCTACAAACTATGAAGAAGCTATGATGAGCCCAGGTTCTGATAAATGGCTTGAGGCCCTGAAATCTGAGATAGGATCCATGTATGAGAACAAAGTGTGGACTTTGGTGGACTTTCCCGATGATCGGCAAACCATAGAGAATAAATGGATCTTCAAGAAGAAGACTGATGATGATGGTAATGTTACCGTCTACAAAGCTCGACTTGTCGCGAAAGGTATTCGACAAGTTCAAGGAGTTGACTACGATGAGACTTTCTCACCCATAGTGATGCTTAAGTCTGTCGGAATCGTGTTAGCAATTGACGCATTTTATTATTATGAAATCTGGCAAAGGGACGTCAAAACTGCATTCCTTAATGGATCTCTTAAAGAAGAGTTGTATATGATGCAACCGGAAGGTTTTTTCGATCCTAAAGGTGCTAACAAAGTGTGCAAGCTCCAGCGATCCATCTATGGATTGGTGCAAGCATCTCGGAGTTGGAATATACGCTTTGATGAGGTGATCAAAGCATATAGTTTTATACAGACTTTTGGAGAAGCCTGTATTTACAAGAAAGTGATGGGACCTCTGTAGCATTTCTGATATTATATGTGGAAGACATATTGTTGATCGGAAATGATATAGAATTTTTGAATAGTATAAATTGATACTTGAATAAGAATTTTTCAATGAAAGACCTCAGTGAAGCTGCTTATATATTGGGATTCTAGATCTATGGGGATAGATCGAGACGCTTAATAGGACTTTCACAAAGCACATACCTTGGCAAAGTTTTGAAGAAGTTCAAAATATATTAGTCAAAGAAAGGGTTCTTTCCTGTGTTGCGAGGTGTCAAGTTGAGTAAGACTCGAAGCCTGCAGAAGATAGAGAGAGAATGAAAGTCATTCCCTATGCCTCAGCCATAGGTTCTATAAAGTATGCCATGTTGTGTACCAGACCTATTGTGTACCTTGCCAGGAATTTGACAAGGGGGTACAATAGTGATCGAGGAGTAGATCACTAAACAACGGTCAAAATTATCCTTAGGTACCTAAGAGGACTAAGGAAAAGTTTCTCGGTTATGGAGGTGATACAGATTTCGTCATAAAGGGTTACGTCGATGCAAGCTTTGACACCGATCTGGATGACATTAAGTCTCAATCTGGATACGTATTGAAAGTGGGAGCAATTAGCTAGAGTTGCTCCATGCAGAGCATTATAGATATAGAAATTTGCAAAAATACATATGGCTCTGAATGTGGCAGGCCCGTTGACTAAAGCTCTCTAACAAGCAAAACATGATCACACCTTAGTACTCTTTGGATGTTAATCACATGGCGATGTGAACTAGATTATTGACTCTAATAAACCCTTTGGGTGTTTGTCACATGGTGATGTGAACTATTGGTGTTAATCACATGGCGATGTGAACTATATTATTGACTCTAGTGAAAGTGGGAGACTGAAGGAAATATGCCCTAGAGGAAATAATAAATTCGTTATTTTATATTTCCTTATTCATGATAAAGGTTTATTATTCATGCTAGAATTGTATTGATCGGAAACCTAAATACATGTGTGTATACATAAACAAATACCGTGTCCCTAATGAGCCTCTACTAGACTAGCTCGTTGATCTAAGATGGTATAGGTTTCCTACCCATAGACATGTGTTGTCATTTGATAATGGGATCACATCATTAGGAGAATCATGTGATGGACAAGACCCATCCGTTAGCTTAACATAATGATCGTTCAATTGCTATTGCTTTCTTCATGCCAAATACTTATTCCTTCGACTATTGTATTATGCAACTCTCGGATACTGGAGGAATGCCTTGTGTGCTATCAAATTTCACAACATAACTGGGTGATTATAAATATGCTCTACAGGTATCTCCAAAGGTGTTTGTTGAGTTGGCATAGATCGAGATTAGGATTTGTCACTCCAATTATCAGTGATGTATCTCTGGGCCCTCTCGGTAATACACATCATAAGAAGCCTTGCAAGCAAAGTGACTAAGGAGTTAGTTACAGGATGATGTATTACGGAACAAGTAAAGAGACTTGCCGGTAACGAGATTGAACTAGGTATGAAGATACCGACGATCGAATCTCGGGCAAGTAACATACCGATGGACAAAGGGAATAACGTATGTTGTCATAACGGTTTGACCGATAAAGATCCTCATAGAATATGTAGGAGCCAATATGAGCATCCAGGTTCTGCTATTGGTTATTGACCGGAGAGGTGTCTCGATCATGTCTACATAGTTCTCAAACCCGTAGGGTCTACATGCTTAACGTTCGATGACGATTTAGTATTAGATGAGTTATGTGATGTGGTGACCGAATGTTGTTCGGAGTCCCGGATGAGATCACGGACATGTCGAGGAGTCTCTAAATGGTCAAGAGGTAAATATTGATATTTAGGACGATGGTATTCGGACACCGGAATTGTTCTGGAGGGTACCGGGTACATATAGGGTCACTTGAAAGGAGTTTCGGGCACCCTCGGCAAATATATGGGCCTTATGGGCCAAGTGAGGGAACAAACCAGCCTTGGTGCGCCCCTGTAGAGGCCAGACCTATCAGGAGGAGAAGGAAAGAGGGGAGGGCAAGAAAAGTGTGGATTAGGATTCCTACTTCCTTCCCTCTCCCCCCTCTTTCCTTCCCCCTCGGTTATATATGGCAGGGGGCATGCGGCATGGGAGGGACAACAAGTAGGATTCCTCCTACTTGGGCACCTCCTATGGCTGATCCTCCCTCCCTCCCACCTATATATATGAGGAGGGGGGCGCCTAGCACACAACAGACAATAATTGCCTAGCCGTGTGCGGTGCCCCCCTCCACAATTTACACCCTCGGCCATATCTTCGCGGTGCTTAGGCGAAGCCCTGCAAGGATCACTTCACCATCACCGTCACCTCGACGTCTTGCTGGATCAAGAAGGCGAGGGACATCACCAAGCTGAATGTGTGCATAACTCGGAGGTGCCGTGCGTTCGGTACTTGATCGGTCGGAGCTAGAAGAAGTTTGACTACATCAACCGCGTTGTCAAACGCTTCTGCTTACGGTCTACAAGGGTACGTAGACATACTCCTCCCCTCGTTGCTATGCATCTCCATGGATAGACCATTGTGCGTGCGTAGAATTTTTTTGTTTTCCATGCAACGTTTCCCAACAAATAGTAACATCAATATCTTCTATCTCAACAGGTGCAATATCATGCATAAATTCTTGATATAAAGGAAATGGAATAACACTTATGATAGCACACATAAACCATGATAACAATGATCTCCAATCTTAACAGAAACAACAAGTATGCTAACAACCAGTTTACTCTTATCTAGGTTATCTTGTTCAGTATTAACTTGTTTCGCAATCCTGGTTGCCTCCTTACAGAAATAAATGGCATGACTATCTATATTATCGACCAAGAGGTCCTTAACTATTGCAATATTGGGTTCCACTTTAATTTTTTCAGAGGGTTTAGGTGTTCTAACATTACTTTTATGAACCACAGTTGTAGCTTTAGCATGTTCCTTAATCCTAACAGGGAAAGGAGGTTTCTCAATATAAGTAGTGGGTACAACTGGATTAGCATTATAAGCAATTGTTTCAATTTTAGCTATAAGCGGTTCCTCACAAATTTCTTCAATAGGTGGGTGAAACTTAAACCACTTCTCCTTAGGGAGATCAATATGAGTAGAAATTCACAGAAAGTAGCTACTATCTCAGAGTCAAGTCCATATTTTGCACTAAGCTTATGAAAAACATATGTTTCTATTAAAGACTTACCATAATGAAGTTCAAGATTTATACCTGAATCGTTACCTTTGCCCATTTCCCAATCTTGGAGTTGCGTTTAATCCTTTCAATAAGATACCATTTGAATTTAATAGTTTTCTTCTCAAAGGAATCAGCAGAAGAAGTATCAAGCATGGTTTTATCATCCTACTCCAGGGCCTCGTCATGCTCCTCCATTTCCTCCTCCAGAGTGTCGAGAGGCAAGTTAACTGCAATGTGAGTGACACACCATGCCTCCATCAACACTAGGATCTCCGTCGGTGTTGCGGGGTCGGCATCTTGTAGCAGGTAATTTTTTGGCGGACCATGGCTACGGACGGCGAGGTCAGAGCGGAATAGGGCTCATACTGGAGGGAGAGGGAGCAAGTGGAGGCGGCTAGGGTAGACGCTCACCATCCGGCTTAAATAGCCAGGCTTGGCCTCTCAAGCGATGCGCTGGAGTGGCAACATGAATGCGGCCTAGTGAGCTCCCATTAGACCGATGTATTTTTTTGTTTTGACGTGGGTCTCACGTATCAGTTTGACATGGTGTAAGCATTCATGTGTATCCCAGCCTCTCCATATCCGCCCAAGATATGGGATGGGTGCCCGACAGTCCAGACATATAAGGCTAATCCGAGGAGTCCGGTTGGGTTACATTTTCGTGATCAGTCACTATTCGGGCCATCCGAGCAGACGTATAGGGGGGATGAGGGGTCAGGCTATAGATGCTCTTAGATCTCAGGATCTAGGTTGTTATCAATTCCTTCTTTCTTTAAAACACTATATTACATGTCGCACACTTGGGACAAAGTCCAATTGCAACCAAGAAATTAAGTAAAGTATGGACAACTTGTTTTATGAATTATCTGTAAAGGGAGTTTCATTACATAAATAGTCATGATTGAGAACTCATGACCCACAAGTATAGGGGATCAATCTAGTCCTTTCGATAAGTGAGAGTGCCGAACCCAACAAGGAGTAGAAGGAAATGACAAACGGTTTTCAGCAAGGTATTCTCTGCAAGTGTCATGGATAGTCGTAACACATAGTTTTGTAGCAAGGTAATTTGTAACAAGTAACAAGTAGCAATAGTAACAAAAGTGCAACAAGGTGGCCCAATCCTTTTTTTACCAAAGGACAAACTGATAGTATTTCTTATAATGAGCAAAGCATTCTCGGGCATGGGAATTCTCGTCTAGTCACGTTCATCATGTTTAGTTGATTTGTGTTCACTACTTTGATAATTTGATATGTGGGTGGACCAGTGCTAGGGTGATGTTCTTACTTGAACAAGCACCCCATTTAAGATTACAACCTCTCTGAAAGAACATGCGGTGCCCCCATGTCCGGTTTTGGTAATTAAAGACATTCTCTGTGGAGTAATGGTTGCCTTGAGTTATATTTGAAGGATTTGTCCATAGGCTTTTCTTGAAGTCCATGTGTTGGTTTCAAGGAGTTTATGTGTTGACCAATTTGTTATTCAAGGAATTATATAAAGGTTGGTCATGATAGGGTTGATCAAGACTAAGTACAAGAGTTATTCAAGTTGACCAACAGACAAAGCGTAGAAGATGTACCGAGTGGGATCAAGTGATCTCATGGTATGGTAAGCACTGTCCATTATGCTTTGTGTACTAACCCATGGTCTACGTGAGAGTGCTATGTGGGGTTAGGTACGTTTCCATGGGCTTGCATCATGAGAAAGATATCATACAACTCATGGAGAGGATGACATCAAGTGGTGATCGTCATCAAGTTTGTGATGTGCAAGCTCAAGTGGAGCATCAAGAAGAGATCATGCTTGAAGCTTGCTGTCCATTGTGGTGACAATGGACTTGTCAAGATGTGTCGAAGAGTGGCTCACCCGTAGTGGAGTATGGGGGAGCAATCAACATGTCTTCATCGACCCAACACAATCAAGAAAGGTGAAATATGTCCTAGAGGCAATAATAAAGTTGTTATTTTATATTTCCTTATTCATGATAAAGGTTTATTATTCATGCTAGAATTGTATTGATAGGAAACTTAAATACATGTGTGAATACATAAACAAATATCGTGTCCCTAGTAACCCTCTACTAGACTAGCTCATTGATTAAAGATGGTTAAAGTTTCCTAACCATGGACATGTGTTGTCATTTGATAACGGGATCACATGATTTGGAGAATGATGTGATGGACAAGACTCATCCGTTAGCTTAACATTATGATCGTTCAGTTTATTGCTATTGCTTTATTCATGTCAAATACATATTCCTTCGACTATGAGATTATGTAACACCCGGATACCGGAGGAATACCTTGTGTGCTATCAAACGTCACAACATAACTGGGTGGTCATAAAGATGCTCTACAGGTATCTCCGAAGGTGTTTGTTGAGATGGCATTGATCAAGATTAGGATTTGTCACTCCGAGTATCGAAGAGGTATCTCTGGGCCCTCTCGGTAATACACATCATAAGCTTGCAAGCAAATGACTAAGGAGTTAGTTACGAGGTGATGTTTTATGGAATGAGTATATAGACATGCCGGTAACGAGATTGAACTAGGTATAGAGATATCGACGATCGAATCTCGGGCAAGTAACATACCGATGGACAAAGGGAATTATGTATGTTGGCATAATGGTTCGATCGATAAAGATCTTCGTAGAATACGTAGGAACCAATATGGGCATCCAGGTTCCGCTATTGGTTACTAACCGGAGAGGTGTCTCGGTCATGAATACATAGTTCTCGAACCCGTAGGGTCCGCACGCTTAATGTTCGTTGAGGATATAGTGTTATATGAGTTATATGATTTGGTGAACGAATGTTGTTCGGAGTCTCGGATGAGATCACGGACATGACTAGGAGTCTCGAAATGGTCGAGAGGTAAAGATTGATATATAAGACGATGGTATTCGGAAACCGGAAGAGTTTCGGAGTGCACCGGGTAGTTATCGGGGCACCGAAAGGGGTTCCAGACACCCCCGGCAAGTGTATGGGCCTTATGGGCCAAAGGGGGAGAAGCACACCAGCCCACAAGGGGCTGGTGTGCCCCTTCCACCCCTTGCCCATGTACAAAAGAGAGAGGGAAGGAAGGGGAAGGCGGCCCAAAGGCAGCCAACCCCTTCCTTCCCCATACCTAAATATGGAAAGGGGATTCGGCCAGTAGGCGCCTAGGCTGGCCGCTTGACCACTTGGGCGCCCTAGGGGCTGCCTCCCTCCCCTCCACCTATATATATATATATATATATATATATATATATATATATATATATATATATATATATATATATATATATATATATATGAGAGGAAGGAGAGGGGCAACAGACACCACGATTCCCTAGCCGTGTGTGGCGCCCCTGTCCCTCTAGTTCGTCCCTCGGTCATATTTTCGTAGTGCTTAGGCAAAGCCCTGCAGAGATAACTTCACCATCACCATGCCGTCGTGCTGCCGGAACTCATCTACTACTTCGCTCGTCTTGCTGGATCAAGAAGGCGAGAACGTCACCGAGCTGAACGTGTGTAGAACTCGGAGGTGCCGTACATTCGGTACTTGATAGGTTGGAGCGCAAAGAAGTTTGACTACATCAACCGTGTTACTAAATGCTTCTTCTTACGGTCTATGAGGGTACATAGACACACTCTCCCCTCTCGTTGCTATGCATCTCCTTGATAGATCTTGCGTGGGCGTAGGAATTTTTTTGTTTTCATGCAACGTTCCCCAACAATGGCATCATGAGCCAGGTCTATTCATGGATGATATGCACGAGTAGAACACAAAGAGTTGTGGGCGGTGATATTCATACTGCTTACCACCAACGTCTTATTTTGATCCAGTGGTATTGTGGGATGAAGCGGCCCGGAACAACCTTACATGTCCACGTACATGAGACCGGTTCCACCGATTGACATGCAACTTGTTTTGCATAAAGGTGGCTGGCAGGTGTCTGTTTCTCCTACTTTAGTTGAAACAAATTTGACTGCGGCCGGTCCTTGAAGAAGGTTAAAACAACAAACTTGATAAATCACTGTTGTGGTTTTTGCCGTAGGTAAGAACGATACTTGCTAGAAACCCGTAGAAGTCACGTAAAACTTGCAACAACAAAGTAGAGGACGTCTAACTTGTTTTTGCTGGGTATGTTGTGATGTTATATGGTCAAAACATGATGTGATATACGTTATTGGATGAGATGAGCATGTTTTTTAATTTATCGGCAACCGGCAGGAGCCTGATGGTTGTCTCTTTATTGTATGAAATGCAAACGCCATGTAGTTGCTTTACTTTATCTCTATGCGTTAGCCATAGTTGTAGAAGCAATAGTTAGCGAGACGACCACGACGCAACGATGGAGATCAAGGTGTCGAGCCGGTGAAGATGGAGATCATGATGATGCTTTGGAGATGGAGATCAAAAGCACGAGATGATGATGGCCATATCATGTCACATATTTTGGTTGCATGTGATGTTTATCTTTTATGCATCTTATTTTGCTTAGAACGACAGTAGCATTATAAGATGACCCCTTTACTAAATTTCAAGATATAAGTTTTCTCCCCGAGTATGCACCATTGCGGAAGTTTGTCGTTTCGAGACACCACGTGATGATCGGGTGTGATAGACCCTACGTTCACATACAACGGGTGTAAGACAGTTTTGCACATGCAGAATACTTGGGTTAAACTTGACGAGCCTAGCATGTACAGAAATGGTCTCGGATTACTAGTGACCAAAAGGTCGAATGTGAGTCATATATTATATATGATCAACATAGAGATGTTCACCATTGATGACTACCCCATCTCACGTGATGATCGGACATGGGTTAGTTGATTTGGATCCCGTATCGCTTAGATAACTTGAGGGATGTTTATTTAAGTGGGAGTTCATTAGTAATTTGATTAATTGAACTTAATTTATTGTGAACTTAGTCCTGATAGTATTTGCAAATCTTTGTTGTAGATCAATAGCTCGTGATATAGCTCCCGTTTTTTGATATGTTCCTAGAGAAAAATAAGTTGAAAGATGATAGTAGCAATGATGCGGACTGGGTCCGCTATCTGAGGATTATCCTCATTGTTGCATAGTAGAATTATGTCCTTGATGCACCGCTAGGTGACTGACCTATTACAGGAGCAGATGCAGATGTTATGAACGTTTGGCAAGCTCGGTATGATGACTACTTGATAGTTGAGTGCGCCATGCTTTATGGCTTAGAATCGGGGCTCCAAAGACATTTTGAACGCCATGGAACATATAAGATGTTCCAAGAGCTGAATTTCAGGCCCATGCCTATGTTGAGAGGTATGACACCTCTGACAAGTACTTTGCCTACAAGATGGAGGAGAATAGCTCAACGAATGAGCATGTGCTCAGAATGTCTGGGTACTACAATTGCTTGAATCAAGTGGGAGTTAATCTTCCAGATAAGATAGTGATTGACATAGTTCTCTAGTCACTATCACCAAACTACTAGAACTTCGTTATAAACTATAATATGCAAGGGATGACGAAATGATTCTTGAGCTCTTCGCGATGCTGAAATCGGCAAAGGTAGAAATCAACAAAGAGCATCAACTGTTGATGGTTAATAAGACCACTAGTTTCAAGAAAAAGGGAAAGGGAAAGAAAGGGAACTTCAAGAAGAATGGCAAGCAAGTTGCCGCTCCCATGAAGAAGCCCAAAGATGGACCCGAGCCTGAAACCGAGTGCTTGTACTGCAAAGGAAATGGTCACTAGAAGCGGAACTGCCCCACATGCTTGGTGGATAAGAAGGATGGCAAAGTAAACAAAAGTATATATGATATACATGTGCCGGTGTACATAAGTAGGGGCCTTTTGTACCCCTTTACTTGTGCGCGGGCAGTCGCAGCCACACTTGCGACCATGCTTGGCAAAGTAGAAGAGGAAGCGAAAACACAAGACTACCAGAGCAGCGCCAAGCCAAAGGCACAAGGAGCAAAGGGACAAGGTAGGCCTTCCCCGGCAAGAGCCTTGTCGGGGCAGCCTACAAAGACCCGGCAAGAGCCTTGCCGGGGCAACTTGCCAAACACCAGCAAGGCCACCACCCTCGAGCCCAAGGGTTCCGACGCCATCAACAACATTGGAACTCAGGCTCGGGAGGTGCCTGCATGATGGCATGCAGATCTTTGTGAAAGACCAAAGGCCTGCACATCTAGATGAGAACCAGAGGACGAAGACCCCCGGCAAGATTCTTGCCGGGGACGCTCACAAGCACTACAAAAAAATACACTTCCGTGATGATACGTGTTTGTCACAGTAGGTGCCGTTTTTTGTCATGCATGTACATCCATGACGATTTTATGAAAGAATCAAGATACCATACTGTCTTTGCCGTACAAGTGTTCCATGACATTACCAAAATTATCATCACGGAAGTGTCCACTTCCATGACGATAAATCACGTGTCATAGAAGTGCTTTCGTCAAGGGTGACCGACACGTGGCATCCACCGTAACGGGACATCGTTAAGCTATTGAGTCAGGTTTTGGATCCGATAACCCGCTAACAGCCACGACCAATGCCGATTTCCCACGTGTAAAATTCTCATTGGCCGACGGAACCACGCGTCAGCTCCGTGTTGGCACAGGTGTCACTCATCCAACGGTCGAGATGGGCCTATGATATGTTGACACGTGGACGGGACCAAAAGTGGTCCGTAAAGATTAAATGGGCCGGCCCAACTAAAGGCCCACAAGATTTAGCGGACCATAATGGGCCGGCCTAGCTAAAGGCCCGCAAGATTATGCAGACCATAATGGACCGGCCCAGCTAAAGGCCCACAAGATTTAGCGGACCATAATGGGCCAGCCCAACTAAAGGCCCACAAGATTTTGCAGACCATAATGGGCCGGCCCAGCTAAAGGCCCAACATTCTCAGTTAAGGCCCATACGACTAGTGTCAAATCGGCCCGTCAACGGCCTGTCCTAAACTTGTCATCATCGCGGCCCATGGTCGCTTCGGCCCGTTAACGATGCGCTAAGTATATGGGCGAATTACGGCCGGTGCATTTCCTACCGTTAAAGGTCTGCTTCATTTGGGCCCATTTACAGGCCATTGAAACTTTCGGCCCATAAACGACCGTGAAGGATTTGGGTCATATTCGGCCATGTCTGACATTCGGCCTATTAGAGGCCCACTATAGATTTGGGCCACTTTCGGCCTGTTAAAGTCGGACGAAATCCATGGGCCATATGTGGCCCAACGTCACATCGGGCCCATTAACGGCCCATATAAAAATGACTATAATCTAGCCCGACCGAACTTAGGCTGTTAAAGGCCCGTGTATTAGGTCGGCGCATTCTGACCCGTTGAGTTTGACTGTGAAAGATCCGCATCGTAAATGGGCCACCATTTCGACTGCTAAGACCGGTGGGTTATTTGGCACAATCAAGGCCCAATTTACTTTCGGTCTATTAAAGGCCCATGTTTTTATGGGCTCGAGATATTTACACTGTCAATGGCCTATTATTCTTGAGGGCCCAAATTATGTTTAGGCCTGTTAAAGGCCCACTATGGGCATAGGCCTACCAGAAAAATATGAAAGCTTATGCTGATTTAGGCCCAGATATTTTTAGTGGGCTACATGCAAATTGCAGCCCATAATCGTCTTTAGCCCAATTGGAATGGGCCCGACGAATGTTGGCATGTTGGGCTCCTACGAAGCTTTCGGCCGAATACATTACTAAGATAAACCTACACTATACAAAAATAGCGTCGTAATTACTGTAGCCTTTGGCAGCATCATAAATGCTGTATCACAACAAAATTAATTCCAACCATACAACAAAAGGCCTGTTGGCATGAAGTTTACAGTCCTTGCAGATAAAAGCACCATCAGATGTATAGAAGCACTGATCATTTGACCTGAATGCTAATGTTTCAGGCTGTAGAATTTGATGGAGCTACACGATCTTGACCTTTTTTCCGCCATTGCTCTTGAACAATGAAGCGAATGTCTGATAGTCTGGTTTCAAAACCATTCATATCTTGACGACATTTGTCAACCACTATTCATGTTTCCAAAACGACGTCCATTAGGGATTGCACTTGTATGCGGAGCACGGATATATCACTCTGTCTAGCGGGAAGATTTTGTTCAAGATGGCGATTTGGACTAGGTTACCTTGACAACCAACCCGTAATTACGCAGAAGGTTCTTTTTACCTTTGTTAGTGGAGAGATCTTGGCACGCTTTGTAGCAAGAGGTGACATTGTGCTGTGGTAGCCTCATCACCTTCGGTGGTTGTGGCTGTTCAATCATTTGTTCCGTAGCTTCCTGAAAGATTGAACTTGTAGGTTAGTGTACGAGATAAGTTACTAATGAGACAAAAACAAACAAAGTAGGTTACACGTTTATACATAACTTATTTTGGTGAACTACTATAATACATTAGAATGTATTGTAGTGCCAACTACATAATAAAATCACTTTCACAACATATGTCCATGTAGCATGCCTATTGTATTGTCTATTTCCTCACATTCGTTGATATCTAAGGATAAAGAGACATGGTTTAAAGTAGGATGAACATAGTATGACATCATTCATATCATGGGCAATCAGATATAAAACAAACAGGATATTTTATCATTGTGTGCGCACGTGAACATAACAACTAGATTACAGATCAAGACCAAAAGAATATTCTTCATCTCTTTTAAACCATGTAAGGTGAAATGATACGTTAAGACAACTGTGTATAAAAGTGAACAGAGTAATTGACATTGGCTGCAAACAAGTAGTTAAATGAACACATCACAGTACCAATCAGTTCAAAGGTAGGAGGAGTAAGGACTTACAACAGCGGCTTGCACTGGTGTGCTCATGCCCTTCATCTTGCTGGTGTGGCAATCCTTGAAGATTTGCACTGCATTCAGTTCAGGTTCTTTTTGGTCCGCACGGGCTTTCCTCTATATTTGGAACAAGTCAATATAGATACGATAATATGACACAGAAAAAAGAAGGAAGTAGCAGCTATTTACAAGAGCCTCGTAGTGTGCAATATAGCTACGAGATCCTGTTGTCTGTTGGAATTTCACTTTAGAACGGTTAGTCTTGTTCTTCGAACAGTTAGCCTAGAAGAAGATACACTTGTAAGGCACATACATAAATACAAGTTCAATATGTGGTCTGGTCAAATACATATAGCCCACGATACTTTGGATCGGACCGGTGTTTAACGAGGGTTGTCCGGTCTTCATCGTAATATATTCCACTAGAGATGTTTGGGCGATTTCATTGTTAGCCTTGCCTTCAAAGTGAGATTTTCTAAGGTGGTACTGACATCGTCGCAGAGCGGTGAAAAACATGAGTGCATGCTTGTTTAGTTGCATCATCTTTCAGATCCAACTTGAACCTCATCATTGAAAAAGAATGTGAGTCTTATTAGGAGGAAGCTAGAAAGTATGGGACAGAGCAAGACAATATTACTAATTGCGATGAATAACATTACTTACAGATAAATAGTCAAGGAAGGTGTTAAACTAGGTATTGTCTTTCTCATTCTTGTACTGGATCCACGTTGGGAGGATACGTGCATGACACCTAACGGCAACGGCTGCCTCTGATACTAACTTGGCTGACTCTGTAGCATCAAGTGGCCTTTTTAAACCTACCTCAAAATGGATCTCCATTCTTCCTCCTTTAGATTTTGTTAATCTGTCAAGCATTATCCTTGATGTCTGTTTCCGCTTGCGTCGTGGTGCTGGTTCAACAACGAATATGGGAAGCGTTAGTGTACATCAAACTGTGACAGTACATATAAAGGAGCATGCAACTGCAACTTGACTCAGTCAGGTACCGTCTTGGTGTTGATGCTCATGAGGTTCATCTGATCTTGCCAAGTCCTGTTGTGTCAGCAGTGCTTTGGAAGTAGTGTTAGGTGTGAAGGCAGCTTGGGAACTGGCCAGTTCCGGAGCAAACTAACGAGTAACTCGTTGAGATGCTGGTATAGTTGAAGCGGATGCTGCAGCTGGTGGAGCAGGTGATACTGTGTTTGTGGATTTAGCCGGTGGACTTGGACCTTCTACTGCACTATAAGTACCAGCAGAATCTTGACGACGGATCCTTTTTCGTTTCACCCGACGAGTAACACCACTCCCTACTATATTATTTTCCTTGCTCTTTTTTGACTTTGCCATGTCAAGCCGTACCGACAACACAAAAGAATAAAATCGCTCTTCAAAACTCATTGATGCATGATACAGACAAGCAATAATTTGATGTAAGACAACTGTATGAGCATGAAATATGTAAGAAAAACATGACGGCATGACATATTCACAGATACGATGTGTAAACTAAGCAGAAGGATTTTCAAGAAAATAGAAGTAATGCAAGCTAGACACCATATGAAAGATGCAACGAATATTACTCTGCCAAGTTAAAAGTGTCTTGTCATAAGTGGCAATTCGAAAAATTAGAAGCAGTACAACGTAGAAATCAATCCAAGATGCAACCACTATCAAACTGCCATGTTAAAAGCGTCCAATCATGAGTGGTGATGCGGGATACATAACAAAGAAGATACTTTGATGTAAGAACATGGTATGATAGATAGATGCAATTTATTCTAGACACAGAAAGCCATGTCATATGCACATGTATAACGTATAAACTCAGCAGATGCAATTTAATCAAAATAGAAGAAATACAGGCTAGACAACATATGCAACATGAAACCAATTATCACCTTTGTCAACTTAGAGCAAGCACCTGCGATGGTGGAGTACGGGAGATGAACTCATCATGTAGACTTGGGACTTCAACTTCATTAGCAGTAGCAGTGGCAAATCTAGAAAGTCTATGTTTGCGTCGGTGAAGAGGACCACCAACATCCCCTAACTTACTCTTTTCCTTCCTATTTTCTGATATTGCCTTATGAAGTCAAAACCACAAGAAGATGAATAAAATTAGCTTTGCATAACTGGTTGATGCATGATACAGACGAACACTACTTTGATGTAAGGCAAGCGCAGGATGGGAGGATGGAATATATACAAAAAAGACAGCATTTCATATTCACACGCATTTATAGGAGGATGGAATATGTATGAAAAAAACGATGGCGGAAGGCATTTCAACAAAATTAGAAGAAATGAAAGCTAGGCACCATATGAACATGCAACCAATATCACTCTATAAGTTAAAAAGTGTCTCGTCGTAAGTGCCATTTCAAGAAATTAGAAATAGTACAAGCTAGAAGACAATGCAAGATGCAACCTACATCACAGTCCCAAGTTAAATGTGTCTTATGAGTAAGTGATCGTTGCAGGTATAAGTTGTAAGCTACGCATATGCAATTCAACATAATCAGAAGCAATACAAACTAGACGTCATACGGAAAAAGCAACCACATATAACAGTTCCAAGTTAGAGCAAGCACCTGTGATGGTGGAGTAGGGGAGATGTGCTCATCATGTACACATATGTTCTAGAAATAGGAACACGTGTCATATTCACATGCATTATGTGTAAAGTAAGCAGATGCAATTCAACAAAGTTAGAAGCAATACAAGTTAGACATCATACACAACATGCAACCACATATAATAGTGCTAAGTTAGAGCAAGCACCTGTTATGGTGGAGTAGGGGAGATGTGCTCATCATCTACACAGCTACGTTGACTGTCCAGCCTTGTGTTGTCTTGAGAATCTTGTTGGGAGGATGGCGGAGTAGAATCTGTAGAGACCCCCTGTTTGAGTTCCTCCGAAGGACCACCATCATCCACTGCCGGACTAATTTCCTTCAGCTATAATGATTTTGCATTGTGAAGTCAAACCAATAAGAAAAAGGAATAAAATTCGCTCTTCAGAACTCATTCATGCATGATCTTGTGAACACTACTCGGATGAAAGGCAAACACATGATGCGAGGATGGAATAATGAAAAACAGGATGGCGTGACATATTCACACCTATGATGTGGTAACTAAGCGAAGGCATTTCAACAAATTAGAAGCAATCGCAAGCTAGACACCATACTAAAGATGCAACCAATATCACTCTGCCAAGTTCACACTGTATGGCGTTTCAAAAAATTAGAAGCAGTACATGCTAGAAATCATATGCAAGACACAACCAATATCATGGTGGTGACTTAAAGGTGCCTTATCATAAGTGACTGATGCGGGATATGCAAGAATAGTAGTCTGATGTAAGAACATCGTGTGATCAGATATAGTATGTTCTAGAAACAAGAACATATGTCGTATTCACATGCATTATGTGTAAAGTAAGCAGACGCAATTCAACAAAGTTAGAAGCAATACAAGCTAGACATCATACGCAACATGCAACCACTTATAATAGTGCCAAGTTAGAGCAAGCACCTGTGATGGTGGAGTAGGGGAGATGTTCTCATCATCTACACAGCTACGTTGACTGTCTAGCCTTGCGTTGTCTTGCGAATCTTGTTGGGAGGATGGCGGAGTAGAATCTGTAGAGAACCTCCGTTTGATTGCTCGGAAGGACCACCATCATCCAATGCCTTGCCAATTTCCTTCAGCTTTATTGATTTTGCATTGTGAGGTCAAACCGACAAGAAAAAGGAATATAATTCGCTCTTGACACTCATTCATGCATGATCTTGTGAACACTACTCTGATGAAGGGCAAAGTCATGATACGAGGATGGAATATGTATGAAAAAATGGATGGCTTGACATATTCACACCTATGATGTGGTAACTAAGCAGAAGGCACTTCAACAAATTAGAAGCATTGCAAACTAGACACCATATGGAAGGTGCAACCAATATCACTCTGCCATGTCAAAACTGTCTCGTCATAGGTGGCGTTCATCAAACTAGAAGAAATACATGCTAGAAATCATATTCAAGACGCAAACCAATATCACACTGCCAACTTGAAGGTGTCCCATCATAAGTGACTGATGCAGGGGATACACAAGAAGAGTAGTTTCATGTAAGAACATGGTGTGATAGACAGATATAGTATGTACCAAACAGGAAAGCGTGTCATATTCACATGTATCATGTGTAAGCTAAGCAGATGCAGTTTACACTAATTAGGAGCGATACGAGCTAGACACCATATGCAACATGCAACCAGATATCACACTGCCAAGTTAGAGCAAGCACCTTGGATGGTGGAGTAGGGGAGCGGAGACTTGGACCTTGTAATGCACTATCAGTACAAGGAGAATCGGTACACATGTTCCGTTTACGTTGTTGCAGAGGACCACCATCATCGCCTTCCTTACCATTTTCCTTCCTCTTTCTTGATTTTGCCTTGTCAAGTCAAACCCACAAGAAAAAGGAATAAAATTTGCTCTTCAGAACTCATTGATGCATGATACTGATGAACACTACTTTCATGTAAGGCAGCCGCATGATAGGAGGATGGAATATGTATGAAAAACAGGATGTCATGACATATTGACATGTATGATGTATAAAGTGTAAACTAAGCACAACGTGCTTGAACTTGTTAGAATCAATGCAAGCTAGAAACCATATGAAAGATGAAACCAATATCACTCTGCCATATTAAAAGGGTGCCCTAACAAATGTATTTGACCAAATTAGAAGCTATACATGGCAACAGGCTAGAAATAATATGCAACAAATAAAAGTGACTCATCGTAAGTGACTGATGCAGGATACAGAAGAGAGGTAGTTTCATGTAAGAACAAGGTTAACACATAGATGTACTGTGTACCAAAAATAGGAAGGCATGTCATATTCAAAGGTATAATGTGTAAAGTAAGCAGATGCAAATTACCCTAATTAGAAGCATTAAAAGCTAGACACCGTATGCAACATGCAACCACATATCACACTACGAAGTTAGAGGAAGCACCTATGATGGTGGTGTAGGGGAAGTGCGGTCTTCAAGTACAGAGCTAGGTTCAATATCTTCATTCAGGCTTGCTGTTTCTTGAGAATCATGTGGAGAGGATGAAATTGCATTCTTTATAAGAGTAGCGTGTCTCATATTAACCCACGGGCGTGACTGTCTCATCATAAGCGATAGATGCAGGATACACAAGAACGATGATACGATGTAAGAACATTGTGTGATAGGCAGATGTAGTATGTACCAAAAACAGGAAGGCGTGTCATATTCACATGTATAATGTGTAAGCTAAGGAGATGCAATTTAACAAATTAGGAGCAATACAAGCTAGGGACCATATGCAACATGCAACCAGATATCACACTGCCATGTTAGAGCAAGCACCTTTGGTTGTGGAGTAGGGGAGATGAGATTTGGAACTAGCACTGCAGTACGAGTAGCAGGAGAATCTACAGAAAACATCTGTTTCGGTTGCTCCAGAGGACCACCATCATTCCGTGCCTTCGTCCTTTCAGATTTTGCCTTGTCAAGTAAACACACAAGAAAAAGGAATGAAATTCGCACTTCCAAATTCGTTGATGCATGATACTGACGAACACAACTTTTATGTATGGCAACCACATTGTAGAAGGATGGAATATGTATGAAAAATGCTAAGCAGAAGGCATTTCAACAAATTGGAAGCAATGCAATCTAGACACCTTATGGAAGATCCAACCAAAATCACTCTACCATGTTAGATGTGTCTCATTACAAGTGGCACTTCAGCGAATTAGAGGCAATACATGTTTGAAATGATATGCAAGATGCAACCAATATTACACTGTCAACTTGAAGGTGTATCGTCAGAAGTGATTGATGAGGGATACACAAGAAAAGTAGTTTGATGTAAGAACATGGTTAATAGAAAGACGTAGTATGTACCAAAAACAGGAAGACATGTCATATTCACATGTATAATGTGTTAACTAAGCAGATGCAATTTACCCTAATTAGAAGCATTACAAGGTAGACACCATATGCAACATGCAACCACATATCACACTGCCAAGTAAGAGACAACACCTGCGATTGTGGTGTGGGGGAATTGCGGTCATCAAATAGAGATCTACGTTGACTATCTTCATTTAGCCTTGCTATTTCTTGAGAATCATGTGGGGAGGATGACACTGCACTCTTTAAACGAGTAGGGCGTCTCCTAGTAACCCACTGGGGTGACTGTCTCATCATAAGTGATTGATGAGGGATACAAAAGAGCATTAGTTTGATGTACGAACATGGTTAATAGACATATGTAGTATGTATCAAAAACAGGAAGGCATGTCATTATCAAAGGTATAATGTGTAAAGTAAGCAGATGCAATTTAACCAAATTGGAAGCAATACAAGCTAGACACCATATGCAACATGCAACCACATTTGACAGTGTGAAGTTAAAGCAAGCACCTAGGATGGTTGTGTGCGGCAATTGAGATCATCAACTCCAGAGCTACGTTTACTGTCTCCAACTGCTGACACTGCACACTTTAGAGCGCTGAAACACTTAGTGCTTATCTTTGACTTACACTGGAGCGACTTATATCTTTTCTTTTCTGCATTCATCAACACTGCGTCAGAGTCTGAAATACCCATGCATAAAAAAACAATAGTGTGAGTATTGGTGAAGTGTGTGCACAATTAGTATAGTGTAAAGGTAGCAGATAGCAGGTCGCTGAGAAATAAATGACGGGAGACATATGATAGCTCTACAACATGCATGGAACACTAAATTACTACAGGATTCTATGAAAATAACAGTCGACTGAAAACAAATAGGCCAGTCCATTTTTTCTGCATTGTACGATGTACAAAGAACGGGCAGATCGCCTCCATCTACCTCCAGCCAGTCAGTGCTGACGATCTTCCTCGAAATGTCAGCGACACCGATGATAGACACCGATGCGCCGCTTCCCTGGCGAATAGGCAGGCTAGGTGCTCTGTGTGCCTAAGCGGGTGCTGCTTCTTTTAATTGTTGTTTGACTGAACCTGAATTGAAATCCAGGCAGGCTACTGACCTCTAGCAAAGGTGAAATAGTAAAGGGAGGAAACCTTGTGCATTTAGTATCACGAAGAAGATGCAGTAAGAAGCGCTCAACTAGTTTCTTTCGTGGGATGAATACGGTGTGAGCAGAGATGTATGGTTTGCACGAATAAGGGAAGAGGAGTACCTCTTTCTGCTGGCAGTGTTGTGTCCTCCTTCTGTTTTTCCAATGATCTTCTTGTGGTTCGCTGGAAACGAGAAGTTGTGGAGGACGGTGGAGCCTTGGCGAACCCATGGCCAAGTTGTTGAGTGTGGTGCGGTGGTCGTCTGTCTGCGGCGGGGAACCAGATCCGAGGCGGCGAACGATGGTGTAGCGGGAATAGCTCCGGTGCGGTGGACGGTTGCGACAGTGGAGCTGCGGCAGTGAGGCGCAGGACGACGTGGTCGGAGTGGTTCTGGTACGGCGCACGTCGGCGTCGGTGTCGTGGAGGCAGCTCTGCCTCGGCTTCAGCTGCTAAGTCCTTGAGGGCGTTTCAGTTGGGGTTGCGTTGGACTAGGCGTCGGGGTACCGGCTCCGGCGTGATGGAGGAGGGCGGCGGTGGATTGGGTGCTATGGGGTGGAGGACGTCGGAGGCTGGGGTTTCGCGGCTGGTGGAGAGGGAGTTTTGGCGCCCACAGAGTATGAATGGGGAAACGGAGGGAGGCGGGGTACTAAGGGGGAACAATGTTTCGGTTTGGGACGCGCTTGTTTGAAATTTGCGAAAAGTTACAAACTTTGCCCCCATCTAAAATTTCGGACATATTGCGGGTTGGGGGTAGGACAGTAATCTCAGGTGTCCCAAATGTGGGCAGGATAGATTTCGGCTGAGTGCATGGGTGTTTAGGCGCCCACGGCGTATGAATGCTTCTCGGAGGCAGTTGAGACTGGCGTCTTGGTGAAGTTACAAACCTACCCCGGTTTAGACCTTTGGACATCGGGCCGTTAGGCTACACGGGCCAGAGTCAGGACAGTAATTTCCTACCACCAAACATTAGTCTCGCGCGGTTTCGGGTGACCAGAGGCCTATTTGGCGCTTCGTTCAATATTCTGCAGCAGAAGCATTAACGATTTCAGTTCTCTTGAATTGAACTTTCAGGATTTGTCAAACTTCACAAATCTTTACTCTTGAAAATCCTAAAGCTACGATTATTTTGGAATGGAGGGGTACATTTGAATATACATTGGACACGAGTATATATTAAAAAATATGCTACATACCTCAGTTCATGCATGGTTCCAGATATAATCTCCTGGTTGCAAAAAAATAGTTAGACATGCGTATGAATATATATAGCATGTTCAACGCACAACAAAGATTGATGCCCCCTTTTACATCTGATTTACAAATGCCATTATCTCGGGTTCAAATAGATAAATGCACTTCCTATGAATTCGAATCTTAGAAACCCCCTTTATGTTGAATTCGACATGTATTCTATTTCGTAGCTAGCAATTTGGAATGTATCCATGCAAGTGACAAATGTATAAAGTGCTTCACACTAACAACATGTTTATATGTGAATTGCAAAAGCATCCATTGCCTGTATTTCAAACCGCTCTCACTCTATGGATTGATAATATGAAATAAACACATGCACATGCTAGAATTCAATAGAATATGGGTGTCTGATAGACCGATTTTCGTCCATACGCAATTTGCAAAATTCATGATATCATCCAAAAATAATAATGCCATTTATATTTTAATTTAATGCGTAGAACCGCCTTTTACACGTAGATGCACTATGCCTCGGCCCGTTCTCACAAACGCGTTATATATCTCTCTATCTAACGCATAAGTGCACACACTTTATATGCATCGGCATTTCTCTTTCACACATGATCACAATCTCTCTCGGGGTGTCGGGGTGTCTCACGCGCATGTTCTCTCTGTATCTCTCTCTCTCTCTCTCTCTTTCTAACTACTATGTACCACTCTTTTCACTAATCTCAGTTGGAAAACACTATTTCTCTTACATGCATATATACACACGCATGGTCTCTACTAGCCCTCTATACGCACATATATGTGCCTACGTGTCTCCCGCGCGCACATTATCTTTACGCCTCTCTCGCACACATTGCCCCCTGCACACACCTCTCTCTTAGTAGTTGGCAGATATGATGCCATCATATCATTCGGTAGGATATCCCTAACTGTTAGGCTGGATGGTAATACGAGGCAACGTTTTACCCTAGTTCGGACCCTTGCAGTTGAGGAAAAAGCCTACTCCTGGTATTGTATATTAATGATAGGTGTGTGTACAAAGTACACGTGAATACCAGGCATTGTGCATGTGTGTATACTATCGACGAACTAGCCCCCAAGCTTCTATACCATATTGGGGGCCTAGGGTTACAAATCATATACAGTTGGCTTATCACCAGTGGGGATAGAGTCCTCCGCGACTCTGGTAGCTAGCTTCGTGTTGTACGCCGAGTCCTCCACATGGGTCTTCGTATAACGCATCTCGGTCCAACCTATGTGGCGCAGGATGGAACCGACCCATGAGTCCTCATGTTGACCCACCACAACTAGAAATGATGTGCCCACCACACCACACACATAATCAGCCACTAAGAAAATAAGCGTATACAATAGTACAATGTTAGACATGGAAGTTAATTGCATGGTGCATCCAAAAATATTTGTTCTGCATTGTGAATGTTTATATATTCTCCTAAAATATTAGTCACGAGAAAGAGAAATGAAGGGCATATCGTTCCTTGTCTCCACCGGACACCCCCTCTTTGTACACCACTTTCACGTACGCACACAAACTATCTCTCGGCCCTCTAAAAGTATGCATGCCCACGACACATTCACGCATGACGGTCACTGTATTTCGAGCTAAAGCACTATACGGTCACTGGACTTTAGAATATGCTCATTACGGTCACCATATACATTCTCGTGGTGATCATACGGTATCTAGCTCATGATACGTCTCCGTATTTTCTTGATGACACTGACGGACTTTGCATTTGATGCGTGCTCCGTATTGTGTTGACGACACTTACGGTCATTGTATTTGAAGCGAAAGCACGATATGGTCACTGGACTTCAGAATAAGCTCATCACGGTCACCACATACATTTTGTCGTGCTAACCAACATGTGGTTTGATGGTTAGGAGGACAGTGGTTTCTCGAGCCCACCAGGGTTAAAGTCCCGATGCTCGCACTTATCCTGGGTTAATTTCAATATTTTCCGGCGATGTGCGTTCAGTGGGAGGAGACGTTCCACTCGACTACAAGGCACCTATGGTGACTTCGTAAAATCTCAAGATCATATGCTGGCTCACTCTCTCAAAGGTGCTCATAGGGGTAGGGTCTGCGTGTGTGCGCTTATAGCGGTGAGTGCTTGCGCGTATATATGAGCCCTTGCGTCTGTACCGTGTTAAAAAAATACATGTCATGATTATATGGTCACTGGCTCACCCGTACAACTCCGTATTTTGTTGATGACACAATCAATTAGCCAGTCAAACGTTCCACGTGGCGCAACTAGTGTTGCACCATCGGGGCACGTAACCGTGGGGCCCACCTGTCAGCCCGTATATGAAAGAAAGAAATGGCAGTTCGAGTCTGTACTGTGTTAATAAAATACATTTTAGGGTGATCATACGGACATTGGCTCACCATACAGCTCTGTAATTTGTTGATGACACAATCAATTGACCAGTCAAATGGTCCACATTCAGAAGCGCACATTACCATAGGGCCCACCCGTCAGCGCGTGTATGAAGGAGTAATAAATTAGTGGTCGGTCGGTGCTCGAAGTCGTGAGACCTCTGGTTGGCAGTCACCGGCGGTGGGGGGTGCGTTGATTGGGCGGTGGGGTGGGGATCACCGGAGAAAAAGCTCGGCGCGGGGTGCCTAGAGGGATGGCCGGTGCGGCGGCAGACCGGTGGTGGGGAGTGGTTTTGAGGCGGGCGGGGCGGCGTGGCGGCGCGGGCCGGCGGTTCGGCCGGTGGTGGCTGGCGGCTCAGGGGGTGTAGTTTGATGATAAACTACAGGCCCTTGATTTCGTATCACACGACTGGAAAATCTAATGACCAGAGATGAAAAAGTCAGTCGACTGACGTGTAGCCTCACCTCGCACGTACACATGCACGCACGCAAGACACGCACGCATGCAGGCGTGCAACACTGACACGTACACATAACGAACACACGCACGCATGCAGGAGTGCAACACTAACACGTACACATGCACTCACGAACACACCCAGGTATGCACACATGCATGCAACACTAAAATGTTCCCTTGCCTGCACGCAACACTCGCACGCCTGCATGCACACAGCACATGACGCAAGACTCACGCTCAACCTATACGTGCATGCACCCTTTGTTAAGGACATGGATTGTTACGGGTATTAATCAATCTTATATGTGATAAGCAGAACACTGATGTTTGCAGCGGTCTTTATGAATCACAACGTATCGAATGGGCTATCAACATAGTAGGCTTATCTACATGAAAAATATGACGTCACACTCAATGAACAATCATCGGTTTATGAAATGCCCGCTTCTGACCACCCTGGCCCACCAAAGGTTCCTCTACTGTGCGCTGCCTGCGTTGGGTCACTGACATGCAGGCCATGTACCCAGAGAGCCCACACATCAGTGGAAGAACGGGGCGGTGTCCTACGTCAGAGTCGAGGGCGCCACTCGCTGCACGCCCGGCTGAACATGCCTCCTTTCCGCATTCAAACGCCTCCATGAAACCCGCCCCGTGTGGAAGCCGAGAAACCCACTCTGGACACACGTCCGTTCATGACCGGGCCGGCATTAAACGCAACGCCGGCCGAGCTCCTCCCGTCCGCCGTATATTTAATCTCCTATTTAAACGAGGCCAAACGCCGGCCAAGAATCGCACACCTCCGCCGCTCCCCTATCTCCTCCTTCACCATTTTGTCCACTCTTACAAGGGCTTACGAAGAGTAGTTATTCCGCATCCAAGCCGGCTGGGTGGCCCGCCGAGCCCGCCGAATACGAGCTATGCAGCTCGCTGATCCACCTCCCTCCCCTCGCCCGACGGAGCCAGTTGCCGCCCCAAGCGGGCGTGCGGTTCAGCAACTCGCCGCTCCAGGCCAGCTCGACAAGGAGTGGCGCACGGGCGTTGTTGCTACCGTCCATGCCGCCGCCTCGTACCGCGTCTCCCATTTCTATGGCCGAGACTCCCATGCCGGCGGCCGCGCCATGCAAGCAGCGCTAGAAGCCGGGTGCGCGGAGAGTGACGAGTCGGTGGCCAGCGCCTCCGTGTCCACCGCCATCATCGAGGAGAAGTAGAACACGGGAGGCCACCGCCGCTTGGGTCCCATGAAGGCCAACGCGGAGGCAACGCAGGCGTACACATCAGGTGTCTTGCCATATCCTTTTGTTGCGAGGACCTTCGTCGACCCCACATGGGCTCCATGGAAGTGGGGAAGCCCCCTTCCACCATCATCTTCGGCATCAGCCAATGATATCAGTTGGACAGTGGGGAAGCGAGCCATCCTTTGCGCTGAAGCATATACCTCCGGGGCTCCCGGCAGTCCGGTGATCGTGCTACCGGACATGAGGAACACAAATCGATCGGTGGGCGACCATTTTGGCCAGGTATTATATACCTGTGCTGTCCAGAACTAGCACCAAATAGTTGATTTGAATGTAATGAAATCCGTCATGTTTGTATGAAAATCCGGTATCTTATATGATTTCCGTCGTTGTTTATATGAAATATCGTCATGTTTGCGTGAATTTCTTCCGGTTGGTTGAGTTGCCGTCATAATGTGTGCGGCTACGGTTGGATGGCGTAATTTGCAGGTCGTTGGTCGGTCTGCGGGCGGCTCGGGCGGCGTGGTGGGACAAAAAGAACACAACTCGTGCGAGCTCGTCTCCAACGTGCGTGCTGGAGGATGCATGAGCACCCGAGCCATTCCTCGTTCATCGGTGGCAAAGGCACCGGTGGAGAAAAGGGTCGCCAGTATTTTGGCAACCCCGGGCAAGATCCAAATAGCCCCTCCCAACATATTCAAATCCCTCGTTCGCCGTGGAATTTTGCCATGTGTTGTTTTCATGGACTAGCAAGATACCCGTGCATTGCACAGAACATCAAGATGCATTTTAAAAAAAATACCTGTTGTGATTGACCCATGCAGGAGTAATCCCATTTTGTAAAAACTAATGATATCTCGAGAATTTTATCAGATAAATGGTATCTCGAGAATTTTATCGGACTCCATTTTTGTATACAAGGCCACAAACCCATATTACAGGTACCGAGGCAAAAATTAATGTCTTCTAAGTCAATGTTGCAAGCCACCTTGTTTCCTTGTTTGCCGTGTAAATTAATGTGCATTCTTCTCTTTCATGCACATCAAGCCAATGCTCACACTCCCGCATGCATGCAAGGGATAATTAATGTCCTCCTTTGCTAGTACTACGAGGCAAACACCATTAATATTGCATTGATTAGTGTTAGTGGCCTTGTATATTTGCAAATTGTAATTTTGATAGTGGCCTTGTATATAAAAATGGAGGGAGAAAGATGAGAGATAAGGTGAGGAGGAGTGGGGTGTGGTGGTGGTGGTGGTGGATGAGGCGGAGGCATGGGGATGGACGTCGCATTATGTCTAGGTTTGTATATCTCTCTCACACACACACGTAGGTGGGGGACGTGCACGAAGAGAAGAGGGGCACGCATGGCGCACGTACTCCCATCTCTTTCCAAACTACACCCGCGCGGGTACACGGTGGAGCTCATTTCTGTACGAAAAGGCAGCCCACGTGGTAATTTGACACGTGTACTGGTTGTCCACTTGGTGGAGGGAGGATCGTCTACCATGGGTGAACAAAAAAATTGTGACTTGACGCGTTATGTTAAAAAAGAGGCAAACCATGTGGGGCCTACCTTAGAGGCAAGGATCTATACACTGGAGTACTTTTGATGTGTCCCGTCAACTCGCAGAACAAGGAGAAGCTTGCTTAGTACGCCGTCTCCCCCGGCCACGGGCGCGGTGGCTCACAGGATGAGATGAATCTTGCTTACTAGTAGTAGTAATGTACGCCTTACGCCCACTCCCTCGCCCACGCGCGCGATGGCTCGCAGGACGAGGAGAAAATTTTACTACTCCCTCTGTTTACTCCTCGTCCCTACTACCTTGGTTAGAGAGATTATCATATTGTTTGGAATATATATGTCCTTTAGTACTCCCTCCATTTACTTATACAAGGCCACTATAAAAAATACATTTTGCATCTATACAAGGCCACAAATAGTAATCGAGACAAAAGTTACTACTCCCTCCTTTCCAGTTTATGGCTCAATTTCAAAATCTCTCCAACCAAGGTAGACGGTGAGTGGTCGAATTAATTTCGTACTCCTAGTTTGCACAAGTAATTAGTATGCTTGTTTTTCTCAAGAAGTTATGTTTACCGAGGCATTAATTAGAACGAATGCATGAATGACCACTAAATTTCCATCAACGTCTACATGCATTGGTGAGTTTTCTCTTGACACTGCTTGCATCGGGTGATCTAACACACCTCGAAATCCAACATGTGATGGTACTACTACTAGTAGTAGAATTGAGACTTATAAAACAGAAAAACGATTGTTTTTTAGATGAACCCTATAAACCCTAGTGGGTATGTACTTCGCAAAATCAAATTTTCCCAAAACTAAGTCGCTCAACCTTTATTTGCTTGTTTCCTTTCCTGCCTCCTTGCCTCGAATAGACTATGCCAAACTCCCTGCTTTGCTGTGAGAAAAAGACCCGCCTCGCCTTTTTTAGTCCGGGTTTGTATCGATGGATCGCACGAAGCAGCAAAAACCCAAGCCGTGTCTTATACTCCTCTGTCGACGCTCGCTTTCATGAATTCTGCACTTCCTTTCACCGACATGTGGGACATATAGCAACTGGGTCGACGTGTCAAGCACCAAATAATAGTGCAGAACAGCAGGGGGGACGCACCCAAGTCGTACCGCCCCAGTAGTAGTAATGAGCAATGAGACGTCAATTGACAATGCCGCACCTTCCCAGATGGACAAAGCAACCATTATTTCACACTTCGGTTTGCCATCATCTCAAACCACGTAGTATTGCTTCTGCCTCAAGAGGGACATGCGCATCGCCTTGGTACATCATGACACGTGGGACCGCATGACAGGCCATACTCCCCCGCCGATCGCTCGGTAAAATCACCTCATTTTTACTATACTTCCTCCATATCGGTTAACATGGCATGCACGTCGTTCTAGGTTGAGAATTTAACTGGCTATATATGTGATGAACAGTAT
This sequence comes from Aegilops bicornis, assembly GCA_021605145.1. NCBI lineage: Eukaryota > Viridiplantae > Streptophyta > Magnoliopsida > Poales > Poaceae > Aegilops > Aegilops bicornis. Next base: position 494,627,841 of record CM038672.1, on the reverse strand, counting down.
ATGTTTAGAAACTACATCCGCTTAAGAATCCAATGATATACTTTTGATACATAATAACTCATATTTAGTTAGTCAAATGGATGACCTAGAACTACGTGCACGCCCTATAAACTGAGACGCCTAAAAAACCAAGACGGAGAGGGTAGTTCAGTATGTATCTTTTTAGGTCAATATAGTCAGGATTCACCAAGGAGCAAAACCAAGTGGTAGGCTGCTCCTGTCGTGTTGTAGTAGCAACTCAAGCAGGGTCAGTCCACACACGAAATGGCGACACACTTAACAGGATCCCTTTGGCCGACATGTGGCTCATCCACCGTCTTGTTCCACGTGCGATGCACCAAATTACAGTTCGGAGCAGCAGTTGGAATTGGAGGCACCCCGGTCGTAGCGCCGCAGCAGTAGAAAATGAGTGATGAGGGGTCAAATCACAAAGCCCCACCTTTCCCGCATTATGCTGGACGGACGAAGCAACCATCATTTTACTCTAGGGCGCAAGAGCATAAAGAAAAGAGAAAACCAATGATGCGTGCGGCAGCTACCTAGGGCACCCTAGGGTAGGGGTCTCCACTACAGATCCTTTTTTTAAAGCGCCTCCACTACAAATCGGCTTCTCCCTCGTCCTCTTGAAGAAAACTGATGATGCGTGCGGCGGTAGGGTTTGTAGGAGTACTACTATGGCGTGCGGGGCCACGTCATAGTAAACGGGAGAGGGGTTGAGTTCGAGTCGACGCCTTAAATATGTGTGGGCCGCTTGGTTTTAGGGGAACGAGGCAGCATTTTGGGTTCGGGACCAGTGGAGATATAGTACGTATAAAAAGTTGTGGACATAGGTTCGACCGAAAGGCAATGATGCATGGGCCCTGCATTTTGATATACCCGGGGCCGCGTGAAAATTGCTACTCTACTCAAAACTAGTAAGGTACACATGCATTGAACGCATGAGATTTCGAAACCAAATTATGAATAAATACACACTATAGCATGTAAAGCTTTGAGTCATATATGCATGATGTAGATGTTCATTTAGTTCTTATAGTTGATCTCATTCAAAATCAATTAGTTTTATAAAAATGTTAAGATTCATGGGGTTGTGCATTGTAAAGCATAAAGTAAAAACCAAATAATGGCAATTCATTTAGAAAAAAATTCAATTATGATACAGAAGATTCTAGAACAAAGGAGAAGTGCTTGTGTTTTGAGGTTTGTGCATTATGCTTAAGTTCAACCATGGAGTCTTCTAAATTGTACACGTGGCAGATCTGGTGGAATGTTGATGATATCGAACGACCAGTAGTGCTCGGATTTGCCATCTCTGCACTGTCGGATTAGCTTCATCCAGCGACCATCTTTCAAAGTTATTCGCACACTATATAGTTCTTGTGCCATAGTTGCATGTCTTGGAAAAAAGCTACTAGTGGGTTGTACTAGCTATTTAGGAATAGAAGATGTATACATGGAAGTTGTAGGGAAAGAGATGACATGGAGTATCTCAATTCCTATGGTAGGGATTGGAGAAGAGATGTCATTTGGTTCACATCATAGGAACTTTTCTATTGAATCTAGAGATGACATGTATCTCAATTCCTATAAGGAGGGATTAGAAAAGAGATGTAATTTGGTTCATATCATAGGAACTTTTCTATTGAATATACGCTAATGTTTATTTTCCTTTGAAATTATGGGAGTATAGGAATCCATTCATATGAACCAAGTGGCTCTAAAGCTATAGAAATGATATCATGTTTATTTCCTTTGAAATGTGGAGTATATGAATCTATTCCTATGAACCAATTGGCTCTAAAGGAAAAAATACTATAAAAATCATATCATATAGAGTTCCTATGATATTCCTCCACACCAAAGGATGGTTGAACTTGCTGCAGGTGATACGATGGTCTTTCTTTGTAGACTCCTCGCCCATCTTTGTAGTTACCTATCGAAGATGAATGAAATTATATATACAGGGTATTCTACATGTGCAATTTGGTACACGAAAACTCGGTAAAAGTTTGCGAGGTTCAAATTTTCAATAAAGCTATATGCACTGCATTTTGGAACGGAGGGAGCATACGGCAGTTGCTAACACTCACATGGAAGATTTGTGTGTAGGACGAGTGGCTGTTCTGTTAAATGACATGGCAAAACTGACACTGTCGGATGCCGATCTAACGGTTCTTACGAAGTTCGTCAGGAAAAGGCTTGTGGCGAACGTTTTGTCGGATAATGATTTACGGACACATGCATTGCATTGATATGTGCCCCCCTCTCTCTCACACACACGCACCCTCACGAGTCACGACTCTCCCTAGTCCTCTCACACCCACCGTCTATCTGCAGGTTGACGTCACACACATATGTGCTCTTCACACCCTACCCTCAGAACTTCTAAAAAACAAAATACGTCGCGCACATTTTATTTTAGCTCACACGTCAACACTTATACTATTACTCTTGTGGCGAATGTTCTATGGGCATAGAATATTGTACTCTCACGAAGAGAAGCGGTGCACGCACGCACTAGTTCTCTCACACCCACTCGCGGGTACACATAGGAGCGCATTTTTTGAAGCTGGTACAACAAAATCAATCCACTATATATATAAGCTGGAGCCTTAGCGCTTGCTTTACTAGGGTTCCTCTCATTCACTCTCTCATGCTCTCTAGATCTAAGCAAGACATAGGTGGCCACACTCTCTCTCAGCTCACGGCTGGTCACAAATCCGGCCGGACAACCTCGACCGGGGTAGGGGTGTAGGTGCATCGTTCATGTTGTGGTGGGCGGCGAGGGAGGAGACCAACGGCTGCCCCGCGCGTCCTGATCGGCGGCCGTGCCGTTCACTCCGAGAGAGCGCCAGCTCGGGAGGGCCTCCGACCCCTTCTTCCTCCTTGCGGTATTGTGGCCAAGATGCGGCCTCCCGACGCCGTCTTTGCCACATGCCGACGACCCTCAGGTATATATTCCTTCGAAGCCTGCCTTGCTCTACTGCCCCAGCTCCCCACTTGGCTTCGTGTGGATCTTTTTCTACTTCCGTCCGTTGTTCCAAAGCCACCTAAACTTTTACTATTATTAGAGGTAAAGCTAGTACATACAGTCGACTCTAAGAGTTGGTTCAAACAGGGAAGAAAGTGGGAAAGTTGTAGCATGAATCTAGGACTTGGTTCTAAGAGGAAACTGGGGAAAGTAGTAGATACTGGCTACCCAACCGGTCTCTTGGTTGAAAATACGAAGAAATCATGGTGGATGGCGAAGGGTGGGGGGAGGTGGACCTATCTCTTGGTTGAAAAAGGATAGAAAGTGACGGGTGTTGGGGGACAACGCAAATGAGAATGAGCAGGTCTAGATTTCCTGTGCTCACATAGGAAAATTTCACCGAGGAGATAAAAAATGGGACAAATGCAGACATGTTGCCTGAGTGTTTGCCGCTCTCGGCAACCACATCTGCATCACCGCTTTATGCCCCTGCTGTCCCTACGCCCATATCGCTACCGTTAATGTAAAATCACATGAAGCATTAAGCAATGCCACCTAATGTCACTATAAGTAATGGTCTAGTGCTGTCGATAAATTGAAGCAATGCCACCACCATTTTATGAAGTGCTTCCGTCTTGCTTTATTTCCCATGAATTGTGTTTTGCAGTTACACTTAAATCTCACACCGCTAACATTGCTTCATCCTGTGGAACTGCACAAATTTGATTGCACATTCTTGACCATGTGCTACTCTCACGACAGTAATACTAATGCTATTGTTCTGCATGTTAATCTAGTGGCAGTGTTGATGTGATGTGATGCTACTTACTTAAGGACACTTTCATACTGTCAATCTAGTGCCAATTATAACACAAGAGATGCTGATGTTAATCACACGCCACTGCAAATATCTATCACTGTTTAAATAACTGTATTTCGTATTTGCGCAAAACAGGGATGTCTGTCTCCATATCATTTCGGGATGTCTGTCTCCGTATCGTTTCTATCCGTGCAATCAAAAGCACACACCTCAGTTTTAGTAGAACTACGCAAAATGAGATGGCTATCCCTCGCTGCTGTCGTCTAACCACCCGTCTTCCAGGTATTCCTACATTGGTAGTTACTAGGTAGAATGACCAACGAAATATAAAATAAGTTGATTTGTATGTTTTACTTCCGGTTGCAGTGTAGGGACGAGCGAAAACAACTGCATCCTAGTCCGGAATGCACTTTCTACCAGTTCATCCATGGACCGAGGACTAAATTTGGAGCAGTTTGCAGCGGTTTTTTGGACAAAAGTCTTGGCGGACAAGAGGCATTGTGGTGCTTATTTACGCAAATAGCGGTGCTTAAATTTAGTGGAATGCACAAGCATTTCAGCTGGTCAGTACACGGCATGGTTCAGTTCAACATTCCAGCTGAGACCACAATTATAATTTGTTATTCTGGAATGAGAGAACCTAACCCATGATGGTGGCAATAAGAAAAAACCAGAGTGAACTCCAGGAAATTTAAGCTGCGGGAGAATCTTTGCTCGAGAAGCCTTGCTTGTTTTTTCCTGATTTGTAAACCTTCTCACAACTTTGTCTTTTGCTGTGAACTAGTATATGTTTGTTATGTTCTATGAATCATTGAGATGTATAAAATTGCTTAACTTATGCTTTTCAATTTTTTTATGAAGCCGAGTTTAATGTGAGTGTTCCACATGAACGTGTGACTAGCGTGTGAACGTTTGGAATTTACAGTGTGGCCTCAGTTAACTGGATGAACCACTGTAACAAGATACATAGTTGCTTATATGTCAGACAGCAGATTGTTGATTGTTAGCTGGTCGATAGCCTAGTGTTGAAGCGAGCTTAGCCAATGTGCCGTGTTTTGCACAACTGCTTACAAGTGGGGTAGCACCAACAATGTTTACAAGTACGTATGTATACGTCGGCGCACAGTTCTCGAACGAGTACTCTATTTCATCGAAACACACACTGCTCGTATGATAAACCGTGACAACTTATGTCTTACCATGCCATATTCATGAAAAAACTAGTGAGGACACATCTGTTTCTACAACAATTACGATGGTTCTCACATGATTCACGAGCACACAAAAGTAGTAGCAGTTCCCATAGACGGATTCAAACAGAGTACCAGCCCCAGAGGGCTCGATAACAGGCAAAAGGTTCGGATAGACACAATCCAAACTACTATTTAACACTAGCTGGGGCAACTATTTCATGCCTCGATCTAATTTGGACTGGACACAAGACGGACCTTGCCATGAACATCATCGAGGATGTCCGGCAGCAGCTCAATCCTGTGAACCTTCATGAAGACAACCTTGTGGCCTTGCCACTCATAAACTTGTTTGTGGAGGTATGCCACGTCATCTTCCTGCGTAAGTGTAACGCCCCGAGACCGACGCTTCAGAAGCCTTCCAGTTATTTCGTTGTTGTTGTGTGTTATTTATTTGTTTGCTGCATTTCATCATGTCATTATCTGCATTGCATTGGCACTCCGTTGTCGTCATGTTTTAAAACTTGCATTCGTTAATTGTTGACGGTTCTCCCTTTGCCTTCATCACCTTCCCTCTTGACCGCTTTGCCTTCGTTGACCGTTCCAGGCCAATCGGGTGTTCGCTCCCCTCTTGACCGTGACCGCCTAACCCCTCTTTGCACAGTGCATAGACCCTCTCGCGCATCCAAAACTCCCTTGACCCAAACCGGATTGTCGCTACCGTTGTGTCCGGATCATCCCTAACGTCTACAAAACATCTCCGTTTTGTTAATTGGGCTCCCTAACTATTTTATTCGCGACCGTCCGATTACGATCGTAGGTATGAGGTAGCCCTAACCTAATCCACTTAATGTATATGTATTTTGTCCAAACCCTAGTCCAATCCATCCATCCGTCTCCGCGCCGCCACTCTCCCGCATCGTCCTCGAGATCCTCCGATCCATTCCACCAACCAGATCTCCGACCACCTCCCGTGTTCTCAAGGCCGCCCAAATCACAGCAGCCTCGATCCCGAGCTCCTCCTCCGCTTCTTGCCCGGCGCCAAGCCTACCTCTTCTCCCCTCGATCCCGAATGGATCGTGAAGCCGCCTAAGGCCCCGAGCTCGTCGATCTCCTCATGCCCGAGCACCTTCTCCAAATTCCCGCGCCGGACCCCATGTGTCGCCTCCCCGACACGAATCGGCCTGATCTGGCCATCTCAAGCCTCCTCGCCAACCCGTTGCTTCCCGCGCCGGAGCTCCCTGCAGCCTCACGCCTCCGAAAGGTAAAACCAGGAGCACGAGCTCCTCCTTCCACATCCAGCGGCCGAGGACCCCCAACTCCGGTGGCTGCCGCCCTCCTCTTCTCCTCCCGACCGCGTCCGTCCTCGCAGTCCCGCATCGAGCTTCTTCCCGCCTCGCCGTTGTGTTCTTGGACAGCGGCCGAGCCGTCGCCGTCCCCGCTCGACTCCACCGCCCTGGAGATCCATCAACGCCACGGGAACGCGCCCCTTCGGGTCCGCCTCCCCTGTCCGTCCGTCTCCTTCCCTCGTTCTTCCTCCTCCCTCAGATTCAACTCTCTCTCGTGTCTCTCTACGCCTTGGACAGAGCTCCACGCCATGGCCTGCGGTTCCTCCCGCTTGGAGCTCCCTTGCACCGCCGGATCCGAAACCCCTCGCTGGACCTGCCCGTTCCAAGACTTTCGCGTCGTCGTCGACCACCCGTCGCGAAGTCCATCGAGCCCAACCGCGGCGTTTGAACCGCTGCTGTTTACGTTCTTAAGAACGGGCAGCAGCTTCCTTCGCCCGCTGCGTTGACTCCGCTCCGAGCGGCGTGGGACGGGCGCTAGGCCCACCTGCTCCATCCGAGGCTCAAAGACCAGTCGCACTCAAGGCCCACTGCCTGCCCGCCTCCTGCTTCCACCGACCGGGCCAAAGCCCATGGTGAGCGCCCATGACCTGCGATTTCGGCCCAGCCGTGTTTTTTCAGCGCGCTGAATTTGCTATTTATCCAGAGATTCACCTGTTTTGTAGAAAACCACGATGATCATGCGATTAATAACTCGTAACTGTGCATCATATGTAAATAATTTATACATGCAAAATGCTTAGTTTTTCATCTAGTTTCATAATCTGCCACTTTCATCCATGTTTAAAATGTTTAACATGCTGTTTGTTTAAATTTGCTTAAATGCCATGTTAAAATGATTTATTTCATAACTAAATAACCGTAGCTCGGTTTTAAATAAATTATATATGTAAATGGGGTATAAAGATGCCTGGTTTAACATGGTGTACTTACTTTGAATGTTTAACAACTCTAAAATTATGTACATGGCAGAACAGTACCAAACCTAATATATGCACATGAGGATTTCCGGAATTGTTGTTTGTTGTTCCGGCCTCATTTAAATTTGCCTAAATAGTTAGTTTACTTATGCTTCACCTCTTGCCATGTTTAACAACATTTAATATTGTTTGGTAGCCTAACCGAGAGTGAACTAAATAATTGATGTGGTGTTTCGTCAATATGCAACTCGTTGCATATTGAGCTCCACTTAACTTGTAGTGTTGTTTGTGCATCATGCCATGATTATGCTTGTGTGTTTACCATGTTGTTTGCTTCTTTCCGGTTTGCTTCTTCGTTAGCTTCGGTTTCGTTCCGGAGTTGTGAGGATTCGTTCGACTACATCCGTTTGTCTTCTTCATGGACTCGTTCTTCTTCCTTGCGGGATTTCGTGCAAGATGACCATACCCTCGAAATCACTTCTATCTTTGCTATGCTAGATGCTCGCTCTTTTGCTATGCCTATGCTGCCATGCCTACCACTTGCTATATCATGCCACCCATATTGCCATGTCAGCCCCTAACCATCCTTTCCTAGCAAACCGGTAATTGGCTATGTTACCGCTTTGCTCAGCCCCTCTTATAGCGTTGTTAGTTGCAGGTGAAGTTGAAGTTTGTTCCTTGTTGGAACATGGAGTTGTTGTTCCTTTTTGGAACATGTTTACTTGTTGGGGATATCACAATATATATCTGCTATAATTAATACATCTATATACTTGGTAAAGGGTGGAAGGCTCGGCCTTATGCCTGGTGTTTTGTTCCACTCTTGCCACCCTAGTTTCCGTCATACCGGTGTTATGTTCCTTGATTTCGCGTTCCTTACGGTTGGGTGATTTATGGGACCCCTTGACAGTTCGCTTTGAATAAGACTCCTCCAAAGAAGGCCCACCTTTGGTTTTACCATTTGCCCTCAAAGCCTTTTTCGCCCGGTTTTTCTCGATCCCGAGGGTCATCTTTTTTTTAACCCCCGAACCAGTGCTCCTTCGAGTGCTGGCCCGAACTGGCAGATCAAGGGGCCACCACGGGCAACTCGAGGTCTGGTTTTACTCAGAGGCTGACCTATCCGGATGTGCCACGAGAACGAGATATGTGCAGCTCCTATCGGGATTTGTCGGCACAATCGGGCGGCTTTGCTGGTCTTGTTTTATTCTTTGTCGAAATGTCTTGTAGTCCGGGATTCCGAGATTGATCGGGTCTTCCGGTAGAAGGAATATCCTTCGTTGACCGTGAGAGCTTATAATGGGCTAAGTTGGGACACCCTGCAGGGTAATATCTTTGAAAGCCGTGCCCGCGGTTATGAGGCAGATGGGAATTTGTTAATGTCGGTTGTAGAAAACCCTAAGTTGCCCTCACATAAAATACACATCAACCGCGTGTGTAACCGTGATGGTCTCTTCTCGGCGGAGTCCGGGAATTGAACACGGTGTTGGAGTTATGTCTGACGTAAGTAGTTCAGGATCACTTCTTGATCGCTACTAGCTTCACGTCCGCGCCTTGCTTCTCTTCTCGCTCTCTTTTGCGAAGTAGCCACCATATATGCTAGTCGCTTGCTGCAGCTCCACTGTACTACTCTGTCCTTCCTACAAGCTTAAATAGTCTTGATCTCGCGGGTGTGAGATTGCTGAGTCCCCGTGACTCACGAGATACTTCCCAAAACAGTTGCAGTGCCGACGATGCGGTGCAGGTGACTCAACCGAGCTCAAGTGGGAGTTCGACGAGGAACGTGGTCGTTACTATGTGTCTTTTCCAGATGATCAGTAGTGGTGCCCAGTTGGGACGATTCGGGGATCTGTGTAGCATTTGGGGTATCTTCTTTTATTTGGTTCCGTAGTCGGACCTTGAGTGTACTCTGAATGATGGATGTTTATTTTTGTATTGTGTGAAGTGGCGACTGTAAGCCAACTATGTATCTCTTTCCCTTATGTATTACATGGGTTGTGTGAAGATTACCTCACTTGCGACATTGCTTTCAATGCGGTTATGCCTCTAAGTCGTGCCTCGACACGTGGGAGATATAGCCGCATCGAGGGCGCTACAAGTTGGTAATCGAGCCTTCCCGACTTAGGAGCCCCCTACTTGATTGTTTGCGGCATTGTTGAGTCTAGAATGGAAAATGTTTTGAGTCTTAGGATTATATATATCGGAGAGTAGGATTCTTTTACTTCCAGTCCTTCGTCAGCTCGTGAGGTATCCCGACGTAGTGTTTTGACTCTTCTCTCCTCAAATTTCACTAAAAAAATTTTAGGATCACGTGGGTATCTTGGAATCGTTCGATGGTTTTGTGACGAGAACGTTGTTCTTGGTGCCTCGACATTTAGGGGTTGTGGTAGTGTCCCGGGAGTTGAGCTCCGAGGTGTTGTCGCCACAATTTTATCGCTGCAGCTCGAATACCTGAGTTTTGCCGACATCGAAATCTCTTTTGTGCGCTTGTTGGTGAGATAACCACGATAGCCCGATCTTGTGGCGAAAAGGGAGTATTGCCATGACTTGTATAACGGATGTTTTTCGAAGGTCGAGGTACACGATTTCCGAGGATTTCTTGGTTATGTGTTGACGGATGGATACAACTAGATCTAGGTATTGTTAGTTTGGGTGATATATTTTGTGTCCCCTGTATCCCCAACACCAGATTGCATAACCAGAAAGTTTCGGGAGTTTATAGGTGGGAATTCTAGTAGCTTACAGGATTTCTTTCCGACAGATGTATGATTTGAGATTGGGGTCCAACGTCTAGTGGTCCGCCCATTCACGGTCGACGAAAAGTGGTCGCGAGACGCCTTAAAGAATCCTTGGCTATGCTGATTCGGGACGTCTTGTTAGTCATTCGTGACGGCCGCTATCGTCGTCAGGTCCGTGTGGGCCCCACCACGAACACTTTGGGCGTAAATCTCTATCATGTGTTTGTTACGCTCATTCTAGAAGCCAATCTTTTGTTTTCGGTTGTGGTATTCGAGTTGCTTGAAGCCAAGTGTTGATTCCATACCTTTCCTAAACGGTGTTATCATATTGCTATGTGAATACTAATCCTTCTTGATCACCGAGCTTGTCATGTCAATTCTTTTCTCAACCGGCGTGCTTCTCTTCAAGTAAATCCGATCATTGCAACATTCGCAAGATCAATTCTAAGTTTTTTTCTCAACGGTGTGCGTTTCATCCGACCCAAGTTGCCTTTGTTTTCCCACCCTCCCACCCTTTTTCTTCAAGGACTCAGATTTCTTAATCAAGTATCCATTTTATTGAGTGAAGTTTCTTCATTCTTTTCCTTTAATGTTTTATCCGGTGATTTCTCATGAAGACGCTAAGGAAGTTTCAAGCTTATCATTGTTCCATTCTAATTTTCTTCTCCGGTGGATTTAGTTCAAGATTTCGGTGTTGATCTTATCCCTTTTCCTCTTTTCATAATGCTTTCTCATGCCGGTGTATCTCGTAATCATTCACTTCTCGCTATTCATTTGGTTGGGAGTGATGAAGATATCTCAGAAGATTCAAGTTTCCATTCTCAATTTACTCAAGTTCTTTTGAGGATGCTATCTCATTCAACCCATTTAATTCTACCGGTGCAATCGTTATTTCAAGCAATCGCTCAACGGTGTTTCTTTTGAGTGGGCCCTAACCCACGTGGTCTTTTCGAGGATCTTACCTAACTCTTCTAATTTTCGTGAGCTATTCCCAAATTCATTGCAAAGTTTGACGTAAGAATGAGTTATCATCAGTCAAATGTCTTTCTCCAAGATCTTTCAAATTATTTTCATTGTTGGTTCAACCTTTCTAATTTTCATTCGGAGTGCCTCAACAATTCATGGTGGTGTTTCTCGTCGTCATTCTCGAATTTTGAAGACTGAAGAAGAGTTTCTCTTTAATTTTGCTCCATTCTCTTCAAGATTCATGGTTCTAGCTTGATGCCATCCTCTCATAATTATTTTCGATTGTGAGAATTCTTTTCACCCATCCGGAGCATTTCATGAGTTGTTTCCATTTTTTTCCTCCAAAGGCCATCATGTCATAATTCTTCATTCTCAGCGTGTAGCTATCATTCTCCAAATCTTACCGGTGCATCATTCAAGTATTCACTAATCAGTTCATGATCTCTCCGTTCTCATGTATCTAAATTCTGTCAAGCATCTTTATTCGTTTTCTAATTCTTCACGGTGAATTGTGCCTTTGCTACGTTCATTTTCAATTCTTACGGTGGTTCGTTCAAGAGTTCTCTTCCTTCGTTATTATATAGATTCATTCGTTCTTCCCAAATCCTACCGGCGGATCGTTGAAGACCTTCCCAAGTTGAGCAATATCTCTCTTCAATCCTTTTTCAACGAGAATAAGTAGTATGCCTAATCCGTTGCTTGTCATCAAATTAAATTGGTGAAGGATACGCATAACATAATTCTTGTTCTTGTTTCATCCAAGCGATTAATTCCTTCTTTCGGAGTTTGTTCATGATGAATAAATTCTCGGTTTCAATTGTTTCATCTTTTCTTTTCCCAGAGTTCCAAGCTCTCATCATCACGAAGATCCATCTAAATCGTTGCAAGGCTTCACCTTGTGTTTTCAACTTCTCTTTCTTTCTATCACCCTTTTGTTTAACGGAGTTCTTCATGGAGGCTCTACATGATGGTTCGTCAAGGATTCTTTTCATTCTTCAATTGTTCTACAAGTTTTCTCTCGAAGTAATGACCCGCCAAGCTATACTCAAAAATTAAACATGGTGCTCAACACATGTTTTGTTTTGAGGAGTTCAAGCATTCTTCATCTTGCATTCCGAAGTGCAATTATGTCGACCTTATCTTTTGAGGTGGTGTTATGTCATTTTGACAGTTTCATTTATGTTTCATGATTCACTTGTTGTCAAGAATGAGATATTTAAACCCATCATCTTCTTCCTTGGAGTTATCTTGGTATAGATTTCACCTAAAGCCTTCCCTAAGGAATGTTGCTAATTATGGTGCTTATTAATGATCCAAGTTTCTCCTTCTCTTCTCGGTGAAAGAGTTTTCATCTCTGCATTGCTCTCAAGCAATCAACTGTTTTCCATAGTGGCATGTATTCACCTCTAAGTTTGAGATGTTTTCCATAAGCCCACAACTAGCTTATTCTTTTCGTTGTTGGTTTTCCAACGACTCGTTCTAACCTTCTTGGAAGGGTGCTTTCCAAGTTCATTTGTGGCAAAAGTTGTCAGTCTCTTCTCCATTTTGTTATTCCAATGATCTATCTTCTATTCTTTATTTCAAGGCATTGTGATGTTGCTCTCTTCACTCATCTTCTCGTATTGTGAGGATCGTGTTCTTTTCGTGCTTATCCATCTAACCGGAGTGTTGTGTCATCTCTGCTAAGTTTTTTTGCATCTTATCAAGTCTCGCATCTCTTTTCAACCGGAGTTCTATCCGAATTTGTTCTTCCTTGTTTCTTGTTTATCTCGTTTCAACCAGAGTGGTTCCAATTCCTTCTTGTTCATTGTGCTCGTCATTCATAACTTTTCAACCTCTCAAGGTTCTTTGGTCTCATTCTTTTGTCGAAGAAGCAACTTAGTTTTACCTCTCCTCTTCCTCTTTCATTTCTCTTTGGTGCCAGCCTAGATCTCGGGACGAGATCCTCTCGTAGTGGTGGAGTGTTGTAACGCCCCGAGACCGACGCTTCAGAAGCCTTCCAGTTATTTCGTTGTTGTTGTGTGTTATTTATTTGTTTGCTGCATTTCATCATGTCATTATCTGCATTGCATTGGCACTCCGTTGTCGTCATGTTTTAAAACTTGCATTCGTTAATTGTTGACGTTTCTCCCTTTGCCTTCATCACCTTCCCTCTTGACCGCTTTGCCTTCGTTGACCGTTCCAGGCCAATCGGGTGTTCGCTCCCCTCTTGACCGTGACCGCCTAACCCCTCTTTGCACAGTGCATAGACCCCTCTCGCGCATCCAAAAACTCCCCTTGACCCAAACCGGATTGTCGCTACCGTTGTGTCCGGATCATCCCCTAACGTCTACAAAACATCTCCGTTTTGTTAATTGGGCTCCCTAACTATTTTATTCGCGACCGTCCGATTACGATCGTAGGTATGAGGTAGCCCCTAACCTAATCCACTTAATGTATATGTATTTTGTCCAAACCCTAGTCCAATCCATCCATCCCGTCTCCCGCCGCCGCCACTCTCCCGCATCGTCCTCGAGATCCTCCTGATCCATTCCACCAACCAGATCTCCGACCACCTCCCGTGTTCTCATACGCCCAAATCACGGCAGCCTCGATCCCGAGCTCCTCCTCCGCTTCTTGCCCGGCAAAGCCTACCTCTTCTCCCCTCGATCCCGAATGGATCGTGAAGCCGCCAAGGCCCCGAGCTCGTCGATCTCCTCATGCCCGAGCACCTTCTCCAAATTCCCAGCGCCCGGACCCCCACAGTCGCCTCCCGACACGAACTGGCCTGATCTGGCCATCTCAAGCCTCCTCGCCAACCCGTTGCTTCCTCACAAGAACCGGAGCTCCCTGCAGCCTCGCGCCTCCGAAAGGTAAACCAGAGCACGAGCTCCTCCTTCCACATCCATGCGGCCGAGGACCCCAACTCCGGTAGCGCTGCCGCCCTCCTCTTCTCCTCCCGACCGCGTCCGTCCTCGTGATCCCGCATCGGGAGCTTCTTCCCGCCTCGCCCGTTGTGTTCGGGACAGCAGCCGAGCCGTCGCCGTCCCTTCGACTCCACCGTCCCTGAGATCCATCAACGCCACCGGAACGCGCCCCTTCGCTGGTCCGCCTCCCGTCCGTCCGTCTCCTTCCCTCGTTCTTCCTCCTCCCTCAGATTCAACTCTCTCTCGGGTCTCTCTCTACGCCTTGGACAGAGCTCCACGCCATGGCCTGCAGTTCCTCCCGCCTTGGAGCTCCCTTGCACCGGATCCGAAACCCCTACTTTGGACCTGCCTGTTCCCAAGCACTTCGCGTCGTGCGACCACCCGTCAGCCGAAGTCCATCGAGCCCAACCGCGGCGTTTGAACCTGCTGCTGTTTACATTCTTGAAGCAGGCAGCCCGGCTTCCTTCGCCCGCTGCGTTGACCGCTCCGAGCCAGCGTGGGCCAGGCGCTTAGGCTCACTTTCGATCCGAGGCCCAGCCGAGTCGCACTAAGGCCCAGCCGGCCTGCCCGCCTCTGCTCCACCGACCGGGCCAAAGCCCATGGTGAGCGCCCAGCTGCGATTTCGGCCCAGGCCGTGTTTTTTTTTCAGCGCCTGCGAATTTGCTATTTATCCAGAGATTCACCTGTTTTGTAGAAAACCCTGATGATCATGCAGTTAATAACTCCAGAACTGTGCATCATATGTAAATAATTTATACATGCAAAATGCTTAGTTTTTCATCTAGTTTCATAATCTGCCACTTTCATCCATGTTTAAAATGTTTAACATGCTGTTTGTTTAAATTTGCTTAAATGCCATGTTAAAATGATTTATTTCATAACTAAATAACAAGAGCTCGGTTTTAAATAAATTATATATGTAAATGGGGTAGAAAGATGCCTGGTTTAACATGGTGTACTTACTTTGAATGTTTAACAACTCTAAAATTATGTACATGGCAGAACAGTACCAAACCTAATATATGCACATGAGGATTTCGGAATTGTTGTTTGTTGTTCGGCCTCATTTAAATTTGCCTAAATAGTTAGTTTACTTATGCTTCACCTCTTGCCATGTTTAACAACATTTAATATTGTTTGGTAGCCTAACCGAGAGTGAACTAAATAATTGATGTGGTGTTTCGTCAATATGCAACTCGTTGCATATTGAGCTCCACTTAACTTGTAGTGTTGTTTGTGCATATTGCCATGCCATGAATCATTAAACCGGACATGCATCATACTTGTTTGTGCATCATGCCATGATTATGCTTGTGTGTTTACCATGTTGTTTGCTTCTTTCCGGTTTGCTTCTTCGTTAGCTTCAGTTTCGTTCGGAGTTGTGAGGATTCGCTCGACTACATCCGCTTGTCTTCTTCATGGACTCGTTCTTCTTCCTTGCGGGATTTCGTGCAAGATGACCATACCCTCGAAATCACTTCTATCTTTGCTATGCTAGATGCTCGCTCTTTTGCTATGCCTATGCTGCCATGCCTACCACTTGCTATATCATGCCACCCATATTGCCATGTCAGCCCCTAACCATCCTTTCCTAGCAAACCGTTGATTGGCTATGTTACCGCTTTGCTCAGCCCCTCTTATAGCGTTGTTAGTTGCAGGTGAAGTTGAAGTTTGTTCCTTGTTGGAACATGGAGTTGTTGTTCCTTTTTGGAACATGTTTACTTGTTGGGGATATCACAATATATATCTGCTATAATTAATACATCTATATACTTGGTAAAGGGTGGAAGGCTCGGCCTTATGCCTGGTGTTTTGTTCCACTCTTGCCACCATAGTTTCCGTCATACCGGTGTTATGTTCCTTGATTTCGCGTTCCTTACACGGTTGGGTGATTTATGGGACCCCCTTGACAGTTCGCTTTTAATAAGACTCCTCCAGCAAGGCCCAACTTTGGTTTTACCATTTGCCACCTATGCCTTTTTCCTCGGGGTTTTCGCGATCCCGTGGGTCATCTTTATTTTAACCCCTGGACCAAAGGTGCTCCTTCGAGTCCTGGCCCGAACCGGCAGATCAAGGGGCCACCACGGGCAACTCGAGGTCCGGTTTTACTCAGAGGCTGACCTATCCGGATGTGCCACGAGAATGAGATATGTGCAGCTCCTATCGGGATTTGTCGGCACAATCGGGCGGCTTTGTTGGTCTTGTTTTATTGCTGTCGAAATGTCTTGTAGTCCGGGATTCCGAGATTGATCGGGTCTTCCCGGTAGAAGGAATATCCTTCGTTGACCGTGAGAGCTTATAATGGGCTCAGTTGGGACACCCCGCAGGTAATATCTTTCAAAGCCGTGCCCGCGTTATGAGGCAGATGGGAATTTGTTAATGTCCGGTTGTAGAAAACCCGAAGTTGACCTCAATTAAAATACACATCAACGGCGTGTGTAACCGTGATGGTCTCTTCTCATGAGTCCGGGAATTGAACACGGTGTTGGAGTTATGTCTCGACGTAAGTAGTTCAGGATCACTTCTTGATCGCTACTAGCTTCACGTCCGCGCCTTGCTTCTCTTCTCGCTCTCTTTTATGAAGTAGCCACCATATATGCTAGTCGCTTGCTGCAGCTCCACTGTACTACTCTGTCCTTCCTACAAGCTTAAATAGTCTTGATCTCGGGTGTGAGATTGCTGAGTCCCGTGACTCACAGATACTTCCCAAAACAGTTGCGGTGCCGACGATGCGGTCGCAGGTGACTCAACCGAGCTCAAGTGGGAGTTCGACGAGGAACGTGGTCGTTACTATGTGTCTTTCCAGATGATCAAGAGTGGTGCCCAGTTGGGACGATTCGGGGATCTGTGTAGCATTTGGGGTATCTTCTTTTATTTGGTTCCGTAGTCGGACCTTGAGTGTACTCTGAATGATGGATGTTTATTTTTGTATTGTGTGAAGTGGCGACTGTAAGCCAACTATGTATCTCTTTCCCTTATGTATTACATGGGTTGTGTGAAGATTACCTCACTTGCGACATTGCTTTCAATGCGGTTATGCCTCTAAGTCGTGCCTCGACACGTGGGAGATATAGCCGCATCGAGGGCGTTACAGTAAGCTTGACAAGAGCAATATGCCTCACAAACGAAGGAGTAGCTTTGAACTTCTTGTGCTTCAGTACACCCTGGACAACACGCCTGACAATAGTGAGGCTGGAATACAACTCTTCATTGGTATAAGCGCAAATGGCTTCCAGGATCCAACAGCCTAAAAACTCTGTTTTCCCAGTGCGTATATTCAGGTCATCCGCCTCATAGCGAGTGACATGTACAACCACACAATCCTTGTCTGCATCAGGGCTCTAATTGAAATAGAAACAAATTCTGAATTACTTTTCCAGTATAAGAAACACAAGTTATTTAAACCACAATGTATAGCATGGCATCGAAGCTGATAAAATTTTGCATTATTCATCACCACATACTTAGATGAAAAACCACAATTGAGATCGGCAAAGAAGAAAATCACCTTGGGCAGCTCAGCGCGGGGGGGGGGGGGGACACATCCTCGAAGGGGGAAAACTGCTCCTGCAGTGCCACGGGGGCTGTAACCTCAAACGGGGCGTTGACCATCTCAGTAGTGGCCATGAGCGTATCTGGGGTCGGCTCGGTGGCTGCCTCCATCTTCTTGGAGCTCTTTGTCTCATGGGGATCAGCCTCCCGCGTCTGCTCCAATATCGTCAGATCTTTGCCTGGTTCTCCTTGGTCCATCATGAAACTGACGAATACTAGGAGATCACTGAAAGAAAAACACAATCGCAATGACAATGAAACAAAAAAGAGAGTGAGGATCGGTTACTGCTTTGCAAAAGTTCTTTTTTTTTCTGAACGAAAATATACCAACATCACGGATCCGCTTACCTTCCCTTCGTTGGGAGAGAAGAACAGTGGCAGATGTGAGTGTTGCCTTTCTTGAAGACGGTGAGGGAGAAGGGGATTCAGCGAAGAGTGAAATGATGGTTGCTTCGTCCGTCAAACTTAGACTGCGAGGAGGTGGGGTTTTGTGATACGTCAGCTCGTTACTGCCACGCTACGACCGGGGTGACTCTCCGCCTGCATACTGCCTTCTAATTTGGTGGATGGCATTTGGGCCCGCGTGCTGCATGGCCCGCATGTCGGTGAACAAAAGTATAATGGCATTCAGTAGAGGGAGACGTTTCGATGACCTAGGAGGAGCCAGAAGCGGTATTGTATCCACTGTACTAGTAGTAATTGTTTCTCTAGGTAGCTGTAGAGTGTCTCCACTGTACTAGTAGTAATTGTTTCTCTGGGCCCAAGACAAAGCAGCCCATCCACCCTAGTAAATAGTAAAATCAATTCAAAAGCCCGTATATTTACTGAATGAGAGGCGCTACCCACACCCAAAGACACCGCCCCCAAAAAACCTGGGTGCTCTTCTTCCTCCTCACTCCTACCCACCTCACGCCAGCTCGCTCCACTCGTACCCCCAAATTCCTCACCTCACTCCTACAGAAAACCCGAGCTCCCCTTCTTCCTCACTACTACATAAAAACCCAAGCTCCCCTTCTTCTTCACTCGCACTACAACTGGGCTCGTCATTCGTTACTCAGCTCAAATCGGTGAGCGGGACGCGACGCCTTCGAGGAAAATGGAGTCGGCTGACCCCAGCTCCAAGAAGATGAGGCTCCCGCCAGCGGCGACGCCTGTTGTAGATCCCGCACACGGCAGCGCGGGGAGAAGCGGCGACCCCGCCCCCGCCGTATCCCAGGAACCCGTAGAATCTCGAGTGGACCGCATCAGCGATCTCCCGGACGCCGTCCTTGGGGAGATCATCTCGCTTCTCCCACCAAGGATTGCTGCCGCACCCAAGTCCTCTCAATTCGGTGGTGCCCTCTATGGCGTGCCGTGCCCCTTAATCTCGATCGTCGACTATCTCTCTTCAATGATTTTGAAATCCCCAGAGCCATCATCTCCTCCCACCAGGGCTCCGTTCAAAGCCTCTGCATCCCGTCATGCTACATGAGCAAGCATACCATGCCCTGCACGGTAGACGCCTGGATGAAATCCCCTGAATTCATAGAACTACAGTTACTTGAGTTCTACTATTCCCCTGGAAATCACATACCACATACCAAACACCATGTACTTGTGCCCTCAGCACCGATGTCCATATCACGGTTTTCCTCCTCTCTCCACACTGCCACCTTCGCGCTGTGCTACCTACCAGACAATCTGGTACTAAACCTTCGACTCCCATTCTCAAGAAACTTTCACTTGTGCGGGTTCGTATATCGGAGGCCACATTGCATAGCATCATCCACTCCAGTTGCCCTGCCCTGGAGTGCTTGGTGCTTGTTTTCTGATTAGAATCGGTTGTCTCCAAATAAAGTCGCCTAACCTTGTAAGAATTGGAATTTCTTTTGATTGAAGGCAGCTCATCATCCAAGATGCCCCTTCACTTCAAAGGTTGATCCTTGATTCTAGTTATTCACCGTTGCAAATAACCGTCCTCTCTGCGCCTAAACTGGAGACCTTGGGTGTAATAAACGATCTCTGTGCTCATTTCAATATGGTGTTTGGCTCCACAGTTCTTCAGGTACTTTATATTATCATCTACACTTGTAACCATAAGCTGCATTTTAAATTTCTGCGCATAAGTTATATATCATCTTGGAGTACACATTTTGTACTAATATTATGTTCTATGCTCAATGAAGAGTTTCTCCATGGATGGCCTATCAATGCTGCTGGATTCTGTCAAGATCTTATATATCCAAATGAATAGTTTTGATCTGAACAAGATTATTGGCTTGCTGCAATGCTTTCCATGTCTGGAGAAGTTGTATATAAAGGTGATAATTTCACGCACATTGGAAGCCTGCATATAGTGTAGTAGAATTAACCATTTAGTTGTTGCTCTTTCGACACTCTTTTTCTAGACCTTAACTGTTTTCAATCTTCATGGCTATTTAGGCAATAGAACGGGGTAAGAAGGTTATAACCAATCGGTGGATTCGTAAGCATCGGGATTTTCTCACTTCTCATGAGATTCGATTGAAGACAATAACGCTAGAACGATATGTAGCCGACCGTGCAAACACTAGATTTGTCACATTCTTCCCGCTGAATGCGAGATTACTATTGTCCATCAGGCTTAAGTTTATCAGCAACATGGTTTTGACGGATGGGTATGTGGAAGAGCAAAAAAAGGAATTTCAGGTGGGCAAAAGAGCTTCCGAATGTGCCGGGCTTCTATTTACAACATATTGTGGTTATAATCCAGTAAATTTTATGACCCAGGATGTTCATTCTATGGACCCGACCGATCCATTTGACTGTGACTGCCGAAAACAATGCCTGAAAGGACGCAGGCTAATCATGATGAAATGAACTTTTCATTTCACACGTCCTCATACTGCTTATCTGAATTCTGACTGATGAAATTCATCTGATGAAATTGATATCATATTCTTCACTGATGAAGTATATGAGATCGTAAGTTGTACTAATTCATCTGCAGGATGATCAACCCAAATCCAAAGAGTGGGTTCTCGATAGTGGATGTACAAATCACATGACCGGTGACAAGAATCTATTGATGGATTCTCCCTTAACACCGCCACATCTCAAGCATATCATCTTTCTTGACAAAGGCAAAAGTCGTGTATTGGGACTCGTAAGGTTGCTATCTCTAAGGACATGCACATGGACAAAGTCATGCTTGTTGAGTCTTTAGGATATAACCTCATGTCAGTCTCAATGCTTTGTGATCTTGATATGGTTGTCATCTTTGGCAAGTATCGGTGTGTTGTGATTATGGAAACTGACAATTCCAAAGTCTTCGAAGGCTTTAGGAGAGGAGACTTGTATATTGTTGATTTTTCCACAGGACCACAACCAGCCGTGTGTCTACTTGCAAAAGCTTCGTATGGGCTATGGCATCGACGACTTGGTCACGCAGGCATGAGGAATTTGCACAAGCTTGCGAAGAAGAAGCATGTAATTGGCATTGAGAATGTCAAATTCCTCAAGGATCACTTATGCGGAGCTTGTGAAGCTGGAAAAATGACCAAGGCCAAGCATCCAGCGAAGACTATCATGACCACTACTCGTCCCTTCGAATTGCTTCACATGGACCTCTTTGGTCCCAATCATTACTCACCGTCACTAATGATGCATCCCTTTATGGCTTTGTTATTGTTGATGATTACTCTCGTTACACTTGGGTACACATTGTTACTTACAAAAATCAAGTGCAGGAAATCTTCAAACGATTTTCCTCGAGGACTTCAACCAACTTTGGTGTGAAGATCAAGCACATCAGAGTGACAATGGAACCGAGTTCAAGAATTCGGTCTTGATGACTATCTTGATGAACTTGGTATTACTCATGAGTTATCCGCCTTATACTCCTCGCCAGAATGGCGTCGTGGAGCGCAAGAACAGAACTCTTGTTGAGATGGCTCGCACTATGCTTGATGAATACAAAACGCCTAGTCGTTTACGGATTGAAGCAATTGACACTGCGTGCCACATCATCAACAGTATATCTTCACAAATTCTTCAAAAGATCTGCCTATGAACTCCTCACGGACAAGAAACCCAATGTAAGTTATTTCAAAGTCTTGATTGCTAAATGCTGGATTAGAGATCCTCACCACACCTCTAAATTTGCACCGAAAGCACATGAAGGTTTTATGCTTGGTTACGGAAAGGACTCAAGACACCTACAAAGTCTTCAACATCGCCCTTCACAAGGTTGTTGAAACTGTAGATGTGCTTGGTTCGATGAAACTAATGGCTCGCAAAGAGAGCACCTACCTTCTATGTTAGACGAACCACACGAGGATTCTATCAGGTTCAAGGCAACCGAGGATGTCATCCCCATCAAGAAACTGCCAAGAATTCATTCCTCAGACGCTGAAGAACGCCGAGTGATGCACCTGAAGATAATGCTGAAGAAAATGGTGCTGAGGAAAATGATCAAATTCCTCGAAGAAAACCAGCTCATCCTCGCGTTGCAAAAGAAGTGCAAGTTGACAAGATCATCGATGACATTGAAGCGCCAGGTCCTCTCACTCGCTCAAAAGCTTCACATCTATCTAACTTTTGTGGGCACTATGCTTTTGTCTCTATCACAGAGCCCACTAAGGTAGATGAAGCATTTCTGGAGCCAGAGTGGATTCAGGCCATGCAAGAGGAATTACATCAGTTCGAGCTCAACAATGTCTGGGAACTGGTCAAACGTCCAGATCCTCGCAAGCATAATATCATTGGCACAAAGTGGATCTATCGCAACAAGCAAGATGAAAATGGTCTTGTGGTGAGGAATAAGGCACGACTAGTAGCTCAAGGCTACACGCAGTTGAAGGAATTGATTTCGATGAAACTTTTGCACCTGTTGCTAGACTTGAGTCTATTCGCATATTACTCGCCTATGCTAACCATCACAATATCACTTTATATCAAATGGATGTGAAAAGTGCATTCCTCAATGGTAAGCTTGAGGAAGAAGTATATGTTGCTCAACCACCAGGTTTTGAAGATCCAAAGAATCCTGACAAAGTCTTCAGACTAAATAAGGCCCTCTATGGCCTCAAGCAAGCCCCTCAAGCGTGGTATGATACATCGAAGGAATTCTTCGTGAAGAATGGCTTCACACCGTTCACTCGATCCTACTCTCTTTACTAAATCTTATGATGGTGAACTTTTCGTGGTGCCAAATATATGTTGATGATATTATCTTTGGCTGTACTAACCAACGTTATAGTGATGAATTTGCCTATATGATGAGTGAAGAATATCAAATGTCTATGATGGGAGAGTTGAAATTCTTCTTAGGTCTTCAAATTCGTCAACAACACAATGGCATATTCATATCTCAGAGAAATACCTCAAAGATGTCCTCAAGAAATTCGCATGCAAGATTGCAAAGGTGTCAAAATTCCTATGCCCACAAATGGCCATCTATGCAATCGATGAAAATGGTATTGACTTCGATCACAAGGTATACCGCTCCATGATTGGTTCTTTATTGTACTTATGTGCATCTAGGCCAGATATAATGCTTAGTGTTTGCACGTGTGCCCGATTTCAAGCTACACCAAGGAATCACACCATAAGGTCATGAAGCATATTCTTCGATATCTAGCTCACACACCAACACTTGGATTATGGTACCCCAAGGGTTCTACTTTTGATCTCATTGGATATTACGACTCGACTATGCTTTGGTGATCGTGTGGACCGCAAGTCAACATCCGGCACTTGTCATTTCCTCGGACGATCTTTGGTCCGTTGGTCCTCGAAGAAACAGAACTGCGTATCACTTGTCTCATCTTTGAAGCTGAATACATTGCTGCCGGCTCGTGTTGTGCTCAATTATTATGGATGAAGCAAACCCTCAAGGACTATGGCATCAACGTGAAGAATGTGCCTCTCATCGTGACAATGAGAGTGCCATCAAGATTGCTCACAACCCAGTTCAGCACTCGAAGACAAAGCACATTCAAATTCGTCATCATTTTCTTCGTGATCATGTGTTGAAGGGCGACATTTCCATCGAGCACGTGAAGACTGAAGAACAGCTAGCTGATATCTTCACTAAGCCCTTGGATGAGAAGAGATTTAGCAAGTTGCGGTGTGAGCTAAATATCTTAGAATCTTCGAATGTTCTTTGAAAAGTACACACATCCTAACACTTATGCAAAATTGATGACTTAGATGTGCAACACATGAAGAAACGTTTTTCTTCAATTAATGAAGAATAACACTCTAAGTGTGAAGAAATTAATGAAGAATTTGATTCTCAGAACCCTACGACAAATTGTACGCGGTGTCTGAAATCATCATTCTTATACGGTGGGTCACGCCACCACCAAAGTTGAAAATCTTCAATTTGAGTTTTTCCTCAAATTTTGAAATTCTTCAACTTTGCAAAATCTTCACTATTTCCGTCGTCTTTCTTCATTGGCTATATGGATTTATGTCCTCTACAGCATTCACTTATGGCTATCTCCTCAAATCGCGTTTTCTGCTAAGTGAATGTGATCGGACCCTTCCCCCTCTATGCTATACTCAACACAATCCGCTCACAAATTCTTCATGTGCGTTCTACTTTGAAACTTCGTTCAAATTCTTCATCGTGTCCTTGACAGCTGAAGAAATTGCGAACGGATCTTTAAAACGAATCTTTTTCAAACCTTCGCTTACCGCTCAAACTGCTCCGCATCCCACGATCGCACACGATCTCCACTACTCAAGACGTGTGTGACACATGTCGTGAGAAGGGAAGTGGTCAGGCACGCTCGTCCTAAATCTTGGACGATCCGTTTTTCACCGTGGCTATAAATACCCTCTCTCCTTCCTCACTCTTTTACTTCGCTCGACTCCTCTCTCCCGCCGAGCTCCTCGAAACCCTAAGCGCCGCCGCTATTCCATCGTCGCCGGTGAGGAAAAGCTTCACCGCTTGACCTCTTCGCCGACGATACTCGCTACCGACCGTGGAATTTCTTCACTCCGCCCGTCGCCGTAGCTGATTTCCTCTGCCAAGTTAGGGCGGAGAAGATCTGAACAGACGAACTTCTAAACTGTTCATCTCAGTTCGTCGTGTTCTTCACTTCAGTAAATTAAAAGTTACTTTTATTTACTCGCTTTGATTCTCAAATTTTCTTCAAATTCTTCAAAGGTGTTTATTTCAAATTCTTCACACATATGAACACCTCAAATCTCTTGACTCGCTTCTCTAAGCTATGTTTTTCTTCAAGATTCCTCAATTGTGTGGATCTTCGATCTATACAACTCTGGAACCTAAGACAAAGAACGCTTATTGAAATTCTTCAAGGCTCATCCGGTCAAAATCCTCAAACTTGTTCTTTTTGAAAAACCTTCTGAGAACGCATATGACCACTCCAAATTCCTCGCACCAATACTCTGTTCACAGGTACAAATGTCCGCTGTTGAATCCCTAGGTTCTCATCAACTTAACTCATTTGCAGCGTTCCTCGAAGAAAAACTGCACACTTCTTCAGAGAACTCATTTGTTCAATTTCCTCAACTGAAGAAAATGGCAGATGGTAAGAAGCCGCAGAAGGGAGGAAAGAAACCAGAGGTTATGACAGCGTTTGAAATCCCTGAGGATATATATGCTGACTACTGCACACCAGATGAAGAAAGTAAAAATCAACGCAAGGTGCGTATTCGTAAGATTGAACGGAGATGGGCACGGGAATGGAGGAATATAGATATGTAACTCCTAAGTACATGAAGAAATTCGCTTTAAATCCTCCATGCCCAAGAGCTCCTTTGGCACTGGCCAAATAGCTGATCCCACTAGCGCCAAACGCGGTGAGGACTTTCCTAAGGAATGGGCTAAACGCCAAGCAAAATTGGCTAAGCAAGCAAAGGAAGCAGTGAAGAAATTCAATGAGGATTACGCCATTGCCATCGCATTGAGGTCTCGGTCAAACCGAGGAAATCAATGCAAAAGAAGCCTGCTTATAAGCCAAGTGCTTCATCATCTGCGCCCTCACGGCCAAGTTCCTCGCCAGCACCTTCCAAGCAAATTCCTCAAACTGCTGCTGCTCCATCAAAGTCCTCAACTGCCCGGCTAAAAACCTTCAGTTCCTCGTGGCACCTAGCTACATGTCAACGGACTGCTGGATTTTCTATTGCCTCGAGCATCTCTCGCAAGTTCCTCGCCAGCTCCCAATTCTTCAACTGGTCCGACTCAAATTTGAAAACCAAAGCAACAATTGGCCGAGGTCCTCGGCCTAGCCCGACGAAGAAATTGGTTGCATTCCATGTGCCATCCGAGGATGAGGCATCGATGAAGAACTAGCGTAAATCATCGAGACCGCCAAGCAAGAGCTGCTAGAGCCAAAGGTACATCTGTGCCCTTTGCTATTGGACGAAGATAGTCCTCGACTTTATTGATCTCTCGCACGATGATCCCAATACCTCTCGCCTCGATCTTCACTTGACACCTGGTCAAAGTCATATGTTGACTCACTTCATAGCTGAAGAAAAATGGAAGTATGAAAAGGCGAGGGAAATCAAAAGGCTCAATACAGGAAAGAAAAGTTCACGAAGAAAAACATTGTCAAGATGACACCGAGGAGCTTCTCCAAGTCCAGGTGAAATCCAAAACCTCAAAGAAAACTTCGATTCTTTCAATGCTGATTGGCAAGGAGCCAAGGACAGATTCGGCTAACTGACGAAGAATCTCACAAGTGTTGCCGCACATGCAACGTGAAAATCCTCAGTCAAGCATCTGCTCAGCCTAATGAAGAAAATGCTGATTCGAGGGCTGATGAAGAAATTCCAGCCGGCCGAAGAAATTGCTGTGGCACCCACTAGTGGTGCGCTCAAGAAATTGCTCAAGACAGGGGAACTGCATCAGTTGCTCCTGAAGAAAATGAACCAAATTCCTCAGCTCCTCCTGCACCAACTCCAACTCCATTTCTTCCATCTGCTTTTGAAGTGAAGAAAACCAAGGCTGCAGAACGAGCTGCTGTGAAGAAAAGAAAAGCATCAATGCGATTCTTCTACCGAAGAAAATAAAGCCAATGACCAGCTCTGTTGAAAACCCGATTGATGCTATTCCAATTTCCTCCATACCTTCAAAGGAAGTGGTTCCTTTTGGAGAAGAATATGAAGTGCCAACCGGATCGATGAAGAACATCAATCTCCCGCCTGTCGAGAAAATGGATGAAGAAATTGAAGTGGATGCCATCCCTTCAACCCCGCTTATTCCCTCATCGACTATGAAATTCCTCCGGTGGCCGAGGAAATTGAAGATGAAGATGTGGATATTGGATGCACCACACCAGTGTTCAATGATGATTTTTGGGAAAATCAGCATCCCAATACTCCTCTCTTCACTCCGCTCCAACAAGTTCCTCACTCTCCTGCTCAAACTGTCCAAATAGACTCTGGAGAAAAGCAACCAACTGGTTCTGTGCATGAAGAAATTCCAGCCACTAGTGCTGATGAAACTGCTGCTGCTGCTGCTATTCCTCAGTCTGAACAAGTTGAGGAGCAAGTAATTCCTCGGGCTGAAGAAACTGAACTTGTGATTCCTGAGGTGGTGATGCAAATCACAGACACCCCTCTGCCCAAGCAGAAGAACCCGTTCTCAACCAAGCAAAAATTCAAGGCTGAAGATTTCTTTGCCGAGCACGTGTTCTTCATCGAATATAATCCTTATGATTACGCTCGAATTAGGAAGAGGCGCTCGACTGCCGGTCAAGCCAACTTCTATTCCTCGGTGCTTTTCAACAAGGATAAAATCTTCGATCATGCTCATATTCCTCATGTGGATATGGAGACACCGCCAGTGCTTTGAGCCCGTCCTAAGTGTTCTTCACGACGCGGGACTTCTAAGCTTCGCGACCGATATTTGTGATTTGGAACGAAGAGCTAATTCTTCGCTTTTATGCAACCCCGCATATCACCGGAGATGTCAAGATATCAATTCATGGGTCTTAGATTGGATGACCGAAAACACTCACTACAAGGCTCCTGCAATTGAATTGCTTCGTGCCCTTCCTCTCGATCCTCCGATTGATGGAGCTCGTCGGATCTATGAAGAAAAGGAACTTTCAAATCATTATATGCAAGTGCTGATGAAGCCTTTGAAGCCAAGGCAGGCACCAAGAACCAAATTCCTCGTCAAGGAATTATTATATGTGCCTCGAACCGTCTATCGAATCTTGACGAAGACTATGAGTCCTATCAAGGGCCACGACTCGAATGATGAAGAGGTCGTTGGCATCATGAAGAATATGCTTTTCAACATCATCCATGGCGTTCCCGTCAATTTCCATGATTTCTTCATGAGGACTCTGGCTAACATTGCCATGTCACCTTTTGAGCTGAAGCCTTATGCGCCTTGGATTATGAGATTCATCAGGACAAGATCTTCACTGAATTACAAAAGCTGACACTTTGAACCACTGCAGCTACCTGCCCCCGATTGAAGTCCTCAAACGACCAATTGCTTGGTGATGAAAAGGGCAAGGCTCTGCTGTGATAGATGAAGGTATTCGCCCATTGGATGGACAGTTTCAAAGCTGCATCTTACTCCACCAATGATGACTCGCCACACATGACTCAAAGAAAGAAATACCTCAAGAAAGCAAAATCCTCAAGGAATCGCACCTGTGGTGATGGTGATCGTGAACTACTCCTCGCCTTCATCGGAAGGTTGATCGCAATCACAAGTGGGTCAAACGTCGCTTTGGCACTCTTCTTTACAACATGACCTCTACTCACAATGCGGTGAAGAAAAACCACTACTATCTTCATGAAACCTTCAAGCGCTCTGGGCTGTTACATCACATGTCTACAATGAAGAAGAACTGAAATCAATGGGACTCAAGGAAGAATTTGGTAGTGCACCTCCTCCAAGAAATTCAAGAAGGTCAAAGTTCCTTCCTTGGTGGCCAGCTCATATTCTTCATCTCGCGACACTGATGAAAATGAAGATTTGGAAGACACTGCTGCTGGTCCTACTTCAACGAACAACCCCGACAATGCTGGCGCTCCGTCTTCAACTTGATGTTCCTCAAGAGCGTTAGTCCTCAGTTTCGATCCTTTTGGTCATTCGATGACAAAGGGGGAGAAATTTGAGTTAGTCTTCAAGCGGGTCTCTTTTTGTCTATATACTATATTAAGTTACAACTCTCGTTCTTCTGAAACCTTTTATTGGATCGAGTTGTAATCTTAAACCCGATGGTGCTTTGATACTTTTGATGCATTATGACTTTACACTATGCTTCATAGCAAATCTACTTGTGCTCGATTACGATGGTATTGATATGCTTTGATCCCTCAAGTTATGCTCGATCCTCATGAGCTTGATGAAGAGTTTCAAATTCCTCATACGCATTGGGCTCGATACTCTTTATGCATTATTTTGCATGCTCGCATATCATCAAGCACCATATTTCATCATGCATTTCAAATTCTTCATACTATATGTTAAATGCGTGTATGAATTACAAGATATAGGGGGAGATCTCCATGATTCAATTCTTCAAATGTGCATTGCCTCAAAAGCAAATTCCTCACTATGCACATCTTCGGGGAGTTCTTCTATATCTTGCAATCAAAATCCTCATTATCGTATTTACACTTCATATATTTATCCTCGTTGAAAACTTAACCTATGTTGTCATCAATCACCAAAAGGGGAGATTGTAAGTGCATCTAGTGCCCTTAGTGATTTTGGTGTATTGAAGACTTATAGGTTAAGTAACTAATGCTTTTGTTAGTGTACACAGGTCTATAAGTCTATGAGGAGTTTGATATTTACAGAGAAAGTCGACCCTAAAATGAATTTCTTCAACTGAAGAATTTGATATTCAAGACTTTGAAAGTGAAGAAATTGGTGTGATTCTAAAGACTTGGTATTCGCTTGAGGAATATGAAGCGTGAAGACTTTTGTTTTCGTAGTTTCATTTTCTCTTTCTTGAGTCATAGGAAACACCGTACTGTTAAAGGGGGTCGAGGAAATACTAAGGAAAATTTCCATTTGATGCTCAACTCAAAATCCTACACTTACCAAACCCTTCGAGTGAAGCCTTTGGAAATCTCATACTGATTCAGTCAATTTCTTGAAGATGAGACGAAGCTCTTACAGTCACTGAGGAATTTGTTCTGACTGAGGAGTTAGGAATTCGCCAGTGCGAATTGCCTACACTGTGAGGAACATGATAGCCCTGAGGAATTTGATATTCCAAATTCCGACCGTTGCTGTGCTGCGCGCCAGCTGTCCCCAAAATATCTCCACCTAACGGTCATATCATGAAGGGCATTTATGTCTTATCATGTAGGGCTGCTCCCTAGGCTATAAATAGCCGCCCCCTTCAACCACTAGTTGGTTGGCTGCTCCGAGAGAACTTGACACTTGTCATTTGAGAGCAACCCATCCTCTGAGGACTTTGAGCGAAAATCATCAAGTGAGGAAAACCCAAAAGTGAGGAAAACCCAAAACCAAAACCCCAACAAACCCAAAGTGATTGAGCATCATCAAGAAATTGATCCTGCGTGGATCCGACGCTTTTTACCTTTGAAGACTGTGCTTCTTCCAGACGGTTAGGCGTCCACGGTCTAGAGCATCCAAGAGGAATTGTGGATTGCGGGTGACCAAGTATGTGAAGGTTTGGAAGTCGCTCAAGACTTACCACGAGTGATTGGACGAGGTCTGTGTGACCTTAGTTCAAGGAGAATACGGTGAGGACTTGGTGTCCCGAGCTGCGTGCTCAAGGATCGGGTGTCCGGACTGTGTGTCCTCGAAGTTTAAATACTCACCGCTTCCAACCAGACGTATAACCGAGACAGCAGTTGGAACTGGTCTACCAAATCATTGTCTTCACCAACCTAATCTGGTTCTATTTCCTCAACCCTTTCATTTCCTCATAAGCGTGTTGAGTGTTTGTCATATTTGTGTTTGAAGACTTTGATCAAGATTTTCTCAATTTCCTCAGTTCAATTTCTTCACCGTGTGTTTTCATCTTGTGTTATCCTCGTGATTACGCTTTACGTACTCGTGATTGTCTTCATTTCATCATGATGACTATGCCTGTAATCTGCTATGCTTACCGAGTACTTATTCCGCTGCATGTATTTCTTCGCTAAGGAATTTCCTCACCGGCAAATTCCTCGGTGAAGAATTTGTAAATTCTCTAAAAATCGCCTATTCACCCCCTCTAGTCGATATAACGCACTTTCAATTGGTATCGAGCAAGGTACTCCCTTGTTACGTGTGATTTTGGTTTAACCACCGGAGTTTTAGTTATGTCGACCGCAGGTATGATCAAGGTCTCACAGGGTGTCCTACCTTCGATGGGACGGACTACCCCTCTTTGGAAGAACAAAATGCGAATGCATCTTGAAGCAATTGACAACGATCTACGGTATGTTGTGACAAAAGGTGTTTCCTCGGTCACACATTCTCCGAATGATCTTGATGTGAAGAGATTCAAGCAACTCGATTCTCAAGCGAAGAATATCATATGTGGCCATCTCGAGCATAGGTCAATATGGAAGAGTGAGTGCTTTGGAATCTGCCAAACTCATCTAGGACAGGCTGTCCAAAGTAAATGAAGGTGTTTCAACTCAGCGTGACTCTCGAGTTGATGTTCTTCGGAATCTCTTCAACCGCTTCAAAAGACTCGACAACGAAAATGTTCAACAAACCTTCGATCGCCTCTCTGACATCTCAAATGAGCTTCAAGCACTGGGTGCCACTGACATCACCGACCATGAGGTGGTGAAGAAATTGCTAAGATCGCTTGATTCCTCATTTGACACTCGCACCGATGATACAAGAACGAGCTGACTACAAGTCTCTTGATCCTGCCGATATCCTCGAAAGGCTAAATACTCACGAGTTCCAAATTTTGGTCAAAAAGAGAGATCTCTATGGTTACGGCTATGGAAGAACACGTGCCTCAAGGCCAAGGCTGAATCTGAATCGAGAGTGAAGAATCTGGTAGTAGCCTTGGAGATCCTCAAGAATTTGGCGAGGAGCTAACGCTCGTGAAGAAATTCCAGAAATTCTCAAGACGTGGGCGCTTTGGAAAATCCTCAAGAAGCAGTGATTCCTCATCTAGTGACTATAAGCGAAGACTTTGCCACAAATGCAAGAAACCTGGTCACTATATCCAAGATTGTCCTCAGTGGGAAAAGGAATTAAGAAAGAAGAAACACAAGGATTACAGTTCTGATGACGTGAAGAAGAAGAAGAAATCATCAAAATCTTCATCATCAAAATCTTCATCATCAAAATCCTCAAAACCTTCTTCTCACAAGAAGAGTAGCTCCAAAAGGGCTCGGGCATTCATTGGCAAGGAAATGGACTCTGAAGCTGAATCTGATGAAAATGAGGAAGAGGAGGAGTCTGAAGAATCCGAATACGGTGTGGCGAGTCTAGCTCTTGCTATCGCCTATGTTAGCAAGTCCATCTTCAACGCTGAAGAAACCGACTCACCGACAAACCTGATGAGGAAAATGATGACTACGCTCCCACCTATTGCTTCATGGCAAAAGGTGCCAAGGTACTCAATTTCACCTCCTCTGAATCCGGTGAAAATGAATCGATGAGGATCTCAAGCCCAGCTATTCTAAACTTGCTAAGATTGCTATAAAACAACAAAGGGCTTTTGAAAAGGTTCAAAACATGCTAGATAAGAGTGATGATATGTTAGGTGAAGAAATGGATCGCACTCAAGCCCGTTGAAAACCTTCAGAGACTTCGGTCTAAGCTTGATAACCTTCAAGGTCATCATAACACTCTCTTATCTCGATCATGAGAAACTTTCTTATGAATTTCTTCAAAGAAAGCAAGATCTTGAGAAGCTAAGAGCGAGTTATGAAGATCTTGAAGGAGCGCGATTCATTACTTGCTCAACAAATCAGCGCTTCTCAAGAAGAATTTGTTCATCCATGCTTAAAGTGCATTGAACGTGAATCGCTAATTCTTCACCGAATGTTCAAATGCTTCAACTGTTACAAATTCTTCACCTGCCTCTGCTATCACTAATTCCTCACCGAGGACATTGCTAGTATCACCGACGATGCAGATTGAAGGAATTGTACATGACAGGCATGTACAAAAGCCTCAAAGGGCATCAGACTCTTTGTGATGTGCTCAAAAGCAGATCCTCAACAGAAACCCTAGGAAAGAGGGTATCGCATTTGAGAGGAAATTAAATGCCGATGGAACATCTTTGGAGTTCGAGCGGTACCCCAAAACTTCATGGGTTCTGCAAAGGGACCTCTAGTTGATCCATCTACCTTATCTGGCTTTACATGTGAAATTCCTCATTCTGATGATGAGTCATTTGACTCAAACTATAAACTGTTCAAAAACCAGAATGGTGAAGTATTTGCTAGATATGTTGGCACTAACTGCAGGAACGGTTCCCCTATGAAGAAAATCTGGGTTCCCAAGCAGTACCTTGAAAATCTTCAGGTGAATGTCCTCATGACACCACCAGTGAAGAAAAGGAACCCCAGATCAAAATCTTCATATGGATCCAAGTCCTCATACGGACCAAATTCCTCACGTGGATCAAATTCCTCAAAAGGATCAAAGTCCTCATATGATTATCATCGTGCTAATAACTCTGTTTCGCAGGGTAGAGCTAAGGGTTATGAATATGTGCATTATTCTTCAAATCATTATGTTCATAAGTCCTCGAAGAATTTCTCTGCTTATTCATATACTTACCCTAACCCCTCTTATGTGATACGAAATGGTTTGGCCTCTATGCCACCATTCTCATATGGTGCTTTCATGAGAATGATGAACTCTTTGCCACCCCTTCAGATGTGGGTGGTAAAGAAAAAGAACTAACATTTTCTGCAGGGTCAGGTCTCCAGACGTGCCTTAACGTCTGAAGAATTTGCTGGGGGCCTGACAAAAATGCCTGAAAGGACGCAGGCTAATCATGATGAAATGAACTTTTCATTTCACACGTCCTCATACTGCTTATCTGAATTCTGACTGATGAAATTCATCTCGATGAAATTGATATCATATTCTTCAACGATGAAGTATATGAGATCGTAAGTTGTACTAATTCATCCGCAGGATGATCAACACAAAGCCACTTAGAGGGTTCTCGAAAGAGGATGTACAAATCACATGACTGGTTACAAGAATCTATTGATGGATTCTCCCAAATCAACGTCACATCTCAATCATATCATCTTTATTTGACAAAGGCAAAAAGTCAGGTATTGGGACTCGGTAAGGTTGCTATCTCTAAGGACATGCACATGGACAAAGTCATGCTTGTTGAGTCTTTAGGATATAACCTCATGTCGGTCTCAATGCTTTGTGATCTTGATATGGTTGTCATCTTTGGCAAGTATCGGTGTGTTGTGATTATGGAAACTGACAATTCCAAAGTCTTCGAAGGCTTTAGGAGAGGAGACTTGTATATTGTTGATTTTTCCACAGGACCACAACCAGCCGTGTGTCTACTTGCAAAAGCTTCAGAAGGCTGGCTATGGCATCGACGACTTGGTCACGCAGGCATGAGGAATTTGCACAAGCTTGCGAAGAAGAAGCATGTAATTGGCATTGAGAATGTCAAATTCCTCAAGGATCACTTATGCGGAGCTTGTGAAGCTGGAAAAATGACCAAGGCCAAGCATCCGTGAAGACTATCATGACCACTACTCGTCCCTTGAATTGCTTCACATGGACCTCTTTGGTCCCAATCATTACTCGGCCGTCACTAATGATGCATCCCTTTATGGCTTTGTTATTGTTGATGATTACTCTCGTTACACTTGGGTACACATTGTTACTTACAAAAATCAAGTGCAGGAAATCTTCAAACGATTTTCCTCGAGGACTTCAACCAACTTTGGTGTGAAGATCAAGCACATCAGAGTGACAATGGAACCG
Organism: Aegilops bicornis; assembly: GCA_021605145.1. Lineage (NCBI taxonomy): Eukaryota > Viridiplantae > Streptophyta > Magnoliopsida > Poales > Poaceae > Aegilops > Aegilops bicornis. The sequence goes on along the minus strand of CM038672.1, from coordinate 494,593,562 downwards.
AGTTCAAGAATTCGGTCTTGATGACTATCTTGATGAACTTGGTATTACTCATGAGTTATCTCGCCCTTATACTCCTCGTGAGAATGGCGTCGTGGCTCGCAAGAACAGAAATCTTTTTGAGATGGCTCGCACTATGCTTGATGAATACAAAACGCCTAGTCGTTTATGGATTGAAGCAATTGACACTGCGAGCCACATCATCAACAGAGTATATCTTCACAAATTCTTCAAAAAGACTTCCTATGAAATCATCACATACAAGAAACCCAATGTAAGTTATTTCAAAGTCTTCGATTGCTAAATGCTGGATTAGAGATCCTCACCACACCTCTAAATTTGCACCGAAAGCACATGAAGGTTTTATGCTTGGTTACGGAAAGGACTCGCACACCTACAAAGTCTTCAACATCGCCCTTCACAAGGTTGTTGAAACTGTAGATGTCTTGATTCGATGAAACTAATGGCTCGCAAAGAGAGCACCTACCTTCTATGTTAGACGAACCAGCACCGAGGATTCTATCGGGTTCAAGGCAACCGAGGATGTCATCCCCATCAAGAAACTGCTGAAGAATTCATTCCTGTCTGTGAAGAACGTCGAGTGATGCACTGAAGATAATGCCGAAGAAAATGGTGCCGAGGAAAATGATCAAATTCCTCAAGAAAACCAGCTCATCCTCGCGTTGCAAAAGAAGTGCAAGTTGACAAGATCATCGATGACATTGAAGCGCCAGGTCCTCTCACTCGCTCAAAAGCTTCACATCTATCTAACTTTTGTGGGCACTATGCTTTTGTCTCTATCACAGAGCCCACTAAGGTAGATGAAGCATTTCTGGAGCCAGAGTGGATTCAGGCCATGCAAGAGGAATTACATCGATTCGAGCTCAACAATGTCAGGAACCGGTCAAACGTCCAGATCCTCGCAAGCATAATATCATTGGCACAAAGTGGATCTATCGCAACAAGCAAGATGAAAATGGTCTTGTGGTGAGGAATAAGGCACGACTAGTAGCTCAAGGCTACACGCAGGTTGAAGGAATTGATTTCGATGAAACTTTTGCACCTGTTGCTAGACTTGAGTCTATTCGCATATTACTCGCCTATGCTAACCATCACAATATCACTTTATATCAAATGGATGTGAAAAGTGCATTCCTCAATGGTAAGCTTGAGGAAGAAGTATATGTTGCTCAACCACCGTGTTTTGAAGATCCAAAGAATCTCGACAAAGTCTTCAGACTAAATAAGGCCCTCTATGGCCTCAAGCAAGCCCTCGGGCGTGGTATGATACATCGAAGGAATTCTTCGTGAAGAATGGCTTCACACCGTTCACTCGATCCTACTCTCTTTACTAAATCTTATGATGGTGAACTTTTCGTGTGCCAAATATATGTTGATGATATTATCTTTGGCTGTACTAACCAACGTTATAGTGATGAATTTGCCTATATGATGAGTGAAGAATATCAAATGTCTATGATGGGAGAGTTGAAATTCTTCTTAGGTCTTCAAATTAAATCAACAACACAATGGCATATTCATATCTCGGGAGAAATACCTCAAAGATGTCCTGAAGAAATTCGGCATGCAAGATTGCAAAGGTGTCAAAATTCCTATGCCCACAAATGGCCATCTATGCAATCGATGAAAATGGTATTGACTTCGATCACAAGGTATACCGCTCCATGATTGGTTCTTTATTGTACTTATGTGCATCTAGGCCAGATATAATGCTTAGTGTTTGCACGTGTGCCCGATTTCAAGCTACACCGAAGGAATCACACCATAAGGCTGTGAAGCATATTCTTCGATATCTAGCTCACACACCAACACTTGGATTATGGTACCCCAAGGGTTCTACTTTTGATCTCATTGGATATTCTCGACTCGACTATGCTTTGGTGATCGTGTGGACATAAGTCAACATCTGGCACTTGTCATTTCCTCGGACGATCTTTTGGTCTGTTGGTCCTCGAAGAAAGCAGGCTGCGTATCGCATCTCTTCTTTGAAGCTGAATACATTGCTGCTGGCTCGTGTTGTGCTCAATTATTATGGATGAAGCAAACCCTCAAGGACTATGGCATCAACGTGAAGAATGTGCCTCTCTCTGTGACAATGAGAGTGCCATCAAGATTGCTCACAACCCAGTTCAGCACTTTCGAAGACAAAGCACATTCAAATTCGTCATCATTTTCTTCGTGATCATGTGTTGAAGGGCGACATTTCCATCGAAAGCACGTGAAGGCGAAGAACAGCTAGCTGATATCTTCACTAAGCCCTTGGAGGAGAAGAGATTTAGCAAGTGGCGGTGAGAGCTCAATATCTTAGAATCTATGATTGTTCTTAGAAAAGTACACACATCCTAACACTTATGCAAAATTGATGACTTAGATGTGCAACACATGAAGAAACGTTTTCTTCAATTAATGAAGAATAACACTCTAAGTGTGAAGAAATTAATGAAGAATTTGATTCTCGAGAACCCTACGACAAATTGTACGCGGTGTCCGAAATCATCATTCTTATCTGGTGGGTCACGCCACCACCAAAGTTGAAAATCTTCAATTTGAGTTTTTCCTCAAATTTTGAAATTCGCCGATTTTTCAAATTCTTCAACTTTGCAAAATCTTCACTATTTCCGTCGTCTTTCTTCATTGGCTATATGGATTTATGTCCTCTACGCATTCACTTATGGCTATTTCCTCAAATCGCGTTTTACGCTAAGTGAATGTGATCGGACCCTTCCCCCTCTATGCTATACTCAACCCAATCCGTTCACAAATTCTTCATGTGCGTTCTACTTTGAAACTCGTTCAAATTCTTCACTGTGTCCTTGACAGCTGAAGAAATTGCGAACGGATCTTTAAAACGAATCTTTTTCAAACCTTCGCTTTTACCGCTCAAACCGTTCCGCATCCCACGATCGCACACGATCTCCACTACTCAGTACGTGTGTGACACATGTCGTGAGAAGGGAAGTGGTCAGGGGCACGTTCGTCCTAAATCTTCGGACGATCCGTTTTTCACCGTGGCTATAAATACCCTCTCTCCCTTCCTCACTCTTTTACTTCGCCGACTCCTCTCTCCGCTCGAGCTCCTCGAAACCCTAAGCGCCGCCGCTTATTCCATCGTCGCCCGGTGAGGAAAAGCTTCACCGCCTTGACCTCTTCGCCGACGTACTCGCGCCGACCGTGGAATTTCTTCACTCCGTCGCCGTAGCTGATTTCCTCTCGCCAAGTTAGGGCGGAGAAGATCTGAGCAGACGAACTTCTAAACTGTTCATCTCGATTCGTCGTGTTCTTCACTTCGTAAATTAAAAGTTACTTTTATTTACTCGCTTTGATTCTCAAATTTTCTTCAAATTCTTCAAAGGTGTTTATTTCAAATTCTTCACACATATGAACACCTCAAATCTCTTGACTCGTTTCTCTAAGCTATGTTTTTCTTCAAGATTCCTCAATTGTGTGGATCTTCGATCTATACAACTCTGGAACCTAAGACAAAGAACGCTTATTGAAATTCTTCAAGGCTCATCTGGTCAAAATCCTCAAACTTGTTCTTTTTGAAAAACCTTCTGAGAACGCATATGACCTCTCCAAATTCCTCGCACCTATACTGCATTCACGGTACAAATGTCATTGTTGAATCCCTAGGTTCTCATCAACTTAACTCATTTGCAGCGTTCCTCGAAGAAAAACTGCACACTTCTTCAGAGAACTCATTTGTTCAAATTCCTCAACTGAAGAAAATGGCAGATGGTAAGAAGCCGCAGAAGGGAGGAAAGAAACCAGAGGTTATGACAGCGTTTGAAATCCCTGAGGATATATATGCTGACTACTGCACACCAGATGAAGAAAGTAAAAATCAACGCAAGGTGCGTATTCGGAAGATTGACCGGAGATGGGCACGGGAATGGAGGGAATATAGATATGTAACTCCTAAGTACATGAAGAAATTCGCTTTAAATCCTCCATGCCCAAGAGCTCCTTTGGCACCTGGCCAAATAGCTGATCCCACTAGCGTCAAACGCGGTGAGGACTTTCCTAAGGAATGGGCTAAACGCCAAGCAAAATTGGCTAAGCAAGCAAAGGAAGCAGTGAAGAAATTCAATGAGGATTACGCCACTCTTTGCCTGAAGGTCTCGGTCAAACCGAGGAAATCAATGCAAAAGAAGCCTGCTTATAAGCCAAGTGCTTCATCATCTGCGCCCTCACGGCCAAGTTCCTCAAAGACACCTTCCAAGCAAATTCCTCAAACTGCTGCTGCTCCATCAAAGTCCTCAACTGCTCCGTCAAAACCTTCAGTTCCTGTGCACCTAGCTACATGTCAACGGACTGCTGGATTTTCTATTGCCTCAGGCATCTCTGCAAGTTCCTCAGCAGCTCCCAATTCTTCAACTGGTCCGACTCAGCTGAAAACCAAAGCAACAGCTGGCCGAGGTCCTCGGCCTAGCCCGACGAAGAAATTGGTTGCATTCCATGTGCCATCTGAGGATGAGGCATCTGATGAAGAACTAGCAGAAATCATCAGAGACCGCCAAGCAAGAGCTGCTAGAGCCAAAGGTACATCTGTGCCACTGCTATTGGACCCGAAGATAGTCCTCGACTTTATTGATCTCTGGCACGATGATCCCAATACCCCTCGCTCGATCTTCACTTGACACCTGGTCAAAGTCATATGTTGACTCACTTCATAGCTGAAGAAAAATGGAAGTATGAAAAGGCGAGGGAAATCAAAAGGCTCAATACAGGAAAGAAAAGTTCTGAAGAAAAACATTGTCAAGATGACACACGAGGAGCTTCTCCAAGTCGGTGAAATCCAAAACCTCGGCAAAAACTTGATTCTTTCAATGCTGATTGGCAAGGAGCCAAGGACAGATTCGTCAATCGGACGAAGAATCTCACAAGTGTTCTTTGCACTGTACAACGTGAAAATCCTCAGTGAAGCATCTGCTCAGCCTAATGAAGAAAATGCTGATTCGGGGCTGATGAAGAAATTCCAGCACGAAGAAATTGCTGTGGCACCCACTAGTGGTGCGCTGAAGAAATTGCTCAAGACAGGGAACTGCATCGGTTGCTCCTGAAGAAAATGAACCAAATTCCTCAGCTCCTCCTGCACCAACTCCAACTCCATTTCTTCCATCTGCTTTTGAAGTGAAGAAAACCAAGGCTGCAGAACGAGCTGCTGTGAAGAAAAGAAAAGCATCAGCTGCGTCAGATTCTTCGGCTGCGAAGAAAATAAAGCCAATGACCAGCTCTGTTGAAAACCCGATTGATGCTATTCCAATTTCCTCCATACCTTCAAAGGAAGTGGTTCCTTTTGGAGAAGAATATGAAGTGCCAACCGGATCTGATGAAGAACATCAATCTCCTGCTTTCTTCGAGAAAATGGATGAAGAAATTGAAGTGGATGCCATCCCTTCAACCCCGATTATTCCCTCATCGGACTATGAAATTCCTCAGGCTGGTGCTGAGGAAATTGAAGATGAAGATGTGGATATTGGATGCACCACACCAGTGTTCAATGATGATTTTTGGGAAAATCAGCATCCCAATACTCCTCTCTTCACTCCGCTCCAACAAGTTCCTCACTCTCCTGCTCAAACTGTCCAAATAGACTCTGGAGAAAAGCAACCAACTGGTTCTGTGCATGAAGAAATTCCAGCCACTAGTGCTGATGAAGCTACTGCTTCTTCTTGCCGCTATTCCTCGGCCGAACAAGTTGAGGAGCAAGTAATTCCTCGGGCTGAAGAAAGCGAACTTGTGATTCCCGAGGTGGTGATGCAAATCACAGACACCCCTCGCCCAAGCAGAAGAACCCGTTCTCAACCAAGCAAAAATTCAAGGCTGAAGATTTCTTTGCCGAGCACGTGTTCTTCATCGAATATAATCCTTATGATTACGCTCGAATTAGGAAGAGGCGCTTACGACTGCCGGTCAAGCCAACTTCTATTCCTCGGTGCTTTTCAACAAGGATAAAATCTTCGATCATGCTCATATTCCTCATGTGGATATGGAGACCTTTGCCAGCTTTGAGCCCGTCCTAAGTGTTCTTCACGACGGGACTTCTAAGCTTCAGACCGATATTTGTGGATGGAACGAAGAGCTAATTCTTGAGTTTTATGCAACCTGCATATCACCGGAGATGCTGAAGATATCAATTCATGGGTCTTAGATTGGATGACCGAAAACACTCACTACAAGGCTCCTGCAATTGAATTGCTTCGTGCCCTTCCTCTCAGTCCTCCGATTGATGGAGCTCGTCGGATCTATGAAGAAAAGGAACTTTCAAATCATTATATGCAAGTCTTGATGAAGCCTTTGAAGCCAAGGCAGGCACTAAGAACCAAATTCCTCGTCAAGGAATTATTATATGTGCCTCGAACCGTCTATCGAATCTTTGACGAAGACTATGAGTCCTATCAAGGGCCACGACTCGAATGATGAAGAGGTCGTTGGCATCATGAAGAATATGCTTTTCAACATCATCCATGGCGTTCCGTCAATTTCCATGATTTCTTCATGAGGACTCGCTAACATTGCCATGTCACCTTTTGAGCTGAAGCCTTATGCGCCTTGGATTATGAGATTCATCAGGACAAGATCTTCCTTTGAATTACAAAAGTCGACACTTTGAACCATCGCAGCTACCGCCCCGATTGAAGTCCTCAAACGACCAATTGCTTGGTGATGAAAAGGGCAAGGCTCTGCTGTGATAGATGAAGGTATTCGTCCATTGGATGGACAGTTTCATAAAGCTGCATCTTACTCCACCAATGATGACTCGCCACACATGACTCAAAGAAATACCTCAGTAAAGCAAAATCCTCAAGGAACTGCACCCAGGGTGATGACTGATCGTGAACTACTCCTCAGTCTTCATCAGAAGGTTGATCGCAATCACAAGTGGGTCAAACGTCAGTTTGGCACTCTTCTTTACAACATGACCTCTACTCACAATGCAGTGAAGAAAAACCACTACTATCTTCATGAAACCTTCAAGCGCTCCTGGGCTGTTACGTCACATGTCTACAATGAAGAAGAACTGAAATCAATGGGACTCAAGGAAGAATTTGACTGATGCGCACCTCCTCCGAAGAAATTCAAGAAGGTCAAAGTTCCTTCCTTGGTGGCCAGCTCATATTCTTCATCTCGCGACACCGATGAAAATGAAGATTTGGAAGACACCGCCGCTGGTCCTACTTCAACGAACAACCCGACAATCTTTGGCGCTCCGTCTTCAACTTGATGTTCCTCAAGAGCGTTAGTCCTCGGTTCGATCCTTTTGGTCATTCGATGACAAAGGGGAGAAATTTGAGTTAGTCTTCAAGCGGGTCTCTTTTTGTCTATATACTATATTAAGTTACAACTCTCGTTCTTCTGAAACCTTTTATTGGATCGAGTTGTAATCTTAAACCCGATGGTGCTTTGATACTTTTGATGCATTATGACTTTACACTATGCTTCATAGCAAATCTACTTGTGCTCTGATTACAGTGGTATTGATATGCTTTGATCCCTGTTATGCTCTGATCCTCATGAGCTTGATGAAGAGTTTCAAATTCCTCATACGCATTGGGCTCTGATACTCTTTATGCATTATTTTGCATGCTCTGCATATCATCAAGCACCATATTTCATCATGCATTTCAAATTCTTCATACTATATGTTAAATGCGTGTATGAATTACAAGATATAGGGGGAGATCTCCATGATTCAATTCTTCAAATGTGCATTGCCTCAAAAGCAAATTCCTCACTATGCACATCTTCAGGGGGAGTTCTTCTATATCTTGCAATCAAAATCCTCATTATCAGTATTTACACTTCATATATTTATCCCGTTGAAAACTTAACCTATGTTGTCATCAATCACCAAAAGGGGAGATTGTAAGTGCATCTAGTGCCCCTTAGTGATTTTGGTGTATTGAAGACTTATAGGTTAAGTAACTAATGCTTTGTTAGTGTACACAGGTCTATAAGTCTATGAGGAGTTTGATATTCTGAGAGAAAGTCGACCCTAAAAATGAATTTCTTCAATGAAGAATTTGATATTCGAAGACTTTGAAAGTGAAGAAATTGGTGTGATTCTCAAGACTTGGTATTCGCTTGAGGAATATGAAGCGTGAAGACTTTTGTTTTCGTAGTTTCATTTTCTCTTTCTTGAGTCATAGGAAACACCGTCTTTGTTAAAGGGGTCGAGGAAATACTAAGGAAAATTTCCATTTGATGCTCAACTCAAAATCCTACACTTACCAAACCCTTCGAGTGAAGCCTTTGGAAATCTCATACGATTCAGTCAATTTCTTCAAAGGATGTAGACGTAAGCTCTTCCGTCACCGAGGAATTTGTTCTGACCGAGGAGTTAGGAATTCGCCATAATTGCCTACACCGTGAGGAACATGATAGCCCCGAGGAATTTGATATTCCAAATTCGACTCAAGGTCAAGGCCACCGTCTCCCCAAAATATCTCCACCTAACGGTCATATCATGAAGGGCATTTATGTCTTATCATGTAGGGCTGCTCCTAGGCTATAAATAGCCGCCTTCAACCACTAGTTGGTTGGCTGCTCCGAGAGAACTTGACACTTGTCATTTGAGAGCAACCCATCCTCCGAGGACTTTGAGCGAAAATCATCAAGTGAGGAAAAACCAAAAGTGAGGAAAAACCCAAAACCAAAACCCCAACAAACCCAAAGTGATTGAGCATCATCAAGAAATTGATCCTGCGTGGATCCGACGCTTTTACCTTTGAAGACTGTGCTTCTTCCAGACGGTTAGGCGTCACGGTCTAGAGCATCCAAGAGGAATTGTGGATTGCCGGGTGACCAAGTATGTGAAGGTTTGGAAGTCGCTCAAGACTTACCACGAGTGATTGGACGAGGTGCATGTGACCTTAGTTCAAGGAGAATACGGTGAGGACTTGGTGTCTGAGCTGCGTGCTTTCGGTGGATCGGGTGTCCGGACTGTGTGTCCTCGAGTTTAAATACTCGGCCGCTCCAACCAGACGTATAACCGAGACAGCAGTTGAACCGGTCTACCAAATCATTGTCTTCACCAACCTAATCTGGTTCTATTTCCTCAACCCTTTCATTTCCTCATAACTGTGTTGAGTGTTTGTCATATTTGTGTTTGAAGACTTTGATCAAGATTTTCTCAATTTCCTCAGTTCAATTTCTTGATGCATGTGTTTTCATCTTGTGTTATCCTGTGATTACGCTTTACGTACTCTGTGATTGTCTTCATTTCATCATGATGACTATGCATGTAATCTGCTATGCTTACTTACGAGTACTTATTCCGCTGCATGTATTTCTTCGCTAAGGAATTTCCTCACCGGCAAATTCCTCAGTGAAGAATTTGTAAATTTCTCTAAAAATCGCCTATTCACCCCCCCTCTAGTCGATATAACGCACTTTCAAATGGGCTATAAATTTTCATAGGAAAGGCTGCATGACCGTGACAGGTTTGGATTCTGACATTTCGGACCCGCGAGGAAATAACCTATCCAAGGTGGTGTCGACTTACTAGCCACTCAACAAATAGTTCTGCCTACCAGCCATTGGATTGACATCCAACATCTATCGTGTATCTTCTATCTCTTGTCTTCTTCTTCCTCCATCCACCCAAACCAAACCACCCCGTCGGCTCCGCATGCTCCCGCCTCCCATGGCTGGCTGCACCTCCGCCGCCCTACTGTATGTACCCTCCAACGTTGGCCAGTCCCTCCCTCTATTCCCCCACACGTCCTGTTATTCTCCGGCGACGTCAGCCCCAACACGCACCCGCACCCAAACCAGTCAACCCTTGTACCCCCCTCCGCCTGCGACTAGACCGGCGCATCTTCCACGGCTCCTGTTCGTTCCATTCGAGGCCTCGCCATCGTCCTCCGCCTTGCGGCCTTGGTTCGCTCGCTGTGCGCGGTGCGCCGCCTCTTGCGTTGTCAACAACTGAGAGGAACAAGGAGATGACTTTACGTGGAGAGGATGACAGTAGGGACCCACCAGCGTCATGACAGTACGCAAGCAAGTGCCTCTATATTACAAGCCCAAAAATATGGTTCCTCCTAATGGTTGGACATCTGGGGCTCACGCCATTGTCAACGTAGTCAATAAGCGAGAATTACACTACGGCGGTGACACCGGGACCCAAAGCAGGTCGCCAGATTCTTTTTGAGGAACAAGCGGTTGTTATTTATACTAGTTTTAGCCATGGATCGGGGTAACAATGGGGGCGTGTGGGGGTCAGGTCTGCCTAGCTGTGGTTTTATTTATGTTTACCACATCATGAGCCCAATTGTGTTTTTTTCTTGCTGAAAATGGCTAGCCCAGTTCTATTTTTTTAAGAAAACCCAAACGAGGCCTACTTGCTTTATGAGCCCTGCTGGGCTGCAAATCTTTCAAAATGAGGAGAGTTTCATTCGGTTTGTCCAGAAATGGGCTGTACATTTAAAAAAACATCAAACCGGTAATTAGTTTCAATTTTTTTCATTACAAGATTTTAAATTCCATTGATTTTTATGCGTGGACAATTATTTGGATTTTATATTTATATAAATTATTTTTCAAAATAGTTTGAATGTGAATCGACATTTCGGGATTAAAAATAGTTGACCGCACCGAAATATGCAAAATCTCGTATAGTTTTTAACCGTGGCCACAATATGGGGTGTAATGCTAACAAAAAGAAGATGGGCTCCAAAAAAATTCTTAAGAATTAGAAAATGGGTTGTACATTATTAGAAATAATGGCAAATGGGTTGTATGCTGTTTTCCACAGATTTGAGGCTGACTTGTGCGCCTACTATAGGTTGACGCGTATGCTTTCCTAAAAAAAGGTTGGCCCACACGCAACGCCGTGTCAACTTAGTCAACACACGAGAGTAGTGACTGTTGGATGTCCATCCAACGACTGTCGTGCTTCTTCAATCTCTGCTCTTCCTCCTCCAGCCGCTCAAACAAGCGTCGGCGGGACTGCTTGCTCCCTCCTCCCGCGGCCGGCTATGCTGCCGCACAAGCCTCACCGCCCCACCGTACTCCCATCGCCAGCCTAGCCATCCCTCTACTCACCCACACCTGCTGTTATTCTTCGTGGATGGCAGATGAACCAGTAAACCCTCATATTCCTCCGTGTGGGAAACAACTGCCGAGTCTTCCCTGGCTCCGTGTCGTTCCCTTCCTAGGCCTCACCGTCGTCCACCGCCCTGGTGCTCTCAGCGCGGCCTGGTCAACGTGGTCAATGAACGACATCCATCGGAGGTGGACTGTACATGGAGAGGCTGACAGCTGGGTCCATGGCCGCACGCAAGGAAATGCCTCCTTATTACGCGCAAAATAATGATTCCTCCACCTGATAGCTAGGACCCAGGGGAAGGGCTTCTGTATTTCGTGAAAAAAATGTTCCCCCTGCTGACAGGTCGGACCCAGCAGATATATCAAGTGCCTCTATATTACGCACAAAAATATGAATACCCCCTGCTAGATGGGACCCACCATAGTGGGTGGCTGACTTGTGGGCCTACTAAGTTGAAGGGGATGGAGGGCTTTGTCAACTTAGTCAATATGAACGATTCTAGCTCCAGTGACCGTACGATGTCCATCCAACGACCATAGTGCTTCTTCAACCTCTGGCCTTCTTGTACAGCCGCCCAAAGCGTGTGGGCGTGCCGCTTCCTCCTGCCTCTCGTGGCCGGTGTCTTTGCGCGGAGGCCTCAACGCCCATACTACTCCCAGCTGGCGAGGCCATCCCTCCACTCACCCACACCCCCTGTTATTCTGTGGCGACGGCAGCCTCACACCGCAGCCAAACCAGTGAACCCTCGTACTCCTCTCCGCGTGGGCATCCACTACCGCGTCTTCCCCGGCTCTGCGTCATCCCCTTCCTAGGCCTCGCCATCGTCCACCGTCATGGTGCTCTCAGCGCGGCATGGTCAATGTGGTCAACGACCGACTTCCATCGGAAGAGTACTGTACATGGAGAGGCTGACAGCTAGGTCCGCGGCAGCCGCAAGGAAGTGCCTCCTTATTACGCGGAAAATAATTATTCCTCCACCTGACAGCAGGGACCCATCGGACGGGCCACCGTATTTGGCGAAAAAAATGTTTCCCCCTGACTGTTGGGACCCACCGGACGGGCCACCGTATTTCACGAAAAAAACGTTCCCCCCGCTGTCAGCTCGGACCCACCGAAAGTGCCTCCTTATTACGCACAAAAAATGAATACTCCCCCTGCTAGTTGGGACCCACCTTGGTGGGAGGCTGACTTCTGGACCTACTAAGTTGACGGGGACGGAGTGCTTTGTCAACTTAGTCAATATGAAAGATTCTAGCTCTAGTGACCGTACGATGTCCATCCAATGGCCGTAGTGCTTCTTCAACCTCTGGTCTTCTTGCTCCAGCCGCCCAAAGCAGCGCCGGTCGTGCCGCATGCTCCTGCCTCCTGTGGCCGGCTGTGCTGCCGCGGAGGCCTCACCGCCCCTACTATTCCCACCGCTGGCCAGGCCCTGCGGCAACGGCAGCCTCACATCGTAGCCAGACCAGTGAACACTCGTTCTCCTCTACGCGCGGGCTTCCAATGCCGCGTCTTCCCCGGCTCCGCATCGTCCCCTTCCTAGGCCTCGCCGTCGTCCACCGCCCTAGTGCTCTCGGCGCGGCGTGGTCAACATGGTCAAGGAACGAGTTCCATCGAAAGAGTATTGTACATGGAGAGGCTGACAGCTGGGTCCATAGCGGCCGCAAGGAAGTGCCTCCTTATTACGCGCAAAATAATTATTCCTCCACCTGACAGCAGGTACCCATCGGACGGGCCACCGTATTTCGCGAAAAAACATTTCCCCTGACTGCTGGGACCCACCAGCTACATCTTCGCACGCAAGGAAGTGCGTACGGGCAAAAAAATGATTTGCCCCCCTGACTGCTGGGACCCACTAGCTACATCTTCGCACGGAAGGAAGTGCCTGACAATCGGGACCCACCTGGTCGAAGCATACATAGCATTCTCATTATGGTCGCGAACGTGTACGTACATACTGGTCGATGTAGAGGCGCGCACGTGTCATAGTAGAGGCGCGCACATAGCATATACATGCAAGAAAGAAAATGCGGCCACGTACATACATACGGGCGGGGTCTCGAACGCCTACTCACGACACGCACGTGTGGCTCGTGTACATGGCTGGGTCGGAACAGAGAAACAACGTCGTCGTCATGTTCATGGGGAGCCAACCGGCTGGGTCGGAATGGAATGCATCGTCATGTTCATCGGGAGGGCTTGGACGGAACAGCCGATGGAAACGAGGCCTGGTGTACCGCAGAATAGAGGAAACAGCCTTGTGTTCAACCAGCCACGTTCGAAACGGGGTCCTGTTCATCGGGAGGTGTCTGGCGTACCGCAAAACGGAGGAAACGGGCTTGTGTTGGACTTCCTATGGTCGAAATGGGGTCTTGTTGATCGGGAGGGGTGTGGCGTACCGCAAAACGGAGGAAACGGACTTGTGTTGGAGGGCTTCGGTCGAAACGGGGGTCCTGTTCATCAGGAGGGGTGTGGCGTACCGCAAAACGGGACTCCACAGGATACTGTTCATCTCCACGGTCGACCCCCTCCAGCCTCCACGGGCTACTGTTCATCGACCGTCAACCTCCTCCAGCCTCCACCTGCGACTGTTCATCCACAGGCTCCTGTTCATCCAGCCTCCACCGCGCGCTACTCCACCAGGTACTGTTCAACCAGCCCTCTCCACGGGCTCCTGTTCAACCACCCCTCCACGGGCTACTATTCACCAGCCCTCCACGGGGTCCTGTTCATCCAGCCCTCCATGGGGTCCTATTCATCCAGCCCTCCATGGGGTCCTGTTCATCCAGCCCCAACCGGCTTGATCGATCGGGATCCTGTTCATCCAGAGGAAACACCACAGGGTCCTGTTCATCCACCCCCACCGGGAACTGTTCATCCACCCCCCCCCCCCCCCCAGCAACGCTCACTGTTCATCTAGAGGCAGCTGATACGTCTCCAACGTATCTATAATTTATGAAGTATTCATGCTATTATACTATCCTTCTAGGATGTTTTACATGCATTTATATGATATTTTATATGATTTTTGGGACTAACCTATTAACCCAGTGCCAGTTTTTGTTTTCTCCTTGTTTTAGAGTATCGCAGAAAAGGGAAACTAAATGGATTCCAATTGATGTGCCACTTGAAGAAGATCATTTTTGGACCAGAAGAAGCCCACGGAATACCAGAAGCAGGCCAGAAGAGTCCCGGGCTGCCCACGAGGGTGGGGGGCAAGCCCACCCACCTAGGGCACGCCCCCTGCCTCGTGGACAGCCCGGAGACCCCCATGATGTGAAATCAACGTAAAACTCTTCTATATATACCCAAACTTCCAGAAATAAACCTAGATCAAAGTTCCGCCGCCGCAAGCCTCTGTAGCCACGAGAAGTCTATCTAGGCCCTCTCCGGCACCCTGCCGGAGGGGGCCATAATCACCAGTGCCCATGGAGGAGTATCCCGGAGGGGCCATCATCACCATGAGGGCCAAGGACCAGAGGGTGGAGGCCATGGAGGAGGAAGCACAAGGGGGAGAACCTCTCCTCCTCTCTTCCGGTGGCGCCGGAGTGCCATCGGGAGGGGAATCATCGCCACGGTGATCGTCTTCATCAACATCACCATCATCATCAACATTCTCATCTCTTTTAAGCGGTCCACTCTCCCGCACCCCGCTGTAATCCCTACTTGAACATGGTGCTTTATGCCACATATTATGATCCAATGATGTGTTTCCATCCTATGATGTTTTGATTAGACATCTTTTGTCTTTGGGTTGATTGATGATCTAGATTGGTATGAGTTGTATGTTTTACTTTGGTGCTGTCCTTATGTGCCCTCTGTGTCGCGCAAGCATGAGGGATTCCCGCTGCAGGGTGTCGCAATACGTTCATGATTCGCTTATAGTGGGTTGGTGAGTGACTGAAACACAAACCCGAGTAAGAGGGATTGTTGCGTATGGGAATAAAGAGGACTTGATGCTTTAATGCTATGGTTGGGTTTTACCTTAATGATCTTTAGTAGTTGAGGATGCTTGCTAGAGTTCCAATCATAAGTGCATATGATCCAAGTAGAGAAAGTATATTATCTTATGCCTCTCCCTCATATGAAACTGCAATAGTGATTACCGGTCTTGTTAACAATTGCCTAGGACAATTCCGCACACCGATCCACCATTATTCCACACTCGCTATTTATAATATTTAGTAATATATTCTAACTTTATGATAAAATCACCTACTTTATGTTTTAGCTCTCTGACATCATGCAAAGTTATCCTCTTCATACCCACAACGTAGTTTTATTTCTCGTTTCTAGTTGGAAGTAAACGTTCGGTGCACGTAGAGTCGTATCAGTGGCAGATAGGGCTTGAGAGAATATTGATCTTACCTTTAGCTCCTTGTGCGTTCGACACTTCATACTTATCACTTCCACCTTTAGAAAGTGCTACGATGATTCCTTGCACTTAGGGATTATCAAGCTCTTTTCTGGCGCCGTTGCCGGGGAGCAATAGCATGGGGTTGATATTCTCGTGTGTGCTTGTTTGCTTTCTTCAGTAAGTAGATTTTGTTTTTACTATTTGTTTCTGTTTAGTTGTGGGTGAAACATACAAAAAAATTTAAAAGAATGAAAATACAAAAAAAATTATTACTTGCCTCTCATGCCTAAAAAGTTTTTCAAAAATAGAAGTGATTGGAAAGTTATGCATTGAAGAAGTGAGGGTCTACCTTGAGCACTTGTGTTCATGCTCACGGAAACAATGTAGAATTTTTCATGGAAGTTTCTCTGTAAATAATTATCCCCTTGTATATATCCATTGTATTATAAAAATAAAGTGCCAAGCTTTGGTTTTAGGATGATTAGATTGCTTGTTTACTATGTGCAGAACAAAAACAGAAACTTTGGCTGTAGTGCATGAATTTGCATTTTTTACTGGAAAGTAAAATGGGTCTGAAACTTTTTGCACATTACTTCTGCACAAATTGTACAAATTGTTAAATTTAGTTCATAATTTTAGAAGTTACAGAAGTTTGCTAAACTTCCAGATTACTACAGACTGTCCTGTTTAAGACAGATTCTGTTTTTGATGCATTGATTGCTTGTTTTGATGAAACTATTGATTTCTATCAGTGGATTAAGCCATGGAAAAATTATATTACAGTAGCTAAAATGCAAAAACAAAATATGAATTAGTTTGCAACAGTACTTATAGTAGTGATTTGCTTTGTTATACTAACGGGTCTCACAAAGTTTTTGTTAAGTTTTTGTGCATGAAGTGTTCGAAGAACGAGGAGTTACCGATGCGAGAAGAATAAAGAGAGGAAATAGTTCAAGCTTGGGGATGCCCAAGTCACCCCAAGTAAATATTTCAAAGAATACTCAAGCATCTAATCTTGGGGATGCCCCGGTTGGCATCCCATCTTTCTTCTTCAACAAATATTGGTATACCTCGGTTTTTGTTTTGTTCACATGATTTGTGTCCTTTGTGTTCTTGTTTTTCCTTTAAGAACCATGCTAGCATGAGATATACCTTCATAAATTTATATAATACTTCATGTGCTTCACTTAAATCTTTTAAGTATGATCTTATAGAATTGCTCTTTGTGCTTCACTTAAATCTTTTGAGTATGGTTTTATAGAATGCTTCATGTGCTTCATTTATACATTTTGAGCTTGGATATTGGTTAGTCTATATTAATTGTAGAATGCTCCATGAACTTCACTTATATCTTTTTTATTATGAATAATACTATCATTTAAAGTGGGTTTGGAAGAGTGTCAACTTTAGGAATTAGTGATCCCACTATCTTGGAGGGTGTTGAATCTTAGTGTGATGTTTATGAAAGTGGATTTGGAAGAGTGTCAACTTTAGCTAGTAATGACTCAACTATTCGGAAGAGGTTCCAATTGAGTATGAGAACAAAGTTTCTATCCATGATGCTACTTAAAATTATTATGAGGAGGAATACATGCTTGTAGGAGTTGCAATAATATCAAGTTTCCTCTCTAAGTGCTTAAAGTTTTGAAGTTATACTTGTTATGCCTTCCTATGCTAGTTGATTGTTGTTCTTATAAATTGTGTGCTCACAAAATCCCTAGGCATAGGAAGTAGGTGATATTTAAGTGTGCTAGTCATATTCTTCAAGATGCTCTCTTTGTGCTTCAATTCCTATCTTTTATGTGAGCATCATTGAAATCATCATGCCTAGCTAAAAGGTATTAAAGAAAAGCGCTTGTTGGGAGACAACCCAATATTTACCCTTACTGTTTTTGTGTGTTCACATGATAAAGCTATTGTAGTAATCATGTTTTATATCTTTTGTTTCAATAAAGTGCCAAGTAAGACATTTGGGAAGACTTGGGTGAAAGTTAATGTGATCTTGCTGTAAAAAACAGAAACTTTGCGCTCACGAGATTAGCTGTCATTTTTTACAGAGGAGTGATTTTGAGTTGATTATTTTTGCAGAAGATTAATAGACAAATTACTCAAGTCCACCAATTTATTTCATAATTTTTGGAGTAGCATAAGTATGGTTTATGTTCAGATCCAGATCATTACAGACTGTTCTGTTTCTGACAGATTCTGTTTTCATTGCATAGTTTGCTTATTTTCTAGTTTCTATGGCTTATACTCCTCAATACAAATTGTAGAAATGATATGGTACAGTAGGCATTGTGTGAGAACAATTATGAACCTTGTCTTTGACAGTACCAAAGTGAATGGTTTGCTCTTTATCATACTAACCTATCTCACGAAGTTACGTTAAGTTTTGTGTGATTGAAGTTTTCAAGCTTTGGGTTAGATACCGATATGGGGAGAATAAGGAGTGGAAAGACCCTAAGCTTGGGGATGCCCAAGGCACCCCAAGGTAATATTCAAGGAAGACTCAAGCGCCTAAGCTTGGGGATGCCCCAGAAGGCATCCCCTCTTTCATCTTCAAAACTATCGGTATACCTTACTCGGAGCTATATTTTTATTCGTCACATGATATGTGTTTTGCTTGGAGCATATTTTCAATTTTACTTGATGTTTGAATAAAATCATTGGATCTGAAATATTAAATGAAAAAGAATCCTCCCATGGCTAGTTAATTATTTGACTACTCAGTGTTCTTCACTCATATCTTTTGGAGTAGTTTGTCATTTGCTCATGTGATTCATCTATATCCTATGAGTAAATGGTTGAATAAATTTAATGTCATAAATCTGAATTTATATATGTTTCGTATGCTTATAACATGGGGAGTAATGACTTCACACATAATAAGTATAGGTAGTAAACTTATTGAAAGTTAGCAAACGTAAAATTGGTCACTTGAACAATTCATGAAAGAATATTGAAGGAAGAGAGGTTTCACATATAAATACACTATCTTGGACATCTTTTTATGATTGGGAGCACTCATTAAAATATGACATGCTAAAGAGTTGATGTTGGACAAGGAAGACAACGTAATGGGTTATGTTTTCTTATATCTGAAATAAAGTATATTGTCATGGATCGCCCAACATGTTGAGCTTGCCTTTCCCCCTCATGCTAGCCAAATTCTTTGCACCAAGTAGAGATACTACTTGTGCTTCCAAATATCCTTAAACCAAGTTTTTCCATGAGAGTCCACCATACCTACCCATGGATTCAGTAAGATCCTTCAAGTAAGTTGTCATCAGTGCAAGCAATAAAAATTGCTCTCTAAATATGTATGATTGATTGGTGTGGAGGAAATAAGCTTTATACGATCTTGTGATGTGGAAGAAATAAAAGCGACGGACTGCATAATAAAGGTTCATATCACAAGTGGCAATATAAAGTGACGTTCTTTCGCATTAAGATTTTGTGCATCCAACCCTGAAAGCGCATGGCAACCTTTGCTTCCCTCTGCGAAGGGCCGATCTTTTATTATTATGTTCTACCTTATGCAAGAGTCATGGTGATCTTCACCTTTCCTTTCTACATTTTATCCTTTGGCAACCACAGGGTGTTGGAAAGATCATGATATATATATCTAATTGGATGTAAGTTAGCATGAGCTATTATTGTTTACATTACCCTTGAGGTAGAAGGTTGGGAGGCGAAACTATAAGCCCCTATCTTTCTCTGTGTCCGATTAAAACTCCATAACCACGAGTATTGCGTGAGTGTTAGCAATTGTGAAAGACTAAATGATATTTGATTATGTGGAGTTTGCTAAATCAAAGCTCTGACATAGACTCTTCCTGAAAATAGAATGAATTGCAATTGTTTGATGACTGAAAATATTGTTTATTAGTTTTCAAGAAAGTTTATGATCTATATTTTAACCTGTGATTTGCTTGTTACTTGATCATGAAAAGTTTTATAAGATGAGCTATTGTTATGACAAATAATGATGCTAGAAACAGTGATTGGAATTATCATTGATCAAACTTAAGCACTTGCTAGCATTCACACTTCATAAATTATTTCTTTTATCATTTATCTACTCGAGGACGAGCAGGAATTAAGCTTGGGGATCTTGTCGTCTCCAACGTATCTATAATTTATGAAGTATTCATGCTATTATACTATCCTTCTAGGATGTTTTATATGCATTTATATGATATTTTATATGATTTTTGGGACTAACCTATTAACCTAGAGCCCAGTGCGATTTACATTTTCTCCTTGTTTTAGAGTATCACAGAAAAGGAAAAATAAACGGAGTCCAATTGACGTGCCACTTGACGGAGATCATTTTTGGACCAGAAGAAGCGCACGGAGTACCAGAAGCAGGCCAAAAGAGTCCTGGGCTGCCCACGAGGGTGGGGGCGTGCCCACCCCCCTAGGGCGCGCCCCCTGCCTTGTGGACAGCCCGGAGACCACCCTGACGTGAAATCAACGCAAAACTCTTCTATATATACCCAAACTTCCAGAAAGAAACCTAGATTGAAGTTCCGCCGCCGCAAGCCTCTGTAGCCACGAGAAGTCAATCTAGGCCTGTCCCACCTCACGGAGGGGGGCCATCATCACCGATGGCCATGGAGGAGTATCCCGGAGGCCATCATCACCATGAGGGCCAAGGACGGAGGGTGGAGGCCATGGAGGAGGAAGCACAAGGGGGAGAACCTCTCCTCCTTTCTTCCGGTGGCGCCGGAGTGCCATCGGGAGGGGAATCATCGCCACGGTGATCGTCTTCATCAACATCACCATCATCATCACCATCGTCATCTCTTTTATGCAGTCCAATCTCCCGCACCCTGCTATAATCCCTACTTGAACATGGTGCTTTATGCCACATATTATGATCCAATGATGTGTTTCCATCCTATGATGTTTTGAGTAGATATCTTTTGTCTTTGGGTTGATTGATGATCTAGATTGGCATGAGTTGTAAGTTTTACTTTGGTGCTGTCCTATGGTGCCCTCCGTGTCGCGCAAGCGTGAGGGATTCCCGCTGTAGGGTGTTGCAATACGTTCATTATTCGCTTATAGTGGGTTGGTGAGTGACTGAAACACAAACCCGAGTAAGAGGGATTGTTGCGTATGGGAATAAAGAGGACTTGATGCTTTAATGCTATGGTTGGGTTTTACCTTAATGATCTTTAGTAGTTGCGGATGCTTGATAGAGTTCCAATCATTAGTGCATATGATCCAAGTAGAGAAAGTATGTTAGCTTATGCCTCTCCCTCATATGAAACTGCAATAGTGATTACCGATCTTGTTAACAATTTGCCTAGGACAATTCTGCACACCGATCCACGATTATTCCACACTCGCTATTTATAATATTTAGTAATATATTCTAACTTTATGATAAAAGCACCTACTTTTATGTTTTAGCTCTCCGACATCATGCAAAGTTATCCTCTTCATACCCACAACGTAGTTTTATTTCTCGTTTCTAGTTGGAAGTCAACGTTCGGTGCACGTAGAGTCGTATTAGTGGCAGATAGGGCTTGGGAGAATATTGATCTTACCTTTAGCTCCTTGTGGGTTCGACACTCCATACTTATCACTTCCACCTTTGGAAAGTGCTACAATGTTTCCTTGCACTTGGGGATTATCAGCAGCATCGCTCGGCTTCAGTTAGAAGCAGTAGCGAGGGAATCGCTCGATCGGGTTCAATTAACAGCCATTGATCGATCGCTCGGGTTCGAGAACGCGTAACTGCGGTCGCGCAATCGGGTTCGATGGCGAGATAACGCCTCGCCGCTTCAGTTAGACCCCAACGCCTCACACCCACGCGCATGCGTATACGAGAGAAACGTGCAAACCTCCGTGCATCGCTCGGCCCCGACCACCCACCGTAACCGGGAACACCCCGATATTTTCCTCGCCCTCGCTTCTACCATGGTTTTTTCCGTCATGGACGGCCCAAAGAATGTCATCCAGCTGCGTCTCCGGCCCGCCCAGGATGAAAAGCCCATTTTCTGTCATGTTTTTTTGTCATAGAAGTAGGAGCCCACCACATCTATGATGATACCGAGTTTTGTCACAATTATCGTCATAGAAGTGTCATAAGTATGACAGAAAAAAATTTCGTTCGGCCCAAAATGTCACGGATGTGTCTTTTTTTGGTAGTGAAGACCCCCGGCAAGACCCTTGCCGGGGACACCTACAAGACCACGGCAAGGCCCTTGCCGGGGACATCTGCGAGGCCAAAGCTAGGCCCACACCTACCGAGGCTCCACCGCTGTTCCAACACAGCAGTCAGCCCGACAACTAGGCAGGCACCTGCGTGGCGACGTGCAGCTTCCAGACCAACTCAGCAAGCACCTGTGTGGTGGCATGCAAATCTTCGTGAAGACTCTGCCACCGCACAGCTCAGCCCAACCGGCCAGTGGTAATCAGACGCCTCATCACCGGACGCCAGCGTCGGGCGAGGCGGCGGCATTTAACGGACGAGTTTCCTTGCCGTCCCCGATAAAGTGAGAGGGCACGTCGGCAGCGCATTAAATGCGTTTGTCCTACGGTGCCAGGCGATAGACTTGTATACAGTACAAACTTTCCACCTCCTGTGTGCCACTGTGGCGACCCCCTTTGGCTATAAAAGGAGGCCCGAGGCATACTGGAGGAGGATTCGGACTTTTTGGACCCTGCATGTCTTGTAGCTAGTCCTAGAACACCAGATAAACACACCAAAGCAGGATAAGGGTATTACGCATCGCTTGCGGCCCGAACCTGGATAAAATTCCCCTGTGTTGATCTCCTAAACTAGCTCTTTCCACAGCCCCGCGCCCTGCCTACCATAGTAGGGATTCCCTGTGATCCCATAGATGTCGTTCCCCCGTTATCTTTGGCGCGCCAGGTAGGGTCGACTTCATCATCACCATGGCCCCCAAGAAGAAGGGGATCACAGCGATTGGGTCGTCCGCAGCCGGCCCGTCCGCACCAGCACGGGCGGGCGATCGGGTGGCCATGGATGGTGCCGGAGACGTGGCCCGCAAGCATCCACGACACTCTAGCAATCGGAGCCAGGCGAGTGGCGTCGTCAGGTGTCAAGACGACGAGCCACACGCCATCGACCTGTGGACGGATCAGGTTGCCCATGGGCGGCGCGGCGACCTCCCGGATGCCCTAGCTGGCGTCCATGCTGCGACCTTCCCAGGCCGCGCGCGATGAGCAACACCGCGACGTCGGCGCCCCCGGGCGCTGCCGTGGGAAGAGCCCTCTGCGCCACTCTCAAGATGCACCAGGCCGGCGTGTGCACCTGGACGCTAGAGGGAGCGGTGCGCGACCGCAAGACCGTGATAGAGCTCCTTCTAACGTGGTTAGAAGTCGAAGCGCGTCACGGTCCATGCAGCTTTCACCGCCGCCCATGCCAGCAGAAGCGTTGGCGCGCGTACAACTGCTCCTCGACTTCCCTCCCGTTGTGGAGAAACTCAAGGAGTGGAGGGCCACCATCCGAAGCCTCATCAGCTTCGCCAACAAAGACGAGCCGCTCCCAGTGGGACCCTCATGCCGGCATTCTGTTGAGCCAGTGCATGCCGGCGATGGGAGGACCAGGGACGCTGCGACCACGATGCACTATCCTCCTCCAAGGCCGCGACAGCAGCCACCAGCTCGTCAAGCCGATGCCTGTGACAACGTTTCCACAACGTTGTCTGACCCGCGCCGCTGCGACCAACGTCAAGTCCTTCGTGAGCGATCTCAAGAAGACGCTTGAACTACCGTCGAGCGACGGCGAGAGGCACGCCATCATTCGGACCAGCGTGCGAAGCCTGCTATGGACCACCCAGAGCCGGGGGGCTCAGGCGACCTGCCTTACAAAGTGGGTTGTCTGGCCTTTACTCGAGAGCTGTGGCAGTTCCAGTGGCCCTCCCACCGCACGTTCAAGGTTGATGTTGTGGAAAAGTACAATGGCAATACTCACCCGTCGGAGTTCCTCAGCATCTACACCATCGCAATGCAAGCCACCGGGGCTCGCAATGACAAGGTGCTCGCCAACTACTTTCCGTTGGCGCTTAAGCCCAACGTCATGTCATGGTTGATGCACCTGCCAATGGATCCCATTGATGACCCACAAGTATAGGGGATCTATCGTAGTTCTTTCGATAAGTAAGAGTGTCAAACACAATGAGGAGTAGAAGGAATTGATAAGCAATTTTCAGTAAGGTATTCTCTACAAGCACTGAAAGTATCGGTAACAGATAGTTTTGGGATAAGGTAATTTGTAACGGGTAAGAAGTAACAAAAGTAAACAAGGTGCAGCAAGGTGTCCCAATCCTTTTTGTAGAAAAGTAAAATCCTGGACAAAATCTTATATAAAGGTAAACGCTCCCGAGGACACATGGGAATTATCGTCAAGCTAGTTTTCATCAGGCTCATATGATTCGCGTTCGTTACTTTGATAATTTGATATGTGGGTGGACCAGTGCTTGGGTACTGCCCTTCCTTGGACAAGCATCCCACTTATGATTAACCCCTCCCACAAGAATCCACAACTAGGAAAAAAGAATTAAGGTAAACCTAACCATAGCATGAAACATGTGGATCCAAATCAGCCCCTTACGAAGCAACGCATAAACTAGGGTTTAAGCTTCTGTCACTCTAGCAACCCATCATCTACTTATTACTTCCCAATGCCTACCTCTAGGCCCAAACAATGGTGAAGTGTCATGTAGTCGACGTTCACATTACACTACTAGAGGAAAGACAACATACATCTCATCAAAATATCGAACTAATACCAAATTCACATGACTACTTATAACAAGACTTCTTCCATGTCCTCAGGAAAAAATGTAACTACTCACAAATCATATTCATGTTCATAATCGGAGGGGTATTAATATGCATAAAGGATCTGAACATATGATCTTCCACCGAATAAACCAACTAGCATCAACTACAAGGAGTAATCAACACTACTAGCGACCCACATGTACCAATCTGAGGTTTTGAGACAAAGATCGGATACAAGAGATGAACTAGGGTTTGATAGGAGATGGTGCTGGTGAAGATGTTGATGAAGATTGACCACCTCCCAATGAGAGGACCGATGGTGATGACGATGGTGACAATTTCCCCCTCCTGGAGGGATGTTTCCCCGATAGAACAGCTCCGCCGGAGCCCTAGATTGGTTTCGCCAGGTTCCGCCTCGTGATGGCGGCGCTTCCTCCCGAAAGCTTGCTTATGATTCTTCTTCCAGGGCAGAAGACACCTTATAACAGAAGATGGGCATAGGGGGGCTGCCAGGTGGCCCACGAGGCAGGGGGTAGGCCCAGGGGGTAGGGCGCGCCCTCCACCCTCCTGGACGGTGGGTGACCCCCCTCTTGTGCTTTCTTCGCCCGATATTTTTAATATATTCCAAAACTAACTTTCGTGGAGTTTCAGGACTTTTGGAGTTGTGCAGAATAGGTTTCTAATATTTGCTCCCTTTCCAGCCCAGAATTCCAGCTGCCGGCATTCTCCCTCTTCATGTAAACCTTGTAAAATAAGAGAGAAAATTCATAAGTATTGTGACATAATGTGTATAACAGCCCATAATGCAATAAATATCAATATAAAAGCATGATGCAAAATGGACGTATCAACTCCCCCAAGCTTAGACCTCGCTTGTCCTCAAGCGGAAGCCGATATCAAAAAATATGTCCACATGTTTAGAGATAGAGGTGTCGATAAAATAAAATACAGACATGTGGGCATCATGATCATTCTTAAAACAGCAACATATATATATTGTCATATGATTTCTTATGTTGAAGTAACAATATATTCACAATGTAAAGTATGAATCAGAAACTTCATTGAAAACTAACAAACTATAATCTCAATTATTGAAGCAATTGCAATTTATCATAACATCGGAAAGAGTCAATATAAGAGCTTTTCAGCAAGGCCACATACTCAACCATCTTTTAGTCTTTCACAATTGCTAACACTCACGCAATACTTATGGGTATGTAGTTTTAATCGGACACAGAGAAAGATAGGGGCTTATAGTTTTGCCTCCCAACCTTTTACCTCAAGGGCAACATCAACAATAATGCTTTATGAAGACCCACATCCAATTAGATATATATATATCAGGATCTTTCCAACACATAGTGTTTGCCAAAGGATAAAATGTAAAAAGGAAAGGTGAAGATCACCATGACTCTTATATAAGGTATAAGACAAGAATAAAAGATAGGCCCTTCGCACAGGGAAGCAGAGGTTGTCATGTGCTTTTATGGTTGGATGCCCAAAATCTTAATGTAAAAGAACGTCACTTTATATTGCAACTTGTAATAGGGACCTTTATTATACAGTCTGTCGCTTTTATTTCTTCCATATCACAAGCTCGTATAAAGCTTATTTTCTCCACACTAATAGATCATACATATTTAGAGAGCAATTTTTATTGCTTGCAACAATGACAACTTACTTGAAGGATCTTACTCAATCCATAAGTAGATATGGTGGACTCTCATGGCAAAACCGGGTTTAAGGATATTTGGAAGCACAAGTAGTATCTCTACTTGGTGCACAGAATTTTGCTAGCATGAGATCAACATGTTGGATGATCCATGACAATATAATTAATTCCGGATGTAAGAAAACATAACCCATTACGTTGTCTACCTTGTCCAACATCAAATTTTTAGCATGTCATATTTTAATGAGTTCTCACAATCATAAAAGATGTCCAAGATAGTATATTTATATGTGAAAACCTCTCTTTCTTTATTACTTCCTATTAATTGCAATGATGACTAAAACTATGTTTGTCAACTCTCAACAACTTTATTCATCATACTCTTTATATGTGAAGTCATTACTGTCCATAAGATCAATATGATCTTTTTTTCTTTCTTTTTTTCCCTCAAGATCATAGCAAGATAGCAAAGCCCTCGACTCAAAACTAATCTTTATTATATATAGCTCACGGACTCGATTACATAGAAGGATCATAAAGCAAAGCTCAAAACTAGATCATACTAAAACTTTATTCTACTAGATCAAGATATTACTAAAAGGATCGAACCAAGAAAAATGGTAAAGATAGAAGTGTGATGGTGATATGATATCGGGGCACCTCCCCCAAGCTTGGCAATTGCCAAGGGGAGAGCCCATACCCGGTACTTAGTTCTCCTTTGGTGGTGATGATGGAGTTGTTGATGAAGTCATGTCACATATCGAGCATAGGTGATCTTCCAATTTGCGAATAATGCCCTTGAGTGCGGTGATGTATTCTTGCAACAAAATATTTTCACGAGTGAGATACTTGTTTTGCACCCGAACTATTTCAATCATCACGAAAGCTTCTATTTCAGTAGGGGTAATATGGTTATAGTGAGGTTGAAGGATGTCTTCTTCTTCTGCTGACGGAGCTTGATCCTCCCTTGTTTGTCTCCCCAAGTTATTCTCTCTTCATCTCTATCTTCATTAGCCAAGCATCGTCACCTACGTTGTTGGAGGAGGGGGACGACATGATGCCTAGCCTCGAAAACTCTAGTAGAAAACAGCTCGAAACAAAAATAGATGATATTTGCGTGGTACGGTGGTCAAAACCTTCAGGAGGTTATATAATGAATTTTTGCTGACGAAAAGAAGTATTGTGCAAGAAAACAGAGTCCGGAGGGCACATGAGGTGCCCACGAGGTAGGGGGCGCGCCCTCCACCCTCATGGACGACTCATGTCCTTCCCGGACTACTTATTATTTTCCTAGTTTCAACATTTATTGGACTACCTGAGAAATAATGTTTGATTCTTTCACCGTTCACCACCTTTGGATTTGTGCCTTCGAAGCTGTTGACTTTTATGGCACCGGAATGATAGACCTCCTCGATAACGCAAGGACCTTCCCATTTAGAGAGAAGTTTTCCTGCAAAAAATATTAAACGAGAGTTGTATAACAAAACAGAATCACCTACATTAAACTCGTGCTTTTGTATCCTTTTGTCATGCCATCTTTTAACTTTTTCTTTAAACAGTTTGGCATTCTCATAGGTCTGGGTTCTCCATTCATCAAGTGAGCTAATGTCAAATAGTCTCTTCTCACCGGCAAGTTTGAAATCATAATTGAGCTCTTTAATGGCCCAATATGCCTTATGTTCTAGTTCGAGAGGTAAGTGACACGTTTTTCCATAAACCATTTTATACGGAGACATACCCATAGGATTTTTATATGCATTTCTATAGGCCCATAATGCATCGTCAAGTTTTTTGGACCAATTATTTCTGCATCTATTAACAGTCTTTTGCAAAATTAATTTAATTTCCCTATTATTTAGTTCTACTTGACCACTAGATTGTGGATGGTATGGAGATGCAATTCTATGAGTAACATCGTACTTAGCATGCATTTTACAAAAAGCACCATGAATAAAATGTGAACCACCATCAGTCATTAAGTATCTAGGGACTCCAAAGCTCAGAAAATTAACTTCTTTAAGCATCTTAATATAGGTGTTATGATCAGCACTACTAGTTGGAATAGCTTCTACCCACTTAGTAATGTAATCAACAGCAACTAAAATATGTGTATACCCATTACAGGAAGGAAACGGTCCCATGTAATCAAAGCCCCAAACATCAAATGGTTCGATAACAAATGAATAGTTCATAGTCATTTCTTGACGTCTACTAATATTACCAACTCTTTGACATTCATCACAAGACAAGACAAACTTACGGGCATCTTTAAAAAGAGTAGGCCAATAAAAACCGGATTGCAATACCTTATGCGCAGTTCTATCTCCAGCATGGTGTCCTCCAGAGGCCTCGGAGTGACACTTGCGTAGGATCTGTTCCTGTTCATGCTCAGGTACACAACGTCTAATAACACCATCTACTCCTTTATAAAGGTGTGGGTCATCCCGGAAGCAATGTCTTAAATCATAGAAAAACTTTTTCTTTTGCTGGTATGTGAAGCTAGGTGGTATAAATTTAGCAACAATGTAATTGGCATAATCAGCATACCATGGAGTAGTACGAGAAGCATTTATAACAGTTAATTGTTCATCAGGGAAGCTATCGTCAATAGGTAGTGGGTCATCAAGAACATTCTCTAACCTAGACAAGTTGTCTGCAACGGGGTTCTCAGCCCCCTTTCTATCAATAACTAGTTGACCCGTTACGCCAAATGGCGCAGAGACCTGCTTAAGACATGTTGTCAATGAAAATAGTTCCATGCTGCAAGAACATTCAACTAAAGCCATGTTCGCAATGAAAATAGTTTCTTTTACTAAGGACAGGCCATGTATATACAACCAGTTTAGTTGTGGTCTGCTAAATCCATATGCGCCTTTAAAAACATGGTTTAATTTGCAGAGCCACACGTGTTTCAAGTATGAATAAGAACCACGAACTCTTTTTGTGCGATTCAAACACATTTCCAGAGTTTTTATTTCTTAGTACATGTTATCTAAAGTAACATTTGCTGAGAGAGAGAGAGAAGCATACCCCTCTCTCATTATGATTATTATTAAAAGGTATTAAATTTAAAATAAAAAATTTCATTTACTTGAAGCACTTGAAGAAAGAGAACCTAGACATACTTTTACGCAATGCTCATTTAACATGTGAAGGACTACACAATGCTCATTTAACCTGTGAAGGACAAAAATATTTCACCGTCTCTGAATGATGAACTAAACTAAATAAGAAATATATGCAGTAAATTCATTAAAAGTAGAAAAGGGATCTTACATCAAATAAGGCATTACAACAAAAATGGTGTTATCTTAGTAAAACAAATTACATCATTAGAAGAGAAAATGGAAGAAAACCAAACATGAGATTAAGATTAATACATCTAGGAGGAGGTCGTAGACATCACTGTGATCATTTTGTGGCCTGGGGAGCAAGGATCCATCGTTTTTATATGCCTTGTCCAGCTGCTGGAGTAGATGACTTGTCCGGCTGATGACATGGAAACATGACATGGAAACGTCGTCTCTACCATTTCGATGGCTTAGACCCAGGGAGCCGGATGTTCATCTCGGCCCTCCCCAGCTTCCATCAATGGATTTTTATAGTTAGGGTTAAAGACTGAGAGGTCCTATGCATGTTCAAATATGCGAGTAGCATATCAAATACAAATCAAGAAAAAGAAAAGATAAGACCACAAACATTACAAAAACACAACTTTGACAAATTATCTCTATTGTAAAATTGAGGGAGTAACTCATTATTCGAGAGAACTGGTCGTACATGAAGCATCAAGAGCACACGTGCAAAAATCTATATTCTAACTGAATTTAGCTTTCAGTTGGCATTTCCTCAAACAGTCAAGTGCACCTATTATTATTTGGCTGACAAAAATATGAACACCAAACATGCCATCATCGTTAAGCAATTCAAGGATGTCTATGAATCGGACATAGAGCATGGAATAAAAAACAGCACACTGTCTTCTGACATAGATGCACAATAGATGCACTCCTTCAAATAGAAATCAATTTTCAGCTGAAACAATAGATGCACTCTTTCGAATATGCATCATAGTATGTCCTACAAAAATCACGAGAAATTAGAGGATGCAACTTGACTGCCTTCTATATCATTTGGAGGACAAAAGAAGCTAGAAAAATTGTGACGAACCACGAATCCCTGTTAAAAGTACGACTATAATTTTTTCCTATAAATACACTGATGTACTACCATCTCATTACAAATTATGTATCATGCCAAGGAAAAATCATTTTACTTTTCAGCATATATATACGATCATACGGTAATCACACATATAAGCAGCACCACAAAAACAAACACACAAACACGACACCTGGAAAAATCAGGAACAAAGGAATTAACACGACAATAAGCAGTAAACCAATAGGGTAGAAAAGTGCAGTGCTTAGAAAAGAATGACAAGGACAAACCTTGACCAAAGGAACAGAGAAGGAGCAACCTTAGCGATTCTAGAGCCTGCAAAATAAAAGGAAAGGAAGGTTGGACAAACAAGCCAGTTTATTCAATACCTAACACAACAACAAATCAAAGACAACCTAGCTTTACATGGCAGAAATTTCAAGTAGGAGAAAAAATAGATAATATGATATCTAACTGTGCGAATACATTAGGAAATACCACTTCCAAATTAGAGCGCACCATTCCCCAAAACTCAAGTCAATATTCAGAAACATGTGTAGTTTCTGAATATTGAGTCCTCGAGTTTTGGGCCATCGTCCTCGAGTTTCTAACTGGCACAAAACCTGCATATATTTTAGTGCAATTCACATCCTGTAGGCCATCGTTCTCATGTACTTTTGCCTACTAAGTAGAGAGCATATACAAAGTATGAAAAGGGGATACATATTACACAACAAATAGTAGTTTCAGAGCTTTAGAAGGCCTTTCAGTTTTGCATAGTATGTAAATGGGATTAGTATGCTTTCTACTACCTAAGCCGAACTGGACGCCATATTACTTATTTAAGAGTCGAACCATATTTCGATCTCTAAAAGAAACCTGACATGAATCATCTACTACTCTAGAAATTAGATTTATCATGGCTAACCAACATGAAACGACAGCAGAATAACAAACCCATCACTAAAGTATGGATCTTACTTTGTGGCTAAACTAATGTGTAAATATTTGGCAGATATAGACTATAAACTACTATTTGCAAAAGCAAGGAACATAATAAATAGGTTGTTGTAGCTAGATAAATTACTTGTTCAAATTGATTGCCATAATTTTATTAGTAAGTGCATGCCTACGAATAGCGCATCTCAGGGAATCCAAGGCCTGGAGAAATGTAAAACGTCAAGACATAATTCAGACATTGGCATACAGAGAAACTACTAGGAAAACATACACCATTAATCAATCACCATAAGGGCAGCAGTTGGACAGTAGCTGAGCTGCAGGAGATGGTTCCCAAATAATGAACAGAAGGACAGTCTCGACAAAATAACCATGGGAGCACCAAACTATCTGCAAACATGAAGAAGGCCCTTTCTTGCATAAGGGACGAATACGCCATGATAAAGCAATAAAGCAAGTGATGAACCTTCAAAAATATCCTCCAAGTTTCTTCCTGAAAAACCACTAAACATATCCTTGATCGCATATTTATCTCTGTCAAGGTAGCGACTCTACAGGAAGATTCTCCCAAGAACAAAGTAATGTTGTTTTTTCCTTTTTGAGAGATTGATAGCAAACCTGTGATGCATCACAAAGGGATTAGAATTGATAAGGAAAGAAATCCCTGCTATTTTATAATCGAAGAATAGGCTTGCATCGACAAAAATACATAAACACTGAATTTGGACGGTGTAAGGAACCTGCAGTGATATACTGAGCCATAAACTACTTTGCAATGATCTACATGGAAGAGACTTTCAAGCAAGAAGAAATAAATATGGAGAGAGGAGGGGAATGAGCAATAGTGGATCTGGAGGTAGGAGGAGATACCAACCATGGGGCTTGTCAGCTCGACTCAGGCGTTGAATTCATCCGAGGGCCAACGCCTGGCAAGCGAGCACCATTCTGCCACTGCTGCTCCTTGCGGCCCACGTCGGCCTCTGCTCCATCCCGTGGATAATCCTTTTGCATATTTATTATTTCCTAGAAATGCATTGTTTTGGCCCAATTATCGCTTTCACTTTTAGTCCCAGCAAAAGTATAGATTTGTTCTACAATTAGTCTACATGACTTGACGATGGCATCAATACAGTCCTGGAACCTGGAGAAAACATGACAAAATAGTAGAGCTCACTGTGGGAAACTGTGATTTGCATGTAAAGATATCCTCAACACAGAATGATAAAATATCAGTAGATAAGTGACTAATTAGTGCGGCGATGAAACCAGGAACATACCCTCTTCAATCCCCACGTCCTCACCTTCTTCCTTGGCCAGCCCTCCTAGCTTCCGGCCGCCGTTGCCGACCCCATGATCTAGCGCCAGAAAACACACACACAAAAATTATACCAAGCAAAAGAAAGCACATACCATCAATTGCAGAGGCAGCAGCATACGCAAAACTCATAAGAAATGCAAATAAAGAAGCTAAGGAGCAGTGCATTACCAGAAGAGAGAAGCACATCCAGGACGCCTCCTTGTACTGGCGCATGGCCATGGACGCCACGCGCGCGTAGAGCAGCTCGTCCCACTTGCAGGCGCTCATGTAGAGCTCGGCAAGCTCGAGCACCTTGCGGAGCGGCACCTGCACCTCGCGGCGGAGCCGGTTGCGGACGCGACAGGCGTAGTGCTTGTGGGGGATGGCGAGGTACTCGGGGCTCGAGTCGCGCGATGGCCTCACTTGGCGGCGAACCCGATCTTGGCCGTGTCGCCCGCGCACAGGTGCTCCAGGCCCAACTTGTGCAGCCCGGCGAAGAGGTCGGCGACGCCATCATAGAGGTTGCGGAAGGCCTCGTCAGAGTCATAGCGCGCGAGCACAGCCTGCGCGTGCTCCGCCTCCTTCTCGTGCCGGGCCTTGGCGGCCTCAGCCGAGGTCCTTGGCGGCGGCCCCCTGCGCAGCTCCAAAGCAGCGATAACAAACTACACTGAAAAAGGGTCAGCACACTGTCATTTTCATCGAACATCATATACGCATTTCAACGAATATCTTGTAGGAAACCATAAGGTGCATGATCTAACCTCAAAGCTAAAGGTCGAACGATGCTGCAGCTCGAGCAGGAGAGAACGGCGAACTGAATCGACCACGAAGCAAAATCCCTCCATGGCCGACCCTGCCTCCTTGCTCCGACTGATCCGCCGGCGAGCCTCCCTCCACGGCCGACCCCGTCCTCATTTGCCGCTGCACCAACCTCCGCTCGGCTGCTCATTTCCCCCGCAGGGCCCGGCCTACTGCCCAGCCCAGACCTGACCCGTGCGCCACCAGCCTAAGCGACGGGCCAACCCCATCGGCCATCGATCTATGGTAGCCGGTGGAGGCGTCGCGGCAACGATGGGGAAGCAGGAGGAAACGCGGCGTCGAGCACGCACACGGCCTTCGTGCTGTGGCGGCTGGCAAGGAGAGAGATCGAGGAGGGAGAGAAGGGGTGCGGCGTGCGAGTAGGGATTGGGCGAGGGGACACGACCTGCCCACGCACCCGCAAACGTCATGACGCACGACGCGGCCAACTGATCCCCGTCTCCTCCAACGAAGGACGCGGGCACCGCGTGACGCGACGCGTCAAGTGTGGTTCACCCGAGAAATTGCAACCCAGCCAATGAAGGATCCAATGAGCGGGACCAGGAGTAGCGGCCGCCCAGCCGTCATCGTATCAACATAATCGCGGGTGCACAGGCCGGGCGCACATGCTCGAGCCCATCCCTCAGCAATTGACGTGGGACGCAACAACTCCCACGACGCATCACGCGGGGCCGCGCACGAGGAGCCAAAAGCGGTTGACCGAAAAAACTCACCGTGAGACATGCAACCAGGGCAGCCGACGAGCGGGACCAGGGGTAGCACCGGCCCACCCATCATTGGCAAAACACAGGCGGGGTAGCAGAAACTGCATGCAAACAGGGAGCAGCGCAGAACCTGCGCCCGTGAACGCACCCACGACGCGGGCTTCACGCGCACGCGGCGTGGCAGGAGAGGCTGCCCCGCGCACCGAAGAAACCGGCACCCAGCCAATCCGATCCAGCGCGAGCCCCACATGTCATCCCCCGGCTAGGATCTACCGCCCGGTAAAAACTGCAGCGGACGGCCAGGATGCGAAAAAAGACCTGGTCAACCCCCATCGAACATCCAGCGAAGGATGCCATCGGGGGTGCATTCTGGGAGCGAGTTGCCCAGCCACTTTTTTGTTTTAAACTAGTGAACCCCTTGCGCCAAATGGCGTAGAAATCCGTTGATTCCATGTTAGCGATGAAAATAAATTCATGGTTTAGTTGTTTACTTATGGGCAAGCACATATGACAACAAATAATCTCTCTTAATTAGAAAAACGCAGGCTTTGTCTACAATAAGATGAACACACACATTTAAATTTTGTAGCATAAGGCTCTACTTAAAACAATATGAATGTAACAAATATAATCCCCTTTATTAGGAAAAACAATATTTTTTATCTATAATGAGATGTATATATACACATTCTAATTTGATAGCACAAATTAACATTCAAAATCATGCCGATGAAAATACGTGTATCTTTTTAATAAACTTCTGTCCGGGCAAACACAAACGCTAAGAGTTTGGATCCTTACATATAAAAAAACACGCATTTTCACATAGCCCCTTTGTAAGGTCAAAAACTGACATGGCAAAAGCTCCTTCCCTGCCTTGTATGTTGCCAAATTCTATCCTTCAGATACGCAAAGACTTCTGTTCTTTCACTGTCCAACATACACCGGCAGGCCCAGGTATCTTCCATTCCAAGTCTCACAACCCAGTCCCAGCTGGTGCAGCATAGCTGAACATCATCCTTGGTATTTTTACTGAACATGATAGCAGATTTGTCAAGTTGGCTTTCCCTGATACAGAAGCCAACTAGAACCAATAATTATATGGGTATTGTAGAGCATTGGTAACCATATACAGTATATGTGAGTATCTTAAATCAATGAAAAAATAAAGATACAATTATCTACACTGATACATCCATGTTTGTTCTTGCACTTTGCCGGCGCAGTGAGACAGGAAGCAGCCTTAAGACACCGATGTGCTGACCACCAAGATATCCTTCCATTTCCAAAATAACCTGACAGAAAACAGAGACAAAGTCAGAGATAAACATTGATCCATGAGTTAGTGTCGTAGAGAGCATCAGCAAGACACCTTTTACTCTCTGCAGCAGTCCGTGCCACTCGAATTCTGGAATTACTAACATCAGAGATGCGCAAAGTTCATCGTCAATATTGTGATGGATCAGCAACCATAGTAGTTTGCTGCATCAAAGAGTTTATAGGCTCAGAAATTAACTACCACACGAAATTGATAATCACATTTAGTAGAGAACATCACACTCCAAAATAGAAATTTTGATTTGCACTTTCACCTCCCGCTCCTTAGATATGTAGATCAAAGAATTTACCACTCAGAAGTGAGGACCAAATATTCAGTAGAGGAATCTCATTCCTAAATAGAAATTTGAAGCTTCTAAAAAATAGTTTTGAAGGTAACTCAAACCAAGATACACACTATATTCTAATAGCACGCAAGCTTATAAAAAATGGTTTTGCGGGCAACTCAAACCAAGATAGACACTTTATTCTAATAGTTGAAAATATAATATATGTTTATAAACACAATCTCAAGGAAAAATAGAACTACAACAAACTGTAACACAACATTAATCAAGGTTTTCAGTATCAGGTTGTGGATCATAGTATTGAACAATAAGAAGATATTACGTGAGAGAAACGATAAGATTCGCACCATGTATCATAATCTGACGCCACCACTATCATATCGCGGTAAAGGATAATGATTTGTTACTGCTAGAATCACGAGAGCGATATTTAATTTGTTCGATATTCACATTCATAACATAGGGCTCTATACCAATCGATCACAGCCAGCCTGTGCACAACATTTTTTCAGGAAACAACAGGAGTGCTAAGGAAACACAAATCAGCAGGTGGAAGTGTAATTTTCAAGATGATCCCAATTCTTAAATTCATAGGTATTAAAATAAATAACTACAGAAATCTCGCAAAATCACAACATAACAAGAATCTGAACCTTTATGGAGTCCTTTTCTTTCTATGAATCATGAAGCTTAGTGCAGATGACTGTATCTAAACAGGAGCTTTCTAGCGATGCAGACTACCCAAAAAAATTGTACGTATTACATATTACATATCGAAAGTCGCATTTTTTTTCAATTCTACTGCTCATTTCACATAGTAAATATTTTCTTGGACCAGAATACAAAAGAGTTGCTGCTGCATGCATATGCAAAAAACAGAGCATTAATTCTTCTCATGGAACAGAGAGGCTATTCTCTTGCTAAGCTCTTAAATGCATATATACACAGTTTTGATAAAAATGTGAAATGACCATTTTTATTGTTGATACTACTTTTGTGCTTCCATACACATCCAGAAAAAAATACGAAGGATGGCCTAAAGCAATTTAACTCGAACCAAGTTTCTGAACCAAGCATATAGCAGTGAAGCAACAATGCCCATTTGTCCAAAAATCCAATCATTGTGCAAATCACACAAAACACAATGAACTCAAGTATCATTATTTTCCTTTAAATGGTTTTTTTAAGAAAACCATCGTCCTCCATGGATTTTTATCAAAAAATCATGTTACGCTTAAACCAGAACACACGTCAAACATGAGAGAGAGAGAGAGAAAGAGAGAGAGGGGGGAGATCAGCGGGGAGGGGAAGAAGGATTGGGGCAGGTCACCTAAGCAAGGAAAATCACAAGCGCCAAAATCCTACATGAGGCAGCGTGGTGCAGGCCAAACTCATCGGGAAATTCATGGACGCCAAACAATTTCCAAATGATGCCTAAACTGGAAAGTCTGCACAAGGCACCCAAGATTGACAACCATGTAAGCTTTGAGCGTTGTTCTTGATTAAGAGGCCAAAAGGATAAACAAATGGAATAAGTCTCACCGTCAGTATTTAATTTGCACCCAAGCCAAAATCAATATCCATTGCATCCATGCTTACCTCGAGGGAGAGTAAACCCCCCTGCAAAATTGGGAAGGAAAAAATGAGGATAAAATAAGAAGACGAGTCAGTAGAACCTAAGAAAAAGGAGCTAAAAGTCAATCTGGTAGAACCTACCAACATCTATTGATATGCCAAGTACAACTAAAGCCATAATAGTGGCAAAGTAAATAAGATCCATTTCTTGTTAATTGCTCAACAAGGTTTCAAATAGACAACTACCATCCTTCTGAAATTGAAGAAAGAATATCACCCTTGCAGTTATGATATGTGCAATAGTGAACTGAAAGCATTAAAATTGTTACATGAAGCTTTGAACTATTATCACCCGACCTTTTCTGTTTATAATGAACACTATGTTATAAATGTTCAAGTGCCTTTCTTGTTTAAGCTTGCTATCAATTGGCGATCCAACATTATTGGTTCTCTTTGCAAGTTCGGTAGCTATTCTTATTGGATATGGTATTGCATGGTCAACTGTATAGATAATTTTTATTACAGAATTTGTGCTCTCTGTTTCTTAGGTTCCGCAGATGGTAGAGGGGTAATTTGTACTCTGTTTTTCTAATGAGTGTATGTGGATGCATACAGATAGTTGAGGAGCAATTGATATTCTCTACTTCTTTAGTGAGTATATGTGGATGCCTAGAAGCAATTCTCTGTTTTTCAACAGATATACGTTGATGTATAGAAAATGTATGCAGATTGCCTAACTATGTAAAAATAAACACAAACCCAACATTTTTCTTAAAGTACACAAAACATTTAGAGGAATATCGGTAACAAAATACATCAAAACAAAATGTTGCATCTTGAATAATAAAAGTTATCTACCCAGGTCAAAAAAATTATCTACCAAATGTTTCTCAACGAGACCATCTTTCTGATACATTTTGATCAAACCCCATGTGTAGTGGGTGCAACAGTGGTTGCAAGCAAAGAGCCTTACCTGAATGTGAAACGATGCTTGGCATGAGCGACCTAGCATTCTGCCTCGGCAATTGATCTGCAAAGGATCTTCACACAAGAGAACATATTAGAGAGAAAGAGAGGATTAGGCGCATGTATACTGCAAAGCATCTACGGTGATGTATCACACTGCCAGTTTCAATTCATGCAAAACAATTGACAATTCAGTCAAAAAATAGCTTCAAGTTCTCATGATCATAATTGATTTCATAGTCTAGCCCACCATGTTGAGGCTCTGAAGATCAAGTAAAAAATTTCATTTGAAAGGGTTATTTTAGACTGCATAACTTGAAATGGTGTATCAATTAAGTACTATAGCAAACCGAATAGCAACAGGCCAATTATAAATAAAGAAGTGCAATGCCCTTTCCCTTATGGTGTTCCTTAGTGTGCTACAAACCAAATCAAACATGAAAACAACCATGTTACCTCTTTTTGTGCTACATTTACACTAAAACCAAGTAAGATGATGTAACCTGACAAGAAGTACAGAAACCAAGTAAGATAATGTAACCTGACAAGAAGTACAGTATAGTTGATAACAGAATAGATATTGAAAACTGGAAATTCCAAACAAAAACAGAATTGCTAGTGCTACAAAAAAGGATAATCCCTAGGAATTTTCCTGCAAACAGCAACACACAAAAACAAAACTCAAAACACGGTACCACTCAGTAGAAATCCAAAAACTGCACTGGACAATGCCAGCAAAAAAGTCACACCCCACCGACCATCATTACACCATACTATAAATTTTGCATTTTCAGTGTTACGATCGTTCATACATATATCATCTACCGGTTTTCCAGAAATAGACCAAGTTAATCATTCTGTTCTACAAAAAGACCTAAATCCACTACTGTCGAGTATCCACGCTCGAAGTAAAAACATCAATTCATAGGTAATCCCCGAATACAGATAGTAATCTGACGTAAAACCAAATCACCGCATTCACCAAATATGGAGATCTGAAGATCGGAAGGGAGGCGGATGGTACCTGTAAAAGTCTAGGGACTTGAGCTTTCTCGGTTAGATCATGGCTAAACGCACACAGCACACACGCAGCAAGTAGGGCAGCAGGACAAGGGAGAGCAGGGATTCAGAGGAAATTACCTTGCCGGGGACGAGATTCCTGGCAGCAACGGTGGAGCTGACTTGCAGCGGCGACGGATGTGACTGAAGGCGGCGGCTAGCGAATCCAGGTGACAGCGGCGGCGAGGCCATGCGGGCGCCCTCGATCCAATCCGCTGCCCTGCTCTTGTCAATCGAGCGAACATGGTTAGGAGTGGCTTCTACTGGGCTCGGGCTGAGCTCCATCACGGTGTATCCCTGACGTGTCGACGGCGCCCTCTGATGGCGCATCGAGGGCGGCGGCGTTGGAGAGGAGGGACGGGGAGGAGACGAGGCGGAGGGGGCGCGGACTTGACGAGGAGGGTTGGCGGCTAGGGCTTTGACCCTTTTGCACATTCCGTAGGACGAGCGCGGCGCGCGGGCGAATGGTATTGGCGAATCTCGACCACGATGAGATGAGCAGCCAGTGCCACCGATGAACGGGACCAGGAGTAGCGCCGACCCACCGTCATCGCTATAGGACAGACGCGAGTGCATAACCCAGGTACACACGCATTGGACTATCCCTGCCCAACTGCTCCGGTCTTCCCCATACCGCACGACGCGGGTAACGCGCGACGAGCGGTCCCCCAGACGCATTTGACCCACGACACGACGCGATGCGGTAGGCACGCGAAAAAGCCACAACCATCAGAGGACGCAGGGTCAAAGAATGCGGCCTAATCGACAATGTGACTAACCCGAACGCAGAGGCGAGAGGGAACCGTAAACAACAAAGTGCCGAAGAGACGCGCGGGCAAGAGAGGCCGCTAGCGCACCCAAAAAACGGCGACCCAGTCAATGAGGTTTTGCCCGAGCCCACAGGTCATCCCCGCCAATAACTCACCGTGTGGTTAAAACGGCAAGGATAGATTTTCAGCGATGATCTAATGGGTACCAGCGAAAAAATCAACTGTTTGACATACATCCAACTGCCCATATCGAAGCAAAACGAGGGACAACCGTGGAGACGAGTTGGCTGGCCTCATTATATGTTAAAATATGCAAATCAAACTCTTGTAGCAAGAGGACCCATCTAATAAGTCTAGGTTTAGCATCTTTCTTTTCCAAAAGATATTTAATAGCAGCATGATCAGCGCGAACAGTTACTTTAGAATCAACAATATACTGTCTGAACTTATCACAAGCAAATACAATTGCTAATTTTTTTTTCAGTAGTAGCATAATTTCTCTGGGCATTGTCTGGAATTTTAGTAGCACTTTGGATAACATTTAATTTCTTATCAACTCTTTGTCCTAGAACAGCACCTACAACATAATCACTAGCATCACACATAATTTCAAAGGATAAATTCCAATCAGGTGGCTGAACAATAGGTGCAGAAATCAAGGCTTTCTTAAGTATTTCAAATGCTTCTACACAATCATCATCAAAGACAAAAGGAACATCTTTTGTAAGAGATTCGTCAGAGGCCTAGAAATTTTGAGAAGTCTTTGATGAACCTCCTATAAAACCAAGCATGACCAAGGAAACTTCTTATACCTTTAATTTCCTTAGGACATGGCATCTTTTCAATAGCATCAACTTTAGCTTTATCAACTTCAATACCTCTTTCAGAAATTTTATGCCCCAAGACAATACCTTCATTAACCATAAAGTGGCACTTCTCCCAATTCAAGACAAGATTAGTTTCTTCACATCTCTACAAAACTATATCAAGGTTGCTTAAGCAATCATCAAAAGAAGTTCCATACACGAAGAAATCATCCATGAAAACCTCAAAAATCTTTTCACAGAAGTCAGAGAACATAGCAGACATACATCTTTGAAAGGTAGCAGGTGCATTACATAAACCAAAAGGCATACCTCTATAAGCAAAGGTACCGAAAGGGCAAGTAAAAGTGGTATTTTCCTGATCCTCTTTTGACACAGGTATTTGAGAGAAACCAGAATAACCATCTAGAAAGCAAAAATGTGTATGTTTGGATAATCTTTCTAGCATTTGATCAATAAAAGGTAAAGGGTAATAATCTTTTCTAGTAGCTTTATTCAATTTGCGGAAATCAATTACCATTATATAGCCTGTAACAATTCTTTGTGGGATCAATTCATCTTTATCATTAGGAACAACAGTAATACCTCCCTTCTTAGGGACACTATGGACAGGACTTACCCACTAACTATCAGCAACGGGATAAATTATACCTACCTCTAGAAGCTTTAGTATTTCATTTCTTACCACTTCTTTCATCTTAGGATTTAACCGTCATTGGTGATCAACAACTGGTTTAGCGTCTTTCTCCAATTTTATTTTTTGCTGGCATAGAGTGGGACTAATGCCCTTAAGATCATCAAGAGTATATCCAATAGTAGCACGCTGCTTCTTCAGAGTTTTTAACAAATTTTTTTCTTCCTGCTTTGAAAGGTTAGCACTAATAATAACAGGATATATCTTCTTTTCATCAAGATAAGCATATTTAAGAGTATCAGGTAATGGTTTAAGCTCAAACATGGGATCACCCTTGGGTGGAGGAGGACCCCCTAGAATTTCAACAGGCAAGTTGTGTTTCAAAATAGGTCCCTGTTTAAACATATCATTTTCATGGTCTAGCAAATATTGCTCTAAAGGATCATTAGGAGGCACGACAATAGAAGCAAGACCAATAATTTCATCTTCACTAGGCAATTCTTTATCATGAGGTTGTCTACGAAATTTAGCAAAATTAAAATCATGAGACATATCTCCTAAACCAACAGTAACAGTCCATATTTAGTGATAAATTCACGAAAAACATCGGTATCCATAAAAGATTTAACAAAATCAAACTTAGATGTTATACTTGACTCCTTACCTTCATCGAGTTCCCAATCTTCATAGTTGCGTTTAATTCTTTCCATTAAATCCCATCTGAATTTAGTAGTCTTCATCATAAAAGAACCAGTACAAGAAGTATCGGGCATGGAGCGATTATTGAGAGAAAGCCGAGCATAAATTTTTTGAATAATAATTTCTCTTGAGAGCTCATGATTGGGGCATGAATATAACATTGACTTAAGCCTCCCCAAGCTTGAGTGAAACTTTCTCCTTCGCGAGGCTAAAACTTATATATATAATTACGATCACGTTGTACCAGATGCATAGGATAAAACTTCTGATGAAATTCCAATTTCAATCGATTGTAGTTCCATGATCCAATATCATCATATAGCCTAAACCATGTCAATGCCTTTCCCTTCAAAGATAAAGGGAAGATCTTCTTCTTGATAACATCCTCGGGCATACCTGCAAGCTTAAATAATCCACAAACTTCATCCACATAGATTAGGTGCATATCAGGATGTAATGTTCTATCTCCTGTAAAAGGATTAGCTAGCAGTTTCTCTATCATCCCCGAAGGAATTTCAAAGTAAACATTTTCATTAGGTTCAGTAGGATGAGGAGCAACTCTTTGCTCTACTGTTCGGGGTGAAGATACCCCGAACAAGCCCCTCAAAGGATTATTTTCCATAGTAACAAGTGACGATGAAATTTCAGCACACTATATAAATTTTTCCTTACCAAATTCCACCTACCAAAGGTGCTTCACTCCCCAGCAACGGCACCAGAAAAGAGTCTTGATGACCCACAAGTATAGGGGATCTATCGTAG
Source organism: Aegilops bicornis (assembly GCA_021605145.1). Classification (NCBI taxonomy): domain Eukaryota; kingdom Viridiplantae; phylum Streptophyta; class Magnoliopsida; order Poales; family Poaceae; genus Aegilops; species Aegilops bicornis. The sequence continues at coordinate 494,550,844 of CM038672.1, read as the reverse complement.
TCCTTTCGATAAGTAAGAGTGTCGAACCCAACGAGGAGCGAAGGAAATGATAAGCAGTTTTCAAGAAAGTATTCTCTTGCAAACCTTGAAATTATTGGTAACAGATAGTTTTGTGATAAGGTAATTTGTAACGGGTAACAAGTAACAAAAGTAAACAAGGTGCAACAAGGTGGCCCAATCCTTTTTGTAGCAAAGGACAAGCCTGGACAAATTCTTATATAAATGTAAACGCTCCCGAGGACACATGGGAATTATCGTCAAGCTAGTTTTCATCATGCTCATATGATTCGCGTTCGTTACTTTGATAATTTGATATGTGGGTGGACCGGTGCTTGGGTACTGCCCTTCCTTGGATAAGAATCCCACTTATGATTAACCCCTCTCGCAAGCACCCGCAACTACGAAAGAAGAATTAAGGTAAACCTAACCATAGCATGAAGCATGTGGATCGAAATCAGCCCCTTACGAAGCAACGCATAAACTAGGGTTTAAGCTTCTGTCACTCTAGCAACCCATCATCTACTTATTACTTCCCAATGCCTTCCTCTAGGCCCAAACAATGGTGAAGTGTCATGTAGTTGACGTTGATATAACACCACTAGAGGAAAGACAACATAAATCTCATCAAAATATCGAACGAATACCAAATTCACATGACTACTTATAACCAGACTTCTCCCATGTCCTCAGGAACAAACGTAACTACTCACAAATCATATTCATGTTCATAATCAGAGGGGTATTAATATGCATAAAGGATCTAAACATATGATCTTCCACCGAATAAACCAACTAGCATCAACTACAAGGAGTAATCAACACTACTAGTGACCCACAGGTACCAATCTGAGGTTTTGAGACAAAGATCGGATACAAGAGATGAACTAGGGTTTGAGAGGAGATGGTGATGGTGAAGATGTTGATGGAGATTGACCCCCTCCCGATGAGAGGATCGATGGTGATGATGATGGTGACAATTTCCCCCTCCTGGAGGGATGTTTCCCCGGCAGAACAGCTCCGCCGGAGCCCTAGATTGGTATCGCCAGGTTCCACCTCGTGATGGCAGCGCTTCGTCCCGAAAGCTTGCTTATGATTTTTTTTTCCAGGGTAGAAAACACCTTTTAACAGAAGATAGGCATCAAGGGGCTACCAGGTGGCCCACGAGGCAGGGGGCGCGCCCAGGGGGTAGGGTGCACCCTCCACCCTCGTGGACGGTGGGTGGCCCCCCCTGGTGCTTTCTTCGCCTGATATTTTTAATATATTCAAAAACTAACTTTCGTGGAGTTTCAGGACTTTTGGAGTTGTGCACAATAGGTCTCTAATATTTGCTCCCTTTCCAAATTTCTGAATTCCACGCAAGCATTCTCCCTCTTCATGTAAACCTTGTAAAATAAGAGAGAAAAGGCATAAGTATTGTGACATAATGTGTAATAACAGCCCATAATGCAATAAATATCGATATAAAAACATGATGCAAAATGGACGTATCATCCATCTCTTCCTTGTCGGATCTGTGCCACGAGTTCGTTGGTGCCTTTACTGGAGGCCACCAAGCTCCTGGCCAGGCAAGTGACTTGCATGTCAACCCCCGAAGGATGGCGAGTCCCTGCGTAAGTACATACAAAGATTCAGCCGTGTACAATACACCATCCCAGTTGTTCATCCCGTCGCTGTCATCAGTGCATTCCATCAGAACGTACGCAGCCGGAAGATGCGTGAAGTGCTGGCGATGAACAAGGTCAAGGATGTAGCCGAACTTTATGTTCTTGCTGATAGATGTGCTCGGGCTGAGGAAGGAAGGAAGTACCCCGGTGAGGACGCCAGCGCGGAAGCCGATTCCCCGGACGAAGACGCCGCCGCCCCGACGAAGTAGGGCCGATGCCACAACCCTAAGCGTAAGGGCAAGACTGTGCTTGCCATCGAGGGATCTGGCGACCCCGGCGCCGCCAAGAAGGCCAAGGCTGACGACCCCGGCAAGGAATTTGCCTGGTGCGCCGCCTGCCAGGCCTTGGCGGCTGCCGACAAGCCGAGAGGCTCGACAAGCGATCTTGCAAGATCCATCGCACCAAGGGCCATGACCTCCAGAACTGCCGACAGGTCGAGCTGCTTGCAGAAAAGCAGAAAGCCGAATATGAAAGGCGGGACAAGGAGAAGGGCCAGGATGGTGTTAAGGGGTCCGGCAAGAAGCATGGTGGCCAAGGAGGTCGCCGTGGCAAAGACAATCAACAAGAGAGGCCCGCTCGGGGCCGTGATAAGGAGGAAGATGATGACCATGATGAGGACGAGGAGTCCGGCGAGCATGAGTTATAGAAAGCTACGGAGGCCATGTGCGTCGACGGTGGCGCCTCACTGCATTCCTCTCACCGCCAACTGAAACAGTGGGCGCGTGAGATGCTACCTCTTGAGCACTGCGTTGGTTTTCCCTTGAAGAGGAAAGGGTGATGCAGCAAAGTAGCGTAAGTATTTCCCTCAGTTTTTGAGAACCAAGGTATCAATCCAGTAGGAGACTACACGCAAGTCGCCTCGTACCTACACAAAAATATAAGAACCTTGCAACCAATGTCACAGCCCTAGAGCTTGCCTGTAACTAATGGCATTGCATCCATGCATCATGTTTAAACCTCATTTAAATCTAAAATGGGGATGACCAAGCCCTAGCACCAAAGCAATTCAAATAGGTTCAAATTCAAAAAAATATTTTCAAAAACCCAAATTGGTTTGCAAAAATATTCATGATTAATGGGAAAGGGTGAAAACCATATCCAGAGATGATGGATATTTTTCCAAGACATTTTGGATATTTGAATAAACCATATTGTATTTGAATTGGGGCATTTAAAAAACTATTAATATTTTTAAATGCTCCAACAATTCTGAAAAATAGTTAAGGGCCTCTTGTAATAATTGATTAATGCCCACAATTATTTTCAGGATTTATTTAAATGGTTTAGTATTTTACTAAACTAAAACAAAACAGAATCTGAGAATAATAGAAAACAGGATTTAGATATAAATAGAAGAGAGAGAGAGCAACTCACCCGAATCTCTACTCCTCCAAATTCCCACTCACAAGAGCCACCCGACCGCCCAAAGATCGCACTGCCGGCCCAAACCCCACCTACTCCCACCGGCCATCGCCTTCCTTCCGCTGAAGGCAGAGGCGAGGCGGGCGAAGGCCGGGCGACGCTGGTGGCCTCCTCCCGGCCTGTCTCACGCCTCGAGGCCCTTCCAGCGCCACGGAGACAGCCACGCCCCAGTGCCTCCCACTCTCTCCCGAGCTCCTCTCCCTCCTCTGTCTCGTTCCCTCTCGCACCACCGAACGCATAACTGGCCGCCGCCGACGGGCACTACCGGCCACGGCCATCCCCGAGCCGCCCGAGCCATCCTCGAGCTCCGCCACCTCGTTCCCTACCTCCTCACCGAGCCACGTGACGGAAGGGCCTCAAGCGCCGCCCGATGCCCTTCTCCTCCTCGGCCTGGAGATCCGCCTCGCCCGCACGCTTCCGGTGCTCCACCGAGCTCGCCGTCCACCCCACAGCGATCACCGTGAGCTTCGCCTATCCTCCCCTCTCCGCTTCGCTCTGCCGCAAGACCGTAGCGACACACCGCACTCACCCGGACGCCGCCGCCTGCAGACTTTGCCGCCGGTGATGCTCCGGTGACCATTTGGTCCCGGCATGCGCTAACGCGCCTCGCGTCGCAGAGCCTCCGTGGCACCTCGCCGCGCTGCTCACAAGATCGCAGCCCCATCCCCACTTGCACCGAACTCCGGCCACCGCCGCGAAGCTTGCCTCCGCGACTCGCCACCTCACCCCTGCCGTTTATGCAGATGGATGCGGCGAGTCCCAGCTCACGTAGATGCTTCCGTCCGCCTTTGGTCGCCGAAGATGCAAACCCGACGCCTCCGCCGTGGCCTGTAGTCGCCGGCGATTAGCCGCCGACGTGGCCACCTCGTTAGGCCTAATCACCCGCTAATTAACCCCCTGACCCACTAACATGTGGGCCCCGAGCCTAATTAGGTTAGTTTTATTTTTTCTGTTTAGATTAGTGCTAACCTATGGACCCCACGTGTCAGACTTTGACTTAGTCAAGTCAACGCCGATCGTCCCACTTGTCATCCACCTAGACCAGCCAGAGACACTGACCAGTGGGTCCCATGGATCAGGTTTGACCTGGGCGCCCAGTTGACTTGCTGACGTCACAGTGATGTCATGCTGATGCAATAACCAATTTTCTGGATTTATTATAATTCAGGAAATTTCAGAAAATAACCCAAACTTCAAATATTCATAACTTTTAATCTGTAACTCCAAATTAAATAATTTATGTATGAAAAATGATCAGAAAAATATGAAGAATCTGTTTATGCCATGATCATGCATGTTTGAACAAGTTAACCTCACTGAATAGGATGAATCATGATTAGGGTAAATTATGAACTAGCATTTGGAGTTGGAGTTCAACCTTGTTTGAATTCCACTTTAATTAACTTGGATTCTTCTTGCATTAGATGAATTCCGTACCTTAACATGACATGTCATTCATGTGAATGTGCATTGCATTGATTGTGTTCTCTCTTGTTTGTTTGCCGGTAACTGTCCCCTCTCAGTAGACGACGTACCGACGATGAATTCCATGACACCGATGAAGAACTATATTATCTTCAGAAGTGCTGTGCAAGCAAAACCCCTTGTCCATTCCGATATAATCCCACTCTCTCGCTCCTGCTCTATTTTTACTGCATTAGGACAACAACGACTCATGTGTTACTTGCTGCGGTAGCTGAACCCCTTTATCCTCTACATGACTGTCATTCCACAAGAATTAGATGAAACCCACTAGCATGAGTAGGAGTTGTTTGAGTCATGTTGTGCCTACTCATTCATGCTTGTTGTCATGCCTGCTCTTGCTTAGAGTTGAGTCAGTCCGATTCATCGGGAATGAATTGGAATGGTTGTGTGAACATGTCCCATGGTGTGAGCTAAGTGTGTGAACACGATTTGGTAAAGGTAGCGGTGAGAGGCCATGTAGGAGTACATGGTGGGTTGTCTCATTGCAGTAGTCCTCGTGAACTGAGTTACGTGTTTGTGATCCATGAAACAGTTACTACCACGCATTGGGATCCTTAATTGACCCTCTCGGCTTCTTAACCACCCTTGTCCTTAGTCCGGGAGTTGCAAGTAGTTTCGGTGTTTGTAGTATCTTTGGGGGCCGCATAACGCCGACCATAGGGGTGGGTTGTGTTGCGGTAGGCACCGTATTGATGTACCGATTCGCCCGTTTGGTGTCTCGGAACCTGTACACACATCGTTCGGGCTGTATGGGAAACCTCGGCGGACTCCTGCGGATGGAACCCGAATAGGCGATAAACTGGACTTGGGACTTGTGTGTTTAGGTAGGCCGTGGCCGACACCCACGTTGGGCTTCCGCTTGAAGGTTGCCGAGTACATGTCGTGTAAACGACGGTAAGTGGTGAGCGTGTGTGAAGAAGTACACCCTGCGGTGTTAATATGATCTATTGAATAGCCGTGTCCACGGAGAAGGACTTCTGGGTTGCCTATATCGGTTCATAGACAAGTGAAAGTGGATACTCTAAAATGCGCAAGATAAGCGTGAGTGCTATGGATGGCGTTCTCGTGAGGAGACGGAGGCGGATCCATAGTGGTGTATTGATAAGGTGAATATGTGGACTCGTGTGCGCCACCTCAAAAGAGTTAATTGCGATTCGTAGTTCGGGATAGCCACCGAGTCAAAGCCGGCTTGCTGCGGTCAAACTCCACCACCCCTTTTGATAATGATGCATATGTAGCTAGTTACGATGTAAGTCTTCCGAGTACGTTTGTACTCACGTTTGCTTATTTTATGTTTTGCGAGAGAGACTTCGGTCTCGCTAGTAGTTCCGCTTGGACTTGACGGTTAGCTTGTTACCTCATTTACGATCTTGTGCCCTCGGCAGATCTCGGTAGATAGTCGGGCTTCTCGGCCTTCTTCATTTATAGTTATACGTACTTTCGAGACATGTTTAGCTTTCGCTTGTGCTTTGACTCGTATGCTCACGAGTGTTGGGTCATGAGACCCATGTTTGTAATATCTCGCTCCTCGGAGCCTATTGAATAAATATTTGAGTCGAGAGTTATGTTGTGATGCCATGTTGTATCTACACATATTGAGCATATTGTGTGTATGTTTGAAATGCTTGGTATGTGTGGCATCCGACAAACTAGTTGTTTATCCTTGGCAGCCTCTCATATGGGGAAATGTAGTCTCGTGCTTACGAGCGATAGTAGTCCGCCATGACCGGTTCACCGGAGTCCTGCTAGCCCAAAGACTACTGCTTAGACACTTGACTGCGGCATGTGTTTCACTGCCTTATGTCTGTTCCTTCGGGAAATGTCACGCGGTGTTATTCGAGTCTGCCTAGCACTACATGCCGGGATACCGAGTCCTGTTAGCCAGTGCTACAGCCCAATTTATACGTTGATGACCGACATGCTCGATGTGATTCATGTATGCTGTCCCCATGGGTTAAGCGCCGCTTTGGGTTCACGACTAGCCATGTCGGCCGGGTTCTTTGTCATATGGATGCTAGCGACACTATCATATACGTGAGCCAAAAGGCGCAAATGGTCCCGGGCCATGGTAAGGCGACACCCGTGGGAATACCGTGCGTGAGGCCGCAAAGTGATATGATGTGTTACATGCTAGATCGGTGTGACTTAGGATCGGGGTCCTGACAGACCACTTGCAAAAGTGAGATCTGATAGAGATAATAAGATAAATATTTTTGCTATTTTTTATGATATAGATTGAAAGTAAAGATTGCAAAGTAAAATAGATTGGAAACTTATGTGATGGAGAATAGACCCGGGGGCCATAGGTTTCACTAGTGGCTTCTCTCAAGATAGCATAAGTATTACGGTGGGTGTCGGTGTCAAAACCGGCGGATCTCGGGTAGGGGGTCCCGAACTGTGCGTCTAGGCGGATGGTAACAGGAGACAAGGGACACAATGTTTTTACCCAGGTTCGGGCCCTCTCGATGGAGGTAAAACCCTACCCCTGCTTGATTAATATTGATGATATGGGTAGTACAAGAGTAGATCTACCACGAGATCAGAGAGGCTAAACCCTAGAAGCTAGCCTATGGTATGATTGTTGTTCGTCCTACGGACTAAAATCCTCCGGTTTATATAGACACCGGAGAGGGTTAGGGTTACACAGAGTCGGTTACAATGGAAGGAGATCTACATATCCGTATCGCCAAGGAAAGTCCCATCCGGACACAGGACGAAGTCTTCAATCTTGTATCTTCATAGTCCAGGAGTCCGGCCAAAGGTCATAGTTCGGCTATCCGGACACCCCCTAATCCAGGACTCCTCAAGACTTCGAACCAGGCTTCAATGACGACGAGTCCGGCGTGTAGTTTGTCTTCGGCATTGCAAGGCGGGTTCCTCCTCCGAATACTTCATAGAAGATTTTGAACACAACGATAATGTCCGGCTCTGCAAAATAATTTCCACATACCACCGTAGAGAGAATAATATTTACACACATCTAATCTGCTGATGTATTTCGCAGCGTGTCATCACACCACGGCCCTTAGCGAGGCGGTTTCCTTGGCACGTCTTGTTGAAGCAGAGATCGTGTACCCTTATTCCGGGATTCTCATCAATACGGACGTGGGTAACCCAACCGTGCCATTAATTTACGGCACTTGGGAGATAAGCGAGTTTTACCAGGCTGGTGGGTGCACATAATTTCGTCCGCCCATATAAGGGGATAAGGATCCACCTTTTCCATCTACGCCTTCTTCCTCCTTTGCTTATCCATTTTTGCGCACTCAAGCTCCAGCGCCCAAGTCCGCACATCCCACCTCAACCTTCTCCAGCCATGTCTGGAGCGGGAGGCAAGTGGATGGTCTCCTCCGTCACGGAGGGACACGTCGAAAAGCTGAGGAAGGCCGGATACTTGTCTAGTGACATTGCGCATCAGCTTCCCGACAAGGGGCAGCTCATCCCCACCCCCAGGCCCCATGAGAGGGTGGTGTTCCTCACCCACTTCCTCCGCGGACTAGGTTTTCCACTTCACCCATTTGTCCGAGGGCTCATGTTCTACTACAGCCTGGATTTCCACGATCTGGCCCCGAACTTCATCCTCAATATCTCGACGTTTATCGTTGTGTGCGAGACCTTCCTCTGCATCCAGCCCCACTTTGGTTTATGGTTGAAGACTTTTAGTGTCAAGCAGAAGGTAGTGGGCGGCCAACAAGCGGAGTGCGGAGGCGCCATGGTGGGCAAGATGCCCAACATTACATGGCTCGAGGGCTCCTTCGTGGAGACCATAAAGGGGTGGCAATCGGGTGGTTTTACATCACCGAGCAGCGTGACCTGAATGGGCAGCGGCCCCAATTCGATCCGCTTCCCTACACGGCTCACCTCCTGGAAAGAGACGGGCTTGTCGTGGGGTAATTCGGAGGAGTTGTTCGGACTCCAAAACTGCGTCCAAAACCTGGTGAGCAAGAAGCTCAAACTCGTCAATGTAGTCTAGGTCATGCTCATCCGCCGGATCCTCCCGTGCCAACAACGGGCTTTCAGCTTGTGGGAGTTTTGATCCGGCACAGCACCAAATCCTGAGCAGGCTCTTCGACAATACGTACGAAGATGCCTGGAAGGTGTTGTTCAAGGGCGCCGAGGCTCCCGCATCCGCTACCGAGGATCATGGATTCAGCGCACAGCATCAAGCCAACGCGGTAAGCTATTTTGCCCTTTACGGGACACTTGTTTTCATAGTTTGACTCTATGCGGGATCTAAACTCCCTTACCCTTGACAGGATTGGCAGAGGACGTCCGGGCAGATTGACTGTCCGGCTCCCTTGCCAGAAGACCCAGCGGATGCCCGCTTGACGGGGCTGCTGGTTCCGGCACCTTACGTGGTGCCAGAGAAGAAGGCCAAGAACAAGGCCACAGGAACTCGAAGGAGTTCCCGGCGCCAGGTGGTGTCGGACTCATCGTCCGATGACCCTGAGGCGGACTCCTCCCGTGAAGACAAGGAGGTGGAAAGAGAGGCCTCTCCCGGTGAAGAGAGAAGAAAGGAAGGCCGCCTAGCTGGGGAGGCCGGAGGGTCCAAGAAGGGAAGGACCCTCCCTCCGGACTACTCCACCAACGCCGACGACAGCGAAGAAGAGTGGCCACCCAGGGCCAAGCCCCTGGCAAAATCGTAAGTATCCGGGTACCAGAATAACTCATGGCATTTCTTTTATTGCACAGTACCTTCTGACGCCGAATATACTCGTGCGATCCGCCCAAGGCCGGGCTCGGCAACCGTCGGCGGTTCCCTGGGTTCGTCGGATGTGAACAACACTTCACTTCCGACCGCCTCCTCTCCTCGCTGCGGATGATGCCGAGGTGGCGTCCCAAGAGGGGCCAAGCCAGGAGGAGGTGGTCCTGGAGGCGCCGCAAGGCAACCTCCGGATCCTGTGCTCCAAGGGATAAAACCCCAAAGGGCTCCAAGTCGGCCGTGGGCGAACACCGCCGGAACCTTCAACGGTTCCGGCATCCGGCAGGCGGCCCCCTACTAAGAAGGGCAGGCCTACAACGCCGGTGACCTCCGTCCAACCGGAGGCACCGGATAATCTGTTGGAGGTGCTTAACGGAGCCTCCATCGACGAGGAGCACCGCACTATTATGAGTGCGGTGATCCAGAAGGTTTAGTCCGCCAAGAGCGGGCTGACCGAAGCCTATGCCAGCCTTCTAACAGGCTTTGAGGTATGTATTTAAGATATGTAAAAATATTACCGCATAGACAGCAGCCCCTGATGCTCAGTTTGGTGTTCGGAAAGAAAAGCCGAACTGAGGATCAAAAAGATATACGCAGGAGTCTAACATAAGTATGTCAATATGGGAATGCAGGCTGTCTTGACCTCTGCCGCACTGACTGCGGAGGTTAATGCATTGAAGCAGAGCCTCGAGCGGTCCGAGGACGAGCTCGGCCTTGCTAAGAAGCAGCTCGAGGACAAGGAAGGTAAGTAATACCTTATGCCAGTATATAAAAAAAAGATGTGGCTGCAAAAAATGACAGGATCAACGTGGGTATGCAGGGGCCACAGCTGAGGTGGCAACCCTAAAGGAAGCGTTGTCCAAGGCCGAAAATAATGCTGCCGTGGAGCGCATCGAGCGAGAGAAGCAGGAGGCGCGGGTGGCGGCGGTGCAGCAAGAGCTCCAGGCTCTCGTGGAAAAACACGAGAGTTTGGAGCGTGACTCAAAGACTCGAGAGTCCGAGCTCGCCTCGGCGCTTGAGAGCGCCAAATCTTCCAAAGCTGAATCCCAAAAAGCCTTCCAGGAAATTGAGGCGATGAAGAAGATAGCGGCGGGTAAGGCATTCTTTATGCAAAGCAAGCACGCGAAAGTGAATTACTTGTTACTTAACCGAGTCCGGAGCTCTCCAGGAGCATTCGCAGATCTTCCCCGGAGTGTGTCCGACGCAGCCGCATTCTACCGAGCCGAAGAGGGGAGCTCGATGGAGAAGGTGTTCTAGTCTCGATATCGAGGCGGACACCCAGTGCCCTTGAGCGACCAGCTGAAGCAGCTGGTCGAGCTCCATAAGGTGGCCGAACAGGCCATGAAGGGTCTCGCGGTCCGGCTGTGGCCTGGTAAAGCCATGCCTGGGAGCTACTTCGGGCTGGTAAGGCGGCTGGTGGATGCCTGTCCAAGGTTTGAAGTCATCAAGCGCTCCGTATGCATCGAAGGTGCCCGTGCTAAAGTGCGCTGGGGCAAGATGGACGCTGAGAAGCTTGTGACGGACGGACCACCGCCGGGCAAGGAGCATCGTAAGCCCGAGATGTATTATGCGGGCATCCTGAAGGGTGCCCGCCGTATAGCGGATGAGTGTTCCAAAGATGTAATTTTTGAGTAAACTCGCATTTGTAATCCTGTACGCTGAAAACTTGTTTCATATGTGCTAAGCAACGCTTTTGAATTTAAAATATTACCTTCTGTGCGGCCGTTTATCAAAATTGAGAGATGGCGAGTCGTAAACCGCCCCCATGCATGAAAGTCTTTGGGGTGTTCAGGATAAACTTGAGCTCTCTTTTTCCCATCATTGGGTCCTTCGAGGGAGGCGCTCAACACAACGAACAAGGCAATCAGACTATAATGCTTGAACACTCTCACTTAGCCATAGAATTCTATAATTTTAAATTTCGGCGAAGCCCCTGGTATTCGGAAGACCGAGTTCGGGGCGCTATCCACGCCTAGGCCGGACAAAGCCGACTCCTCGCTCTAAGCGGCATAAGTCTTTAGGGACTCGAAAACCTCTCGAACAGCGACCAACTCTCGCCCTATCATGACGGTCAGTTTTAGCTTTCTCCACTGAGGTGCTTAGCCCGGCTCAACCGGGGCACAATCGCAGTGGTTCTCCCAGTGCTACCTTAGCCGATATAACAGAACGTAAGGCACCAAAACATGGGAGCTGGGCAAACCCAACTATTGACCCAAGACATGATTCGGAGCTGATGCATATAATGCTATAAGTTTGGGGTGCCGCACTCATGAGAGTGTTCGGACTTCTCACACCATATTGCAGAATGCATGAAGCCCTTGGTGTATTGGCCGTACCAAAGTGTACGGTTGCATTATGTCATAACTGAACATGTTGTTATATAAAAAAGGTAATGCAATAATAGTGCGGTAAGCAAGAGATGGGACTATTACATGTCCCCCCTCCAGGGGCGAGCTGCGGGATGATATGTGAAACAAGTATAATGCTCGTTATAGAGACCACCTGGACACTCGACGTAGCTTTCTGCCTCCCAGGCTGTTGCATCGTGTGTTTGGCGATTATGCTGCCGGACAGGCCTTCCGGAAAGTGGAGTCCTGAAAGTAAAAAAAAAGAATGACAAAATCGGGAGCCCCTTGTGCGGTGGAGCCGCATTTTGGGCGTTCCGTGGTCGTGCCCCTCCCCCTATGCCCATGGTATTTCCAGAGCGTAGTTATGTACGCGTAGTACTGGTTTTGCAATTTCGCGAGGGCTGGGGTTGGGGCCGCATTGCTACGTGTGCTCGAAATGTGCCAGGCGGTCTTGTTGTAGGTTACTCCGGGTGCGCTTGACGGTGTCCGGACGTTTAATGGCTGGACTGGAGAATTGCCTTGACAGGCTGCTTTGTACTTCCGCCGCGAGGGCCGCCGTATGCTCCTCCGTCCGGAGAGAGCGTTCGGTGTTTCCATTGACCATAATGTCTCCTCGAGGGCCTGGCATCTTGAGCTTGAGGTATGCGTAGTGCGGCACCGCATTGAACTTTGCAAATGCGGTTCGTCCGAGCAGTGCGTGATAGCCACTACAGAACGGGACTATGTCGAAGATTAACTCCTCGCTTCGGAAATTATCCGTGGATCCGAAGACCACCTCGAGGGTAACTGAGCCTGTACAGTTGGCCTCTACACCTGGAATGACGCCTTTAAAGGTCGTCTTTGTGGGTTTAATCCTTGAGGGATCTATGCCCATTTTTCGACTTGTGTCACGATAAAGCAGGTTCAGCTTTGCCGCCGTCCATAAGGACTCTAGTGAGGTGAAATCCGTCAATGATTGGGTCTAAAACCAATGCGCGAATCCGCCATGGCGGATGCTAGTGGGTGGTCCTTCGATCGAAAGTGATCGGGCAGGAGGACCATGGGTTGAACTTTGGGGCGACTGGCTCCAACGCATATACGTCCCTGAGTGCACACTTCCGCTCCCTTTTGGGTACGTGGGTTGCGTATATCATGTTCACCGTCCGCACTTGTGGGGGGAAACCCTTCTGTCCCCTATTATTCGGCGGTCAGGGCTCCTCCTCGTCATTGTTTTCGGCGTTTAACTTGCCTGCCTGCTTGAACACCCAACAATCCCTGTTGGTGTGGTTGGCTAGTTTTTCGGGGGTGCCGTGTATCTGGCATGAGCGATCGAGTATTCGGTCCAAATTGGACGGGCCCGGAGTATTTCTTTTGAGTGGCTTTTTCCGCTGACCGGGTTTAGAGCCTCTGAATCCGGCGTTAACTACCGTATCCTCAGCATTGTCACCGTTAATGCGGCGCTTTTGCTTGTTGCGACGCGACCTGCCAATGTTGTCCTTGGTATCCGAATTACCAGGGATCTTGGTCATGTTGTTACTACGAGCTAGCCAGCTGTCTTCTCCCGCGCAAAAGCGGGTCATGAGTGTCGTGAGGGCTGCCATGGATTTCGGCTTTTCCTGTCCCAGGTACCGGGCAAGCCACTCGTCACGGATATTATGCTTGAAGGTTGCTAGGGCCTCTGCGTCCGGACAGTCGACTATTTGAATTTTTCTTTGTTAGGAACCGTGTCCAGAATTGCCTGGCCGATTCCTCTGGCTGCTGAATTATGTGGCTTAGGTCGTCGGCGTCTAGTGGTCGCACATAGGTGCCCTGGAAGTTGTCGAGGAATGTGGCTTCCAGGTCCTCCCAACAACCAATTGATTCTGCTGGCAAGCTGTTAAGCCAATGCCGAGCTGGTCCTTTAAGCTTGAGTGGGAGGTATTTGATGGCGTGTAGATCATCACCTTGGGCCATGTGGATATGAAGGAGATAGTCCTCGATCCATACCGCAGGTCTGTTGTGCCATCGTATGATTCTATGTTTCTGAGTTTGAAACCCTCGGGGATTTGATGATCCATTACTTCATCTGTGAAGCATAGTGGGTGTCTTGGCGCCTCAGATTGGGCTATATCATGGCGTAGTTCAAATGAGCTTTATGCGCTATGTTTGGCCGGCGGATTTACCATATCCGGCATGATTCTGAAATCACGTGTCGTGGGCGCCCACGCGATCCATAGACCGATCTTGTTTGCCTTGCCCTGTCCTCCAATATATCTCGCAGTCCGGCGCATTTCCCGTGCCTTGGTATTCTTTGAGCGGCCGAGTGCGGCTTGAGTGGAGGGCGAGAGGCCTCTGTCATGACCACGAGGTGGCCGATTAGCCGTATCATGCGCTTGGTGATGTAAGTCTAGGTGCTTCCTCCTCTAATCGAGGTAGCAGCCTGCATTTTGGGTAGCTCTTGGAGGCGTTCGAGTTCAGACTCTTCGCCGCAAGGACATCAGTCCATCTGTCGGCTAGCAAGTCTTAGTCAGCTCTAAGGCATTCTTGTTTTCTTGAGGCTGCTCACCGTGGCCATAAGCCTGCGTTTGAAACGCTCTTGTTCGACGGGATCCTCGGGCACGACAAATTAAATGCGTCGTCGAGGCTTGCCTCGTCTTCGGAGGGAGGCATGTAATTATCGTCCTCTACCTCTTTGTCCGCCGCTCTCTCATGAGGGCTGGATTCTCCATCCTCTGTCTGAATCCTCGCTAGAGGGGTTGTCTTGACCGTCCGGGGTGTTATTGTCTATGGTGCCGGAATCGCCGTTTTTGATGTGGTGGGATATAGAGCGGCGCCGCTGACGCCGGTGCTTAGGCTGTTTCTTGGAGGGGTCGTCCTTCGTTGTTCCATCGCAGTTCCCTTCTTTTGGGGTGTCCACCATGTATATGTCATATGACGAGGTGGCTTTCCAGTGCCCTGTAGGCGCTCGTTCTTGTTCGTCTCCTGCATCGTCGTCCATACCGTCGATGTCTTCGGAGTCGAAGTCGAGCATGTCGGTTAAATCATCAACACTGGCTATGAAGTGGGTGGTGGGTGGGGTTTGAATTTCTTTGTCGTACGCATCCCAACCTTGCCGACCATAGTCCGGCCAAGGCTCTCCTGATAAAGAGAGAGACTTTAGTGAATTCAGAATGTCGCCAAAGGGCGAGTGCTGAAAGATGCCTGCGGCGGTGAACCCCATGATCGGCGCCCAATCGGATTCGATTGGCAGGGGTGCGGAAGGTACGGAGTCCGGAGAGGAGTCCGGCACCTTGGAGTCACGAGCTTCACAAAGGATAGGTATGGTGTTCGGCTCGATCGCCGTAGAGATTGCAGCCCCCGAGGCGGTGTCCAGCCATCCGTCCTCGATTGGCGCAGTCGGCTCCGAGCTAAGGGTCGGAGCGGACACTGGTGCGGCCTCCAGGACACTGTTCGGCGCAGAGCTAGATCATGCCCATCGTGGCGGTCTTGGCGCTTGGCTGTGGCTCGAACCGCGAAGATCAAATCTCCGCGGACGTCGGCCGTGTAGTTCAAACTTCCAAATCTGACTGATGGCGGGCGTAGCTTTCAATCTGCTCCAGATGGCTGCTTAATTGGCCCGCAGCAAAGCCGCCCGAATCTGAAGATCTGTCCGGGGAGAAAAGTCTCACCCTGGAGTGCATCGTTGTTGATGATCGGAGGAGCCATCGGGCCTAAAGGTGATGACACAGAGGAACTCTCAATGAAAGCACCAATGTCGGTGTCAAAACCGGCGGATCTCGGGTAGGGGGTCCCGAACTGTGCGTCTAGGCGGATGGTAACAGGAGACAAGGGACACAATGTTTTTACCCAGGTTGGGACCCTCTCGATGGAGGTAAAACCCTACTCACCTTGATTAATATTGATGATATGGGTAGTACAAGAGTAGATCTACCACGAGATCAGAGAGGCTAAACCCTAGAAGCTAGCCTATCGTATGATTGTTGTTCGTCCTATGGACTAAAACCCTCCGGTTTATATAGACACCGGAGAGGGTTAGGGTTACATAGAGTCGGTTACAATGGAAGGAGATCTACATATCCGTATCGCCAAGCTTGCCTTCCACGCCAAGGAAAGTCCCATCCGGACACAGGACAAAGTCTTCAATCTTGTATCTTCATAGTCCAGGAGTCCGGCCAAAGATCATAGTCCGGCCATCCGGACACCCCCTAATCCAGGACTCCCTCAGTGGGTGAACAAATTACTGTCGAGCAATTGATAGAAAAGTGCATAGTTATGAGAATATCTAGGCATGATCATGTATATAGGCATCACGTCTTGGCGACAAGTAGACCGAAACGATTACGCATCTACTACTATTACTCCACACATCGACCGCTATCTAGCATGCATCTAGAGTATTAAGTTCATAAGAACAGAGTAATGCATTAGGCAAGATGACATGATGTAGAGGGATAAACTCAAGCAATATGATATAAACCCCATATTTTTATCCTCGATGGCAACAATACAATGCGTGCCTTGCTGCCCTCACATCCTTTGGGAAAGGACACCACAAGATTGAACCCAAAGCTAAGCACTTCTCCCATTGCAAGAAAGGTCAATCTAGTAGGCCAAACCAAACTAATAATTTGAAGAGACTTGCAAAGATAACAAATCATACATAAAAGAATTCAGAGGAGATTCAAATATTGTTCATAGATAATCTTGATCATAAACCCACAATTCATCGATCTCAACAAACACACCGCAAAAAGAAATACATCGAATAGATCTCCAAGAAGATCGAGGAGAACTTTGTATTGAGATCCAAAGAGAGAGAAGAAGCCATCTAGCTAATAACTATGGACCCAAAGGTCTGTGGTAAACAACTCACACATCATCGGAGAGGCTATGGTGTTTATGTAGAAGCCCTCCGTGATCAATTCCCCCTGCGACGGAGCGCCGGTAAAGGCCCCAAGATGGGATCTCACGGGTACAGAAGGTTGCGGCGGTGGAAATAGGGTTTCGTGGTGCTCTCGGATGTTTTCGGGGTATATGAGTATATATAGGCAAAAGAAGTCGGTTAGGGGAGCCACGAGGGGCCCACGAGGGTGGGAGCGCGCCTACCCCCCTGGGCGCGCCCTCCTGCCTCATGGCCTCCTCGTCTCTTTCCTGACCTCCACTCCAAGTCTCCTGGATTGCATTTGTTCCAAAAATCACTCTCCCGAAGGTTTCATTCCGTTTGGATTCCATTTGATATTCCTTTTCTGCGAAACACTGAAATAGGCAAAAAAAAATAGCAATTTACCTTTGGGCCTTTGGTTAGTAGGTTAGTCCCAAAAATAATATAAAAGTGTATAATAAAGCCCATTAAACATCCAAAACAGGTAATTTAATAGCATGGAACAATAAAAAATTATAGATATGTTGGAGACGTATCATGAGATCACTGCGGCAGAGCCATCGTTCGATGTCCAGAAGACACTGAAGTGGTCCAGCATCCCTATCATTTTTTATACCGAGGACCATCCTGATCGCACAACTGCGGTTGGGTGTTTACCGTTGTTGGTTTCACCAACAATACGCAACCTCAAGGTAACAAAAGTGCTAGTTGATGGTGGGGCCGGACTAAAATTGATCTCGCCCGCCGTGATCAAGAGGCTGCAAATTCCCGACGGAGACCTCGAGGAGACGGGTACGTTTCAAGGGGTCAAACCGGGGAGGAGTCAGCCAAAAGGTAAAATCACGTTGCCCATCACATTCGAGGGCGAGATGAACTGTAGGACAGGGAAGATTGTTTTTGATGTTGCCGAGATCCCCTCGCCCTACAATGGGATCCTTGGCCGCCTAGCGCTGGCCAAGTTTATGGCGGCGTCACACTACACCTACAACACATTGAAGATGCCAGGGCTGCTGACCATCATCACCGTCCCCTCCGACAAGAAAGACGCGCTCATCTGCGCCGACCAACTCTACCAGGAGGAAGTTGCAGCAACTGCCGCCAAGGCACTTGCTCGTGCCGTTGGAGCCCTGGGAGGGAAGAAGACCGGCAAGACCTCTTCCGTTAAGACCTCCAGCACCCACTCCGGCAAGAACGCCTCTTCGGAGTGCAGCGCTCCCGTCAAGGACGTGCCAGAGAGCTCCACCGGCAAGAGCAGGAAATCCAAGGCTGCACCACCGGAAACCAAGAAGGTGTCCGTCAAGGAGGATGGCACGAGCGGGGCTTTTACCATAAGCTCCACCCTCGACAGGAAATAGGAAAGCGCGCTCGTCGGCTTCCTGCAGGCGAATGTCAATGTGTTTTCATGGCAAGCATCCGACATCCCCGGCGTTCCCAGGGAGGTGATTGAGCACCATCTTGTTGTCTGTCCTCATGCGCAACCCGTCAAGCAGAAGGTCAGGAAGCAAGCTTTGGAGCAACAAGAGTTCATCATCGAGGAGATCAAGAAGTTAGAGGCGGCAGGCCTGGTTAGAGGAGTACTCCACCCCACGTGGTTGGCCAATCCAGTGGTGGTGCGTAAGGCAAATGGGAAATGGAGGATGTGTATCGACTACACAGATATCAATAAAGCTTGTCCAAAAGATACTTTCCCTCTGCCACGCATCAACCAGATTGTGGACTTCACTGCCGGGTGCGACCTGCTCTCATTCCTTGAAGCTTATTCAGAATACCACCAGATCTTCATGATGAAGGAAGACGAAGAAAAGACCGCGTTCATCACCCCATGTGGTACGTACTATTTTGTATGAATGCCTTTCTGGTTGAAAAGCACTGGTTCAACGTTTCCCGGGTGATACGTCCATTTTGCATCATGCTTTTATATTGATATTTATTGCATTATGGGTTGCTATTACACATTAAGTCACAATACTTATGCATATTCTCTCTTATTTTACAAGGTTTACATAAAGAGGGAGAATGCTGGCAGCTGGAATTCTGGGCTGGAAAAAGAGCAAATATTAGAGACCTATTCTGCCCAACTCCAAAAGTCGTGAAACTCCACGGAAGCTATTTTTGGAAATAAAAAAAAATACTGAGTGAAGAAAATACCATAGGGGGCCCACACCCTGGCCACGAGGGTGGGGGGTGCGCCCTACCCCCCTGGGCGCGCCCGCCTGTTGAAATCCTAGGGGATCCTCCTCCACCCAAGGGTGATCCTGTGTTTGAGCTTAAACCATTGCCCGATACTCTTAAATATGCTTATCTTGATGAAAAGAAGATATATCCTGTTATTATTAGTGCTAACCTTTCAGATAAGGAGGAAGAAAAATTATTGAAAACTCTGAAGAAGCACCGTGTTGCTATTGGATATACTCTTGATGATCTTAAGGGCATTAGTCCCACTCTATGTCAACACAAAATAAATTTGGAGAAAGATGCCAAACCAGTTATTGATCATCAGCAACGGCTGAATCCTAAGATGAAAGAAGTGGTAAGAAAGGAAATACTAAAGCTCCTTGAGGCAGGTATAATTTATCCCGTGGCTGATAATTAGTGGGTAAGTCCTGTCCATTGTGTCCCTAAGAAGGGATGTATTACTGTCGTTCCTAATGATAAGGATGAATTGATTCCGCAAAGAATTATTACAGGTTATAGGATGGCAATTGATTTCCGCAAATTAAATAAGGCTACTAAAAAAGATCATTACCCCTTAACTTTTATTAATCAAATGCTAGAAAGATTATCCAAACATACACATTTTTGCTTTCTAGATGGTTACTCTGGTTTCTCTCAAATACCTGTGTCAGCTGATGATCAAGCACAGACCACTTTTACTTGCCCTTTCGGTACTTTTGCTTATAGACATATGCCTTTTGGTTTATGTAATGCACCTGCTACCTTTCAAAGATGCATGATGGCTATATTATCTGATTTTGTGAAAAGATATGTGAGGTTTTCATGGACGTTTCTCCGTTTATGGCTCCTGTTTTGATGATTGCTTGAGCAACCTTGATCGAGTTTTGCAGAGATGTGAAGAAACTAATCTTGTCTTGAATTGGGAGAAGTGCCACTTTATGGTTAATGAAGGCATTGTCTTGGGGCATAAAATTTCTGAAAGAGGTATTGAAGTGGATAAAGCTAAAGTTGATGCTATTGAATAGGTGCCATGTCCCAAGGACATCAAGGGTATAAGAAATTTCCTTGGTCATGCCGGTTTTTATAGGAGGTTCATTAAGGACTTCTAAAAAATTTCTCGGCCTCTGACTAATCTATTACAAAAATATATTCCTTTTGTCTTTGATGATGATTGTGTAGAGGCATTTGAAATACTTAAGAAGGCTTTGATTTCTGCACCGATTGTTCGACCACCTAATTGGAATTTACCTTTTGAAATTATGTGTGATGCTAGTGATTATCTTTGTAGGTGCTGTTCTAGGGCAAAGAGTTGATAAGAAATTAAATGTTATTAAATATGCTAGTAAAACTTTAGACAATGCCGGAGAAATTATGCTACTACTGAAAAGGAATTCTTAGCGATTGTTTTTGCTTGTGATAAGTTCGGACCTTATATTGCTGATTCTAAAGTAACTATTCACACTGATCATGCTGCTATTAAATATCTTATGGAAAAGAAAGATGCTAAACCTAGACTTATTAGATGGGTTCTCTTGCTACAAGAATTTGATTTACATATTATTGATGGAAAGGGAGCTGAGAACCCCGTTCAGACAACTTGTCTAGGTTAGAGAATGTTCTTGATGATGCACTACCTATTGATGATAGCTTTCCTAATGAACAATTAAATGTCATTAATGCTTCTCGAACTGCTCCACGGTATGCTGATTATGCTAATTACATTGTTGCTAAATTTATACCACCTAGTTTCACATACCATCAAAAGAAAAAGTTTTTCTATGATTTAAGGCATTACTTCTGGGATGACCCACATCTTTATAAAGAAGGAGTAGATGGTGTTATTAGACATTGTGTACCTGAGCATGAACAGGAACAAATCCTACGCAAGTGTCACTCCGAGGCTTATGGAGGGCACCACGCTGGAGATAGAACTGCACATATGGTATTGCAATTCGGTTTTTATTGGCGTACTCTCTTCAAGGATGCCCGTAAGTTTGTCTTATCTTGTGATGAATGTCAAAGAATTGGTAATATTAGTAGACGTCAAGAGATGCCTATGAATTATTCACTTGTTATTGAACCATTTGATGTTTGGGGCTTTGATTATATGGGACCGTTTCCGCCTCTAATGGGTATACACATATTTTAGTTGCTGTTGATTACGTTACTAAGTGGGTCGAAGCTATTCCAACTAGTAGTGCTGATCATAACACTTCTATTAAGATGCTTAAAGAAGTTATTTTTTCCAAGGTTTGGAGTCCCTAGATATTTAATGACTGATGGTGGTTCACATTTTATTCATGGTGCTTTTCGTAAAATGCTTGCTAAGTATGATGTTAATCATAGAATTGCATCTCTGTATCATCCGCGGTCTAGTGGTCAAGTAGAACTGAGTAATAGAGAGCTCAAATTAATTTTGCAAAAGCCTGTTAATAGATCTAGAAAGAATTGGCCCAAGAAACTTGATGATGCATTATGGGCCTATAGAACTGCATATAAAAATCCTATGGGTATGTCTACGTACAAAATGGTTTATGGAAAAAGCATGTCACTTACCTCTCGAACTAGAACATAAGGCATATTGGGCCATTAAAGAGCTCAACTATGATTTCAAACTTGCCGGTGAGAAGAGGCTATTTGACATAAGCTCACTTGATGAATGGAGAACCCAAGCCTATGAGAATGCCAAGTTTTTTTAAAGAAAAAGTTAAAAGATGGCATGACAAAAGAATACAAAAGCGTGAGTTTAATGTAGGTGATTATGTATTGCTATACAACTCTTGTTTAAGATTTTTTGCAGGAAAACTTCTCTCTAAGTGGGAAGGTCCTTACGTTATCGAGGAGGTCTATCGTTCCGGTGCCATAAAAATCAACAACTTCGAAGGCACAAATCCGAAGGTGGTGAACGGTCCAAGAATCAAACATTATATCTCAGGTAATCCTATAAATGTGGAAACTAATATTATTGAAACCGTAACACCGGAGGAATACATAAGAGACACTTTCCAAAACATTTCATACCCCAAAAAGGAATAGGTATGTGGTACGGTAAGTAAACCGACTCCAAAATAGTTCTAATGGCAAATTTTCTCCATTTTGGAATATTTAGAAAGATAGGAAAATAAGAAGCAGTCCGGGAAGGACATGAGGCCTCCACGAGGGTGGAGGGCGCGCCCCCTGCCTCGTGGGCACCTCGTGCCCTCTCGGGACTCCGTTTTCTTGCACGATACGTATTTTGGTCAGTAAAAATTCATTATATAATCTCCCGAAGGTTTTGACTCCTGTATCACGCAAATATCCTCTGCTTTCGTTTCGAGCTGTTTTTCTGACAAATTTAGATCACCACGACATCTCCGCGCCCCCAAGGACAAGTTCTTCGAGAAGGTCATCAACCCCTACCTCGCGGAGGTGCAGAAACTCCCTCAAATCATTGAGATGCATGATGGGTTGCTGCACATCCGCGATGTTGAGGGACCAAGGAGGACCGGAAGCATGGAGACGAGACTCGAAGCAATGGAGCAACAAGTTTTCAAGTGCCAGGGGATGGTGGAACGCGGACTCAACACCAACAATATGATGATCGCGGAGTTCACCAACAACCATCGGCTGGAGGCCAAGAATATTGGGGAGACCATCTTCAAGCTTCATGAGAAGATCGAGCACCTCCAAGCTCAAATCTATGATCCGCAAAACCAAAACTGTGAGTATGAATATAAATTCAAGAGGATGAGTTTGGCTGCGGATTTGAGGATTCCGGAGAATCGATCATCCTTCTATGATGGTGAGCCTATGCCTTGGAAGATGGACGACAAGCCTACATCATCAACGACTCCATCACCTTCACTAGCAAAAGAGATATAATCACATGTGTATGGGCACTCACCTTGGCAACCGTCAAGCTTGGGGGAGGTGCCCCTGTGTCGTATCACCATCACACTCCTATCTTTACCATTTTTCTTAGTTCGATCCTTTTAGTAATATCTTGATCTAGTAGAATAAAGTTTTAGTATGATTTAGTTCTGAGTTTATGATCCCTCTATGTAATCGAGTCCGTGAGCTATATAATAAAGATTAGTGTTGAGTCAAGGGCTTGATTATTTTTCCATGATCTTGAGTGAATAAAAGAAAAAGAAAGAATAAAAAGAAATAAAGAGATCATATTGATCTTATGGAGAGTAATGACTTCACATATAAAGGGTATGATGATTAAAAGTTGTTGAGAGTTGACAAACATAGCTTTGGTCATCGTTGCAATTAATAGGAAGTAATAAAGGAAGACAGGTTTCACATATAAATATACTATCTTGGACATCTTTTATGATTGTGAGCACTCATTAAAATATGACATGCTAAAGAGTTGATGTTGGACAAGGAAGACAACGTAATGGGTTATGTTTTCTTATATCTGAAATAAACTATATTGTCATGGATCATCCAACATGTTGAGCTTGCCTTTCTCCCTCATGCTAGCCAAATTCTTTGCACCAAGTAGAGATACTACTTGTGCTTCCAAACACCCTTAAACCCAGTTTTGCCATGAGAGTCCACCATGTTTACCTATGGATTGAGTAAGATCCTTCAAGTAAGTTGTCATCGGTGCAAGCAATAAAAATTGCTCTCTAAATATGTATGATTGATTAGTGTGGAGGAAATAAGCTTTATACGATCTTGTGATGTGGAAGTAATAAAAGCGATGGACTACATAATAAAGGTCCACATCACACGTGGCAATATAAAGTGACGTTCTTTCGCATTAAGATTTTGTGCATCCAACCCTAAAAGTGCATGACAACCTCTGTTTCCCTCTGCGAAGGGCCTATCTTTTACTTTTATCTTCTACCTTATGTAAGAGTCATGGTGATCTTCACCCTTCCTTTTTACATTTTATCCTTTGGCATGCACATTGTGTTGGAAAGTGAAAGTGCAACTATCCCTAGGTGGTTTTGGTAATTCATAACAACATATAGCTCATTGAGCTAATGCTATTCCAAGACTATTATTTCAGGAAAGCTCAATGAATGGCATGGCATGGATGATGAAAGTGGATCCCTCAAAAAGCTAATGACAAAGGATTGGCTCAAGCTCAAAAGCTCAAGACTCTTCATTTTACATTTTAGTGATCCAAGATCACATTGAGTCTATAGGAAAAGCCAATACTATCAAGAAGGGATGAGGTGTTGCTTAATGAGCCTTTTGCTTCATGTGCTTAGTGATATGCTCCAAAACCCTCAACTACTTTCCCACATCCACAAATGACCTAAACCTAAAGCCAAAATCGGTCACACCGATTCTTTCTATCGGCGCCACCGATTCCAAAAGTCATAGCCACTGCCACAAACCCTAAGCAAATCGATCTTACCGATAGGGATCTCGGTCTCACCGAGATGGGGTTGCAATCTCTCTGTTTCCCTTCATAACGTTTCAGTCCAACCGAAGTGAGCGATCGGTCCCACCGAGATTGCAATGTAAACTCTCTGTTTCCTTTTTGTAACATTTTGGTCTCACCGAAAAGAGCAAATCGGTCCCACCGAGTTTACCTGACCAACTCTCTGGTAAGCTAATTGCCAAAATCGGTCTCACCGAGTTTGTGTAATCGGTCTCACCGAGATTACGTTATGCCCTAACCCTAACCATATCGGTCTCACCGAGATGCATGTCAGTCCCATCGAAAATTACTAACGGTCACTAGGTTTACTAATTCGGTCCGACCGAGTTTAACTATTCGGTCCCACCGAGTTTGGTAAATTGTGTGTAACGGTTGGATTTTGTGTGGAGGCTATATATACCCCTCCACCTCCTCTTCATTCGTGGAGAGAGCCATCGACTGAACCTACACTTCCAACTTATCATTTCGAGAGAGAACCACCTACTCATGTGTTGAGGCCAAGATATTCCATTCCTACCATATGAATCTTGATCTCTAGCCTTCCCCAAGTTGCTTTCCACTCAAATCATCTTTCCACCAGATCCAAAACCTATGAGAGAGAGTTGAGTGTTGGGGAGACTATCATTTGAAGCACAAGAGCAATGAGTTCATCATCAACACACCATTTGTTACTTCTTGGAGAGTGGTGTCTCCTAGATTGGCTAGGTGTCACTTGGGAGCCTCCGACAAGATTGTGGAGTTGAACCAAGGAGTTTGTAAGGGCAAGGAGATCGCCTACTTCGTGAAGATCTACCGCTAGTGAGGCAAGTCCTTCGTGGGCGACGGACATGGTGGGATAGACAAGGTTGCTACTTCGTGGACCCTTTGTGGGTGGAGCCCTCCGTGGACTCGTGCAACCGTTACCCTTGTGGGTTGAAGTCTCCACCAACGTGGAGGTACGATAGCACCACCTATCGGAACCACGAGAAAAACATCCGTGTCTCCAATTGCATTTCAATCCTCTAAACCCTTCCCCTTACATTCTTGCAAGTTGCATCCTTTAATTTCCGCTGCCAATATACTCTTTGCATGCTTGCTTGAATTGTGTGATGATTACTTGACTTGTCCTAAATTAGCTAAAATCTGCCAAACTATAAAATTGGGAAAAGGTTAAGTTTTTATTGGTCAAGTAGTCTAATCACCCCCCATCTAGACATACTTCAAGGTCCTACAAGTGGTATCAGTGCTTTGGTCTCCATTTGCTTTAATTTCCATAGCTTTTGGTGGTCATAGCCTTGGTTTCACAACCTAGGAGAGTATAGCGTCTAGCGAGGGAAATTATCACCGTAGAGGTCCTTACTTTGATGATACTAACTTTGCTAGTTGGAAGCATAAGATGAAAATGCATATTCTTGGACATAACCCCGCCGTTTGGGAAACTATCTGTATTGGCTTGCAAGGTGAATTCTTTGATGGGAGAGAACCAAACCGTGAAGCTAATGCGGAAGAATTGAAGATGTTGCAATACAACGCTCAAGCATGTGACATCATCTTCAACGGATTGTGCCCCGAAGAATTCAACAAAATCATCCGTCTTGAGAATGCAAAGGAAATTTGGGATACTTTGATTGATATGCACGAAGGTACCGAATCCGTCAAGGAATCCAAGTTGGATGTGCTCCAAAGTCAGCTTGACAAGTTCAAAATGAAGGATGGTGAAGATGTCGCTGAAATGTACTCTAGGCTTGCTCTTATCACAAATGAGATTGCTGGCTTAGGGAGTGAAGAGATGACCGAAAAATTTATCATCAAGAAGATCCTAAGAGCATTCGATGGAAAGTATGATACCGTGTGCACATTGATCCAAATGATGCCAAACTACAAAGATCTCAAGCCAACGGAAGTCATTGGAAGGATTGTTGCTCATGAGATGTCACTCAAGGACAAGGAGGAACTTCACAACAAGTCAAGTGGTGCTTACAAAGCCTCAAGTGAAGCCCCCACATCATCAAGTGAGAAACCAACCTTCAATGAAGAATTGGGCTTAATGGTGAAGAACTTCAACAAGTTCTACAAAAGTAGAAGCAAAGAAAGAAGCTCCAAGTCAAGGTCTTACAATGACAAAGGATCTTCTAGTCGAGAGCGCAATTGCTACAATTGTGGGAGACCCGGACACTACTCCAATGAGTGTACGACACCCTACAAAAGAAGAGAATATTCTCCAAAAAGAAGAAGCAAAAGAGAAGAATCACCACCGAGAGAGAAGAGGAGTAGAGATGATCGTTATGAACGAAGACCCTCACAGAGAAGCAAGGATTCGGAAAGGAAGGACAAGTCATCAAGGAGCTACACAAAACGAAGACATCAAGCTCATGTTGGTGAACGGGTTTCCGGCTCCGACTCCGACCATCATTCCGAGAGAAGCTATCACTCCGACTCCGAATATACTCAAGATGAAGGTGTTGCCGGTCTAGCACTTGTGTCAACCATCTCCTACGACATATTTGATTCACCAAATGAAGGAATTGGAAGATGCTTCATGGCCAAAGGTCCTAAGGTAACACATCCCGAGTATGTTGATTTCAATAGTGATGAAGATGACTTGCTAGGTGATGATGATTTACTTGTTGACAACTCTAGTGATGAATACTATGATGAAACGTCAATTAATCATGCTAATCAAACGAATGACAATGATAAGGAGAAAATTGATCTTCTAACTAAAGAACTAAACACTCTTAAGTTGGCTCATGAAACTATCTTTGAAGATCATCGAGAACTTTTAAGGGCTCATGAGAAGTTACGCTTTGAAAAGCTCAATCTTGAGCAAGAGCATGAGTTCTTAAAGGCAATCAATGATGATCTCCGTAAGAAAAGTTCTTCTTACATTGCCAAGCATTTACTCTTATCTACTTACATGCCTCAAGTCAAGTCTAGTAACAAGTACAAGAAAGATACTTCCTCTAGTAGTAACAATAATAATGTCAAATCCAATGTTGTTGCTTCTAGTAGTTCTCTTGATTCCACTAATGATTCTCTTAGCCAAGTTACACTTGAGCAAGAAAATAGTTTATTGAAGGGAATTATAGAGAAAGGTGTTTACAAGAGCCTTGCCGGAGTAAGCAACTCGAGGAAATTGTACGCAAGCAAGGAAGGCACCGGAAGAATCAAGGTGTTGGTTTTGAACGAAAGTTCAACGCCAATGGAGTTGAGTGGAAGAAGATCAATACCCCAAGACAAAGTTTGTTCCTCAACAAGAGAAGTATGATCCTACTTCCTTCAAGGGGACACAAGCTCAAGCTGATCTTCCACCACAAGACCACAAGAACAAAGGCAAGGACAAGCTTCAAGAAGAAATTGATGCATTTGAAGAAGCACCTAAAGCCTCGTTCGAGTGGGTCCCCAAGACTACGTCAAGTTCTACTTCATCAAGTACAACTACAAATCCAAGGATTCCCATCAAGATGATGTGGATCCCAAGAAGAAGAACTAGAGAGTTCTTGAGGGTGACTCACCAACATTCTTCACTCACATCATTTTGGCAAGAACAAGTGCAATCAACTTTCACATCTTGCACTAGTTCAAGGAGTCACAAACCCTCATGTTGGTAAGGCAAGGGACAAGGTAACCTAATGTTTTCATGGACATCATCTTGTGTGTGCATCACTCTATGTCTATGGATATTCTTATGCATTTCCTTGTGGGGCTAACCCATGTAGGCAAGTTGAAAGTGCAACTCACTCCTAAGGATTGCTCCAAATGATCTACATCAACATTGAGCATCTACATCTTCAACACCTACATGAAGTCATCATCGACAAAACCCAAGGTTAGTTCAACCCTCTAAGGGGGGATCTCACATCTAGGGGGAGCTTAACTCTAAGAATTGAGTCAAAGCAACTCTAATGCTGTGAACACATTAATGCATTATGTAAAAGTGGTAACCCCACTTGAGCTTAAACGATGAGAATGACCTATGATCAAATGTTCTCATTTGACTCCTAAGTCAATATACTCATATATAGATGACCTAGTCATCGCCAATTGTTTGATAGATGCTAGAATTGGTTGTGCATGCTTTGCCACATATTTCAATTGCCATCTTATTGTGTGAGCATGTTGGTGCATATTTTACTCATTCAAGGACATCCACTTGTTGTTTTGTTTGTTTGGATTTTCCTCTTTTGGCCAAGTGGATGGACAAGAATGCCTAAGAACCTTCTTTAGCTATCTATGCTTTTCTCGTCTCAAACTCTATTCATGCTACATCACAAAATTTGATCAAGTCGATTCGAACCACTGCGTGTGAGGAGCACTCGGAGTCCCCGATTCGTCATAGACTTAAACTTCCAAAACCTCTTAATGATTCTCGGTCTGACCGATCCTTCCATTTCGTTCCTACCGAGATCATCAAGTTGATCTGAGTTTTCAATCTCGGTGCAACCGATTTGAACGTTTCGGTCACACCGAGTTGTCAGAATCGCTTGCAGTTATGCATCTCGGTGCCACCGAGTTGTTCCACTCGGTCACACCGACAGGGTCGGGCTATATATAGTCACGGGCAAAATTTTGGAAATTTCTCCGAAACCCTTCGCCCGCGCATCAGCTCGCGCTGCCAACATTATCTCCGGATCGTCTCCTCGCCGCCAGCGGCCTCATGTCGCTGGTCTTCGCCGCCATCAACGGATTTCGTCCCCGTCGTTGCCGCCGTAGCAAGTCCACCGCCAAGTTAGGGTATGGACTTGATCTTTGTGCTATCCATGTCTGATTCCTAGCACATTGTTTTCACATTGAATCTTGCCATGATTGCAACTCATCTATCCAGCCAAAGTAGTTCATAGATTAGTTGTGATTTGAATTTTTAGGTTTAGGTTTCATGAAACCATCTCGGACCCACCGAGTTGAAAAACTCGGTCTCACCGATTTGGCTTATGTCATTGCACAAGTGACTCTCGGTCGACCGAGATTTACTAATCGGTGCAACCGATTTGAGAATTCTCAGAAACCCTAGCAGTCTCGGTGCCAACGAATGAAACTTCGGTCCAACTGAGATCATCGGTTTAGGTTCCAAAACTGCCCGGTATCACCGAGTTTGAAAATCGGTGGATCCGAAATGCTTTCTGCGGAAAACTAAAACTGAACTTTTGAGTCATTCTTTGCAAAAACCTCTGCATTTTGTGATGCTCATCTTTTCTATCTCATCTATAAACTCTTCACAGGTGGTCAGCAATCGGCTTTTGCAAGATGTCCGATCAAAGTGACTGTAATGTGTCAAGAGCAGATAGACTTGAGTGAGGGCACTAGTCCCTCAAGTTCAGATGAAGGGAGCAGAAGTACTCCTAGCAATTTGCCTAAGGCTGCTACTAGGCAAAGGAGGAAAAGAAATTCATATTCAGAGGATGAAGATTACAGGGCTGAGGAGGATGAGGCAACTTCAAAGAAAGAGGTGGTCAAGAAGGAAAGGGTCATGAAGACCAACAGGACTGCAGGAAGACAACCAATGTCTAAGGCCAGAACATCAACTCAACTGCTTGAAAATCCTGATCCCAAAGAGCCGATTCTTTGAGAGCAAGAAGAGGAAGGAAAGGGTCAAGATGACCAAGGCCAGAGTAATTGGGAAGCCTTCCATGATGGAAGAGGAAGAGCCTGCTGCACCAGCACCAAAGGCACCAAATCTAATGGGTGATGCAATCAGATCAGGGGCTGCCACATCTAAGCCCAAGGAAGCACCCAAAGTTGCCCCCAAGGCCAAGTCTGCACCAAAGAGCAATACTAGGAGTATTCCAGCTGCTGAGAAGAACAAGGCCCCAATGCCTGAGGTTGATGAGGAAGATGAAGAAGGACAAGTTCTGAGGAAGCTTAAGCCAAAGATACCAGATCACAATGATGCACATCCTGTGGCTGAGAACATGAGAGTCAGGAAGGACTCAGTATTGAGGGAATGGAGAATGGAAGATCCATATGCATCAAGGAGAAGAACTGCTGTTGATTACACGTTCCATACAAAGGAACAGCAGGACTTTTATGAGACCATTCTGTTGGACAAGAAGCCCATTGTCTGTGACATGAGATGGGTCGACTGGAACTTCAGCAAGGAGAACGAAGAGCACTATCCTGGAGTGCAGGACAGCTTTGTGAGATGTGGAGTTGTAGATTTTGTTGGGCAGAAGCTCACAAATTGGAATGATGAGCTTATCATGCAGTTTTACTACACAGCACATTTCTACCCAGACGGGAGAATTGTTTGGATGTCTGAAGGTACAAGGTACCAGTCAACTGTTGAGGAGTGGGCAAAGCTGATAAATGCCCCAGAGGAGAATGAGGATGACCTAGACATCTATGCAAATAATAAGAAGGATCACAATTCAATGGCTCACATGTACAAGGAAATTCCAAACAAGGCATTAGCAACTCACAAGTTTGGATTAGTTCACTATCTGCTGTCAGGGTTGCCAACCATCAATTGGATTCTGGGGCACACTTTGTTGCCCAAGTCTGGTGACCATAACATGATCAGAGGGCATGCCATCAACATGTTGCATGTGTTTGATGTGCCACAAAAGTTTAAAGTCATGAGCCTGATCATTGAAACTATCAAGAGGACTGCAGCAGATCAGAAGAGGAGCTTCGAGAGAGAGAGAGTGTTGCTTTTGTTCTCTCTTGCTTTATTTGGTGGTTTTTCAGACTTTGTTTGCTTTTGCTTGAGATACTATGTGTGTGAGACATTGATGATCATGTGTTTGATCATAAGCTACACTTATGCATGCTTGATATTATCCTATCTATCTTATGTGATCACTCACTTTGCTTGGTGATGAGTGCATGTATTCATTGTTTATTATTTTGAGCGCTCCACCAAGATGTATGTGACATGGAAGAGTAACACATGAGCCTAATTCATTGTGCATTTGCAGTCCAAAGAAAATCTAAATCTATGCACAAATTTAGGGGGAGCTCTTGCTTATCACATACTACTCAAAGCGACGATGTTATTTAAATCTTATTATCATTTGTCGAAGCTTTGATCTATATGTTGTCATCAATTACCAAAAAGGCGGACATTGAAAGTGCAACTATCCCTAGGTGGTTTTGGTAATTCATAACAACATATAGCTCATTGAGCTAATGCTATTCCAAGACTATTATTTTAGGAAAGCTCAATGAATGGCATGGCATGGATGATGAAAGTGGATCCCTCAAAATACTAAGGACAAAGGATTGGCTCAAGCTCAAAAGCTCAAGACTCTTCATTTTACATTTTAGTGATCCAAGATCACATTGAGTCTATAGGAAAAGCCAATACTATCAAGAAGGGATGAGGTGTTGCTTAATGAGCCTTTTTGCTTCATGTGCTTAGTGATATGCTCCAAAACCCTCAACTACTTTCCCACATCCACAAATGACCTAAACCTAAAGCCAAAATCGGTCACACCGATTCTTTCTATCCGCGCCACCGATTCCAAAAAGTCATAGCCACCGCCACAAACCCAAAGCCAATCGGTCTTACCGATAGGGATCTCGGTCTCACCGAGATGGGGTTGCAATCTCTCAGTTTCCCTTCGTAACGTTACAGTCCAACCGAAGTGAGCGATCGGTCCCACCGAGATTGCAATGTAAACTCTCTGTTTACTTTTTGTAACATTTCGGTCTCACCGAAAAGAGCAAATCGGTCCCACCGAGTTTACCTGACCAACTCTCTGGTAAGCTAATTGCCAAAATCGGTCTCACCGAGTTTGTGTAATCGGTCTCACCGAGATTACGTTATGCCCTAACCCTAACCATATCGGTCTCACCGAGATGCATGTCAGTCCCACCGAAAATCACTAACGGTCACTAGGTTTACTAATTCGGTCCGACCGAGTTTAACTATTCGGTCCCACCGAGTTTGGTAAATTGTGTGTAACAGTTGGATTTTGTGTGGAGGCTATATATACCCCTCCACCTCCTCTTCATTCGTGGGGAGAGCCATCGGTGAACCTACACTTCCAACTTATCATTTCTGAGAGAGAACCACCTACTCATGTGTTGAGGCCAAGATATTCCATTCCTACCAGATGAATCTTGATCTCTAGCCTTCCCCAAATTGCTTTCCACTCAAATCATCTTTCCACCAGATCCAAAACCTATGAGAAAGAGTTGAGTGTTGGGGAGACTATCATTTGAAGCACAAGAGCAAGGAGTTCATCATCAACACACCATTTGTTACTTCTTGGAGAGTGGTGTCTCCTAGATTGGCTAGGTGTCACTTGGGAGCCTCCGACAAGATTGTGGAGTTGAACCAAGGAGTTTGTAAGGGCAAGGAGATCGCCTACTTCAAGAAGATCTACCGCTAGTGAGGCAAGTCCTTCGTGGGCTGACGGCCATGGTGGGATAGACAAGGTTGCTACTTCGTGGACCCTTCGTGGGTGGAGCCCTCCGTGGACTCGCGCAACCGTTACCCTTCGTGGGTTGAAGTCTCCACCAACGTGGAAGTACGATAGCACCACCTATCGGAACCACGAGAAAAACATTCGTGTCTCCAATTGCGTTTGAATCCTCTAAACCCTTCCCCTTACATTCTTGCAAGTTGCATGCTTTAATTTCCGCTGCCAATATACTCTTTGCATGCTTGCTTGAATTTTGTGATGATTACTTGACTTGTCCTAAATTAGCTAAAATCTGCCAAACTATAAAATTGGGAAAAGGTTAAGTTTTTATTGGTCAAGTGGTCTAATCACCCCCCCTCTAGACATACTTCAAGGTCCTACAGAAAGGTGCTGATATATATATTTAATTGGATGTAAGTTAGCATGAGCTATTATTGTTGACATTACCCTTGAGGTAAAAGGTTGGGACGCGAAACTATAAGCCCCTATCTTTCTCTGTGTCCGATTAAAACTCCATAACCACAAGTGTCGGTGTCAAAACCGGCGGATCTCGAGTAGGGGGTCCCGAACTGTGCGTCTAGGCGGATGGTAACAGGAGACAAGGGACACGATGTTTTTACCCAGGTTCGGGCCCTCTCGATGGAGGTAAAACCCTACTCCTGCTTGATTAATATTGATGATATGGGTACTACAAGAGTAGATCTACCACGAGATCAGAGAGGCTAAACCCTAGAAGCTAGCCTATGGTATGATTGTTGTTCGTCCTACGGACTAAAACCCTCCGGTTTATATAGGCACCATAGAGGGTTAGGGTTACACAGAGTCGGTTACAATGGTAGGAGATCTACATATCCGTATCGTCAAGCTTGCCTTCCACGCCAAGGAAAGTCCCATCCGGACACGGGACAAAGTCTTCAATCTTGTATCTTCATAGTCCAGAGTCCGCCAAAGGTTATAGTTCGCTATCCGGACACCCCCTAATCCGGAACTCCTCGGTAGCCCCGAACCAAGCTTCAATGACGACGAGTCCGGCGTAGATTGTCTTCGGCATTGCAAGGCGGGTTCTTCTCCAAATCCTGTGTACTGTTGAATAGTGTTCGCTTCGTGAAATATCAAGCGCTCCTTGGCTTCCACGCCCAAAGAATGGCCATCTTCCACGTGTTGAACGAATGCGAAAAGCCAGGGTATTTTTACATTTACCCCCCTAGCTGCGCAAATGAGCTGCCTATATAAGAGACGAGGATCTAGATCCAAATCACACCATCTTCCCTTCGCGAGCTTTCATCGGAGCGCATCTGACAGAAATCCATTCCATCATGGACAGTCGACGGCTCCTCCTCTCGCCCTCCAGTCCTCGGCTGGAGATTGGGAGAGATGCTCCGTCCCGCACAGCCAGCTAGTGGCGCTCCAAACCAAGGGGTTTCTTCCCCCAGCCTTCATGGTTCCGGTTCGAGCCGGACTCGCCACCTATAAGGGCGGAAAACAAGCGAAGAGCGTCCCCAGTCCCTCCCAAGGAGAGCGGGTATGCCTTGTCCCTTATTTGATAAGAGGGCTCGGATTTGCAATTCATACGTTTCTCCAGGGGCTCCTGGAGTTCTATGGCCTCTAGTTGCACAACCTTACGCCTGCCTCCATTCTGCATATTGCGGGCTTCGTGGCCCTTTGCGAGCTGTTTTTGGGCATCGAGGCTCATTTTGCGCTGTGGAAGAGGTTGTTCTGCCTCGTACCCCATTCTCACGAGGGGTCGATACATCAAGTGGGCGGAGCCGAACTATGGCGCATCACCGAGACCGGATATCTATCCGGAACCCCGAAGAAGGCGTCCGAAGACTGGCCTTCGGAATGGTTTTCTATAGAAGATGTTCCCCTACCGGACCCTGTTCGGATCGGCCTCCCGGAGTTCAGTAATGCTCCTTTGAAGAAATGCCTAAGCTGGCGTCCACGGAGCCCTCAGAGGGAAAATGACAGGGACGTCCTTTACGATGAGCCGAATAAGGTTGTTGGCTCATTCGGATCGACCATGATCGGGGTCATGGCCACATGCATTATGCGGCGGTGCAGCTTCCAAAGATAGAGGCCACCCCATGTGGGATTTCAACGGGGAGGATGATGCCACCCGCCATGGCCGTAAGGGGCCGGGATCGGTCGCTGATCTGATGACGACCTTGTCAGCATTGTACAAGGGAGAAGAGGAAGAATTTCTTCGCGTCAATCCACATGACGGATTTTCTATGAACAATCCTCCAAGCGGGTAAGCGGACGTTTCTTTTTGCCCATCCGATCCATATTCCCATAGTCAAGTATCTCATTTTGTGATTTCGACGCAGGAACTGTGCCAGGCCGTAAAGGATATAAACAGCCTGCCTCCACAACCCTAAGATCCGGAATGGTTCCTCAATCCGGCCTCCCAAGAGGATCCGGACATATCGGTGGAGCTGATCGATGGGGTATTTCACCAACTGAGCATTGATAATGCCCTGGTTGCCATTACAGCCAATTACCCTGGAATACTTCCAGCCTCACAGGTAACTGAGATCGAAGCCCCAATACTTTGAGAATGATTCATCCGTGCTTTTTTATCATCGTATACCAACGGTGTTTTGCAGGGGGGGCCCTTGAGGTGGAAGGCCGAGCCTGCGGCGGCTAGCCAACAAGGGGCAGCACGGCCTAGCAGGCTAAAA
Source organism: Aegilops bicornis (assembly GCA_021605145.1). Lineage (NCBI taxonomy): Eukaryota > Viridiplantae > Streptophyta > Magnoliopsida > Poales > Poaceae > Aegilops > Aegilops bicornis. The sequence goes on along the minus strand of CM038672.1, from coordinate 494,515,796 downwards.
AGAAGTGCGGCCCAGATTGAAACGCCGGCGCAACGGTATGGCGTGTCACCTTATTCCCAAGTTTTATTCCGGAAAGCATACTAATGCTCGTGCCCTCTTCAGGAAAAAGAGCGCTCGCCGGACTATATCCAGAGAGGTTGCCAAGCCTCCGCCAGCCAGGCTCCAAAGCCAGGCCCAGAAGTGGAGGCGAACACGAGGCGTGCATTGGATGCTCCTCCGACAGAGGATGCCGATAGATTGTCCGCCACCAACTCCGAGGTGGAGAGTGCCATGAATCACAGACGCCGTCGGACAATTCTTCATGACACATGTTTCTCCCAAGAGGCATTGAACGCCTTCAATTCGGGAGACGCGTACCTCTGTGCCGCTCAAGATGGTCTAGCCAGAGCCACGGAGCAGTATGTAAAAGACATGCGAGTGAGGAAATTTAACAGTTATATATGCCAGTAGCCCCCGAGACTTGAAATAGTTAGAATAACTGATTTAAGGATCATTTATTGTGCAGGATCTTACAACCCAACTGTCCCAGGAGCTTGAAGAGTGCAAATCCCAACTTGAGGCCACACAAGCCGCGACAGGGGAAGCCAAAGAGATCCCCTCTGGTAATATACGCTTTTAAAAGATAAGTATGTTGTGAAGTGTGGCGTGTGTATAAATCTGACAATAACATTGCAGATGGCGCCGGGGTAGATCCGGACAAGGAACAGCTCTTGCGCCGGTTAAAGGCCGGCGAGAACGTGCTTACGAGTGTGAGGTAGGAGAAAAATAATCTCCAAGATGCCAACACCCACCGGGTGAGGAACTAAAAGATGTTCGTGCTCAAATTGCTCGACTAAGAGGAGAATTGGCGGCTTCGACGCTGCATTTTTAGTAAGTGCTTAAACGAACTTTGAAAAAAGAGTTCGACGAGGAAGTCGACTAACAGAGTTATGTCTCAGAGGTATGCTCACAGGCCGTCCTGCAGAGGAAATGCCCGGTTCTATGGGTGACCTTCTTCCCGAGCTCTTAAAACTTCACGAACGAGTTCGGCAGGTGATGAAAGGCGTCGCCCAGGCCTTGTGGCCATCTGTCTCCCTGCCCGAAGGCCTTGGGGAGCTTGCCGAGAGGCTCCAGGAGCGCGCGCGCTTCCGATTATGGAAGATATCGGCTGCCGTCAAGGCGCCAGGAGGCTGGGCCATGGTGAAGACGGTACACGGTTGTCGACCCAAACCACATGGCGAGGTCGGACCTGTGGGGCTGATGGGAAGGAGATCCTGTGAGCTTAGTGTACGGCCGTAGAATTGGCCGCAAAGTATTAGCAGGATTGTAAACTAGACAGCTGTTAGATGGCATTAAAGAGGAATACAATCACCAAATTGACTATGTAATTTAAGGTGACATGTAAAATGCCTTCTAGCCGGATTGTAGATCGCTTTGTCATAGCGGACCTTTTCGCTTCAACCTCTGGACCCAGAGGTCCGGAGTGTGTCCGAATACCCTCGCGGTTATATAAAAACCGGGGCATGCGTGGAGACCAAAGCGTAGGGGTCATTAGTGCTTTATCGGACAAGTGCCCAACTAGTTATGTTATATTACATGGTCAAGAAGAAACATCTTCCAGGAGAATAGTTACATTAGGGGTTCCTTTCCCCGGGAGGCATGCCCTAAAGTGTATGTCCGGACTGTAAAAAAGCGTAAAAACATCTGGGGCAGATAAATAAATAGGTAAGAAATCTTCTTTTAGTTCACCGAATCAATATTCTCTTAAGAATGCTAGCTTCGGCTTCACCCGGTCCGAGGTACACATCCGCTGACCCGGCAAGAATAATCGCAGAGGTGCTCCCTTTACCACCTAGCCGAACAATCGGGAACGTAGGGGTAAGCACACGAGCCAGGCAACCCAGCTTGGCCAAAACTTAAGTCATATTGATTCATATAATGGTGAATAAAAGGTACATGTGGAAGTGTGACACATGTATTGGGCATGAAGCTCTTATAAATAAGCTTCTGTGAAAGAAGCCCCCAGGTACAATGAGCGCGGATAGCGCGTCAAGTGTGTGCGAACAATGCGCTGACAAGCCTTCGAAGGCTGGGAAAAAAAGGAGGGAGAAGGAGAAAAATAGAAGATAGCTAAAGTGTAAAATATGGACAGAGGAAGGAGATGAACTCAGAATCCGGCGCTAGGCGTAGAATCTTCGGAGACCGGCTGCGTTCCATGGGTTCGGCTCGAGTCGGTTATCCGATGGATCTCGCAGACGGTACGCTCCACCGGTCAGGACTTGGTCAATGATAAAGGGACCTTCCCATTTGGGCTTGAGTTTGTACTTTTTCTTGTCCGCAAGCGAGAACTAGCTTCGCCAACATTGTAAGTTTTGGCCCGTGCTTCTACGTGTTGATATCTTCGAGCTCGCTAGGAATGGTTCTGCCCACGGGCAATGACCGCCATTATTACGTGAAATTTGAGGGTGTTATTTCGTTGGCGTAACCACCAACCGTGTCAGAATGTTTGATGTGGGGCAGTGCGGTTGGGTCCGGGTTGTTATTTCCAGACTCTCCCTCCCATAATACGGATGGCTTGAACAGCCTCTCTAGGAAGAAGTTGGGGGGGGGGGGGGCGGCATCGCGCTTTGCACCGATGCGTGCCAACACGTCTGCTGCCTGGTTGTTATCCTAGGCTATATGGTGAAATTCGAGCCCCTCAAACCGAGCTGACATTTTTAGGACGGCATTGTGATAAGCTGCCATTTTCGGATCCTTGGCATCAAAGTCTCCATTTATTTGGGATATCACGAGGTTCGAATCCCCGCGCACCTCTAGGCGTTGAATGCCATGGAGACTGCCATCCGGAGACCATGTAGAAGGGCCTCGTATTCGGCTGCATTGTTGGAGTCCGTATACAATATCTGGAGTACGTATTGAACTTTATCTCCGGTTGGGGACGTCAGAACGATGCCAGCTCCCAAGCCAGCCAACATTTTGGAGCCGTCGAAGTGCATTATCCAGTTGGAATATGCGCCGTACTCTTTAGGGAGTTCGGCTTCGGTCCATTCGGCGACGAAGTCGGCCAAAACTTGCGACTTAATAGCTCGTCGTGGCTTATAGGTTATGTCGAATGGGAGGAGCTCAATGGCCCATTTGTAAATCCGGCCCGTCGCGTCGCGGTTGTTTATAATGTCATTAAGAGGTACTTCGGAGGCTACTGTTATCGAACACTCTTGAAAGTAGTGTCGCAGCTTCCGGGATGCCATAAACACCGCCAGACGCTATCTTTTGATAATGCGGATACCGTGACTTGCATGGAGTTAGGACGGTGGACACGTAGTAAACTGGTTTTGAAGGGGAACTTGTGTCCATCCGCTTTCGCTCGATTAACGAGCACCGCGCTTACAACTTGATGAGTTGCCGCGATATATAATAGCATTGGTTACGCCCATGTTGGGCGCGGCCAGACTGGGTTTGTTGCCAATATGGCTTTTATTTCTTCGAGTCCGGCCGTGGCGGCATCAAATCCACTCGAAGTGTTCGATGCGTCGGAGGAGGCGATAAAGGGTAATGCCTTTTCTCCCAAGCGGAGATAAAGCGGCTTAGAGCCGCCACGCATCGATCAATTTTTTTATTTGTTTGAGGTCTTTTGGGATATCCAATTGTGACAGAGCTTGGATCTTGGCTGGGTTTGCTTCAATTCCTCTACCGGATACAATGAAGCCCAAGAGCTTTCCGACTGGTACGCCGAAAACGCATTTTTCCGGGTTGAGCTTGATTTCATATGTTCGGAGATTATCGAATGTGAGCCTCAAGTCGTCTACTAGAGTTTCGACATGCTTGCTTTTGACGACCACATCGTCTATGTATGCCTCCACTGTTTTGCCGATCTGGTTTGCCAGACATGTCTGAATCATGCGCTGATATGTTGCGCCGGCGTTTTTGAGCCCGAAGGGCATTGTGTTGAAGCAGAATGGGCCGTATGGAGTGATGAATGCCGCTATGCTTCGTCGAGCTCGCCATCTTAATTTGGTGGTAGCCGAGTATGCGTCGAGGAAGCACAATGAATCGTGTCCTGCGATAGCGTCGATAATTTGATCGATGCGGGAGGGGAAGGATCCTTTGGGCAAGCCTTGTTGAGGTCCTTGAAATCGACGCATAGGCGCCAGGATTTGTCCTTCTTTGGTACCATCACCAGGTTTGCTAGTCACGGATGTTTTATATCTCGATGAATCCGGCCTCCAATAGTTTGGCTAGCTCCTCTCCCATGGCCTGTCTCTTGGGTTCGGAGAAACGCCAAGAGCCTGTTTGATCGGCTTGAATCTTTTAGGATGTTTAGGCTGTGCTCGGCCAGCCGGTGGGATTCCTAGCATGTCTGAAGGGTGCCAGCAAAATGTCCCAATTTTCGTAGGAATTCTCTTAGTGCGGCGTCTACATCAGGATTTAATTGTGCCCGATGGAGGCTGCTTTTGTAGGGTCCATTGGATGGACTTGGAATTTGACTATTTCGTCCGCGGTTTAAAGGAGGTGGACTTGGATCTCTTATCGAGTATCACATCGTCCCTATTCACCATGGAGCCTTGTGTGATGAGTTCCTCGGCCGCTAGGGCTTGGATAGTGCCTCAAGGGCCACGGCTGTCTTATTTTCAGCAAGGAGTGCTATGTCCGGTCACTAGCAAGAGTGATGATTCCGTTGGACCGGCATTTTGAGCTTCATGTACCCATAATGGGGTATAGCTTGAAAAATTGTGAATGCCTCTCGCCCTAATAGAGCGTGGTATCCGCTGCTGAACGGGGCCACTTGGAACGTGACCTCCTCGGACCTGTAATTATCTGGCGTGCCGAACACCACATCCAGTGTGATTTTTCATGTACAGCGTGCTTCCCGACTAGGGATTATTCCTCTAAAGGTTGTGTTGCTTCATTCAATGCGGCTCCAGTCTATTTCCATTTTTCGAAGGGTTTCCTCGTAAATGAGGTTCAATCCGCTGCCACCGTCCATGAGTACCTTGGTAAGGCGAAAGCCGTCCACTATTGGACTGAGGACCAATGCGGCTAGTGCTCGGGCTGTTCGGAATTTAGGTTCGTCACTGGCATTAAAGGTATTAGCCGTGTCACTCCATGGGTTTATTGTTGCCATTTGGTAGACTTCGGCAAGGCTACGCGAGTGTTCGTTACCGCATATTATTTGATGCGGAAGTCTCGAAGACTGTTAATACCGTACTGGTATCCCTGGGCTGGTGCTCTAGGGCTAGAAGCTCTTCGCCACTTTTGGCCACCGAGTAGTATCCAACATGCTCTAAGGCTATGAGTTGGAGTGGCGCCCTACTGTACTATAAATTTCTGAGGTCCATTGAGCCATCCCTCCAAGACGGTTCCATGCCCTATAGAGGGTTTTGCTTTCGGTATTTAACCTGTGTGCTGGCGATGATGCACCCTTTTTATTTCGGACTGGGGTTGTATTCAAGGCCGGATTGTCCCAAAATCTTGCTTCGGTTTTCAGCGCTTTCCATCGACACAAGATTTTCGTACTATGGACGCCAAGTCGGCAAAGCGTGTAATGTCACGGCCACTTATAGCGTTGAGGATCCCATTGTCCGTGCAATTATTGCAGAAGAATGAGATTGCGTCCTCCTCGCTGGCGATCCTTTATCTGTCCATAACCGGGAGGAATCGCCCGATAATGGTGTCTCGCTTTCTTTGGGCTCTTGCCGAATTTGAGATAGGTCGCTTATGTTTGGGTGGGCGTGTGGAATTAAATCCGGAACCACGTCCGATCTAAGACTTAAGGGCCAAGTTGCTTCCGAACTTGGAAGCTTGGATTCTTGGATGTTGTCCAATGAATCTAGCCTGCTGCCTGACTTTAGGTTCAGGGCTTGAGTGACGTCCTCTCCTCCGCGGGAATCCGGCATGGAGGGATCGGGAATCCGGACGTAGCTAGTCCTTAAGATAGAAGAAGGGTCGCCGTATTGTTCCTCTACCACAAAGAACGTGGTGGGTAACCTGGGGAGAGTTAATCTCTCTCAGATCGGGTTTAGGCCCAATCTGATCATAGTATGTAGCGACTCCCAGGGCGGCGATGCGATCCAAGAGCTCATTTAAGGAAGAGAGCTCCATCGGATCTATCTGCTCGGCGAGTTCCAAGTTAACGTGAAGATTGCTTTCGATGACCCGAGAAGTCATCGTCGGCGCGGCGGTCATAAGAAAACCGCCTAGCCGGAGAGTTTGGCCGACAGCTAAAGCTTTTTTTAGCAACAGTGCCGTCTTTAAAGACGGAATGAGGCATCCTTCCTGACGGCGACGACACAGAGGAACTCTCAATGAAAGCACCAATGTCGGTGTCAAAACCGGCGGATCTTGGGTAGGGGGTCCCGAACTGTGCATCTAGGCGGATGGTAACAAGAGACCAGGGACACGATGTTTTTACCCAGGTTCGGGCCCTCTCGATGGAGGTAAAACCCTACTCCTGCCTAATTAATATTGATGATATGGGTAGTACAAGAGCAGATCTACCACGAGATGAGAGAGGCTAAACCCTAGAAGCTAGCCTATGGTATGATTGTTGTTCGTCCTACGGACTAAAACCCTCCGGTTTATATAGGCACCGAAGAGGGTTAGGGTTACACAGAGTCGGTTACAATGGTAGGAGATCTACATATCCGTATCGCCAAGCTTGCCTTCCACGCCAAGGAAAGTCCCATCCAGACACGGGACGAAGTCTTCAATCTTGTACCTTCATACTCCATGAGTCCGGCCAAAGGTTATAGTTCAGCTATCCGGACACCCCCTAATCCGGGACTCCCTCAACAAGTATTGCATGAGTGTTAGCAATTGTGAAAGAATAAATGAGAGTTGAGTATGTGGACTTGATGAAAAGATCTTACGTAGACTCTTTCCGATGTTATGATAAATTGCAATTGCTTCAATGACTGAGATTATAGTTTGTTGGTTCTCAATGAAGTTTCTGATTTATACTTGACATTGTGAATAGATTACTAATTGAGCATAAGAAATAATATGACAATACCCATATATGTTCCTGTTATAAGAATGATCATGATGCCCTCATGTCCGTATTTTATTTTATCGACACCTCTATCTCTAAACATGTGGACATATTTATCGTTATCCGCTTCCGCTTGAGGACAAGCGAGGTCTAAGCTTGGGGGAGTTGATACGTCCATTTTGCATCATGCTTTTATATTGATATTTATTGCATTATGGGTTGTTATTACACATTAAGTCACTATACTTATGCCTATTCTCTCTTATTTTACAAGGTTTACATAAAGAGGGAGAATGCCGGCAGCTGAAATTCTGGGCTGGAAAAGGAGCAAATATTAGAGACCTATTCTGCACAACTTCAAAAGTCCTGAAACTCCACGGAAGTTATTTTTGGAAATAATAAAAAATACCGAGGGAATAAAATACCAGAGGGGGCCCACACCCTGGCAACGCGGGTGGGGGCGCGCCCTACGCCCCTGGGCGCGCCCCCTGCCTCGTGGGCCCCCTGTTGGCCCTCCGGTGCCCATCTTCTTCTATATGAAGTATTTGGTCCGAGAAAAAAATCATAAGCAAGCTTTCGGGACAAGACTCCGCCGCCACGAGGCGGAACCTTGGCGGAACCAATCTAGGGCTCTGGCGGAGCTGTTCTGCCGGGGACACTTCCCTCCGGGAGGGGGAAATCATCGCCGTCGTCATCACCACCGCTCCTCTCATCGGGAGGGGGTCAATCTCCATCAATGTCTTCACCAGCACCATCTCCTCTCAAACCCTAGTTCATCTCTTGTATCCTCTAAGTCTGAGATTGGTACCTGTAGGTTGCTAGTAGTGTTGATTACTCCTTGTAGTTGATGCTAGTTGGTTTATTTGGTGGAAGATCATATGTTCAGATCCATTATGCATATTAATACCCCTCTGATTATGAACATGAATATGCTTTGTGAGTAGTTACGTTTGTTATTGAGGACATGGGATAAGTCTTGCTATTAGTAGTCATGTGAATTTGGTATTCGTTCGATATTTTGATGAGATGTATGTTGTCTCTCCTCTAGTGGTGTTATGTGAAAGTCGACTACATGACACTTCACCATTATTTGGGCCTAGAGGAAGGCATTGGGAAGTAATAAGTAGATGATAGGTTGCTAGAGTGACAGAAGCTTAAACCCTAGTTTATGTGGTCCTTTGTAAGGGGCTGATTTGGATCCATATGTTTCATGCTATGGTTAGGTTTACCTTAATACTTCTTTTGTAGTTGCGGATGCTTGCAATAGGAGTTAATCATAAGTGGGATGCTTGTCCAAGTAAGGACAGCACCCAAGCACCGGTCCACCCACATATCAAATTATCAAAGTACCGAACGCGAATCATATGAACGTGATGAAAACTAGCTTGACAATAATTCCCATGTGTCCTCGGGAGCGCTTTTCTCTATATAAGAGTTTGTCCATGCTTGTCCTTTGCTACAAAAAGGATTGGGCCATCTTGCTGCACTTTATTTATTTTCATTACTTGTTATCCATTACAAATTACCTTATCACAAAACTATCTGTTACCTATTATATCAGTGCTTGCAGAGAATACCTTGCTGAAAACCGCTTATCATTTCCTTCTACTCCTCGTTGGGTTCGACACTCTTACTTATCGAAAGGACTACGATAGATGCCCTATACTTGTGGGTCATCACCGGGCGGTCCAAATTGGTTTTGAGCCCCAGCTGCATAGAAATATGGAAGCTTATATGGATGATATAATGGTCAAAACCAAGGACAGGGCCACGCTTGTGCAAGATCTACAAGAAACTGTAGCGACCCGACCTCAGATAGTCAAGTCTCTGTGCTTCAGTGTCATCCCTGGATCAGTAATGCTGACACACACAATACTCGAAGGATTTATAACAGAGTAGCAATCACACTCTTATTACATCAAATGTCTTAGAAGAGAACTTATTACAATAATATGGCTTAAGGCCATCTAATGCGATAACAGCGGAAGGCTTGGAAGATAAAGAGAGTCCATCAACTCCAACGGCATAGCTGAGCTGCACGGCAACGACCAAACCAACCTTACTCCTCGTCTGAAAAGTCTGCAACATAATACGTTGCAGCCCGAGAATGGGTCAGCACAGGGAATATGTTGGCAATATAACACAATAGAGAAGGAACAGAATAATGCTATCACTACATGCATATTTGGCTGGTGGAAAGCTCTATGGTTATAGTTTTGCGAAAAGCCAATTTTTCCCTACAACAAAGGAATAGATTTTTTAATTTAACTATCATGGTGGTTGAAACATTGAGAAGGTATAACCCCAACTCAATCCCAATTAAAGCAGTTAACAACCCAACAATATTATTTAAGAGTGATGAGATACATGTGATAACTCAAGTACTAGATACTCAAAATTGTCCATAACCGGGGACACGGCTAACCATGATTAGATTGTACACTCTGCAGAGGTTTGCGCACTTTTCCCCACAAGACTCGATCGCCTCCATTGATTTCTCGCACTACATGGTGTTTGAGAAACGGATGACCGAGACACAGCCTTCGTAAACATTAACTCTCTACTGGGTAGACCATACCAAACCTACAAAACCCACTACCGCCGATCTACCTCTTCAAGAGCTTCACGTAACTTACTCAACTATGCTAGAGCCCATAGTAGCTTGTGGCTGCACACAGAATTTTCTAGCATGAATAATCTCGGTTCCCTTTGAGCACAGGTGGCGGTCCATAGGAAGATCACACGGGCACCCAGGATTTCCAAAATAAAGCAGAACAACCTTTGGGTTCCCCGGGTGCCTCAATCCACCCAGATGTAAATTTTAAGTTGCCACCTTAAATTAACCATTAATGTAGCGACCCGACCTCAGATGGTCAAGTCTTTGTGTTTCAGTGTCATCCCTGGATCGGTAATGCTGACACACACAGTACTCGAAGGATTTATAACAGAGTAGCAATCACACACTTATTACATCAAATGTCTCAAAAGAGAACTTATTACAATAATATGGCTTAAGGCCATCTAATGCGATAACAGCGGAAGGCTTGGAAGATAAAGTGAGTCCATCAACTCCAACGTCATAGCTGAGCTGCACGGCAACGACCTAGTGAATCCTTACTCCTCGTCTGAAAAGTCTGCAACATAATACGTTGCAGCCCGAGAACGGGTCAGCACATGGAATATGCCGCAATAACACAAAGATAACAGAATGTAATTATGCTATCACTACATGCATATATGGCTTGTGGAAAGCTCTATAGTTATAGTTTTTGCGAAAAGCCATTTTTCCCTACATCAAAGGAATAGATTTTATTTTAACTATCATGGTGGTTGAAACAACATTGAGAAGGTATAACCCCAACTCAATCCCAAATTAAAGTAGTTAACAACCCAGCAATATTAATTTAGAGTGATGAGATACATGTGAATACTCAAGTACTAGATACTCAGAATTGTCCATAACCGGGGACACGTCTAACCATGATTAGATTGTACACTCTGCAGAGTTTTGCGCACTTTTCCCCACAAGACTCGATCGCCTCCGTTGATTTCTCGCACTGCATGGTGTTTGAGAAGCGGATGACCGAGACACAGTCTTTCAGAAACATTAACTCTCTACTCAGGGTAGACCATACAAAACCTACAAAACCCACTACCTGCTGATCTACCTCTTCAAAAGCTTCATGTAACTTTCGTTATCTAGATCTAAACGAAGAATGTGTTCGTTAAAACGAACAAACGAGCGAACGTTCGCTAATTAAATAAACCGGAGAAAAACCGTTGTATTGAAAAAACGAAAACTAGTGTTTCTAAAAAACTGAAACGGTTTTTCTCAGAAAACCGGCGACCGCGGTCGGCTACATCGACTCGGCTCCGGCGGGTTCCGGCGCGACGGTAGGGCGGCGTGGGGTGGCGGGGTGGCGGCGACGGAGGCGGCGTGGCGGCTCTGGCGCAGCGGGCTCGAGGCGGCTCGGCTCGTGCTCGAGGCGGTGGCAGGTGGTGGTGGTGGTGGTGGCGGCGGGGGTGGTGACTATTTAAGAGAGGGGGGCGACGACTTGGAGGAGGGGGCAAGGCGCGGCGAGGCGGAGTCCAGCTCGGACTCCGGTCCGAGTCGGCGGCGGCGGCGGCTGGTCGCTGCTGAGCCTTAGGCCCGGGCGCTGGGAAACTTTTTTAAATAGTTCACGATGTAAAATAAATCCTATAAAATAAAATAAAAACCTAAAAATGCCAAAACAAAATTTCACTGTCTAAATAAAATATTTAGAATGAGATGAACATTTTATTGGCCCTAAAATGCAATTTTTGAAAACTTGTAATTTTTCTAATGCAAAAAAAATCCAAATAAAATCAAATAAAATGCAACAAATGATTTTAACATTTTTCCTCCAATATTTCAATTGTTTTGGAGAAGTCATATTATCTCCTCTCTTTTATTTTTAATATGAAATATTTTCCCAGAGAGAAAAATAATTAAAATAAAAAATCCTTGTTTTCGCTATTTGATAAAAATCAAATATGAAAACCGGGAAATCCCCAACTCTGTCCGAGGGTCCTTGAGTTGCTTAGATTTCGAGGATTTCGGAATAATGATGCAATAAAATATGATATGCATGGATGACCTATGTATAACATTCCAAATTGAAAATTTGGGATGTTACAGAAACATTCACAAATTTGCGCAAGATCAACATCAAGCTCAACCCAGAGAAGTGTGTTTTCTGTGTCCCATGCGGCAAACTTCTTGGTTTCTTTGTGTCTCAATGTGGAATCGAAGAAAATCCCCACAATATCAAAGCAGCTGAGCAGATTGAGGCACCGAAACGGGTCAAAGACGTCCGTTGGCTCGCCGGCTGCGTTGCTGCCCTGAGTAGGTTCATCCCCAAATCCACTGAGCGTGCCCTCCCCTTTTTCAAAGTTTTGAAAAAGGCGGGTTCAGTAAAATGGACTCCGGAGGCAGAGGTAGCACTACAAGATTTGAAGAGGTACCTCTACTCCATGCCAAGAACACCAGATAAACACACCAAAGTAGGATTAGGGTATTACGCATCACTTACGACCCGAACCTGGATAAAATTCCCCCGTGTTGATCTCGTAAACCCGCTCTTTCCACAGCCCCGCGCCCTGCCAACCGTAGTAGGGATTCCCTGTGATCCCATAGGTGTCGTTTCCCCGCCAACATTTATTGATGTGTACCTTACTAGTGTTCGTAGTAGCCCCTGGGTATTTGATACCGGTTCAGTTGATAAGATTAGTAACTCAAAACAGGAGTTACAGAATAAACAGAGACTAGTTAAGGGCGAGGTGACGATGAGTGTTGGAAGTGATTCCAAGGTTGATACGATCATCATCGCACACTCCCTCTACCTTCGAGATTGGTGTTGAACCTAAATAAAAGTTATTTGGTGTTTGTGTTGAGCATGAATATGATTGGATCATGTTTATTGCAATACAGTTATTCATTTAACTCAGAGAATAATTGTTGTTCTGTTTACATGAATAAAACCTACTATGGTCATACACCGAATGTGAATGGTTTGTTGAATCTCGATTGTCGTGATACACATATTCATAATATTGATGCCAAAAGATGCAAAGTTGATAATGATAGTGCAACATACTTGTGGCACTGCCGTTTAGGTCATATTGTTGTGAAGCGCATAAGGAAACTCCATGCAAATGGGCTTTTGGAATCACTTGATTATGAATCATTTGATACTTGCGAACCATGCCTCATGGGCAAGATGACTAAAACTCTGTTCTCCGAAGCGAGCTAATGACTTACTGGAAATAATACATACCGATGTATGTGGTCCGATTAGTGTTGAAGCACGTAGTGGGTATCATTATTTTCTGACCTTCACAGATGATTTGAGTAGGTATGGGTATATCTACTGGATGAAACACAAGTCTAAAACATTTGAAAAGTTCAAAGAATTTGAGAGTGAAGTGGAGAATCATCATAACAAGAAAATAAATTTCATCGATCTGATCGCGGAGGCGAATATTTGAGTTATGAGTTTGGTGTTCATTGAAAACAATGTGGAATTGTTTCACAACTCACACCACCTACAACAACACAGTCTAATGGTGTGTCTGAACGTCATAACCATACTTTTATTGGATATGGTGCGTTCTATGAAGTCTCTTACCGTTTTACCACTATAATTCTAGGGTTATGCATTAGAGACAACTGCATTCATGTTAAGTAGGGCACCATCTAAATACGTTGACACGACGCTGTATGAACTGTGGTTTGGAAAGAAACCTAAGCTGTCGTTTCTTAAAAGTTTGGGGATGCAACGCTTATGTCAAAAGGCTTCAGCCTGATAAGCTCAAACTGTCGGCGTTCTGGGAATGGGGGTCCCCAGACTTGCCTGCCTGCGGCCTGCGGCGTGGCTCAAAGGGGGGCCCATCACGGCCCGTCTTCATCAACACAAGCTCAAGACCCTCACGAGGGGCCAAGCCTCATGAGGCGGATGTGAGGAGCTTCCTCGAGCACGGCCTCATCGGTGGCTCGCGAGGAGGCGGAGAGATCAAGGCGGGGTACCTCACGAGGTGCCCATGATGCAAGCCATGATGACCAAGGGCGCCAGGCGGGCGCCAGCCCGCACAGTGCCCTCCTTTCCTCTTTGGTGCAAAGGGAGCAAGCGCAGGCGAGAGCATCAAGCAAAGGCATCCATTTCGGTGCAAAAAGACCAAGACCAATAGCGGCAGGAAGGAAGTCATTGTGGAGCCCAAGCCGGCATCACCACCAGAGCCTTTGACAGGCGAGGACCAACTTTAGTCAGGATAAGTGTACCAGATGTTCCCCTTCAAAATGGCCAATTGTTGGCGCCCTTCCCGCTTAATATTTGGGGAAGAGGCCCAGGGCCTCTGCCTATAAATATGACTAGCCACGCACAGAGCTAGAAAAATCTTGAATCGGAAGAGAGAGGGAGCTCGATACGGGATTCCAGAACAGAGCTAGAGGCCAAACAATCTAGAGAGAAAGAGAGAGAGAGCGACTGAACTCCTCCAAGTAGTTCATCGCCCCGGCCAAGAACAGACCCTCGCGAGGCTGTTCTTCCTTGTATTGTTCATCACCATCAGCCCAAGAGGCAATCCACCACACGACAAACTAGAGTAGGGTATTACACCACAATATTGGCCCGAACTAGTATAAACCTTGTGTCTCTTGTGTTGTTCCTTTCGCAGTTTAGATCCTAGCGAGGCGGCGGGGTGCAGGTAGGTAGAGGGCGAGATCTCGGCATGCACCCCAGTGTTCGAACCTCAAGGGTCTGCCGGAACCTGAAATCCGACATTTGGTGCGCCAGGTAGGGGTGCGCCGGAATTCGTCTTCCGCCGCCCTGTTCTCTGTCGACCACCGCATCCATGTCTGACACTCGCCGGGCCCTGGCCGAGCGCCGAGCCGCTCTCGCTTCCTGTGTCACCCAGACGGCTCCCGTCGGCGGGCGCCCTCGTCGTTCCCCGTCGCCTGCCGTCAACGCCGCTACCGGCCCGGCGGGGAACGAGCAGCAAGCATCGTCCCAGCATCCCTCCGTGAGGCAAGACGTTACCCCCTCACTCGCCCCGGCTGGTTCTTCGTCCCGCGCATTCCGCGCGCCCATGGAGGCTCGAGCTGCGCTCATCGCGGCAAACGAGCTCCTGCGCTACCGTCCCGTCGACGACGTCTACGAAGAGTGGCTCGACCGCGTCGCCGAGCTTGTCCGCGCCGCAGAGGCTCCCAGCGCCGTCCGTCCGCTGCACCGCACCCGCCTGCAGCGGCGAAGCTCGAGGCGCCTCGGCCGCCTCCCCCTCAAGAAGGCGCCACAGCCCCAAAGGCGCATGGTCCCTAGGCGGAACCCGCTCCGTCCGGCGCCAGCGCGGCAAGAGCAGAGCTGCCAGGAAATCCCTCGCCCGCAAGAAGCTACCCGAGTGCTCCCCGCTCCAGCTCGTCGTGACCACGCTCTTGCTCCGGCACGTCAAGACCCCCCGCTGCTCCCAGCTGCAGCGCATGGGGACCCGCAAGACCAAGCTCTTCGTCACCCAAGGCCTCCCGTGGCCACAGAAGTCGTGCCTTCACCACCGAGCCTTGTGTGTCGCGTGGCCAGCAAGTTCAAGCCGGACACTGCCTCCTCGCTATGATGCGGCCGACCCCTTGAAATTCCTCCAGCTCACGAAATTTGGGCAGTGGCAAGCCAACGGAGACGAGAAGGTCATGGCGAATCTGGTTTCCCATGGCGCTCAGGGCAGGGCCCTTTTGGCTCTGAACACAGCTCGTGCACGATCTCCTCCTCGGACGAGATGCACACCCACTTCATCGCCAACTTCCAAGGTACTCGTGACCGGCCACCCGCCGTGAGCGACATGCGCCGCATCAAGCAGCAACCCGGGGAGACCCTGCGCAGAATACATCCGGTAACTTCAACAATGCACGCCTCAAGATTCCCAAGGTGACCGAGGAGGCCATCATCTCTGCCTTCTCCGATGGTGTGCGCGACGTCAAGATGAAGGAGGAGCTGGCGATGCATGAAGACTTGTGCACTTCCTTGGAGCTGTTCAACTTGGCGACCAAGCACGCTGTGGCCGAGGAAGGGCGTCTCTCCCTCCTCGAGCTGCCCGCCGCAGACCGTGAAGACAAGAAACCCAAGGCCAAGGATGTGAAGCGCAAAGGGGCTGCCGTGCTCATGGCGTAACCGGACACCAAGCGGGCGGAGATCAGCCCGAGTCTTCCAAGGGCAGCGATGCTGCGTGTACCATGACCTCCACACCCACAACACCAACAAATGTCAAGAGCTCCGAGCCGTGCGAGAAGGGAGGATCGGCCGATGTCCCGACCGCAGCGACCGGGCTAACTCTGACGAGGAGGAGGAAGGAACGCTGGGCCATTTGGGAAGACAATGACCCTCGCCAAGGGTGGCGCGACCAACCTCGCAAGGATCGTTGGCGGGACCCGCCTGTGAGGGAGGCTGGAGGGATCAGCCTCGCGAGGATCGCCCATAAGGCAGCATGAGCCTCCCTCCTCGCCACCGCAGCCAAGGAGAAATGAAGACCATCATCATGACGTAGGGGCTGGGGGCTTCCAGAGCATGCGATCGCTGCATCTGGGCGGAGCTCAAGCCCCACCCTCTCAACGCATCTTCAAGCGGTTCGTCATGAAGTGAATGCAGTCCTCCCCAAGCTCAAAGCCACACGCCCCCTCAGGTGGTCGGCGTGCGCCATCACGTTCAACTCAGCGGATCAACTCAAGTGTGCGGCCACAGCCGGAGTCCTCCCGATGCTTTGCTCCCCAATCATCAGCAACGTGCTAGTCACCAAGACCCTCATCGATGGCGGGGCAGGGCTCAACGTCCTGTCTGTGGAAACGTTCAACAATCTCCAAGTGCCTTACAATCAGCTTCAGCCAACCAAGCCTTTCTCTGGGGTCACCGACGGCCCCACGGTCCTGATTGGGCAGGTTCGCCTCCCTGTCACCTTCGGCGCGCGCGACAACTACCGCACCGAGCTCATTGACTTCGACGTCGCCCACATTCGCCTGCCATACAACGCCATCCTCGGGTACCCAGCGCTGGCCAAGTTCATGGCCGTAACCCACCACGGCTACAACGTCCTCAAGATGCCGAAGTGGCGGAGTCATCATGGTGCCCCGCAAAGAGAAAGACGCGGTGTGCTCCACAGGCGAGCCTTTCAGCCGCATCACTTTGGAAGATCCGGATCGCAGAGCGAGAGGCTTCGAGACCACCCCAAGAAGAAGAAGACATCGTCGGCCCGGCCCCTCTGGGCAGGCCCCTCGTGGTCGCGCTACTTTGCTCAGGGGGAACCTCCTTCTATCGCATAGGAAAGCGCGCCCGACACCCTCCTCAGGCAGGGCTCGGGGGCTCCCCCTGGAGGGCCACCGACCTTGCTAAGGTCACGAGGGAGGCGCTTGGGCACCACTTGGAGGCGTGTTTCGAAGCACGTTTCCCTCAAGAAGGAGCAAGGAAAGGAGGGCCAAACCCTCAGGAGTTCGTCAGCAAGATCATTCAGGAGCTGCAGGAGTCAAGAGTCATGAGAGGCAGCCGCCGCTTACCTGCCGTGGCTCCCCATCCAGGCGAGGATGGTAGGCTGCCCGTCTGCATCGACGTACCAGGGCTCAACCGAGCCGCCTCTCAGGAGCGCCTCTGGCCCTCTCACGTGGGGCGCTGCGAAGGTCCACCCCACAGCTACGTTCACATGCCCTACGGCTTGCCGAACGCGGCTGCCACGCACCAGCGCCTCATGAGGAGCATCCTGGAGGCTCAAGAGGCCAGGCGTTCCGCAGCCCTGTCAGAGATGGAGATGGTCCACGAGGAGCCACCAACGCCTCTGGAGCCTCCCGAGGCCCCTGAGCCTGGGGGCTCGTGAGGATCGGCTCCCGCAGCCCACCGAGTCTGCTGCACCAACACCCTTTCGTCTTTAACGCCATCAGGTGACATCTTTCAAGTTTCATTTCCAGCTGGGAGCACCCCCCAGGGCTGCATTATTCCTAGGCCGCGTGAGTCTGTCCCTGCGGCATGTATCCCTTTTACTTCATGTTCCTAGCTTATCTTGTTGGGGGCGCCCCTCGGGCTGCATCATCCCTAGGTCGCTCGGGTCCGACCCGGCGATGTTCGTCGTCTTTGTGCTTATCTAAATGGAGTTGCTCCTTCGTGATTAACATGCTTGACCTAGTTGCCCGCTCAACTGACACCAACTGATGGAGCTGCTCCCTAACGGCACGACGCTTGCGCGTGGGTCTGTCCCTGCAACGCCGACAA
Source organism: Aegilops bicornis (assembly GCA_021605145.1). Lineage (NCBI taxonomy): Eukaryota > Viridiplantae > Streptophyta > Magnoliopsida > Poales > Poaceae > Aegilops > Aegilops bicornis. Next base: position 494,498,075 of record CM038672.1, on the reverse strand, counting down.
ACCTGAATGGCTGAGCTCTGGCCGCGGCAGCCCCGCATAGCGCCACCTCGTCAAGCCTTCAGTGCCTCGTCACCCCTCCGGGGCAGCTAACGGCTGACTGTCGATTGTCACGGCGAACTTCCGTTCTTCCTGTGATGAGCCTGCAGGATCTCTTCAAGGAGCAACGACAGGCGAGGCCCCCACGGTGTTTCCTTCACTCTCATCCGCGCGAACGGCTTGCACGTTAAAGGGGGGTGCCTGAGCATCGCGACTCAGAGCTCCTACTGGCTCTCCAGCCCTCACCCTCTGGCCTTGACCACGGCATCGCGACCTGGCATACCAGCGACGGCTGAGACTCACTCGAGGGCCGGGACCCGAGGACGAGAAGCGAAAAGGGGAGCAAAGGCGAGAGGGGAGGGACACGCGAGGACCTCGCCAAGCGACCCCTCGCTTGCCGATGCACGGACCCGGCAACACGCCAGGAAGCGGCTCCTGATTCTCGAGATAAGTCACCCCCCGGAAACACTAACTAACACGGCACCGTCCCCTCACCCAATGCAATCCCGTGTTAGCAACGTCGCTCTCCTTTCTCACCGAACGATGGCTGCTTGAGCGCTAAGGGGGACCTCCTGAGCATCGCGACTCAGGGGCTCTTACCGGACCTCGGGCCGCTCACCTCCTGGCCTTGAGCACGGCATCATGACCTGGCATACCAACGACGGATGAAGCCTGCCTTGGGACTGGGACCTGTCGGCGCAGAGCGTCGAGCCCTCGCAAGGTTCGAAAGGGAGAACTGAGCTAAGACGGAATGAGCAACTCGCACTGCTTCACGACAAGGATCATATTAACAACAGGACCACAGGCACCTTACAAGCCCCCACGGGGCGCGCTTTTGATTCCTCGCAGGGAGCAGATCCTAAAGAACGCTAACTACATGCGCCCCTGCAAGAGACACCATCATCAACAGTGGGCCGTCGGGCACCGGTGCCAACCCCATCCAGATCAGATGCGGCGACGGCCTGCCGAACCTGCCCTGCTCCGAGAGCGGCGCAGGCTCGGGGGCTCGTAGCTGTCGTCGCTCGTCTCAGGAGTTGTGAAGAGCTCGGCGGAGTCGCTGGATCCTCCGACGCCTCCACCACCTGAGGAGCTGCCAAGGGAGCGGTCGGCGAGCCTAGCCCTCTCCGCGGCAGGGCCTCGACCACCTCTCCCGGGGCAGCACTCCAGCCGGCTCCCTTCCGCATCGAAGACCTTGAAGAGCATGACCGAAGCGCCGTCGTACTCGAGGTGGATCGCGAGGGCGCCCCTTGTCCTGCAGACCCGGGCGATCTCGCCCCAGCCTCGAGTCATGAAGACCTCGCCCGGGGCAACGACCGCAACCTCTACCCCGGTCGCAAGGGTGCCGCAGCCGGCGTGCTGCAGCCAGAGCTCCAGGGATCCTCCCCGCGGAATCACGGAGGCTAAGAAGGGAGGAAGGCGAATCCAAGACCGAGGAGACATGGCGGCGTGGAGCACGAACTCTTGGGAGGAGCCCTCAGCGTGGACTCCAGGGGGAACGACACGCACCTTCGTGACCCGCCGGCGCCGACGGCGGCGTCGCTCGTGGCGTTCGGCGTCGACTCCTTCAGAGCCCTCGATGTGGGCGTGCAAGGGAAGCGGGAACCCTGGTGGTGGCCGCTCGCACCAGGGCCTCGACACCACCTGGTGGGCACCCTCATTCCGATGGCAGAGGGCTAGCCGTTTCTTCGGTGGGAGCGGGTTAGGACCCTCTCGGGGAGCCTTTCCCTTCTCTGCCGTGGAGAACCGGCGCATCGGAGCCATTGCAGCAAGAGGGAGCAAGAACCGGGAAGAAGGAGAAAAAAGCAGAAACGGGCCAGAGGAGCGCTCACCGTTCCGTACTTAAAGCCAGGGGAGGCCAACCGCCGATCTCCACGATCGCAGGTAATCATGAACCGCTTTGCATGCAGGGACTTGTCAATTCATGCAGTTGGCGAGGCGTCGTGGGGAAGTGGGGACACCCACGTCCAATCAACCGCCACGCGGCACCCAAGGCCGCAGGCTGTTAGGGCCCGCAGCGCTTCGCACTTGCCCTCTCGCTTCTCTGCTCGGCCAAGTCCGGGCGCGCCTTGGGCCTGGGGGCTACTGTCGACGTTCTGGGAACGGGGGTCCACAGACTTGCCTGCCTGCGGCCTGCGGCGTGGCTCAAAGGGGGGCCCATCATGGCCCATCTTCATCAACACAAGCTCAAGACCCTCGCGAGGGGCCAAGCCTCATGGGCGGACGACAGGAGCTTCCTCGAGCACGGCCTCATCAGCCGGCTCGCGAGGCGGAGAGATCAAGCGGGGTACCTCACGAGGTGCCCATGACGCAAGCCATGACGACCAAGGGCGCCAGGTGAGCGCCAGCCCGCAGATGCCCTCCTTTCCTCTTTGGTGCAAAGGGAGCAAGCGCAGCGAGAGCATCAAGCAAAGGCATCCATTTGGTGCAACAAGACCAAGACCAGCCCAACGGCAGGAAATAAGTCATTGTGGAGCCCAAGCTTGGCGTCACCAGAGCCTTTGACAGGCGAGGACCAACTTTAGTCAGGATAAGTGTACCAGATGTTCCCCTTCAAAATGGCCAATTGTTGGTGCCCTTCCCGCTCAATATTTGGGGAAGAGGCCCAGGGCCTCTGCCTATAAATAGGACTAGCCACGCACAGAGCTAGAAAAATGTTGAATCAGGAGAGAGAGGGAGCTCGATCCGGGATTCCAGAACAGAGCTAGAGGCTAAGCAATCTAGAGAGAAAGAGAGAGAGAGAGCGACTGAACTCCTCCAAGCAGTTCATCGCCCCGACCAAGAACAGACCCTCGTGAGGCTGTTCTTCCTTGTATTGTTCATCACCATCAGCCCAAGAGGCAATCCACCACACCACAAACTAGAGTAGGGTATTACACCACAATGGTGGCCCGAACTAGTATAAACCTTGTGTCTCTTGTGTTTTTCCTTTCGTAGTTTAGATCCTAGCGAGGCGGCAGGGTGGAGGTAGGTAGAGGGCGAGATCTCCGCGCGCACCCCAGTGTTCGAACCTCAAGGGTCTGCCGGAACCCGAAATCCGACACAAACCCAAAGCAGAGAAGTGCGTCTTTATAGGATACCCTAAAGAAACTATTGGGTACACCTTCTATCACAGATCCGAAGGCAAGATCTTTGTTGCTAAGAATGGATCCTTTCTAGAGAAGGAGTTTCTCTGGAAAGAAGTGAGTGGGAGGAAAGTAGAACTTGATGAGGTAATTGTACCTTCTCTCGAACTGGAAAGTAGTACATCACAGAAAACAGTTCCCATGATGCCTACACCAACTAGAGACGAAGCAAATGATAATGATCATGAAGCTTCAGATCAAGTTGCTACTGAACCTCGTAGGCTAACCAGAACAAGATCCGCACCAGATTTGTAATCTTGTCCTCGAAGTCATGCCATTAGACCAAGGCGAACCTACGAACTATGAAGAAGCTATGATGAGCCCATATTCCGACAGATGGCTTGAGGCCATGAAATCTGAGATAGCATCCATGTATGAGAACAAAGTGTGGACTTTGGTGGATTAGCTCGATGATCGGCAAGCCATAGAGAATAAATGGTTCTTCAAGAAGAAGGCCGACGCAGATGGTAATGTTACTATCTACAAAGCTTGACTTGTTGCAAAAGGTTTTCGACAAGTTCAAGGAGTTGACTATGATGAGACTTTCTCACCCGTAGCGATGCTTAAGTCTGTCCGAATCATTTTAGCAATTGCCACATTTTATGATTATGAAATCTGGCAAATGGACGTCAAAACTGCATTCCTTAATGGATATCTTAAAGAAGAGTTGTATATGATGCAACCAGAAGGTTTTGTCGATCCTAAAGGTGCTGACAAAGTGTGCAAGCTCCAGCGATCCATCTATGGACTGGTGCAAGCGTCTCAGAGTTGGAATATACGCTTTGATAAGGTGATCAAATCATAAGGTTTATACAGATTTGAAGTGAGTGGGAGCTCTGTAGCATTTCTAATATTATATGTGGATGACATATTGTTGATTTGGAAATGAAATAGAATTTCTGAATAGCATAAAAGAATACTTGAATAAGAAAAAAAATCAATGAAAAGACCTCAGTGAAGCTACTTATGTATTGGGCATCAAGATCTATATAGATAGATCGAGATGCTTAATAGGACTTTCTCAAAGAACATACCTTGACAAAGTTTTGAAGAAGTTCAAAATGGATCAGTCGAAAAAAGGGTTATTACCTGTCTTACAAGGTATAAAGTTGAGTAAGACTCAAAACCCGACCATGACAAAAGATAGAGAGGGAATGAAAGTCCTTCCATATGCCTCAGCCATAGGTTCTATAAAGTATGCCATGTTGTGTACCAGACCTATTGTGTACCTTGCCATGAGTTTGGCAAGGGGGTACAATAGTGATCCAGGAGTAGATCACTGAACAGCGGTCAAAATTATCCTTAGTTGCCTAAGAGGACTAAGGAAATGTTTCTCGGTTATGGAGGTGATAAAGAATTCGTCGTAAATGGTTACGTCGATACAATCTTTGACACGATCCGAATGACTCTAAGCCTCAATCTGGATACATATTGAAAGTGGGAGCAAATAGCTAGTGTAGCTCCATGTAGAGCATTGTAGACATAGATATTTGCAAAATACATACGGATCTGAATGTAGCAGACCCGTTGACTAAACTTCTCTCACAAGCAAAACATGATCACACCTTAGTACTCTTTGGGTGTTAATCACATGGTGATGTGAACTAGATTATTGACTCTAGTAAACTCTTTGGGTATTGGTCACATGGGGATGTGAACTACTGTTGTTAATCACATGGCGATGTGAACTAGATTATTGACTCTAGTGCATGTGGGAGACTGAAGGAAATATGCCCTAGAGGCAATAATAAAGTTATAATTTTATATTTCCTTATTCATGATAAAGGTTTATTATTCATGCTAGAATTGTATTGATCGAAAACTTAATTACATGTGTGAATACATAAACAAATACTATGTCCCTAGTAAGCCTCTACTAAACTAGCTCGTTGATCAAAGATGGTTAAAGTTTACTAACCATGGACATGTGTTGTCATTTGATAATGGGATCACATCATTAGGAGAATGATCTTATGGACAAGACCCATAAGTTAGCTTAGAATTATGATCATTCAGTTTATTGCTATTGCTTTCTTCATGTCAAATATATAATCCTTCGACTATGAGATTATGTAACTCCCGGATACTAGAGGAATTCCTTGTGTGCTATCAAATGTCACAGCGTAACTGGGTGACCATAAAGATGCTCTACATGTATCTCCGAAGGTGTTTGTTGAGTTGGCATAGATCAAGATTAGGATTTGTCACTCTGAGTATCGGAGAGGTATCTCCGGGCCCTCTCGGTAATACACATCATAAACTTGCAAGCAAATGACTAAGGAGTTAGTTACGAGGTGATGTATTACGGAACGAGTAAACATACTTGCTGGTAACGAGATTGAACTAGGTATGTAGATGCCCACGATCGAATCTCGGGCAAATAACATACCGATGGACAAAGGGAATTACCTATGTTGGCATAACGGTTCGACCGATAAATATATTTGTAGAATATGTAGGAACCAATACGGGCATCTAGGTTCCACTATTTGTTATTGACCGGAGAGGTGCCTCGGTCATGTCTATATAGTTCTCGAACCCGTAGGGTCCGCACGCTTAACGTTCGTTGACGATATAGTGTTATATGAGTTACATGATTTGGTGATAGAATGTTGTTCGGAGTCCTGGATGAAATCATGGACATAACGAGGAGTATCGAAATGGTCGATAGGTACAGATTGAAATGTAGGACGATGGTATTCGGACACCGGAAGAGTTTCGGAGTGCACCGGGTAGTCTTGGGGCACCGGAAGGGGTTCCGGACACCCCCGACAACTGTATGGGCCTTATGGGCCAAAGGGGGAGAAGCACACCAGCCCACAAGGGGCTGGTGCGCCCCTTCCACCCCTTGCCCATGTACAAAAGAGGGAGGGAAGGAAGGGGAAGGCGCCCCAAAGGCAGCCAACCCCCTTTCCTCCCACCCATACACAAATATGGAAAGGGGGGATTCGGTCAGGGTAGGCGCCCTAGGTTAGCCGCCGGCCACTTGGGGCGCCCTAGGGGCTGCCTCCCCTCCCCCTCCACCTATATATTTGAGAGGAAGGAGAGGGGTAACAGACACCACGATTCCCTAGCCGCCCCTGTCCCTCTAGTTCGTCCCTCGGTCATATTTTCATAGTGATTAGGCAAAGCCCTGCAGAGATAACTTCACCATCATCGTCACCACGTTGTCATGCTACTGGAACTCATCTACTACTTCGCCCGTCTTGCTGGATCAAGAAGGCGAGGACGTCACCGAGCTGAACGTGTGCAGAACTCAGAGGTGCCGTATGTTCGGTACTTGATCGGTAGGAGCGCGAAGAAGTTTGACTACATCAACCACGTTACTAAACGCTTCCACTTACGGTCTATGAGGGTACGTATACACACTCTCCCCTCTCATTCCGATGCATCTCCTTGATAGATCTTGCGTGGGCGTAGGAATTTTTTTTGTTTTCATGCAATGTTCCCCAACACCATCTTGAGGAGGACAAGATCGTCATCATCTAGCACAACTGGATTATGCGCAAGGCAAAGTTTTTCCCTTGATAGGTTTCCTATTTTACCGGTCTCATGGTGGTAGTTGGGAGACCGGGTTATAGGATCGATTGCCGTACTATCAAGGGGGCTCTCAAGTGAGTAGCTTGATCGTATCGTTCGTAGAGAGCTAAAACCATTGCATCCTTGCTTCATGTTTCTTGGTTCTTGTTTGGTGTTTCTATTCATGATTTTTAGAGCTTATGGTCATCTTCATGACAAGCTCTAGTTCATCGAAAACTGATTTCCTATGCATCTTGTTTTGCGTTTTCGGTGTTCGAGTTTTTACCGGTCTTATTTGAGAAAGGGTTATCACCATTTTATTTTGGGTATTTTCTCAATTGCTATTTCTTGATATTTCTATCAATATTGTGTTAGCCCTTGTCTTTATCTTTCCAACAAACTTGGTTTCATCAAATTCGGAGTTTGTTTTCAAAAGTTGTGACTGTTTCAATTTTACCGGTTCCCGCATCTCTCTGCCTAGTGCGGGTGCCCGGGTGATACGTCTCCAACGTATCTATAATTTTAGATTGTTCCATGCTGTTACATTATCATTCTTGGATGTCTTACAATCATTTTATAGTCATTTTATATCATTTTTTGGTACTAACCTATTGACATAGTGCCCAGTGCCAGTTGCTGTTTTCTACATGTTTTTACATCGCAGGAAATCAATACCAAATGGACTCCAAATGCAGTGAAACTTTTTGTGAATTTTTTTTGGACCAGAAGACATCCAGTGGACCAAAGAAGCACCTGGGGGTGGCCCGAGGGGGGCACAACCCACCATGGCGCGCCTGCAGGCCCAGGCGCGCCCAGCTGGGTTGTGCCCACCTCGGTGGCCTCCTGCACCGCCTCTTTGCTCTGTAAATGCCTAAATATTCTAGAACCCCTAAGGCAGTTGACGAAAATCAATTCCAGACGCCGCAAGTTCCAGAAACCACCAGATCCAATCTAGACACCATCACGGAGGGTTCATCATGTCCATTGGTGCCTCTCTGATGATGCGTGAGTAGTTCTTTGTAGACCTACGGGTTCGTAGTTGGTAGCTAGATGGCTTCCTCTATCTCTTTTAATTCTCAATACAATGGTATCTTGGAGAACCATATGATGTAACTCTTTTTGTGGTGTGTTTGTTGGGATCCGATGAACTTTGAGTTTATGATCAGATCTATGTTTTTATCCATGAAAGTTATTTGAGTATTCTTTGATCTCTTATATGCATTATTGCTTATAGCCTCTTATTTCTTATCCGATATTTGGGTTTTGTTTGGCCAACTTGATCTATTTATCTTGCAATGTAACGAGGTGCTTTGTAATGGGTTCGATTTTACGGTGCTTGATCCTAGTGATAGAAAGGGAAGTGGCACATATGTATCATTATTATTAAGGATAACAAGATGGGGTCTATTTCTACATAAATAGATCTTGTCTACATCATGTCATTGTTCTTATTGCATTACTCCGTTTATCCATGAACTTAATACACTAGATGCATGCTGGATAGTGGTCGATGTGTGGAGTAATAGTAGTAGATGCAGGCAGGAGTCGGTCTACTAATCTTGGACGTGATGCCTATATAATGATCATTGCGTGGATATCGTCATGATTATTTGAAGTTCTATCAATTTCCCAACAGTAATTCGTTTACCCACCATTTACTATTTTTCTCGAGAGAAGCCACTAGTGAATCTACGGCCCCCGGGTCTCTTCTATATTATATTTGCCTTCGCGATCTATTTTTATTTGCTTTTATTTTCAGATCTATTAAACCAAAAGTACAAAAATACCTTCCTGCACTTTATTTTATTTGTCATCTATTTATCCAATCTATTACAACTTTACCCCGTCCTTTTGCCAATTTCTGGCGCCGTTACCCGAAACGGATTGACAACTCCTTTAACATGCCAGGTTGCGAGTATTTGTTATTTGTGTGCAGGTGATATTTATGTAGTGTTGCTTGGTTCTCCTACTGGTTCGATAACCTTGGTTTCATCACTGAGGGAAATACCTACCGTTGTTGTGCTGCATCATCCCTTCCTCTTTGGGAAAATACCGACTTAGTTCTAGCAGACATCAAAAGGAATTTCTGGCACCGTTGCCGGGGAGACGTCATCAACATCTACCAGGTTTCTAATCACAAATTTCATCTCCTTGCAATTTACATTATTTGCCATTTGCCTCTCGTTTTCCTCTCCCCCACTTCACTAAAATTTGCCGTTTTTATTCGCCCTCTTTTTTGTTTGCAGTTTTCTCGTCAGATCTGTCTTGTGTGCAACTTTGCTTTTGTCATTATGGATAGTTCTTCCTCTACTGCGTGCACCCGCGAGAACGAATGATACGTCTCCGTCGTATCTACTTTTCCAAACACTTTTTCCCTTGTTTTGGACTCTAACTTGCATGATTTGAATGGAACTAACCTGGACTGACGTTGTTTTCAGCAGAATTGCCATGGTGTTATTTATGTGCAGAAACAAAAGTTCCCGGAATGACCTGAAACTTCACGGATATTATTTTTGGAAATAATGAAAAATACTAGCGAAAGAATCAAGGCCAGGGGGCCCACACCCTTTCCACGAGGGTGGGGGGCGCGCCTGCCCCCCTGGGCGCGCCCCACTGCCTCGTGGTCCCCCTGGAGCTCCACCGACCTCAACTCCAACTCTATATATTCGTGTTCGGGGAGAAAAAATTCGGAGAGAAGGATTCATCGCGTTCTACGATACGGAGCCCCCACCAAGCCCTAAACTCTCTCGGGAGGGCTGATCTGGAGTCCGTTCGGGGCTCCAGAGAGGGGAATCTGTCGCCATCGTCATCATCAACCATCCTCCATCACCAATTTCATGATGCTCACCGCCGTGCGTGAGTAATTCCATCATAGGCTTGCTGGACGGTGATGGGTTGGATGAGATTTATCATGTAATCGAGTTAGATTTGTTAGGGTTTGATCCTAGTATCCACTATGTTCTGAGATTGATGTTGCTATGACTTTGCTATGCTTAATGCTTGTCACTACGGCCCGAGTGCGATGATTTCAGGTCTGAACCTATTATTTTTTTCATGAATATATGTGAGTTCTTGATCCTATCTTGCAAGTCTATAGTCACCTACTATGTTTTATGAACCAGCAACCCCGAAGTGACAATAATCGGGACCACTCCCGGTGATGACCGTAGTTTGAGGAGTTCATGTATTCACTATGTGTTAATGCTTTGGTCCGGTACTCTATTAAAAGGAGGCCTTAATATCCCTTAGTTTCCTTTAGGACCCCGCTGCCACGAGAGGGTAGGACAAAAGATGTCATGCAAGTTCTTTTCCATAAGCACGTATGGCTATATTCGGAATACATGCCTACATTACATTGATGAATTGGAGCTAGTTCTGTGTCACCCTATGTTATGACTGTTACATGATGAACCGCATCCGGCATAATTCTCCATCACCGATCCAATGCCTACGAGCTTTTCACATATTGTTTTCCACTTATTTACTTTTCCATTGCTACTGTTAGAATCACTACAAAACCCGAAAATATTACTTTTGCTACTGTTACCGTTACTTCCATACCACTTTGCTACTAAATACTTTGCTGCAGATACTAAGTTATCCAGGTGTGGTTGAATTGACAACTCAGCTGCTAATACTTGAGAATATTCTTTGGCTCCCCTTGTGCCGAATCAATAAATTTGGGTTGAATACTCTACCCTCGAAAACTGTTGCGATCCCCTATACTTGTGGGTTATCAAGACTATTTTCTGGCACCGTTGCCGGGGAGCATAGCTCTATTTTTTGAGTCACTTGGGATTTATATATGCTGGTCACTTATGAAGAACTTGAAGGACGAAAGAACTAATATTTTTTCCTCAACTACGAGGGAAGGTAAGTAACTGCCATCTAGCTCTGCACTTGATTCACCTTCTGTTTTGAGTAAGCTTGCGAGACCTAAACCTGCTTCTTCTATTAATTCTGATATGTCGCATGTTATTGATGATGCCACTTCTGCTATGCATGATACTTATGATGAAACTACCTCTATGCTTGATACTACTGTGCCACTTGGTGAATTTCTTGATGAACAACTTGCTAGGGCTAGAGAGAATGAAATTATTGAAATCGATAATATTGATGAAAGTGATGATGAAGATTCTCCCCTAAATATGAATTACTGTTGTGCACGAGGGCTATGTTATGGATGAAGAAACTTCTAGAGACTTTCTTGCTTGCAATGATAGAAGTGATCTTAAGAAATTATTAGCTAAGCTTAAACAAAAACTCTGAATGCTAGATCGAAATATGATCCTGCTTATGCTACTTCACCTATCTTTGTTACTGATAAGGATTATGAATTGTCTGTTGATCCTGATATAATTACTTTGGTTGAATCTGATCCTTTCTATGGCTATGAATCTAAAACTGTTGTGGCACATCTTACTAAATTAAATGATATAGCCACCCTGTTCACTAATGATGAGAAAACTCGCTACTATTATATCCTTAAGATATTTCCATTCTCATTAAAGGGTGATGCTAAGATATGTTTTAATTCTGTTGATCCTGGTTGTGTGCGTAGTCCCCAGGATATGATTTATTACTTCTCTGCTAAATATTTCCCTGCTCATAAGAAACAAGATACTTTAAGGGAAATATATAATTTTGTGCAAATTAAAGAAGAGAGTCTCCCACAAGCTTGGGGGAGGCTTCTCCAATTACTTAATGCTTTGCCTGATCATCCTCTTAAGAAAAATGAAATACTTGATATCTTTTATAATGGACTAACCGGTGCTTCCAGAGACCACCTGGATAGTTCTGCTGGTTCTATTTTCAGGGTAAGAACACCAGATGAAGCTTAAATTCTATTGAATAATATGTTGACAAATGAAAATAATTGGACACTTCCTGAACCAACTCCTAAGCCAACTCCGAAGAAAAGGGTGTTCCATTTCTCAATCCTGAAGATATGCAAGAGGCAAAGAAATCTATGAAAGAAAAGGGTATTAAAGCTGAAGATGTTAAGAATTTACCTCCTATTGAAGAAATACATGGTCTTAATTCATCACCTATTGAAGAAACTCATGGTCTTGATAACCCGACACAGGTAGTAAAGGTAAATTCTCTCTATATATTTGATGAAGGTGATATTCCTCGTTATAAGTCTGCTAGCCAATGCTTAGATGAGTTTGATAATTTTATTGTCAAACAAGAAAACTTTAATGCTTATGTTGGTAGACAATTAAAACAAAATGCTTATATGATTGAACACTTGGGTGATTATATGTCTAGAGTTAAAGGTGAACTTAGACTCATTAGTAAACATGCTTCTATGGTTACCACTCAAGTAGAACAAGTACTTAAAGCTCAGAATGATTTGCTCAATGAATTGAATAGTAAGAATTATGACTATGCTGTTGGAGTTGCAACTAGAGGGGGTAAAGTGACTCAGGAACCTTTGTATCCTGAAGGCCATCCTAAGATAATTGAGCAACATTCTCAGAGAAATAATATAGATCCACCTAGTCCTTCTAAAAAGAAGAAAAAGAAAAATGATATGACTTTGCATGCTTCTAGTGAACCTATTGCTGAACCACCTGAGAATCCAAATGATATTTCTATTTCTGATGCTGAAACACAATCTGGTAATGAACATGAACTTAGTGATAATGCTAATGATGATGTTCATGTTGATGCTCAACCTAGTAATGATAATGATGTAGAAATTGAACCTGTTGTTGATCTTGATAACCCACAATCAAAGAATCGACGTTATGATAAGAGAGACTTTGTTGCTAGGAAGCATGGTAAAGAAAGAGAACCATGGGTTCAGAAATCCATGCCTTTTCCTCCCAAACCATCTAAGAAAAAGGATGATGAGGATTTTGAGCGCTTTCTTTGAAATGATTAGACCTATCTTCTTGCGTGTATGCGTTTGGTGATATGCTCAAAATGAATCCTTATGCTAAGTACATGAAAGAAATTGTTACAAATAAAAGAAAGATACCGGAAGCTGAAATTTCCACCATGCTTGCTAATTATACTTTTAAGGGTGGAATACCTAAGAAACTTGGAGATCCAGGAGTATCCACTATACCATGCTCCATTAAAAGAAACTAAGTTAGAACTGCTTTATGTGATCTTGGAGCCGGTGTTAGTGTTATGCCTCTCTCTTTATATCGTAGACTTGATTTGAATAAGTTGACACCTACTGAAATATCTTTGCAAATGGCTAATAAATCAACTGCTATACCGGTCGGTATTTGTGAGGATGTGCCTGTTGTAGTTGCAAACGTTACCATTTTAACGGACTTTGTTATTCTTGATATTCCCGAGGACGGTAGTATGTCTATTATTCTTGGAAGACCCTTTTTGAATACTGCAGGGGCTGTTATTGATTGCAACAAAGGCAATGTCACTTTTCATGTTAATGGCAATGAGCATACGATACACTTTCTAAGGAAACAACCTCAAGTCCACAGTATCAATTCTATTGGAAAAATTCCATCGATTATTTTTGGAGGTTTTGAATTTTCTCTTCCTACTGTCAAGAAGAAATATGATATTCTTATTATTGGGGACGTGCATATCCCCGTTGAGGTAACATAGTGTTATTTGAAATTTCTCCGGTTCCATGTTATTCAGATGAGTTTGTTAACAAGACTTGATCAACCTTGTTAGTGGATTCCTTTTGATGAGCATGAGATGGATGAAGTTAGAAGGCACAACCTTCTGTACCCTCTTTTTACTTTCTGATATTTAGTTGAAATAAAGTAAAAATAGTATTTTCTGTCTATTTTCTGAATTATCCGTGCAATAAAAATACCCCGAAAATAAAAGTTCTCCAAATGCCCCGAAAATGAAATATGATTTTTTTAGAATATTTGAGAATATCTGGCACTGAGAACACAGCAGAGGGAGCAAGCACCTGGCCACGAGGGTCCAGGGCGCGCCCCATGCCTCGTGGGCCCATGGTGGCTCCCCTCCACTTATCCCAGCCACCACACACTCCTTCTTCCTCCCAAAAAAATCACTAACCAGCTCAAGCACAAGTTCTAGCTCATTTTGCTACGATTTTCGATCTCCTTGCTCAAAGCACCTCTCATAAAACTGCTTTGGGGGATTGTTCTTTGGCATGTGACTCCTCCAATGGTCCAATTAGTTTTTGTTCTAGTGCTTTATTCATTGCAAATTTGTGTTGCCTAGGTGACCATGTTATTGAGCTTGCATGTCAAATTTATATGGTTCCAAGTAGTTCCAATGCATGATATAGTCTCTAGGCACTTGTGGGAGTAGTTGCTATCAATTTTATAGAGTTTGGTTTACTTTTATTTGAAGTTACTAAAATTTTCATAAATTTTTCAGAGGAAGAAATATGTTTAGGAAAATGTACCAAGGTGGTCCTTCAAGGAAGAAAGGACCCAGGCTCGCAATGCGCGATGCCGACGATGAACCACCAAGGGAAGCTCAAGTGCAGGCTTGTGAGTGTCCTTCAAAGGACTTCATGGATCGAGCAGGAATCAAGGAAGAATTTAATGCATATGTGCGTAACGCTGATCTTGTGAGCTTCGAGGCAGATAAGTGCCGTCAGTACCACTTTCTCACTGATTCCTTTGTGAGGAGGTTTGAATTTTCATCTTCACACAATTCTCAAACTGTCCTGTTTGATCTTTATGAAAATTCTTATACTATGGACTTAGAGGATTTTAATACTGCTTGCAAACTTCCACAATGGGGTAGCACTAGTGAGCCTCGCAAATTTGTGTATAGAGATTTTCTTGCTAGTATAACTGTGGTGGAGTCTAGAGATATAACACAAGCTACCATAGGGAGCATTCATTTTCCTGCTATACACTATTTTGCTCTCTTCATAGGTAGGTGCATAAATGGTAAGGATGAAGCATGTCACATGTGTGTCCCTGATCTCAGTGTTCTCAGGAGTGCTGTATTAGATATAAGCATTATAATTTGGGAGCCATTGTTGCATGTAGGTTTCATAATAATAGATTTAATGGAGATTTCTTTGGTGGAATTTATGCAACCCGTTTAGCTAATTTGCTTGATATACCCATTCGTGATCATGATATGGAATTGCCTCCTTCTTATCTAGATTTTAATGCCATGGTTCACCATCGGTTTTTTGAGAGGAATGTACCGCCTCTCCAGTATCGACTAATCTTTGACAGGCGTCACACCGTCAATATTGTTCTCCCTGCTCCTACTCTCTTTGATTTTCAGATAAAGGGGAGATATGTCATAACCAGGGAGGAGGCAAATGAGTACAAGAGGAGGACGAGGGAAGCTCGCCTCCAAGCTGAAGCCCACGATGCAATAGCCGCTGCATCTCAGTACGACCCCAGTTATAACTTTGGATATCCGCCAGGCCAGCCGTGGACATAGACCAACTTAGGCCAAAAGCCTAAGCTTGGGGGAGTATGTTTTTCTCACCGACATTACATTTATGTTTACACACTCATTGCTAGATGTTGGTGCTCATACTTTTTCACTGTATTATCCATGCTAGTTTATTTTCTTTTTCTCATTTTCTTCTTGTGTGTTTGAAAAACCTTAAGAAAATAAAAAAAATAGTTGTAGCTTTTAGTTAGTTTACTTTCTTGCTTGTAGTAGTATTTAAAAAGAAAACCCAAAAATATTTCCTGTTCTTCTTTTGCTTGTTGGGAGCTTTCCCGTGTAAATAGTTTCATTTCTTTTCTTTTCTTTGGGGGTCGATAGGAGAAGACCATTATTAAATTGTTGAAGTGGCTCTTATATGCATTATTGTTGATTTAACCAAGAGCCCATATTGCCTTGTCTTCTCCTGTTTATTGAATGCTCGCTGATTCCACTTAGTCCAATGCACGTGCACTATTATTATTATTCACAT
This sequence comes from Aegilops bicornis, assembly GCA_021605145.1. Taxonomy (NCBI): domain Eukaryota; kingdom Viridiplantae; phylum Streptophyta; class Magnoliopsida; order Poales; family Poaceae; genus Aegilops; species Aegilops bicornis. The sequence goes on along the minus strand of CM038672.1, from coordinate 494,482,532 downwards.
CGTTCGGTCATGCAAGTGAAAGGAAATTATGACGATATATGATGGAATGATTGAGATGAGAGAAGCTGGTATGAACTCAACCTCTCTTGTTTTTGTAAATATGATTAGTTCATCGTTCCTGGTTCAGCCTATTATGAATAAACATGTTTGCAATGACAATTAGAGATTATAGTTGCTTATGCCATGCTTAATTAGCTAGGAGTTTATAATGGTTTACCTTGCGTGCCAACATGCTATTAAAATGGTTGTGATGTGGTATAGTAGGGTGGTATCCTCCTTTGAATGATTCCAGTAACTTGACTTGGCACATGTTCACTCATGTAATTGAAAGAAAATCAACATAGCCTTCACGATATTTATGTTCATGGTGGATTATATCCTACTTATGCTTGCACTCAGTGTATATTAATTTTAATGCATGGTCATGACTGCTGTCGCTCTGGTTGGTCGCTTCCCAGTCTTTTGCTAGCCTTCACTTGTACTAAGTGGGAATATTGCTTGTGCATCCAATCCCTTAAAACCCCAAAGTTATTCCATATGTGTCCACCATACCTTCCTATATGTGCGGTATCTACCTGCCGTTCCAAGTAAATTTGTATGTGCCAAACTCTAAACCTTCAAATGAAATTCTGTTTTGTATGCTCAAATAGCTCATGTATCAACAAGGGCTGTCCGTATCTTCCATGCTACGCAGGTTATTCTCAAAAGGAGTGGACTCCGCTCCTCACTCAAGAGAAAATGGCTGGTCACCGGGATGCCCAATCACATGCTTTATGCAAATCAAATTAAAATAATTGCAAACAAAACTCCCCCGGGACTGTTGTTAGTTGGAGGCACTCATTGTTTCGAGAAAGCCATGGATTGATGCTTGTTGGTGGAAGGGGAGTATAAACTTTACCATTCTGTTTGAGAACCGCCTATAATGTGTGTAGCATGGAAGATATCGCCATCTCTCGGTTGTTATGTTGACAATGAAAGTATGCTGCTCAAATTATTGTTTATATCTGCTTTAGAACCAAGCTCTGGCACCTCTACGAATCCCTGCTTCTCTCTATGAAGGGCCTATCTATTTAATTTTATGTTGAGTCATCACCCTCTTATTAAAAAGCACTAGCTGGAGAGCACCGCTATCATTTGCATCCATTACTATTAATTTATATTGGGTATGACTATGACTGGATCTCTTTTACCATGAATTACAATGTTTAGTCAGACCTTGAACTTTAAAGGTGCTTTGCATTTATGTTTTGCAGTCTCAGAAAGGGCTAGCGAGATACCATCTTGTTATCTCATATCATGACTGTTTTGAGAAAGTGTTGTCATCCGAGATTTATTATTATTGCTCGCTTGTTGATTATGCCATTGACATGAGTAAACATGAGACCTAAGTGTTATTGTGAATATGGTTAGTCATAATCTTTGCTGAAAACTTGAATGTTGGCTTTACATATTTACAACAACAAGAGCATTATAAAAGTTTTTCTTTATCACCTGAATTGCTTGAGGACAAGAAAAGGTTTAAGCTTGGGGGAGTTGATACGTCTCTGTCGTATCTACTTTTCCGAACACTTTTGCCCTTGTTTTGGACTCTAACTTGCATGATTTGAATGGAATTAACTTGGATCGATTGTTTTCAGCAGAATTGCCATGGTGTTATTTATGTGCAAAAACAAAAGTTCTCGGAATGACCTGAAACTTCACGGAGATTATTTTTGGAAATAATAAAAAATACTGGCGAAAGAATCAAGGCTAGGGGGCCCACACCCTTTCCACGAGGGTGGGGGGCGCACCCCCTGCCTCGTGGGCCCCCTGGAGCTCCACCGACCTCAACTCCAATTCTATATATTCGTGTTCGGGGAGAAAAAAATCAGAGAGAAGGATTCATCGCGTTTTACGATACGGAGCCGCTGCCAAGCCCTAAACTCTCTCGAGAGGGCTGATCTGGAGTCCGTTCGGGGCTCCGGAGAGGGGAATCCGTCGCCATCGTCATCATCAACCATCCTCCATCACCAATTTCATGATGCTCACCACCATGCGTGAGTAATTCCATCATATAATCGAGTTAGATGGACGGTGATGGGTTGGATGAGATTTATCATGTAATCGAGTTAGATTTGTTAGGGTTTGATCCCTAGTATCCACTATGTTCTGAGACTGATGTTGCTATGACTTTGCTATGCTTAATGCTTGTCACTAGGGCCCGAGTGCCATGATTTCAGATCTGAACCTATTATGTTTTCATGAATATATGTGAGTTATTGATCCTATCTTGCAAGTCTATAGTCACCTACTATGTGTTATGATCCGGCAACCCCGAAGTGACAATAATCGGGACCACTCCCGGTGATGACCGTAGTTTGATGAGTTCATGTATTCACTATGTGTTAATGCTTTGGTCCGGTACTCTATTAAAAGGAGGCCGTAATATCCCTTAGTTTCCATTAGGACCCCACTGCCACGGAAGGGTAGGACAAAAGATGTCATGCAAGTTTTTTTCCATAAGCACGTATGGCTATATTCAGAATACATGCCTACATTACATTGATGAATTGGAGCTAGTTTTGTGTCACCCTATGTTATGGTATTTACATGATGAACCGCATCCGGCATAATTCTCCATCACCGATCCAATGCCTACGAGCTTTTCACATATTGTTCTTCGCTTATTTACTTTTCCATTGCTACTGTTACAATCACTACAAAACCCAAAATTATTACTTTTGCTACTGTTACCGTTACTTCCATACCACTTTGCTAGTAAATACTTTGCTGCAGATACTAAGTTATCCAGGTGTGGTTGGATTGACAACTCAACTGCTAATACTTGATAATATTCTTTGGCTCCCCTTGTGTCGAATCAATAAATTTGGGTTGAATACTCTACCCTCGAAAACTTTTGCAATCCCCTATACTTGTGGGTTATCAACGAAGTTCTTAATTTCAAACAAAGGGGAGGGGAGAATTTAAAAGATGCTTGGTATAGGATTTGCGAAGCTCATAATCAATCTATCCGTAAGCAATCTACTCTTGTTATTCTTCGCTGTTTTTATGTGGGCATCACCACTTGGTATCGATTCGTCCTTGATACGATTATCGGTGGGAATTTCTTGATGGGTCCCTCTCTTGATGCTTTTAATGCTATCGGAAATTTAGTGGACTCACCACCTCTTATGGTTAATGAAACAACTTTGACTCTTGAGCATGTCATGGAAAGAATAGATGCTATTGAAAAGAAGATGCTTACCAAAGAACATATTGAAAACTTGGATAAAAGATGCTTAATTTTGCTTTTCAGATAAAATTATTACTTTTGCTACTGTTAAAAGAAAAGGGGAGTAGTTTTTAAGCTGTTAAAAGCGGGAGTAGTTTTTAAGCTGTTAAAAGAAAAGGGGACCATAATTCATGAAAGAATTGAAGAAAGCCCATCTCGGATTGATAAACTGGAAGAAATCTTTAGTAATTTAAGCACGACTTTTGCCTCCACTAAAACTATCAAAAAAACTCCCGTAAAGAATGGCAAGGTTACCTAAGTGACCAAGACCAAGGGTGCAACTTCTAGTAATAACGGTAAAGAAGATCTTAAGGTGATTAGTATTCACCCGGATTTTGTTGAAGTGATTAGAGATCCTTTGGGTAAAAATGAATTCTTGAAACTTGTTCTTAGGAGTATTGGAATTGAAAATTTATATGCTAAATCTCTGAAAAGTTCTAAGTGCTTGATTGAGGTGTTGGAAAACAAAGATGACAATACTTAGATCCTTGCTTTATGCCTAGCTAGGGGCGTAAAATGATAGCGCTTGTTGGGAGGCAACCCAATGAATAAAAAATATTTTTTGCCTTTTGCTTTCTGTTCTTGAGTGTTATGATTGTATTTTTTGCCTTTTAATTAGTTTTTGTGTCAAGCAAAGCCTCTAGGATTGTGTTGGGTGATAGTTGATTTGATCTTGCTGAAAAGCAGAAACTTTTGCGCTCACGAAAATAATTCTCGTTTTTAACAGGGGTGTCCTATACCAATTCGTTTTGCAGAAGATTAATATACAAATTGCTCACGTTGTCCTAATTTTTCATAATTTTTGGAGTTTCAGAAGTATTCTAAATATCGAGATTGCTACAGATTGTTTCTGTTTTGACAAATTCTTTTTTCTTTGCGTTGTGTGCTTGTTTCGATGATTCTATGGTTTTCTTTGAAGAGTTTTTGCAATAGAAAATTTGGAATACAGTAGATATAATGCAATAATAAAATATGAATTGGTTTTCTACAGTACTTATAGTAGTGATTTGCTTTCTTACGGATCTCAAGAAGGTTTTGTTGAGTTTTGTGTGATTGAAGTTTTCAAGTTTTGGGTGATGTTACGATGGATGAAGGAATAAGGAGTAAGAATATCCTAAGCTTAGGGATGTCCATGGCATCCCAAGCTATTATCCAAATAGAAGCAAGCAACTAAGCTTGGGGATGCCCGAGTGGCATCCCCTCTTTCTTCTAACAACCATTGGTACTTTACTCGGAACTATATTTTTATTCGTCACATACTATGAGTTTTTCTTGGAGCGTCTTGTATGATATGAGTCTTTGCTTGTTTTGCTTTTTGTTTTGAGTCATGAATCCTTGCTGGACACACCTATTTGAGAGAGCCAAAATTATGCCATGACTTGTTAGAATTGCTCTCTATGCTTCAGTTATATCTTTATGAGCTATGGAATTGCTATAGTGCTTCACTTATATCTTTTTTAGCACGGTGTGCTTTGTTATTTTTGAATAAATGCTCTCATACTTCACTTATATTTATTTGAGAGTTAGTAAAATTTGGAATAAATTCTCTCTTGCTTCACTTAAATTAATTTGATAGAAAGAAATATTGTGCTCATGATTTTCACTTATATTTGTTTGAGCTTATCAAAAGCAACACATGAAAATTAGTCCCAAAGTGATAGATATCCAAGAAGGATATAATAAAAACTTTCATGAAGATCATTGGACAAAATAAACTTGATTCCTTGTAATAGTTTTGAGATATAATGATGTGATATGTGAGTCATGTTGGTGAGTAATTATGCTTTAGTAAGAATGTTGATGTTAAGGTTTGTGATTCCCTATGCAAGCACGAGAGTCAATAGTTATGCAATGAAATTATATCCTACTTGTGGTGCATTATTCGGTGTTAATTATGCTTAATGCTTGCTTATGAGATTTTTCATTTCTAGGTAGGTCGCTTCTCAATCTTTTGCTAGCCTTCATTTTGCACTAAGTATGATCACTACTTGTGCATCCAAAACCCTTTAAACCAGTTTTGTCATATGAGTCCACCATATCTACCTATATGCGGTATTAGTTGTTGGCGTTCTGGGAACCGGGGTCCCCAGACTTGCGTGCCTGCGGCCTGCGGCATGGCTCGAAGGAGGCCCAGCACGGCCCATCTTCATCAACGCAAGCTCAAGACCCTCGCGAGGGGCCAAGCCTCATGAGGCGACGACAAGGAGCTTCCTCGAGCACGGCCTCGTCAGGGTGGCTCATGAGGAGGCGAGAGAGTTCAAGGCGGGGTACCTCGCGAGGTGCCCATGACGCAAGCCATGACGACCAAGGGCGCCCGATCGAGGCGCCAGCCATGAGTGTCCTCCTTTCCTCTTTGGTGCAAAAGGAGCAAGCGCGGTAGAGCATCAAGCAAAGGCATCCGTTTCGGTGCAACAAGACCAAGACCAGCCCAACGGTGGAAGGGAGTCATCGTGGAGCCCAAGTCTGGCGTCATCACGGAGCCTTTGGCGGCGAGGACCAACTTTAGTCAGGATAAGTGTACCCGCTGTTCCCCTTCAAAATGGCCAATTGTTGGCGCCCTTCCCGCTCAATATTTGGGAACAGGCCCAGGGCCTTCGCCTATAAATAGGAGTAGCCACCCCAGGGCGGAGAGATCGGAATCCTCATCAAGAAACCAGTAGCTAGAGCGACTGAACACCACCTAGCAGTTCATCGCACCCGCCAAGAACAGACCCTCACGAGGTTGTTCTTCCTTGTATTGTTCCTCATCAGCCCAAGAGGCAATCCACCACGCCACACACTGGAGTAGGGTATTAGACCACAATGGTGGCCTGAACCAGTATAAATCCCGTGTCTCTTGTGCTGTTCTGTTTAGTAGTTTAGGTCCCAGCGATTCGGCGAGGTGCGAGACGGGGGAGGGTTGGATCTCCGCGCGCACCCCAGTGTTCGAACCTCAAGGGTCTGCCGGAACCCGAAATCCAACATTTGGCGCGCCAGGTAGGGGTGCGCCGGAATCTGCCCTTCGTCGCCTCGTTCTTCCCGACCACCGCAACCATGTCGGCGCCCGTCGAACCAGCGCCCGGCGCCGAGCCGCCCTCGCCTCCCATGTCGCCCAGACAGCTCCCGTCGGCGGGCGCCCTCGTAGTTCCCCGTCACCTGCCGTCAACGCCGCCACCGGCCCAGCGGGGAAGGAGCAGCAAGCATCGTCCCAGCACCCGTCCATGAGGCGGGACGGCCGCACCGCCACGCCTTCACTCACCCCCGCTGGTTCTTCTTCACGCGCGCCCCAGGCGGCCATGGAGGCCCGAGCTGCACTCATCGCGGCAAACGAGCTCCTGCGCTACCGCCCCGTCGATGACGTCTACGAAGAATGGCTCGACCGATTTGCCGAGCTCGTCCACGTTGCAGGAGGCGCCCCCGCACCGTCCGTCTCGCTGCACCGCACCCCGCGCCGCGAGGGCGATGAAGCTCCCGGGGCGCCTTAGCCGCCTCCTCCTCAAGAAGGCGCCCTGGCCCCAAGGCGCGCGGCCCCTGGGCGGAACCCTCTCCGCCAGGCGCCGTCGCGGCAAGAGCAGAGCTGTCAAGAAGTTCCTCGCCCACGAGAAGCTGCCCGGCGCTCCTGCTCCAAAGACGTCAGACCTGCTACGCTGCCAAGGCGCGCAAGGAGGCCCGCAAGACCAAGCTCTCTGTCGTTGCCCGAGGCCCCAGCGCCACGGCGGGCTGCTGCGCCTTCACCTCCGAAGCTGCCTGCGTCGCGTGGCCCGCCAAGTTCAAGCGGACACGCCTCCTCGCTACGATGGCTGGCTGACCCTACGGAGTTCCTCCGGTGGTTTCCCATGGCGCTCAGGGCCAGAGCCCGCACTGGCTCCTGAATCTAGCCCTGTGCACGATCTCTTCTGGCCGAGATGCGCACCCGCTTCATCACCAACTTCCAGGTACTCGCGACGGCCACCCGCCGTGAGCGACATGCGCCGAATCAAGCGGCAGCCTGGGAAACCCCGCAAAAGTACATCGGCGCTTCAACAACGCGCGCCTCAAGATCCCTGTGGTAACCGAGGAGGCCATCATCTTCGCCTTCTCGGGCGGCGTCTTGTGACGTCAAGATGAAGGAGGCTGGCGATGCATGAAGATCTGTGCACCTCCTTGGAGCTGTTCAACTTGGCGACCAAGTGCGCCCGGGCTGAGGAGGCGCCTCTTCCTCCTCGAGCTGCTGCCGCGGATCCCGAAGAAAAGAAGTCCAAGGCCAAGGGCGTGAAGCGCAAGGGGTTGCCGTACTCGCGGCGAACCGGAGACACCAAGCGAGGCAGAGATCAGCCCGAGTCCTCCAAGGGCAGTCGGTACTGCGTGTACCACGACCTCCACACCCACAACACCAATGCCAAGAGCTCCGGACCGTACGCGAAGGAAGGGTCGGCAGACGCCCCGAGCGCAGCGACCGAGGCTACGGCCGAGGAGGAGGAATAAATGCAGGACACTGGGAAGACCGCGGCCCGCGCCAAGGGTGGCGCGACCAACCTCGCGAGGACCGTTGGCAAGACCCGCCTCGCGAGGGAGGCTGGAGGGATCAGCCTCATGAGGATCGCCTTGGGAACGCATGAGCCTCCCTCATTGCCGCCGCAGCCAAGGAGAAATTAGGACCGTCATCGGGGCGAGGGGCTGGGGCTTCCGAGAACCGCGTGCGATCGCTTGCATCTGGGCGGAGCTCAAGCCCGACCTCTCGGCGCATCTTCAAGCGGTTCGCCCGTGTAGTGAATGCAGTCCTCCCCAAGCTCGAGGCCGCGCGCCCTCTCGGGTGGTCGGCGTGTGCCATCACGTTCATTTCTGGATCAGCTCAAGTGCGCGGCCACAGCCGGAGTTCTCCCGATGCTTTGTTCCCCAATCATCAGCAACGTGCTGGTCACCAAGACCCTCATCAACGGCGGGGCAGGACTCAACGTCCTGTCCGTGGAAACATTCAGCAATCTTCAAGTGCCTTACAGTCAGCTTCAGCCAACCAAGTCTTTCTCCGGAGTCACCGATGGCTCCACGGTCCCGATCGGGTAGGTCCGCCTTCCTGTCACCTTCGGGGCTCGCGGCAACTACCACACCGAGCTCATCGACTTCGATGTCGCCCACATTCGCCTGTCGTACAATGCCATCCTCGGGTACCCGGCGCTGGCCAAATTCATGGTCGTGACCCACCACGGCTACAACGTCCTCAAGATGCAAGGAAGCGGCGGGGTCATCATGGTGCCCTGTGAAGAGAGAGATGCAGTGTGCTCCCTGGAGCGAGCCTTTCAGGCCGCATCGCTAGAAGACCCAGACCATAGCAGCAGGAGGCCTCCCGAGGCCGCACCCAAGAAGAAGAAGACATCGACCGGCCCGGCTCCTCAAGAGGCAGGCCCCTCAGGGCCCGTGCCCGGCCAGGGGGAGCCTCCTTCCATCGCATAGGAAAGCGCGCCGGTGCCCTCCTCGGGCCGGGCTCGGGGCTCTCCCACGGAGGGCCGCCGACCTCGCCAAGGTCACGAGGGAGGCGCTTGGGCACCACGATGGGCGTGCTTGAAGCACGCTTCCCAAGCGGCGCAAGCAAGGAGGGCCGAACCCTCGGGAGTTCGTCGGCAAAGGCCATTCAGGAGCTACAGGAGTCAAGGGCCATGAGGGCAGCCGCCGCCACTCACTGTGGCCCCCATCCAGCGAGGATGGTGGGCTGCGCGTCTGCATCGACATACCAGGGCTCAACCGAGCCACATCTCAAGAGCGCCTCTGGCCCTCGCGGGTGGGACGTTGCGAGGGCCCGCCCCACAGCTATGTGTGCATGCCTCACGGCCTGCCAAACACGGCTGCTGCGCACCAGCATCTCATGAGGGCCAGCCTAGAGGCTCGAGAGGTCAGGCACGCCACAGCCCTGGCGGAGATGGAGATGGCCCCCGAGGAGCTGCCAGTGCCTCCGGATCCTCCCGAGGCCCCCGGGCCTGGGGGCTCGTGAGGATCGGCTCCCGCAGCCCATCGAGTCTGCTACACCAACACCCCTTCGTCCTCAACATCACCAGGTGACATCTTTAAGTGTTGTTCCCGGTGGGGCGCCTTGAGCCGCATTATTCCCAGGCCGCGTGGGTCCGTCCCTGCGGCATGTACCCCTTTTATTTCATGTCATTAGCCTATCCTGTTGGGGGTGCCCCTCGGGCTGCATCATCCCCAAGCCGCTCGGGCCTGTCCCAGCGGCATGTATCCTTCTTACGTTTTCCTTAGGATTATGCTCTCGCTCCACCATGCTTGTTATTTGGTGCCTTTTCCTGGGTGACAGAATCTTGCACGTTAAAGGGGGGGTGCCTGAGCATCGCGACTCAGGGCTCCTACCGGCTCTCCGGCCCTCACCCTCTGGTCTTGTCCATGGCATCGCGACCTGGCTTGCCCGGTGACGGCTGAGACCAGCCCGAGAGCCGGGACCCGAGGACGTAGAGTTTCATCATCTAACCCAGCTTGTGCGTTAAAGGGGGGCTGCCCGAGCATCGCGACTCAGGGCTCCTACCGGCTCTCCGGCCCTCACCCTCTGGTCTTGTCCAATGCATCACGACCTGGCTTGCCGGTGACAATGAGACCAGCCCGAGAGCCGGGACCGAGGGCGTAGAGTTTAGTCATCTAACCCAGCTTGACTGCGTTAAAGGGGGGTGCACGAGCATCGCGACTCGGGGCTCCTACCGGCTCTCTGGCCCTCACCCTCTGGTCTTGTCCACGGCATCGCGACACGGCTTGCCGACGGTGAGACCAGCCCGAGAGCCGGGACCGAAGGCGAGAGCACCGGCATCTGGCCAAATTTGCGGGAACACACTCGAAAATAAGGCCCAGAGCCAGGCGCAACCCGCCTTGAGGTAGGGCCCGTGAGCCTGCGGCCGGCTCACGGGTCCCCAACACACCTCATGAGGCTTCTCCCGCCTCTCCCAAGCAACTAATGGCAGAACTAATGATCGCAGGCGAGCTCTTGTTCCTTTTGTGGTGAACCTGCAGGTCCCTCCAAGGAGCACGAAGCTTGACCTCGCCACGCAACCTCTCGCCAGCCTAGGCACGGACCTAGCGCCGCACCAGGAAGCATTGTCCTGACCCTCGAGATAAGTCACCCCCCGGACTAACTAGTTATCACAACACCATCCCCACACTCAATGCAACCCCGTGTTAGCAACGTCGCTCTCCTTTCTCACCGAATGATGGCTGCTTGAGCGCCAAGGGGGAACCCCTGAGCATCGCGACTCAGAGGCTCTTACCGGACCTCGGGCCGCTCACCTCCTGGCCTTGACCACGGCATCGCGACACAGTATACGGCAGCTGAAGCCGCTTTGGGACTGGGACCTGCGGTGAGCATCAGGCCCTCGTGAGGACTGAAAGGAGGAAACTGAGCTAGAACGGAATGAGCATCTCGCACTGCTTCATAAAAAGGATTATATTGACGGATAGAGCTACAAACATCTTACAAGCCCCTGTGGGGTATATTCTTGGCCCCTCGTAGGAACAAAAGGCGCGCATCCTAAGGAATCCTAACTACAGGGGGCATCGCGGCAGGTGCCATCATCAACAGCGGGCCACCCGGTCCGGCGCCAACCCCATCCAGATCAGGGGCGGCGACGACCTGACGAGCCCGCCTGCCCGGGAGCGGGCGCAGGCTCGGAGGCTCAGAGGCGATCGTCGCTCGTCTCCAGCGCCAAGAGCTCGGCGGAGTCGCTGGATCCTCCGGCGCCTTCGTCGCCTGAGGAGCGGCCAAGGGGGCGATCGGCCGGCCTCTGTCTCACCGCAGCAGGATCCCGACCACCTCTCCCGGGGCAGCACTCCAGGCGATGACCCTCTGCGTCAAAGACCTTGAAGGACACCACCGAAGCACCATCGTACTCCAGGTGGATCGTGAGGGCGCCCCTCGTCCTGCAGACCCGGGCGACCTCGTCCCAGCCTCGAGTCATGAAGACCTCGCCCGGGGCAACTACCGCAACCTCTTCCCTGGTCGCGAGGGTGCCGCAGCCGGCGTGTCAGAGCTGTGAGTCCTAGGGGTTCCCCCTTCACGGACGGCGGCGAAGAAAGAAGGAAGACGAATCCAAGATTTAGGAGGTGTGGCGACGTAAAGCACGAACTCCCGGCAGGAGCCCTCGGCGTGGACTCTAGGGGGGAAGACGCACACCTTCGTGACCCGCTGGCGTCGGCGGCGGCGCCGCTCGTGGCACCCGGCGTCACCTCCTTCAGAGCCGCCAATGTGCGCGTACAAGGGAAGAGGGAACCCTGGTGGCGGTCGCTCGCACCAGGGCACGGGCGCCTCCTGGCGGCGCTCTTGCCACGACACGGAGGGCAAGCCGCTTCTTTGGGGGGAGCAGGTCAGGGTCCTCTTGAGGAGCCTTTCCCTTCTCTTCCATGGAGAACCGGCGGATCGGAGCCTAGGCAACCAGACGAAACGAGGAGGAGGAGAAGCAGAAAGATAGACTAGAAGGGCGCGCGCCGTTCCGTACTTATAGCCGGCGAAGACTAACCGTCGGCCTCCACGATCACCGGTAATCATGACCGACTCTGCATGCAAGGACTTGTCGAATCCGGGTGGTTACCGAGGCATCGTGGGGAAGCAAAGGCGACGCGTCCAATCAAACGCCACGCGGCGCCCAAGGCCTTGAGCTGTTAGGGCCAGCGATGCCGCAGACTTGCCCTTTCGCCTCTTTGCTCGGCCAAGTTGAGGCGCGCCGTGGGCCAGCAGGGCTCTTGTCGGCGTGCAGGAGCGGAGGTTCCCAGACTTGCTACTGCGGCTGCGGTGGTGGCTCGAAGGAGGCCCAAGACGGCCCATCTTCATCAACGCAAGCTCAAGACCCTCGCGAGGGGCCAAGCCTCGCGGGTGGGCGACAAGGAGCTTCCTCGAGCACGGCCTCGTCGGTGTGGCTCATGAGGAGGCGGAGAGTTCAAGGCGGGTACCTCGCGAGGTGCCCATGACGCAAGCCATGACGACCAAGGGCGCCCGATGGGCGCCACCCACGATGTCCTCCTTTCCTCTTTGGTGCAAAGGGAGCAAGCGCAGCGAGAGCATCAAGCAAAGGCATCCGTTTGGTGCAACAAGACCAAGACCAGCCCAACGGCCGGAAGGAGTCATCGTGGAGCCCAAGCGGCGTCATCACGAGCCTTTGGCGGCGAGGACCAACTTTAGTCGAGATAAGTGTACCCGATGTTCCCCTTCAAATGGCTAATTGTTGGCGCCCTTCCCGCTCAATATTTGGGAAGAGGCCCAGGGGCCTTCGCCTATAAATAGGAGTAGCCACCCCAGGCGGAGAGATCCGGAATCCTCATCAAGAAACCAGTAGCTAGAGCGATCGAACACCACCTAGCAGTTCATCGCACCCGCCAAGAAGAGACCCTCACGAGGCTGTTCTTCCTTGTATTGTTCCTCATCAGCCCAAGAGGCAATCCACCACACCACACTGCTGGAGTAGGGTATTACACCACAATGGTGGCACGAACCGATATAAATCCCGTGTCTCTTGTGCTGTTCTGTTTAGTAGTTTAGGTCCCAGTGATTCGGCGAGGTGCGAGACGGGGGAGGGTTGGATCTCCGCGCGCACCCCAGTGTTCGAACCTCAAGGGTCTGCCGGAACCCGAAATCCGACATTAGTTTGCCATTCTAAGCAAATTTGTATGTTCCATCTCTAATTTTCAAAATAAATTTCTCTTTTGTGTGCTCGTCCCGCTCGCTGGGCGGTGAGGGGTGGCCGATATTTCCCATGCTAGATGTGTTATTCTCACGATGAGTGTTTATTCACTTGTCATTGCACGAGAGTAGGGCAACGGTATTAGGGATGCCCAGTCCCGAAATGAAAAATGAATTTACTTTGTGTTGTCAAATAATAAATTCCTTGGAAAGTGTTGGTATGGAGGGCGCCCGTGGATACGGTTAGCCATGGAAAGTGAAAGTATGGTGGAAAAAGGAATAAGCTTTATTTTCTGTTTGGGAACCGCCTATGATATATCTAGCATGGAAAATGTGGGGAACTCTAAGTCATTTTCGTTGGTGGGAAAACGAGTCCTCCAAAAATGTTTTTATCTCTATCTTTTTCGCTTTGAGCTTTCGCACCTCTACAAATCCCTACTTTTCCCTCCGCGAAGGGCCTTTCTTTTACATTATGCAATTTCTGTTTTTAATTTGAGTCTCCATCTTCTCTTATAAAGCACCAACTAAGGGGCACTATGATCGTACTTGAGCATTGAGTGTAGCTAATATGCGAGTTTGTTTCATGAATGGATCAATGATTGAGCATAATGGGCCAGGGATAAGTTATTTTAGCATTGATAGTTTGAAAGAAATGGTTGCATGTTGATATGCTTGAGTATTTAAGTTATCATGTCAAAACTAGACTATTGCTTTGAACCATATAAAAGTCCAAATGTCCATGCTATAAAGAAAAGAATATGTGATGAACATGTTATGCAGCATTCCACATCAAAATTTGTGTTTTTATCATTTACCAACTCGAGGACAACCAGGAATTAAGCTTGGAGATGCTGATACATCTCCAACCTATCTATAATTTTTTATTGTTACATGCTGTTATATTATCATTCTTGGATATTTTACAATTATTTTATAGTAATTTTATATCATTTCTTGGTACTAACCTATTGACATAGTGCCCAATGCTGGTTGCTCTTTTCTGCATGTTTTTACATCGCAAGAAATCAATACCAAACGGAGTCCAAACGCAGCGAAACTTTTTGTGGAATTTTTGGACCAGAAGACATCTAATGGGCCGGAGAAGCACCTGGGGGTGCCCCGAGGGGGCAAAACCCACCAGGGTGCGCCTGGAGGCCCAGGCGCGCCCAGGTGGGTTGTGCCAAACTCGGTGGCCTCCCACACCGCCTCTTTGCTCTATAAATACCCAAATATTCCAGAAACCCTAAGGGAGTTGACGAAAATCAATTCCAGCCGTTGTAAGTTCCAGAAACCACCAGATCCAATCTAGACACCATCACGTAGGGGTTCATCATGTCCATTGGTGCCTCTCCGATGATGCGTGAGTAGTTCTTTGTAGACCTACGGTCCGTAATTAGTAGCTAGATGGCTTCCTCTCTCTCTTTTGATTCTCAATACAATGGTCTCTTGGAGATCCATATGATGTAACTCTTATTGCGGTGTGTTTGTTGGGATCCGATGAACTTTGAGTTCATGATTAGATCTTTATTTTTATCCATGAAAGTTATTTAAGTCTTCTTTGATCTCTTATATGCATGATTGCTTATAGCCTCGTATTTATTCTCCGATATTTGGGTTTTGTTTGGCCAACTTGATCTATTTATCTTAGAATGGGAAGAGGTTCTTCGTAATGGGTTCGATCTTACGGTGCTTGATCCCAGTGACAGAAAGGGGACTGACACGTATGTATCGTTGCTATTAAGGATAACAAGATGGGGTCTATTTCTACATAAATAGATCTTGTCTACATCATGTCATCGTTCTTATTGCATTACTCCATTTCTCCATGAACTTAATACACTAGCTGGATAGCGGTCGATGTGTGTAGTAATAGTAGTAGATGCAGGCAGGAGTCAGTCTACTAATCTTGGACGTGATGCTTATATAATGATCATTGCCTGGATATCGTCATGATTATTTGAAGTTCTATCAATTGCCCAACAGTAATTCATTTACCCAGCGTTTGCTATTTTTCTCAAGGAAGCCACTAGTGAAATCTACGGCCCCCGGGTCTCTTCTTTATTATATGTGCCGTCGCGATCTATTTTTATTTGATTTTATTTTCAGATCTATTAAACCAAAAATACAAAAATACCTTGCTGCAATGCGATCTATTTATCCATTCTACTACAACTTTACAACGACCTTTTGCCAATTTCTGGCACCGTTACCCGAAAGGGATTGACAACCCCATTACCACGTCGGGTTGTGAGTATTCGTTATTTGTGTGCAGGTGTTGTTTACGTAGTGTTGCTTGGTTCTCCTACTGGTTCAATAACCTTGGTTTCATCACCGAGGGAAATACCTACCGTTGTTGTGCTGCATCATCCCTTCCTCTTTGGGGAAATATTGACGTAGTTCTAGCAGACATCACTGGGGTCCTTGACCCCCGGGTGCCTGGGGTCACCTGAGCGCATCCATAGTGACCCCTCTGGTCGGTCTGGGTGCCCGCCCCCTGCCGCTGTGCTTCCCTTGTTCGTCCGGGTGCCCGGGGTTCCCCCCCGGGTGCTCGGAGTTTATTGGCTTTTTCTCTGGGTTGTCTGGGTGCCCGGACCCCTTTTGTCCGGATGCCCGGGGTACAACGGCCATATTTTTCTTGGCTTATTTATACCCCCTTCTTCCGGCTCCAACCTAAGAAATCTGAGCATGTTTTCCCCCAACAATTGTTGACCTCTTGGAGCTTGCTATCTCTCAGTCCCTCCATGGATTCTTGCTAGTTTTTGGGGGGAAAGAGAGAGGAGATCTAGATCCATATTTCCACCAATCACTTTCTCCTATATGTGAGGGGAACCCCTTGGATCTAGATCTTGGAGTTCTTGGTGTTCTCCTTCTTGTTCTTCCTTTCATTTTCTTCCATAGCTTTTGTTGCTTTGGTGGGATTTGGGAGTGAGGCATTTGGGCACTCCGTGTTCCCTTGCCATTGCATTAGTTGCATCGATTTGAGTTCTCCACGGTGATACGTGGAAGTGAAAAGTTGAGAAGCTTATTACTCTTGGGTGCTTGGTACCCTGGAGCTTGTTCCTCTTGGGTGCTTGGGCGCCCTAGACGGTTGGTGGTGCTTCGGAGCTCAAACATTGTGGTGTAAACCTTCGGGCAAGCGTCGGGGTCTCCAATTAGGTTGTGGAGATTGCCCCGAGAAATTTGTACGGGTTTTGGTGACTGCCCCCAAGGGTTGCCAAAGCGTACGGGTTCGGTGACCGCCCCCAAGGGTTGCCATTTGTACAGGTTTGGTGACTACCCTCAAGGGTCCGTTAGTGGAATTACGGCATCTTGCATTGTGCGAGGGCGTGAGGAGATTACGCTGGCCCTGGTGGCTTGTTGGGGAGCATTGTGCCTCCACACTGCTCCAAACGGAGATTAGCATCCGCAAGGGTGTGAACTTCGGGATACATTGCCGTCTCTGCGTGCCTCGGTTATCTCTTACCCGAGCCCTTTACTTATGCACTTTACTTTGTGATAGCCATAGTATGACATGTTATATATCTTGCTATCACTTAGTTGTTTATCTTGCTTAGCATAAGTTGTTGGTGCACATAGGTGAGCGTAGTTGATTTTGGTTTTGTGCTTGACAAATTAAATGCTAGTTTTATTACGCATTTGTTCAAGCCTAAACCATAATTATTTTAAAGCGCCTATTCACCCCCCCCCTCTAGGCGACATTCACAATCCTTCAATTTGTATCAAAGCCTTGTCTCTCTTTGTTAGGCTTAACCGCCTAGAGAGTAAAGATGATGACTAGGGGATTAGGATTCTCTGACACTCTTAGTTTCGATGGCACAAATTTTGATGTTTGGGTAATTCACATGCTTAATCTCTTTAGGGTCATGGAGTCAAATTTAGAGCAAATTGTATATATGGGTTTTTCTTCTCCAAAGGTGTCACGACCGGTTTTCCGGGTATTGATTTCCCAGAAAATGGCCCTTGTGCTCACCAGCCCCAGGATTACTGTTAGCTGATGAGGTACCAACTTGATACATGAATTCCAAGCAAATAGCAAAATATGTAGTACAAGACCATTCTGGCCTATGAGTACAACAAATGGTTTCTAGTGGTTGATGGCGGAAGCGGTTTGCGGATCATCAGCGTCTGTGGGGCTCCATTTTCCACAGGAACAACTGACCAGGGTAACTCCTATCTTCGCGAGGCTGCTGTCATCATTGCGTAGGTTCCGGGGCTGTCATTGCATCACTCCTCTCCATGCAAGAAATTTGTCCAAGACAATAGCCAGGGACAAGCCAGTGAGTACATTGAATGTGTCCGCAAACATTATGAACACGGGTATAATATAACATATGATAATCATGTTCTGAAATATATTATGATCACAGCGTCAGTCACAAAATAAAATCTCTGATGCATGCAAGCAGGTTATTTATAAACATTAATTTGCAATAACAGAGTATTAAAGAAATGCACCGATCGAATTATGCGAAGCGACGCCTCGAAAGGTTAGTAAACAACGAGCATGCCTCAGTCGGGCGTCTGAGCAACACCACATACAGGGCTTATAAAGTAAATAAATAACAAGCATGCCACAGTCGGGCGTCTTAGCGACACCGCATAAAGGGCTTATAAAGTAAATAAATAAGCATGCCACAGTCGGGCGTCTCAGCGACACCGCATAAAGGGCTTATAAAGTAAATAAATAACAAGCATGCCACAGTCGGGCGTCTCAGCGACACCGCATAAAGGGCTTATAAAGTAATCACAGTGAATATCCAGGAGGTAGAACCATCCTAGGGATACTTGATAATTTTAATAATATAACGGGTTAGTCCATAACAAATAATAATCATGATCATCATAAGTCACAAGTCACGATCCAAGTTCTGGTTTAATAGTTTCTCCTCCGAAGACCGACACTAAGACCGACACTTGACCCTTCCCAGATTGTAGTCTTTAACCATGGACGCGGCTATTTGAATAGATGTTTAATCTCTGCAGAGGGTGTACTCTTTACCCACGAGTAACGGATTCCTTTAGTCCACCGGGACTAATTCCGTCTACGGCCTTTTGATTGAAAACACACATATCCGCACACACCAGCCTAACTTACGGTTATGCGGAATCACCCACGACACCCGTTAAGCGGAACTCTAAGTGGGGATGCTACAACCTCGACTTAGCATGGGATCACAAAATTTATACCGCGCACAAACTAGGGGAGCTACCCCTTCGGCTACAACCGAAAACACCCATGCCCGCGGGCCAGGTGGCATGCCTACCGGATGCCTCCGGTATCTTCCACCATGGCTTCTCTGTACGGTGTGTGCTAGGAAAGGGGTTGAAAACTTACTGAACCGTACCCTACCTATGGCAGGGACAAGTGGTAGTACGAAACAAGTATGGGGGGTTACCGGAACAAGACTCGATCTATGGTCGACTCAGGAGGCTTAAATGTTCCCTGCATGATTAGCATAACAATATATACTTCAACCAATAGACATAATCACCACGCGACATACCTCCTCCTGCCATACCGGACACGACCGTCTCGACGGAGGACTAGGGACAAGACCGTGTCTACCCAAGACAGAGGCTTTCCCGGATTCCTTCCGGTAGGCATGGAGGGCACTCGATGGTGATTATTATCACAAACATATCTAACTCCAGTAGCATGCATTCATCACTATGCACTCATGAGTAGAAACGTATCATCACATGAAATAACGGATACTACGGTCGAGGTGGTGTTGTATCCGTACAAACAACCCACGTAATATTATGCCAGGTTCAGAATGCTTGCCTTCAAGTTGCGGGAGGCAAGGTGCACTCCAAAACTTTTGAAAGCTTTCTCCTCTCTCAAAAAATCCTATTTAAAATATTATTGGATCAATATATCGTTTCAAAAACAGTACCAAAAAGTTGTCTGAATTTTTTTGAAATAAATCTTAAAATAAACTAGACAATATTTGAGAGAGGTAGGAAAAAGAATCAATTCATTTGGAGTTATATTTAAAAAGTTATAGTCACCAAAGTTGTGGTCAAAAATTGTTTTTAAAATAAAGCAGAATAAAAAGGAAAAACGTTTGAATCGACCACGTCAAGGCGTATTCCGATTTTACGCCTCCACTTATCCAGCGTGGACCGTGGAGTCATCGACAGTGGGCCCGCCTGGCCCACTGGTTAGGTTTGACTAGTCTCCCCGCCTTCCCCCTCCTTTGGCCGAGCGGAGGCGAAGCTCCGGCGATCCTCGCCTACGAACGATGGCTCCTCGAGGGCATCCGAGGGCAAGGATGGATCCGCGGGTCTAGGACGATCCTCCCGGTGGTCGCTAGGCTGGCGGGGACGGAGGGGGTCTCCGGCAGCGAGCTCCGTGACGGAGGTAGCTTCGGGTGTAATTAGGGGCTCGGGCTACGGTGGTTCTTGGGCGGGTCTGAGGTGTTGGGCGGCTCCGCACGGTCGAGGGGAAGGGAATGGTGGCTCTGGTTGGGTGGGGGAGGCCTTGCCTGCGACGGAAAGGGCCGGAGGTCGGCGGCGTCCGAACTGGCCGGGGATGGGGAAGAAGGCTCCCCGCCTTCGATGGCTGGCCAAGGGGGCTCTGGAGGGCTGGTCTGAGGTTGCTTGAGGGTTCGGAGAGGCTCGGGGCTCCTTAAATAGGCGAGCAAAGGCGATTCCGCGGTGGCCGGGGATAAGATCACCGGCGACCGCCATTCTGTAGCTAGGGGCGACGTGGAGGCGGTTGGAGCTGGTCGGCGCTAGCGGACGACTTCGGAGATAAGGGCGGCCTGCTCACGAGGCCAGATGGCGAGGAGTTGTGGCTCGGGCAGTGCCGTCCGTGGCAGGGGCGCACTGCGGACGTCGGCGTGCCGCCAAGGGGTTCAGACAGCGGCGTTGTAGGGCACCAAGGCAGTTGGCGTGTGCTGGCGAGTGGTCGAGGGCGAGGCGCGGCTCTGCAAGCGAGCAAAGGCCAGAGGCGCGACGCGGCGGCTCGGTGCATCTTGGCGTGCAAAGCGGCGCGCCTGGGCGCGCGAAGCACGCACGCTAGGTGCTCGGTGAAATGCCAGCGTGTGCTAGAGGGCATATGAGGAGTTGGTGATCAACAGATCTAGGCTAGTGGTAGCTGCGAGGCTAGTGCACATGCTCATTTGGCTGCTGTGGCAAGTCTGCAATGCAAACTCATGAGCATGTCAATCCTGTTCAGGAACTCAAGGTGTTCGACAGAATGACAGGAGCTCCTAGGCAACTCTTGGTGTGGCCAAAGTCTCCAGATCCTAGTCTCTTTAGGTGAAGGTGGTGGTGCTCAGGTTAGTTTGCCAAATAGAGAAACTTGTTAGTGCAATTATTTGAGAAAACCAATTCTGGACAGAACCTATAGGCTATCATTTCATGGACCAAAAGTATCCCAATAGGTTCCTGCTCCTGGTCTTAAGGGTTTTGCAGGAAGGACTACAAGCAGGAAAAGGAATCATGGGTAAAGGAGCAGCTTAAAATGTGGTTGTTGTACAAATCATCAAGTTGGACCAGAATAAAGATGAGGTTGATTCACTCAAAATTTTCAAAGGACATAACTGGGTTTTTGCATAAAGTTGAGTAATATACTCCTATTGACATCCCATAATTGTGGTGGAATTTTTAAAGAAATATTTAAATAGGTTGTAGTGCAAAATTGCCCACTGGACCAGATTGGAAAATTAGGTGTAGAATTCAAAATATTCAATAAATGAAATAGATTTTTGCATAAAAGTGATTTAAAAACATCACATGACATCCCCAAATTTTGGTTGTAATTTTAGTTAAATTTATCAAATGGTTGTAGTTCAAAAAGAGCTCCAAAACTAATGAAAATCACTTGAAGGAATAAAGTTCAGAGAGAAATAATTATGTAAATAAATTCCACTGGAAAAAAAATGTTTTACTTGAAAGGGCAACCAAGTCCACTAATATATTTGGAAAGTTTTTCGCTAGAGGTAAAAACTCCACAAAAAATAAAGGAAAGAATGGTTCTGAAATCAAAAGAAATTCCAGAAATTAAAAGTTTAAGTTTCCTGGCAAAGTTTTGATAAACAAAACATGGTTAAATTTTTGGGGTGTCACATCACTACCCCCCTTAAGAAAAAATCTCGTCCTTGAGATTTGCTAAGGATTGTTTTTGAAAGTATTACTTTTACCATATCAAAACAATTACTTTACTCAAGCGGTAAAATACGGCTACAGTGAGTGGGCAATAAGATGTGCAAAACTACAGTGTGGGACACTAGCGCTGCGTGGAAAAATTTACGGTGGAGGAATTTCTACACTGGTTACCGTAAATCTAAATTTCTAAAATACGTTTGTCGCACCCGAGAGCACAGTGCTCCCTCTGGGCTGACAGTGGACCCAGGCCCACCTCGGTCTCTCCTTCTTCCTCTGGCTCTCTCTTCTTCCTCGCTCCCGCGCGCTTTCTCCACCGGCGATGTCTAGCGCGTAGGGCATCTAGGCCGTACTGCGGTAGTGCGCGGCGTGCTAGCTGCCGGCGCAGCGTGCACTCACCTCGCATGAGCCGGTCTTGTTGTCGGCCGCAGATTCGCCTCCGAACACCGGCGATCGGGCGACGAGCGGCGCTGGTGGACTTCGCCCACCGTACACCGATCTCGAGCTATAAAATGACCGCGGTGCTCCTTCTTCTTCTTCGCACCTGGCCTCGCTTCTCCTCCTCCTTCTCCTCCATTACTGCTTACAGGAGCTCGATACGAGGCTCTAATGGCGGAGGCGGTGCCGGACTGGTACGTGATCCTGGTGTGCGGAGGGCTGGCGGCAGTGCTGTGGCTCTCCGTGCTCCTGTGCGCGATGATCCTTGATGATCGTCGCGATGCTGCCGCTTGGGTGTTGGCTCTCCATGGTGGCGGTGATCACGAGGAGTAGGTGGTGTGTGTCGGGTGCTAACTGTTGTCGGGAGGTGTTCAGTTAGATGCAACATGGTTGCAAGGTTTTGCAAGTAGTGTATGTGTTCGAGTGATTGTGGTTGTGAGTCTGCTGCCACGGTGTTGCGTGAATAAAAATAATCCATGTCGTGAGGAGATATATGATGCAGCAACTCAGGGGAAAGAAATCTCACTCCAGGATTTTTCGCGAGAGAAATCAGTAAATTTTTGAGTTAAACCGCAACAAAAACTACTCAAACGAAAGAAACTAAATAAAGTTACTCGCCGCACAAACTCGGGGTACCACGGATAGGTTACAACATATAAATATAGCCACAATGGTTACAGCAGGGACGTCTATAATGCAAACGGTAACTGGACGGGGTCCCGAGAAAACGTCTCTGGTACTGGGACACACTCCTCTTCTATCGGGGGAAGCGGATTGACCAGCCGATGAATGTGTCTCTCTGGTCGGGCCTCGATTGGTCCGCCGATGGCGATCTCGAGGATTTAAATCAGCGAGGCTCGGAGATAACCCATTACCCATGGGTCAACCGTTCTTGAGCGATGACATCTTTGGACCAAGTTGGCGATCTTGGGTCTCTCTCAATTAGTCCACGGAAGAGCGTTACTCCTGCGGTCTTTGCCGCGGCTCGGGAAGTAATAATACCCTCTTTCACTGGCATAGGGTACTGCGAATCAAAGTCGGACAAGCGCTTCGTGTGCAGCCGCTTCTATGGCCATTTGTGGAGTTGGCATAGATTTTCCCACGAAGGAGACCTCCGTTGGGTCTTGGTTTGAGGTTTACGGGAGGGATGTGTACTGCTGCCCAATATTTCGAGGTGGAAGGGGTGATTCTCGATTGGAACAGCTCGTACTGGGGTGGCTGGGTAGAACCCATGGTACTGCAGGTAAAGTCCCACAATATTTTGACAAAACTACCCGGGGTTGCATTTGTGGTTCTCAGATAAATACTAGGGCTCGACATGGCAAGAAATGGTTGTGAGGATGGTGCACAAGGTGAGGGGTGCTCGGCAAGGTCACGAGGTGGCCTTTTTATATAGCATCCGGGCTGGGTTATTTACGGCGGCGAGGGGTACTCGTTTGTCGGTTCTGCTCTCATGGGGTCGGGGTCAAAGCCACAGATACACATATCTCACAAAAGGGACGTGTTACTGTGGGTGTCGTCGGGGTTGGTTGTTGGTAGCTGTGCCTGGAATAAAAATGCAACTGCAGGCTGACACAATTACGCAAGTCTACTATTTAAAACAGAGGCACCACAACAGGCTGCGTTTATTTACAAGGTCACATGATTATAAGGCGTGGATACACTGAGACTAGGCACTACTCGAGTGGCTTAGTCTACCTCATTTATATCCAAGCGGGCGTGCTTTGTGGATGTCGAGGCTTCTCCACGGGTCTCACTGTCAGGATTAGCTGGAGGTCGTTGAGGGACTGCAGGATCGGGGTGGCGATGATGACCATCGCGGGGATTGTTGGCCACAATCCTGTTGGAGTGTGCTCCCAAAAGGCAACGAAGCACTTCTGGGGTCATCAAAGTACCTTGGTTGATGGCTGGGGCTGACCTCAGGGTCTCGATCGGGTGTCCGAACAACACGACTAGGTTGTCGGCGTCGGGTTCGTCTTCCCTGCTTGCCGGGGCCCGGCGAACCAGCTCTCCACGAGCTGCGATCAGATCAATGGTGATTTGATCGAACAGTTCCTCTAGCGCACCTACATAGCGCACTAGGTGCAACAACGCAGGATCCGTCTCGTGATCTCCGTTGGCAACTGGGTGGTCTACCATACCCTTCACGTTTGGGGTAGTAGTAGAACGAGCGGCAGTTTACTCGGGCGACAAGCCGCCGGAGTTGAACTATAGCCGCGCCGCTAGCTGGATGGCTTGTGGCTCAAAGGAAGTTGTCCTCGGTGAACTCAGAGGGGCGTTTCGCATGCACCCCTACCGTAGATGTGTACAGTGGCCCAGAATTGACGGCTCTCACCGCTCATGGGTCCTTGGTACACAACATATTCTGGGGGCTCTTCTAACGCATAGGCACGACGGGTGAGGTTTGCGAGTATGGTCACAAAACCTCCAAGGTTGGTTGCTGTGGTCTCATTGTGCACTACGGGCCGTGCATTATGGCTTGGTTCGGGTAGAGGCTGTCTTTGTCTTTGGGTTGAGGTTAGCGTGCCCTTTTTATAGAAAAAGGGGACGAAGTCTTCCTTCGCATGCTTGCGAATGAGACATCTTAGGTGCCGGTCACTGGCGTGTGATCGACAGGCTAGGTTGATAGGTTTGGCACCGACTGCCAAAAGGTGTCAGGCTCACTGTGTGGCTATCTTGCACGAGAAGCTTGGCCGGGGTTGGTTAAGGTCTGGTGGGTTGGTTTACCTAGGTTTTTCGACCTGGCTAAGATAGGATTAGCCAATGGTCAGCTTGGCTCTGATACCAAGTTTGTCACGACCGGTTTTCCGGGTATTGATTTCCCAGAAAATGGCCCTTGTGCTCACCAGCCCTGTGGATTATCAAGAATGATGAGGCACCAACTTGATGCTGAGAATTCCAAGCAAATAGCAAAATATGTAGTACAAGACCATTCTGGCCTATGAGTACAACAAATTGTTTCTAGTGGTTGATGGCGGAAGCGGTTTGCGGATCATCAGCATCCGTGGGGTTCCATTTTCCATAGGAACAGCTGACCAGGGTAACTCCTATCTTCGCGAGGCTGCTGTCATCATTGCGTAGGTTCCGGGGCTGTCATTGCATCACTCCTCTCCATGCAAGCAATCTGGCCAAGACAATAGCCAGGGACAAACCAGTGAGTACTTTGAATGTACTCGCAAACATTATGAACACGGGTATAGTATAACAAACGATAATCATGTTCTGAAATATTTTATGATCACAAATACAAATACAAAATAAAATCTCTGATGCATGCAAGCAGGTTATTTATAAACATTAATTTGCAATAACAGAGTATTAAAGAAATGCACATATCGGGTGTCTGAAGCGACGCCTCGAAAGGTTAGTTAACAACGAGCATGCCTCAGTCGGCGTCTGAGCGACACCACATAAAGGGCTTATAAAGTAAATAAATAACAAGCATGCCACGATCGAGGCGTCTCAAATGACACCACATAAAGGGCTTATAAAGTAAATAAATAACAAGCATGCCACGATTAAGGCGTCTCGGCGACACCGCATAAAGGGCTTATAAAGTAAATAAATAAGCATGCACAGATCAAGGCGTCTCAGCGACACCGCATAAAGGGCTTATAAAGTAAATAAATAACAAGCATGCCATAGTCAAGGCGTCAAATGACACCGCATAAAGGGCTTATAAAGTAATCACGGTGAATATCCAGGAGGTAGAACCATCCTGAGGATACTTGATAATTTTAATAATATAACGGGTTAGTCCATAACAAATAATAATCATGATCATCACAAGTCACAAGTCACGATCCAAGTTCTGGTTTAATAGTTTCTTCTCCGAAGACCGACACTAAGACCGACACTTGACCCATCCCAGACTGTAGTCTTTAACCATGGACACGGCTATTCGAATAGATGTTGAATCTCTGCACAGCGTGTACTCTTTACCCACGAGTAACGGATTCCTTTAGTCCACCGGGACTAATTCCGTCTACGGCCTTTTGATTGAAAACACACCTATCCGCACACACCATCCTAACTTACCGGTGTCTGGAATCACCCACGACACCCGTTAAGCAAAACTCTAAGTGAGGAGGCTACAACCTCGACTTAGCATGGGATCACAAAATTTATGCCGCGCGCAAACTAGGGGAGCTACCCCTTCGGCTACAACCGAAAACACCCATGCCCCCCCGGCCAGGTGGCATGCCTACCGGATGCCTCCGGTATCTTCCACCATGGCCTCTCCGTACGGTGTGTGCTAGGAAAGGGGTTGACAACTTACTGAACCGTACCCTACCTATGGCAGGTACAAGTGGTAGTACGAAACAAGTATGGGGGGTTACCTGAACAAGGCTTGATCTATGGTCGACTCAGGAGGCTTAAATGTTCCCTGCATGATTAGCATAACAATATATACTTCAACCAACAGACATAATCACCACACGACATACCTCCTCCTGCCATACCGGACACGACCGTCTCGACGGAGGACTAGGGACAAGACCGTGTCTACCCAAGACAGAGGCTTTCCCGGATTCCTTCCGGTAGGCATGGAGGGCACTCGATGGTGATTATTATCACAAACATATCTAACTCCAAAGAGCATGCATTCATCACTATGCACTCATGAGTAGAAACGTATCATCACATGAAATAACGGATACTATGTGTCGAGGTGTTGTTGTATCCGTACAAACAACCCACATAATATTATGCCAGGGTTCAGAATGCTTGCCTTCAAGTTGCGGGGAGGCAAGGTGCACTCCAAAACTTTTGAAAGCTTTCTCCTCTCTCTAAAAATCCTATTTAAAATATTATTGGATCAATATATCGTTACAAAAACAGTACCAAAAAGTTGTCTGAATTTTTTTGAAATAAATATAATAATAAACTAGACAATATTTGAGAGAGGTAGGAAAAAGAATCAATTCATTTGGAGTTATATTTAAAAAGTTATAGCCAGTCAAAGTTGTGGTCAAAAATCTGTTTTTAAAATAAAACAGAATAAAAAGGAAAAACGTTTCGGACTGACCACGTCGAAAGCGTATTCCGATTTTACGCCTCCACTTATCCAGCGTGGACCACGCGTGGGTCACTGACAATGGGCCCGCCTGGCCCACTGGTCAGGTTTGACTAGTCTCCCCGCCTTCCCCCTCCTTTGGCCGAGCGGAGGCGAAGCTCCGGCGATCCTCGCTGGCGAACGACGGCTCCTCGAGGGCATCCGAGGGCAGGGATGGATCCGCGGGTCTAGGGCGGTCCTCCCGGTGGTTGCTAGGCTGGCGGGGACGGAGGGGGTCGCCGGCGGCGAGCTCCGCGGAGGAGGTAGCTTCGGGTGTAATTAGGGGCTCGGGCTACGGTGGTTCCCGGGCGGGTCTGAGGTGTTTGGCGGCTCCACACGGTCGAGGGGAAGGGAATGGTGGCTCTAGTTGGGTGGGGGAGGCCTTGACTGCGACGGAATGTGCCGGAGGGCGGCAGTGGCCGAACTGGCCGGGGACGGGGAAGAAGGCTCCCCGCCTTCGATGGCTGGCCAAGGGGGCTCTGGAGGGGTGGCCTCAGATTGCTTGAGGGTTTGGAGAGGCTCGGGGCTCCTTAAATAGGCGAGCAAAGGCGGTTCCGCGGTGGCCGGGGATAAGATCACTGGCGACTGCCATTCTGTAGCTAGGGGCGACGTGGAGGCGGTTGGAGCTGGTCGGCGCTAGCGGACGACTTCGGAGATAAGGGCGGCCTGCTCACGAGGCCAGATGGCGAGGAGTTGTGGCTCGGGCGCCCGTCTGCGGGGGCGCGATCATGCGGACGCCGGCTTGCCGCCAAGGGGTTCTGACGGCGGCGCTGTAGGGCACCAAGGCAGCTTGGCGCGTGCTGGCAAGTGGTCGAGGGCGAGGTGCGGCTCTGCAAGCGAGCAAAGGCCAGAGGCGCGACGCGGCGGCTCGGTGCATGCGCGTGCAAAACGTGCGCTCTGGGCGCGCCCAGAGCACGCACGCTAGGTGCTCGGTGAAATGCCAGTGTGTGCTAGAGGGCATATGAGGAGTTGGTGATCAACAGATCTAGGCTAGTGGTAGCTGTGAGGCTAGTGGACATGCTCGTTTGGCTGTTGTGGCAAGTCTGCAATGCAAACTCATGAGCATGTCAATCCTGTTCAGGAACTCAATGTGTTCGACAGAATGACAGGAGCTCCTAGGAAATTCTTGGTGTGGCCAAAGTCTCCAGATCCTAGTCTCTTTAGGTGAAGGTGGTGGTGCTCAGGTTAGTTTGCCAAACAGAGAAACTTGTTAGTGCAATTATTTGAGAAAACCAATTCTGGACAGAACCTATAGGCTATCATTTCATGGACCAAAAATATCCCAATGGGTTCCTGCTCCTGGTCTTAAGGGTTTTGCAGGAAGGACTACAAGCAGGAAAAGGAATCATGGGTAAAGGAGCAACTTAAAATGTGGTTGCTGTACAAATCATCAAGTTGGACCAGAATAAAGATGAGGTTGATTCACTCAAAAATTTCAAAGGACATAACTGGGTTTTTGCATAAAGTTGAGTAATATACTCCTATTGACATCCCATAATTGTGGTGGAAGTTTTAAAGAAATATTTAAATAGGTTGTAGTGCAAAATTGCCTTTGGACCAGATTTGAAAATTAGGTGTAGAATTCAAAATATTCAATGAATGAAATAGATTTTTGCATAAAAGTGATTTAAAAACATCACATGACATCCCCAAATTTTGGTTGGAATTTTAGTTAAATTTATCAAATGGTTGTAGTTCAAAAAGAGCTCCAAAACTAATGAAAATCACTTTAAGGAATAAAGTTCAGAGAGAAATAATTATATAAATAAATTCCACTGAAAAAAAGAAATGTTTTACTTGAAAGGGCAACCAAGTCCACTAATATATTTGGAAAGTTTTCCACTAGAGGTAAAAACTCCATCAAAAATAAAGGAAAGAATGGTTCTGAAATCAAAAGAAATTCCAGAAATTAAAAGTTTAAGTTTCCTAGCAATGTTTTGATAAACAAAACATGGTTAAATTTTTGGGGTGTCACAAAAGGATTCCCCAAAGATTATCTTTAGAGGATGAGAAAAACTCTTATCTCAATGCTCAAGCTTCTGATGTGCTTTTCGATGCTTTGAGCAATGTAGTTATATTTCAACTCATGTCGTTCTGGGATGCTCATGAGTTGTGGACAAAGCTTCAAGATAAATATGGTGTGTCCAAGATTTGTGGGGATGATTGTTCTCCCTCCACCTCCGGCCGTGTTGCCTTCTCAAATTCTTCTACTTCACCTACATGTGGATTGCCACAAGGTAATGCTATGGCGAGTAGTGTTGGTTATTGCAATGATGATAGTGTGCTTGTTCTTGGTGATCCTTCATCACTATCTTATTGCAATTGTCCTTCTTTGGACTTTAACACTTCGAGCACCTTACATGTTTCACATGCTTGTGTTGATAGTCCTTCCATATCATGTAGAAATTGCTTATTCAAATCTCATTATGATATGCTTGCTATGTCTTGTTGCCATGATAAAAAATGTATCTATTTCCTCGAGTTGTTGTGCTAACAATGTAGATGAAACTCAACACTCCAACATCATCATCTATTGTTTCTCACTTTTGCCTTATGGTTAAGGCTTTGAAGGTATCTCCTACTTCGAATCCCAATATATCTCTTGATGTTGATGATGTTGCTAATGATGATGAGGATAATGATGAAGAGAATGATAATGTTGCCTCCTTAAAATTTAAGGGGGAAATGGTTTTTAAAGCTCTTCATAAAAATAAATTTGCCCGTTCCAACTTCATGGAAATCATGTCCACTGCCATTGAGGGCAAGAAATATATTGAGCAGTTGGAATCTCATCTCGAGGAGCATGAGGTCACCATTGAGAAAATGGAAGGTCATGAGCGTGATTACACTAATGAGATTGCGGACCTATCTCAAGCTCTTGAAACTTGAACAAACCACCAAGGAATCTCTTGAGGAGACTTTTGCTCTAGAATCATCTAGAGTGAGGAATCTCATGATAGAACTCTTGAGGTGGCCAATAATTTCAAAAATAAAAAGGAGAAGCTTGAAGTTGCTCATGTCAAACTCCTTGAGGACTTTGGGCACCTCAAAAATGGCTCAAGGGTCATTAAGAGTGAGCTCATCGGACTCACCGAGTATCATGCACAACTTAAATCTTCATATTCAAAAGAGCTTGCCAAGTTTCCTTCTCCTCTTATTGTTAATAATGATGCTTGTGCTACAAACTCTATTTCTTGTGAAGCATCCATTTTGAAGGAGAATGTTGAGCTAAGGGCTCAAATTGATTTGCTATCTAGCAATTATGGGAAATTGGAAGAAAGCCATGAAAAGCTCCCAAGCTCTCATGATGATATTCTAGTATCCCATAATGTGCTAAAGATAGCTCATGAGGCTATTATTGCTAAGGTAACATCTAGTGAGCCTCATGTGGATACTAGCACTACTCCAAGTCAAAATGCTATATTGCCATGTGCTAGTCCGTGTAGTTCATCTACTCACAATGTTGCTACATCTTGTGATGAATTGCTTTCCTTGCCTTATTGCTCTAACGATGAAGCTTATACTTCCTCTAGTACTTGTGTTGATACTAACCATGTAGAGGAAATCAAAGAGCTCAAGGCCCAAGTCACTTCTTTGAAGAAAGACTTGGAAAAGAGACATGAAGGGAAGTCCACACTCAAGAATATCTTGAGTGTGCAAAAATCCCCCAATGATATAGGTGGACTTGGATTCAACTCTAATAAGAAGAAGAAGTCCAAAATCAACAAGAATAAGGGCCAAGAACAAGTCAAGAATTCGTCCAAGATTATTTGTCAAGTGCAAAATTGAAGGGCATCATGTTAGATCTTGCCTATTAAAGAAGAAGCCCATTAGTGACAAGCAACAAGGGAAGCAGGCACAAGTTCACTCTCATGCTTAACCTCAAGTTGAAGAAAGGCCTCTTCCCAAGAAGACTCAATGCTTCTCAAGTTGAGAAATCTAGTGAGAAAAAAGTGAAGAGTAGACGTTGCTACCTATGTCGTTAGAAAGGTCACGTCGCTTCTTCATGCACGAATGGTACATTATTAACAACCCTATTCTAGTTCATGATATCTATTCTCTTGGTAAGGATAAGGTTGGCAATGTGGTTGCCAAGTTTGTTGGTACTCAAAGTGGTGTCAAGAAAAGAACCATTTGGGTAGCCAAGCCTATTGTGACTAACCTCTTAGGACCCAATTTTGTTGGGGACCAACAAGCTCAAAATTGATCAATAGGTGTTGTTGGAGGGCATTGGTGACTTGGCTACTTTATGAAGAATTAAGAGGACTTCATCATTTATATTGTCTCAAGCCAAGACATTTTGATCATCATGTTTCTATCTTATATCCAATGTTCCTCCTTGCGGTAACTTGTACTTAAATTGTTTACATTGAAAGTTACTTGCCCCTTTGCATTTTGTGGTTTTGTACCTTGCATGTGCTTGTATATGATGTGCTTCCAATTTTCTTGTCTTGAGAAATCAAGTATGTGTATGTTGGTTTGCACATCATGTACATGTGAGTCGTGTGTTAAGATTTTTTTTGCATCTTGGATGTATCTTAGTTGGATCTTGTGAGAGATTAATGGAACATCCCATTTTGGGGAGTGATGTGCTTTGTGCACCTCACGGTCCCATAAATGTGTGTACATGAGGAATAACACCTAGTATTGATATTACAAGATTATCTAGTATCTATGTGGTATGTCTTCTCATGAGAAAGTAAAATTCTAAATGGTCCATTAATTATCTCTTGTTTGCATTTCATTTTCCTCTTGTTAAGTATTCTTTGGTATCACATTATGGGGGAGTAATGTGCTATATGCATATTACAAGCCTAGAAAATGTGTACATTAGAGATATTGTCACCTAGAGTTGATATTGTAAATTATATTGTTCATATGTGGCATGTTAGCTCTATAAGTTGCAAATTTGCTTATGTGTTTGGTGTGAAGATGATGTTGGATATATTTGCTATCTACCACCAGGAATTATCTCCAAATACTTCTTGTCTCTTGACAATTGGTACTCACTTATGTGGTACAAATTATTGATCATCCTCATTGGATTTTGTTTTCATTTTGCCTTATCTCTTGCCAAGATTGTGTCAACTCCATTTGCCTTCCGTTCCACTTGTGGATCTTGTTGCTTTCTTGATCTTGTCTAGTGTTTTCTAGATATAGTGAAAGTGGTGATCCCACCTTGTGCATTTTGTATTTAAATGCAAATTCTCTATAATGCACTCTTGGGGGAGCTATCCTATTTTTTATAGAACACTCATCTTCTGATCCATATCAAGTGTGTGTTGGTGGAAGGAAAGCCATTTTTTGGGTACTTTGTGCCATCATGAAACTTTGTAGAGGGCTTGGTTTGTTGGAACCATCCCCTCTTTTGGGAGTTCGATAACTTTCTTTTTGTGTGGATCAATGGATATGTCGTTCCTTGATGTATCTTTGATATCTTCCAAGTGATGATTTCTCCTTTTGGTATCTTATTTTCACTTGGTATTTCTTTTTCATTTGGTATAGGTCCTTGAAATTCTTGAGCATGCATAGTTACTTCATCTATTTTCTTTGGCATGCTTTCTTTCTTTGACCCAATATATAAGGAAACTCCACCAAGTCTCAATTTGTATGAGATGTGCATGAAATTCCTTTCCATATATACATGCACATATATATCTGGAGTTTGTCCTATGTATTGGTGTTTCTAACTCTTTGGTCCCAATGAGTTTGGGTACCGTTTACTTTGCATTTTTGTTCTAGGAACAATTGGATGCATTGGATGCTCGGCTCACTCACAAGGAAGGTGTTGTCACCATGTGCTTATTGGAGTCAAGCTAGGATGATCACTGAACTGCTATCTACCTTCAGTTGGTATCTACTACATCCTTCCAATGCTATCTCGGTAACCAGTATCATCATCTACCTCATGCACACATTTCTTGCATCAACCTTGTGTAGGTTGTATCATGGCATGTAATTCTTTCTTTCTTGTGATACTTGTTTCCTTTCTCAAAGCATCCCAACAATGATCTCTTATTGCTAGTTGTGATGTCTTTGATGTTCGTGTGGTTGGAATTCATTTATGTACAATAAGACCATATCTAGTCATGTGCTATGCTTTCAAGCAAATATCTTATTAGTATATTTATGACTTCCTTGTGGTATCTTATTATTTCCTTTTTGTAACTATTTCATGTGTACATCCTTCTTTGTGGACTGATATCATCATGATCTTCATCTACCTAGAATCGTATACACTTGAGAGAAGTTGCATATTTAGTTGATATCCCTTTCTTTCGTGTCCACGGTTTCTTTCGCGTGTTATTTCTTTGGTGGCTCCGTGAAGGTGTGTGCCTTGATTGCGGGTCTTATCTTGTTGCATGTTGATGCACTCTTTTGTGGTGAAGATCATTTTCCTCATGATTTTCTTGACGAGGCCTTTGCAACCTTAATTGGTATCCCTCGTCTTGATGAGGCTTTCTTTTTCAATCTTAACCATGGGTTGTCACAAGCATTGGTTCTTATTTTGCATAGTAGTGAGCTGGTGAACCCATTTTCCTATTGTGTGTGCGGGAAGGACGTGTCATGCACCTTGTATCTCAACTATTCAAGACTATGTTGATGCTTAATGCTCATCCTTATATTAGTCTTCTCAAGTGCTTTGCCATGACTCACACATATCTTTTTGGTTGAGCATATTCTTAAGTTGCCTCTTTGACATGTTGCTCAACCATTTGTTTGTTGCAAGTGCTAGGCTTAGTTTCTTTTATGCTCACTTGCACAAGTTGTGAGTTTCTATTGATTTTGGGGGAGTGATGATCCTATTTTTTGCACAAATCACGGGGAGCTTCTCTACTCTCTTTAGAAGACTCTTTTGCTCATTTGATAATATCCTTTATTCATGTGGCTCATAGGATCTTTGGTCTAATTGGTTCAATTGGTATCTTTTGTTTGCTTGCTTCAATTGGTATCTTTTGATTGCTTGATTGCTTGTGTCTCCCTTTGTTATGTCTTTGAGGCATATCATTCCTTAGAAATCTTTGAGCCTCAATATATTTGTCTTCCTCCAAGTATTTACCTTTGGATATATGTATTGCATTCCACTCTTTTGTTGAGAAATACACAATTATGGAGGAACACAATTTCTATTGGCCTTCTAAGCTTTTCGCCCATTTTGGCAATCAATGTCAATGGGGGAGAAGTTTTAGAGAGTTTTGTGGAGAAGTTTAGAGAGTTATTTCTTCTTGCTTTGGTTTTGTTCCTAAAGCATTTGCATCTCATACGCATGCATTATTGGTTGTTGCATTGCATTGTGATGCATAATTCCTTATATAAACTCTCGCGGAAGTGATTGTCATCAATTACCAAAATGGGGGAGATTAAAAGAACATGCGGTGCCCTCATGTCTGATTTTAGTAATTGATGACATTCTCTATGGACTAATGGTTGCCTTGAGTTATATTTGAAGGATTTATCCGTAGGCTTGTCTTCAAGTCCATGTGTTGGTTTCAAGGAGTTTATGTGTTGACCAGTTTGCTATTCAAGGAATAATATAAAGATTGGTCATGATACAGTTGATCAAGACTAAGTACAAGAGTTATTCAAGTTGATCAGCACACAAAGCATAGAAGATGTACCAAGTGGGATCAAGTGATCTCATGGTATGGTAATCATTGTCCATTATGCTTTGTGTACTAACCCATGGTCTACGTGAGAGTTCTATGTGGGGTTAGGTATGTTCCATGGGCTTGCATCAAGAGGAAGATATCATACAACTCATGGAGAGGATGACATCAAGTGGTGATCGTCATCAAGTTTGTGGTGTGAAGCTCAAGTGGAGCATCATGAAGAGATCATGCTTGAAGCTTTTCGTCCATTGTGGTGACAATGGACTTGTGAAGATGTGTCGAAGAGTGGCTCGCCCATAGTGGAGTATGGGGGAGTAATCAACTTGTCTTCATCGACCCAACACAATCAAGAAAGGTGGTCCATCTTGAGGAGGACAAGATCGTCATCATCTAGGTCAAGTGTATTATGTACAAGGCAAAGGTTTGCCCTTGATAGGTGATACGTCTCCAACGTATCTATAATTTTTGATTGTTCCATGCTACTTTATCTACTGTTTTGGACTATATTGGGCTTTATTTTCCACTTTTATATTATTTTTGGGACTAACCTATTAACCGGAGGCCCAGCACAAAATTGCTGTTTTTTTTGCCTATTTCAGTGTTTCGAAGAAACGGAATATCAAACGGAGTCCAAACGGAATGAAATCTTCGGGAACGTGATTTTCTCACCGAACGTGATCCAGGAGACTTGGACCCTACTCTAAGGAACAAAAGAGGCGGTCGCGAAGGTGGGGGGCGCGCCCCCTCCGGCGGGGCGCGCCCCCTGCCTCGTGGGCCCCCTGTTGCTCCACCGATGTACTCCTTCCTCCTATATATACCTACGTACACCCAAATGATCAGATAAGGAGCCAAAAACCTAATTCCACCGCCGCAACTTCCTGTATCCACGAGATCCCATCTTGGGGCCTGTTAGGAGCTCACGAGGGGAGGCATCTACCACGGAGGGCTTCTACATCATCACCATAGCCCCTCCGATGAAGTGTGAGTAGTTTACTTCAGACCTTCGGGTCCATAGCTAGTAGCTACATGGCTTCTTCTCTCTTTTTGGATCTCAATACAATGTTCTCCCCCTCTCTCATGGTGATCTATTCGATGTAATCTTCTTTTTGCGGTGTGTTTGTTGAGACCGACGAATTGTGGGTTTATGATCCAGTTTATCTATGAACAATATTTGAATCTTCTCTGGATTCTTTTATGTATGATTGGTTATCTTTGCAAGTCTCTTCGAATTATCCATTTGGTTTGGCCAACTAGATTGGTAGTTCTTGCAATGGGAGAAGTGCTTAGCTTTGGGTTCAATCTTGCGGTGTACTTTCCCAGTGACAAAAGGGGCAGCAAGGCACGTATTGTATTGTTGCCATCGAGAATAACAAGATGGGGTTTTTATCATATTGCATGAATTTATCCCTCTACATCATGTCATCTTGCTTAAGGCGTTACTCTGTTTTAACTTAATACTCTAGATGCATGCTGGATAGCGGTCGATGAGTGGAGTAATAGTAGTAGATGCAGAATCTTTTCGGTCTACTTGTCTCGGACGTGATGCCTATATACATGATCATACCTAGATATACTCATAACTATGCTCAATTCTGTCCTCAACAGTAATTTGTTCACCCACCGTAGAATACTTATGCTCTTGAGAGAAGCCACTAGTGAAACCTATGGCCCCCGGGTCTATTCTCATCATATCAATCTCCATCACTTTAATACTTGCTTTGTTTTTACTTTGCCTTTTACTTTTCACTTTGCATCTCTATACCACAAATACCAAAAATATTATTTATCATCTCTATTAGATCTCACTCTCGTAAGTGACCGTGAAGGTATTGACAACCCCTAATCGCGTTGGTTGCGAGGAGCTATTGTTTTGTGCAGGTACGAGGGACTTGTGCGTAGCCTCCTACTGGATTGATACCTTGGTTCTCAAAAACTTAGGGAAATACTTACGCTACTTTACTGCATCACCCTTTCCTCTTCAAGGAAAACCAACGCAGTGCTCAAGAGGTAGCAATAGGTTTTATACTTTACCGGTCTCATGGTGGTAGTTGGGAGACCGGGTTATAGGATCGATTGTCGTACTATCAAGGGGGGCTCTCAACTGAGTAGTTTGATTGTATTGTTCGTAGAGAGCTCAAATCATTGCATCCTTGCATCATCTTTCTTGGTTCTTTTTTGGTGTTTCTCTTTGTGAGTTTTAGAGCTTATGGTCATCTTCGTGACAAGCTCTAGTTCATCGAAAACCGATTTCCTATGCACCTTCTTTTGCGTTTTTGGTGTTGGAGTTTTTATCGGTCTTATTTGAGAAAGGGTTCTCACCATTTTATTTTGGGTATTTTCTCAATTTATATTTCTTTATATTTTTATCAAGATTGTGTTAGCCCTTGTCTTTATCTTTCCAACAAACTTGGTTTCATCAAATTCAGAGTTCGTTTGCAAAAGTTGTGACTGTTTCAATTTTACCGGTTCCCACATCTCTCTGCCCGGACCCCTTTTGTCCGGATGCCCGGGGTACAACGGCCATATTTTCTTGGGGTATTTATACCCCCTTCTTCCTCCTCCAACCTAATAAATCTGCGCAAGTTTTGCCCCACCATTGTTGACCTCTTGGAGCTTTCTATCTCTCAATCCCTCCATGGATTCTTGCTAGTTTTGGGGGGGGAAATAGAGAGGAGATCTAGATCCACAATTCCACCAACCACTTTCTCCTCTATGTGAGGGGAACCCCTTGGATCTAGATCTTGGAGTTCTTGGTGTTCTCCTTCTTGTTCTTACTCTCATTTTCTTCCATAGCTTTTGTTGCTTTAGTGGGATTTGGGAGTGAGGGATTTGGGCACTCTGTGTGCCATTGCCATTGCATTATTTGCATCGGTTTGAGTTCTCCACAGTGATACGTGGAAGTGAAAAGTTGAGAATCTTATTACTCTTGGGTGCTTGGTATCCTAGAGCTTGTTCCTCTTTGGTGCTTGGGCGCCCTAGATGGTTGGTGGTGTTTCAGAGCTCAATCATTGTGGTGTAAAGCTCCGGGCAAGCGTCGGAGTCTCCAATTATGTTGTGGAGATCACCCCGAGAAATTTGTACGGGTTTTGGTGACCGCCCCCAAGGGTTACCAAAGTGTATAGTGTCAGTTCAAAAGACCCTGGGTCCGTTGCCCGGTCTGTGCACAGGCCCAAGGACAAGATTACAACACCAAGATTAGATCAAAGCACGAAGAGACAAGTTCTTTGAAGGATCCAAGTGCAAATCAAGAAGACCAAGACGAGCTAGAGAAGCAAGATATTGCTAAGGAAAGAACCTCCTTTGCCGGGCATGCGAGCTTGGCGAGGTTGGGTTCGCCCCGGAAGCAAACTTCCAGATCATCCCGGCAGGCCTGGTCGGGCTTATGGAGGCAAGCCACTCCACTGCACCACCTTGCAAGCGACGCAAGTCATTAATCAATGCGGTGTCAAGCTCCAAAGTGACCAAGTGGCTGCTTCTTGCCACATGGCAGCCACTTCCTACAGCAAACACCTCCATATGACACCTATCCTGAGACGTGTCAAGCAAGCAGGCGCAAAGCAGGCAAAATAGCCCGGCAAGGACTGCCGGGCACGCTGTGATGTGACACTAGACGGTGCTTTTAATGCGCTCTGTCAGCCTACAGAGTTAGGTAAGGTAGCACTGTTTGCTATCTAATCAGTACCTAAAGACTTATTATCCACTGTGATGACCCCTTTATCTATAGAAGGAGGACCATGGCGACCGTAGAAAGGGTTGGACCCTCACACATTCATACGCGCGTAGCCACTCTCGTCCCGAAGCAACCTTGCCGGACAAGTACGCCACGTTCACCACCATTATCCACCATCAATCCACGAAAGTAGGAGTAGGGTTTTACGCCTCACGGCGGCCCGAACCTGGGTAAAAACTGCCCGTGTGATCTCTGTCGTGCTATGCTACGCTTCTCCGCTCTTTGTGCAACGTACCATCCCCCTGCCGAACCAAAAAGGGGCTCATGGCCCCATAGGTGGCCGTGGTTTCCCACGACATCTTTGGCGCGCCAGGTAGGGGGGATCTCTTGCGCGAACCTGAGAGCGTCAGTAGCGCATCATCTTCATCACCATATTCATCATTAGCGGCACCATCGACTATGGTGCCCAATAAGAAGCCCGGAGCTACGAATCACCCGTCCACCTCGAAGGCTCTGCCGCCCATGTCCATCGACGCCGCGGGGAATCCGGGGACGCGCTAGGATGTGGACGCTGCGGGGGACGTGGTCGACGCAGGAGGCGTTGTCACCGTGTCCCTCACAGCCGAAGCGGGGGCGGGAGGAACTGGGGAAGGACATCATCAGCAACATCCGGGAGGCCACGCTCTACGAGGTATGGATGGAGGGATTTTGCATCTCCACCCCTTCTCCTCGTTGAATGGCACGGCCGTAGTAGTGGCGTTCGTTCTGGGGCAAATCGCAACCCTCGGGCCGCCCCCGTGCGGGTGCGACTGCAGGGCACGCGCCACCCCCAGAATGGGCCAACCCAACTACTGTGCCCAACGGAGCCGCTGGCCCTCAAGTGCCTCCTCCGCGTCACCATGCCATCCAAGTGGCTGGTTCGCAACAGCGAGGGCACGACGCGGTCACCACCGGCACCATCAGGAGTCGGGTGACGCCGCGCTCTACATCATCATCGCCTATGCCAAGCACTGCCTCAGAGGCCATGGTGCGGGCTCAGCTGCTGTTGAGATTTCAGCCGGCAGCCGATCAGATGGATGAGTGGCGAGCCACCATCCAAAGTCTGATTGGTTTCGCCGAGGTGGGAGGATCACAGCGAGCTGGCCCGCCACGGCCTCCCCAGGCAAAAATAACGGTTCGTGTTGCTGGCCATACGGAGGGAGCCACCCTCACGATACAATCCCTGCCATGGCAACCAGCACGGGAACCACGAAACCAAGAACCTGATGACGTCTCGATGGCCTATTCCGACCCTCGAGCACGTCAAGACCAACGTCGAGCCCTGGAGGACCGGTGGAGGGAAGGCGCGCGCTTCGTCATCGAGCGGCGCCTCGATGACCACCGCCGGGCCAATGTGTGCGATGGCCCCAACGTCGATGAGCCCGCGCTCGGAGATGGCGGGCACCAGCCTTTCGAGGTTGGGTGCCCTGCTTTCACCCGTGAGCTGCGGCAAGTCCGTTGGCCGTCTGCTCGCACATTCAAGCCAGAAATTCTAGAGAAGTATGATGGGAAACTAAACCCGGCAGAGTTCTTGAGCATCTACACCATCGTTGTTCAAGCTGCCGGAGGAAGAGATGAAAAGGTATTCGCCAATTAATTCCCTTTTGCAATCAAGTCAAATGTGAGGTCTTGGCTGATGCACCTGCCCGAGAACTCCATTTCGACTTGGGCTGGCCTATGCCATGAGTTCATTGGCGCCTTCACGAGCGGCCATCAAGAACCAGGGCGGCCCAGCGACTTGCAGCTTCTTTAGCGGAAGGAAGGAGAGATTCTACGGAAGTATTTGCAGACATTCAGCCGAGTCCACAGGAATATTCCAGATATCTACCTGGCAGCTGTGATAGCCGCATTCCAATCCAACGTCCGCAACCACAGGATACGTTCCAAGATGAATGTCCGGTTGCCCAAGACTATGAAAGAGCTTTACACCTTGGTGGACAAATGTGCTCGGGTGGAGGAGGGGAGGAAACTCCCTGGAGAGGAAGATTGCGTCGGCATCGACTCAGAGGATGACGATGAGACCAACAGTCAGAAGAAGAACAAGAAGCACAACAAGAAGCGCAAGGATAAGGTCGTGATGACTGTTGAGGGATTAGGCACGCCTAGCACTAGAATACTGCTAAGGCTGAAGCCCCTGGAAAGGAAGCTACCGCGTGCACTGACTGCCAGGAGGCAGTGGCTGCCGAGAAAGCTGGGAAAAGTGATGGCCGTATTGCAAGATTCATTGGACTAAGGGCCACGATCTCCAGGAGTGTCATCAGGTTGAACAGCTCGTCAAGAGGTAGAGGGTTGAGTATGAGAAGCATGATAAGGAAAAAGGTCAGAATGGTACTAGCGGGAAGGGCCGGGGTGGTGAAGCAAATCGCCCTGGCAAGGCTCCTCGGAACCAAGGAAAACCCGCTAGGGGACGAGAGGAGGATTACAATGATGAAAGTGATGGAGGGGATGAAGAGGAAACCAGCGAGCAGGAATTCCAGAAGGCCACTGACGCCCCGTGTATTGACGGGGGTGCATCTCTGCACTCCTCTCACCGCTAACTTAAACAGTGGGCATGTGAGGCCAATGCCATGGAGCCAGCGGCAGATTCTCGGAAGCCGCTCAAGTGGTCACGCACGCCCATCATCTTTGATGAAGAGGACCACCCCGACCGCATTACTGTGGTAGGGTGTTTTACATTGTTGGTCTCACCAACAATTCGCAACCTCAAAGTCACAAAGATGCTAGTTGACGGCGGGGCCGGGTTGAATCTGATTTTCCCAAAGATTATCAGCAAACTTCAGATAGCAGAGGAAGAACTTAAGGTTATGGGCACGTTTCAAGGAGTCAATCCCGGCAGGAGTCATCCTAAGGGAAAGATCATGTTGCCAGTGACATTTGGAGGGGAGTTGAACTACCGGACCAAGAAGGTTGTGTTTGATGTGGTCAACCTCCTCCTGCCATACAATGGAATCCTTGGATGCCCAGCTCTGGCAAAATTCATGGCAGCGTCCCACTATGCCTACAACACCTTAAAGATGACAGGGCCGATGGGCGTCATTTCCATTTTATCGGACAAAAAAGATGCAATTATTTGCGTGGATAAGATGTACCGGGACGCAGTCACGGCAGAGGACACGGAAGCCACAATTCCCGCCAAGGAAAGAAAAGGAAAGAAGAAGCCTAGCAGGGACACCGGCAAGGAATCCGGTAAGCATACCTCTTCGGAGTGTGCCGCACCTGTTGATGACGTGCAGGAGAGTTCCAACAGTAAGAGGTCCAAGGCTGCTGCACCCCAAGTGAAGAAGGTTCCAGCAGGGCTGGATGGCGCTGATGGTACTTTCACTATCAGTGCCATCTTTGATGACAAATAGGAAAGCACGCTCGTTGCCTTCCTGCGGGAAAATATCGATGTGTTTGCCTAGCAACCATCTGATATCCGTGGTGTTCCCATGGAGGTAATCGAGCACCACCTTGTTGTCTGCCCACATGCCCGACCCATCAAGCAGAAGGTTCAGAAGAAGGCCTTGGAGCGGCAGGAGCTCGTTGCCGAGGAAATCAAGAATCTTGAGGCAGCAGGTTTGGTCAGAGGAGTGCTATAACCATGGAGGCCAACCCTGATAAGATCAAGGCCATTGAGCAGATTCAGGCACCCAAGACAGTTAAGGATGTGAGGCGTTTGACAGGATGCATTGCCGTGCTTAGCAGATCATCTCCAAGTCTGCCGAGCGCGCCTTGCCGTTCTTCAAGATTTTGAAGAAGGCAGGACCCATGAAGTGGACCCCGGAAACTGATGCAGCACTGCAAAATTTGAAGACCTACTTTTGCATTATGCCCACTCTGGTTGCACCTGTCGGATTTCGGGTTCCGGCAGACCCTTGAGGTTCGAACACTGGGGTGCGCGCGGAGATCCAACCCTCCACCGTCTCGCACCTCGCCGAATTGCTGGGACCTAAACTACTAAACGGAACAACACAAGAGACACGATATTTATACTGGTTCGGGCCACCATTGTGGTGTAATACCCTACTCCAGTGTGTGGGGTGGTGGATTGCCTCTTGGGCTGATGAGGAAGAATACAAGGAAGAACAGCCTCGTGAGGGTCTGTTCTTGGCGGGTGCGATGAACTGCTAGGTGGTGTTCAGTCGCTCTAGCTACTGGTTTCTTGATGTGGATTCGGATCCCCCCACAGGGGTGGCTACTCCTATTTATAGGCGAAGGCCCTGGGCCTCTTCCCAAATATTGAGCGGGAAGGCGCCAACAATTAGCCATTTTGAAGGGGAACAGTGGGTACACTTATCCCGACTAAAGTTGGTCCTCGCCGCCAAAGGCTCTGGTGATGACGCCTTTGCTTGGGCTCCACGATGACTCCCTTCCAGCCGTTGGGCTGGTCTTAGTCTTGTTGCACCAAACGGATGCCTTTGCTTGATACTCTCGCTGCGCTTGCTCCCTTTGCACCAAAGAGGAAAGGAGGACAGCTGGCGGCTAAGCGCCCGGCCCAGGCGCCCTTGGTCGTCATGGCTTACGTCATGGGCACCTCGCGAGGTACCGCCTTGAACTCTCCGCCTCCTCATGAGCCAGGCTGACGAGGCCGTGCACGAGGAAGCTCCTTGTCGTCCGCCTCATGAGGCTTTGCCCCTCGCGAGGGTCTTGAGCTATGCGTTGAGGAAGATGGGCCGTCTTGGGCCTCCTTCAAGCCACGCAGCTGCAGGCATGAGCGAGCAAGTCTGGGGACCCCGTTCCCTGCGCCGACAAGAGCCCGGGCCCATGGCGCGCCCGAACTTGGCCGAGCAGAGAGGCGAAAGGGTAAGTGTGAAGCTTCGCGGGCCCTAACAGCCTGCGGCCTTGGGCGCCGTGTGGCGGTTGATTGGACGCGTGCACCTCTGCAACCGCGTGAGTTGATAACAGAGCGACATCTTCCTTGCCTCCTTTACTTTCTCCAGTTGCTGCTCAGATCCCCTTTCTTGCGCCTCTCCTCTCTGCTTCCAAGATCTTCAGATCCACTCCGCCTGCGTGCCCTAGCCAGTCATGGCGCCTCGCCAAGCCTCGGCC
This sequence comes from Aegilops bicornis, assembly GCA_021605145.1. NCBI lineage: Eukaryota > Viridiplantae > Streptophyta > Magnoliopsida > Poales > Poaceae > Aegilops > Aegilops bicornis. Next base: position 494,439,689 of record CM038672.1, on the reverse strand, counting down.
GGAGCTTGGTATTCTCCTGCCTTGGACCCGCCAAATGTGTCAGGGGCGATGTCAGGACCCCAATTCCAAGTCACATCGACCTAGCCGGTAACACCTCATATCACTTTGCGGCCTCACGCATGGTATTCCCACGGGTGTCGCCTTACCATGGCCCGGGACCGTTTGCGCCTTTTGGCTCACGTATATGATAGTGTCGCTAGCATCCATATGACAGAGAACCCGGGCCGACATGGCTAGTCGTGAACCCAAAGCGGCACTAACCCATGGGGACAGGCATACATGAATCACATCGAGCATGTCGGTCATCAACGTGTGAATCCGGGCTGTAACACTGGGCTAACGACTCCGGTATCCCGGGTCATGTAGCGGCTAGGCGGGACTCGGATATCACCGCGTGACATTTCCCGAAGGGACAGGACATAAGGCAGTGAAACACATGCCGGCCAGTCAAGTGTCCAAGCAGTAGTGCTGGGCTAGAAGGACTCCGGTGAACCGGGCTGTAGCGGACTACTATCGCTCAGGAAGCACTAGACTACATTTCCCCATATGAGAGGCTGCCAAGGATAAACAACTAGATTGTCGGATCCCACACATACCAAGCATTTCAAACATACACACAATATGCTCAATATGTGTAAATACAACATGGCATCACAACATAACTCTATGACTCAAATATTTATTCATTAGGCTCCAAGGAGCGAGATATTACAAACATGGGTCTCATGACCCAACAATCAAAGCATACAAGCCAAACACATGCGGAAGCTTAACATGTCTGAGTACAGACAACTATAAATGAAAAAGGCTGAGAAGCCTGACTATCTAACAGATCCTGTCGAGGGCACAAGATCGTAGCTGAGGTAACAAGCTAAACGTCGAAGTCCAAGCGGAACTACTAGCGAGACTGACGTCTCTCTGCAAAACATAAAATAAGCAACCATGAGTACAAACGTACTCCGCAATACTTACATCGTAACTAACTACATATGCATCATTATCAACAAAGGGGTGGTGGAGTTTGACCGCAGCAAGCCAGCTTTGACTCGGTGGCTAACCCGAACTACATTTGCAAGTAACTCTTTTGGGTGGCGCACACGAGTCCACATATTCACCATATCAAAACACCACTATGGACCCGCTCCGTCTCCCTACGAGAACGCCATCCATAGCACTCACGCTTATCTTGCGCATTTTAGAGTATCCACTTTCACTTGTCTATGAACTGTTATAGGCAACCCGTAAGTCCTTTTCCACGGACACGGCTATTCGAATAGATCATATTAACCTGCAGGGTGTACTTCTTCACACACGCTCTCACCACTTACCGCCGTTTACGACATGTACTCGGCAACCTTCTGCGGAAGCCCAATGTGGGTGTCGGCCACAGCCTACCTAAACACTCAAGTCCCTAGTCCAGGTTTATCGCCTATTCGGGTTCCATCCACAGGGAGTCCGGCCGAGGTTTCCACTATCGGCCCCGAACGATGTCTGCAGGGTTCCCGAGACACCAAGCAGGCGAATCCCAGACACCGGGCCACGGTGTATCTACCGCATCATAGCCCACCCCTAGGGCCAGCGCTACGCACGGCCTCCAACACATATCCTACAAACACCAGAAACTAGTTGCAACTCCTGGACAGAGAACAAGGGTGGTTAAGAAGCCGAGAGGGTCCATTGGTTTCGGGCCCAATGCATGGTAGTAACTGTTTCATGGATCACAAACACAGAACTCAGTTCTTGAGGACGGCTGCAATGAGACAACCCACCATGTACTCCTACATGGCCTCTCACCGCTACCTTTACCAAATCGTGTTCACACACTTAGCTCACACACAGTAGGACATGTTCACACACCTCCGATTCATCCCCAATGAATCAGACCTGACTCAACTCTAAGCAGTAGCAGGCATGACAAACAAGCATGAATGAGTAGGCACAACATGGCTCAAGCAACTCCTACTCATGCTAGTGGATTTCATCTAATTACTGTGGAATGACAGGTCATGCAGAGGATAATGGGGTTCAGCTACCGCAGCAAGTAACAGATAAGTCGTTGTTGTCCTAATGTAGTAAAAGAGAGCAGGAGCAAGAGAGTGGGATTGTATCGGAATGAACAAGGGTGTTTTGCTTGCATGGCACTTCTGAAGATAATATAGTTCTTCATCCGTGTCATCGAACTCATCGTCGGGATACGCCTACCGAGAGGGAACAAGCACCGGCAAACAAGGAAGAAACACAATCAATGCAATGCAGCAATATGATGCATGATCATGACATGGCAATATGCTGTGATTTAGGCTAATGCAACAGCAAGTCATTTTGATTGAAGTGGAATTCAAAACTATATCAAATCCCAACTCCAAAACTATTATCAAAGTTTCCCTATTCATGTTTCATCCTAAACAGTGAAGTTAACTTGATCAAACATGCATGAAAATGGTACAGATGGATAGATTGGATTTTTCTGATAATTTTTCATATATAAATTATTTGATTTGGAGTTACGGTTGATTTTCTATGATTTTTAGAATTTTAGGACATTTTCTGGAATTTCCTGAATTAAATTAAATCCAGAAAAACCTATTACTGCGTCAGCATGACGTCGGTGTGACATCAGCAAGTCAACAGAGGCGGTCCAGGTCAAACCTGACCAGTGGGACCCGCACGTTAGTGTAACAGGGCAGGGACAGAGGCTGACTAGTGGGTCCGGGTCAACGATGACGTGGCTTGGTCAAACCGACATGTGGGCGGTTGTATTAATCTAAACTAAACAGGAATATATCCGGGGTTAATTAAGGCATGGGGCCCATAGTCGGTGAGGAGGGGTTAGTTAGCCCGTCATTAGTGTTAATGACGGGTCCACGTCGGCAGCCGGGAGTTAGTCGCCGGTGACCTCACAATGGCGGCGGCTTCACGGACGGCGATTCCGCCACGAGAGCTCGCGCTCTTAGGCTCTCTTCGAACCAACGCGACGAGGCGCTTCAGATCATGGCCGTGCGGCCGTGGGGTGGTCCGTGGCGACGGCAACCACGACGACGGCGGGGCCCATTCTGGCGCGATTCGGCGTGAAATTTGAAGTGCGAAATCGAGCACGAGGGAGGAGAGGGAACAGAGGGAGCTCACGGCGGTCGACGGGCGTGCTCGCTGGGCTCGAGGAAGACGGACGGCGATGGGGCGTTGCCGGCGATCTCGGACGGCGAGGTGGAAGACGACGTCGATGGCGGCGATTCAAGCGCCCAGGTTGCGTGGCTCGGCGAGGATGATGCAAAGGCGTCGAGGCGAGCACTAGAGCACAACCGTTGGCGAGGAGGCTGGTGGCCGTGGTGGGCGGTGTCGGCGGCGGCGAAGCCCGCCTGTCGCGAAAGCGAGAGAGAGAGAGCGAGGGGGAGTGAGGTCCAGGAGAGGAGGGAAAGCGAGAGGGAGCGTTAGGCGTCTCCGTGCTTGCGTCTGGAGGGTCGGGTCGTGCGGTGAAGCAGGAGGTGGCAAGGCGTCGTCTGGCGCGCCGCCACGCACTGGTTGTCCTCTGGCGAGAGGGAGGAAGGCGACACGGGAGGTGGCGGTGGTGGGCTGGGCAGGCCTCGGCCACGATGCCGGGCAGTGTGTGCGGGTAAGCTGGCCCAAGTGGCTTCTCTCTCTCTCTCTCTCTTATTTCTATTTAATTATGTTTTCTATTTTTCTGCAGCTTTGTGGCTTTATTAAAAATCAATCCCAAAAATCATGCAACTGCTCATGACCACTGTTGGAAATATATCCTACAGTAAACATTTCAGTTTGGGATTATTTGAGCATTTAAAATATTTTATAGTATTTAAATGCCCAATGCAAATAAGTAATGATTTAATTCAAAAACCATAATGGCCTAGGAAAATGTGCACCATTTTTGGGAGAAGTTCTAGACCAATCCAAAAATAATGAACTTTTCTGAAGAGCATTTTGGGTTCATTGAGAATATTTTTATTTGAACCTAGTTGATTTGATCTGGTGCTAGAGTTTGAGCAATCCCCATTTCAAATTTCTTAGAAATTTAAACATGATGACATGATGAGCAAGCAAAATCAAGCAAGGCCGATCTGGGGCTATGACAACTCACCCCCACTAAACAAGAATCTCGTCCCGAGATTCAAGCGTAGGGTAGGATGAAGGGGGAACGCAAACTAAAATAATCTTCACGATCCAGGTGACACTCCATAAAAACGTTGAATCGATCACCATATTTGTCTCGATGTGTTGCTCTGAGAACTCCAACCCACATGACAATGAGAGGAAAAGAAAAAACTCTAGAAGGGTCGATCTTCTCGGAGATCGAATCAACTCAGGATCAACTCTCGGAGGGAGGCATGGAAACATCTCTGAAGCTATGAGACGAACATGCATCGGGAAGGACGGAGGAAACAGTTTGACAAGGGTTTTCAACTAGCCTGGGGAAATTGCCATGATCCCATAACGGGGCACCTTAGAAAAGGTGACTCGTAGAATTATTCCCTTAAGTGGCAAAAAGAATTACTTTTGATCCATAGATCATTGGAACTCTTTATACCAGCCTAAGGCAATCACAATCGATCATTTGAAAGAGTTCGAAAGAATGACATACTCGGACTAGAATGGATGATGTGGACTACCTTGTTGAAGACAACGCAATGGATGATTTGCTTATCATCGGAAATGGATGGGACCCATGGTAAGTCCACTTTTGAGGATGATCCTAGACATCAATGCGAGAAGGGCAGCCCATGGAAAATAGGCACGATGGGATGCAAGTGGGAACAAAATGCAAATGTTGGGAAGGTTCCAACCATCATATCTGCTGAGATTCAGATCTGGTTGGTGTTAGGATATTCCGGACTCATCGAGTCTAGAAAGAAAAATGAAAGTTTGCAACACAAATCGGCGAGAAGATGTTGCGAGATTCTCGGGAATGAACTACGATAGCAAGCTCCAAAACATGAGCTGGTTCTGCTACTGACAAGTGAACATGTTGTCCAAGACAAGAATGACCACATAGTAGTCTTATCATAAAACACTACCGAGTTCAGGTGGGGAACCATCATCGAGGATATCGAAGACTTTACGCAAGTCCATGGATTAGATCCCAAGCATAGACTTCTTTTCCTTGAACAAGTTAATCAGTGGCTTGGTATGCTAGGAATACATATAGAATGAAGGTTGCAAGTCTCCAGACTACAGAATACTTCGCACATATGCATGACTGACTTGGGATGATTCCAAGGGAAACAAAACAAACCTTCCTCAAATTCATGGCGGCAACTTGCCCCTAATGCACGTGAATTAGAGGAAGTCACTTCTTCCATCCAAGCATAAGCTTCATGAACGGAACACGAAGGCATTGCTTACAAAGTTTCCAACACTAGGTTGATGTTCAACATGAATCATGGGGGAGACAAAATGCTACTGATGGGCTCAACAGCAACTCATCGGAATTTTCATATCATCGGACTTCCACCATCATGTGAACACGGTGATAGCATTGGTCGGACCAAAAGATGTAATGGTATATGCTCGAGGGATCAACCACGAGTAAGACAACATTACGAGCATCGTTAGTACTGATTTGATTTGAGGATAGCCCACTCAAATCAAAGGATTGATAAGACAATAGGTCCAACAATCGATCACGGGACCAATCGATGAAGATATCATCTTTCTTCAACACACACTACACAAGAATATCCCTTTGGAATGAACTAAGTCGTGCAAGCTTTCATCTTCCAACTCTCCAAGTTGTTGTTTAGCTTAACCAACTAGCTCAGGGTATCCAACACAGATTCTTGGAGAATGGGGGGTTTGGAGGAAAACCAACATGATCACGAACCCAACATAGCGGTCAGGTGACAACCTGGTGGTACCTCCGAGAAGATATTTGAAAGTCACGAACCACCGATATATTACTAGGGTCGAGAACAATCTTGCTTTTCACGGCAAGACGATATGATCAAAAGAGTGAGGGATTGACACAATCCTAACTCATTGATCGAAGAGTGCACCAGAAATAAGGACTAGGTAGCACAATCAATCTTAGGATGATGATTTAATAACCAACACGCTAAGAATGAGGATATTGTCCATTAGCTACCAAGCAACGAGTTGCTTTCGGAGTATTGATTTCACACATCACAAGATTACACTTGTCGGCATTCCGGTTACAACAACTCGGGACCGAGGAATGAATAATGATGGCGAGAAGTATCACTGCATCAAGAATTCATAAGAGAAGGTGCAATTCTCATGACATTCTTGACATAAAGATGGTAACACTCCTGGTGGAACAGAATCAAAAGCTGGATTGGCATTTTGATTTGCAGAATACAACTACTTTGACCCAATCCTAGATATGGATGAGGCACTGGAGTTTGTTTCTCCTAGTCATTCCAGAATAGAATGGCTTAACAGACCACAGGGATAATAGGGCATCGATGAACACAAATGCACACATACTCTTGGTTATCAACTGACAGAGGATGGTCGGGATACAACTAAAGAGAGCAACTCAAAGGAACATATAACTTTTCGAGTTGTGGAGGCATGGATTAGTATATCGAGCAAAGCTCAACATTTCTTCCGGATAACCCATGCGGAAAGGGTAGAACTGGCAGATTCACAATTATGAATGAAGAACTCCTCAAGAGTACTCTGACTGTGATCCTTCGGTTCAGCGAGGAACTTCTGCCATAAGCGGTTCATGGTATTTGGAAGAAGGAAATACCACGGACCTCGAGGACTAATGCAAAGGTTACTAATATCCTAAAGGAACTAGCAAATACTAACAACATGAGGTAGGGTGAATCTCGGGTTCAAGAACCCAGGAATAGAATGCCTACTAACTAATAACATCACGGGATGCTTTCAAAAATAATAGCCAGAATCATCACACTGGGGATACAAAAGCATTGCTAAATTGCTAGGTGACTTCCTAACCACCTAGGGTCATAATAATAGCTCCAACATCTACGCCGAGGCAACAAAGTACCTCAACTTACCGATTAGTGTGCTTATTCTGACCATAAAGGACATTGGGAATGGAAAGAAAGGATTTGCAAATGCATCAGACTATTTAGAGACCTGGGATGACTCGGACAACATAACGGCTGTAAATTCTCAAAAAGATTTGAGACATCATGCAAAATGGTGGCATAGCCACTCAACAACATCATATCAAGGTTTCGAAATCAACAGTTAACATACAGAAATAGAAGGAACTGAACTGAGCTTAGAACCAACAATCTTAAAGGTCTATGGATTAGTAACACGTCATCCTGATAGATAGATGAGAAGCCTAATTCTTAAACCTCGTAGAAGAGAAGAGGATGACTCAGATCAGAAGGCCATGAGGTATAAGGAGTAAAAAGAGCCTTACGTTCCCTTCCACAATCAATTCCCTTACATAACTAAAGCATTTCTAGACACAACTTTGACCAGTTTGGCTTGGTAATCCTACAGGCAGTCAGGCTCTGATACCAACGCTGTCAGGACCCCGATTCCAAGTCACATCGACCTAGCCGGTAACACCTCATATCACTTTGCGGCCTCACGCACGGTATTCCCACGTGTGGCGCCTTACCATGGCCCGGGACCGTTTGCGCCTTTTGGCTCACGTATATGATAGTGTCGCTAGCATCCATATGACAGAGAACCCGGGCCGACATGGCTAGTCGTGAACCCAAAGCGGCACTAACCCATGGGGACAGGCATACATGAATCACAACGAGCATGTCGGTCATCAACGTGTGAATCCGGGCTGTAGCATCGGGCTAACAGGACTCCGGTATCCCGGTCATGCTTGAGCTAGGCAGGACTCGGATATCACCAGCGTGACATTTCCCGAAGGACGGACATAAGGAAGTGAAACACATGCCGCCGATCAAGTGTCCAAGCAGTAGTCTTTGGGCTAGCAGGACTCCGGTGAACCGGGCTGTAGTGGACTACTATCGCTCAGGAAGCACTAGACTACATTTCCCCATATGAGAGGCTGCCAAGGATAAACAACTAGATTGTCGGATCCCACACATACCAAGCATTTCAAACATACACACACTATGCTCAATATGTGTAAATACAACATGGCATCACAACATAACTCTACGACTCAAATATTTATTCATTAGGCTCCGAGGAGTGAGATATTACAAACATGGGTCTCATGACCCAACAATCAAAGCATACAAGCCAAACACATGCGGAAGCTTAACATATCTGAGTACAGACAACTATAAATGAAAAAGGCTGAGAAGCCTGACTATCTAACAGATCCTGTCGAGGGCACAAGATCGTAGCTGAGGTAACAAGCTAAACGTCGAAGTCCAAGCGGAACTACTAGCGAGGCCAGCGTCTCTCGCAAAACATAAAATAAGCAAACGTGAGTACAAATGTACTCAGCAAGACTTACATCAGAACTAACTACATATGCATCAGTATCAACAAAGGGAGTGGTGGAGTTTGACTGCAGCAAGCCAGCTTTGACTCGGTGGCTAACCTGAACTACAACTGCAAGTAACTCTTTTGAGGTGGCGCACACGAGTCCACATATTCACCATATCAATACACCACTATGGACCCGCTCCGTCTCCCTACGAGAACGCCATCCATAGCACTCACGCTTATCTTGCGCATTTTAGAGTATCCACTTTCACTTGTCTATGAACTGTTACAGGCAACCCGAAGTCCTTTTCGCGGACACGGCTATTCGAATAGATCATATTAACCTGCGCAGGGTGTACTTCTTCACACAGGCTCTCACCACTTACCGCCGTTTACACGACATGTACTCGGCAACCTTCAAGCGGAAGCCCAACGTGGGTGTCGGCCACGGCCTACCTAAACACTCAAGTACCTAGTCCAGGTTTATCGCCTATTCGGGTTCCATCCATGAGGAGTCCGGCCGAGGTTTCCACTAACTTGACCCCGAGCGATGTGTGCGAGGTTCGAGACACCAAGCAGGCGAATCGGTACCTTTGAGCCACGGTGTATCTACCGCATCATAGCCCACCCCTAGGGTCGGCGCTACATACGGCCTCCAGCACATATCCTACAAACACGAAACTAGTTGCAACTCTGGACAGAGAGAACAAGGGTGGTTAAGAAGCGAGAGGGTCCATTGGTTTGGGCCCAATGCGTGGTAGTAACTGTTTTATGGATCACAAACACAGAACTCAGTTCACGAGGGCTGCAACGCTGTGAGACAACCCACCATGTACTCCTACATGGCCTCTCACCGCTACCTTTACCAAATCGTGTTCACACACTTAGCTCACACACAGTAGGACATGTTCACACACCTCCGATTCATCCCCGATGAATCAGACCTGACTCAACTCTAAGCAATAGCAGGCATGACAAACAAGCATGAATGAGTAGGCACAACATGGCTCAAGCAACTCCTACTCATGCTAGTGGGTTTCATCTAATTACTGTGGAATGAGGTCATCATGCAGAGGATAAAGGGGTTCAGCTACATGACAAAATGTGAGATAAGTCGTTGTTGTCCTAATGCAGTAAAAGAGAGCAGGAGGGAGAGAGTGGGATTGTATCGGAATGAACAAGGGGTTTTGCTTGCACGGCACTTGAAGATAATATAGTTCTTCATCCGTGTCATCGAACTCATCATCGGGATACGCCTACCGAGAGGGAACAAGCACCAACAAACAAGGAAGAAACACAATCAATGCAATGCAGCAATATGATGCATGATCATGACATGGCAACATGCTGTGATTTGGGCTAATGCAACAGCAAGTCATTTTGATTGAAGTGGAATTCAAAACTATATCAAATCCCAACTCCAAAACTATTATCAAAGTTGGCCTATTCATGTTTCATCCTAAACAGTGAAGTTAACTTGATCAAACATGCATGAAAATGGTACAGATGGATAGATTGTATTTTTCTGATAATTTTTCATATATAAATTATTTGATTTGGAGTTACGGTTGATTTTCTATGATTTTAAGAAGTTTAGGACATTTTCTGGAATTTCCTGAATTAAATTAAATCCAGAAAAACCTATTACTGCGTCAGCATGATGTCGGTGTGACATCAGCAAGTCAACAGAGGCGGTCCAGGTCAAACCTGACCAGTGGGACCCGCACGTCAGTGTAACAGGGTAGGGACAGAGGCTGACTAGTGGAGTGCAGGTCAGCGATGGCGTGGCTTGGTCAAACCGACATGTGGGCATTGTATTAATCTAAACTAAACAGGGAATATATCCCGGGGTTAATTAAGGCATGGGGCCCATAGTCAGTGAGGGAGGGGGTTAGTTAGCCCCGTCATTAGTGTTAATGACGGGTCCACATCAGTGGCCGCCGGGGTTAGTCGCCGGTGACCTCACAGTCTTGTGGCTCGCGGACGGGCGATTCCGGCCACGAGCTCGCGCTCTTAGGCTCTACGGAACCAGCGCGACGAGGTGCTTCAGATCATGGCCGTGCCTGGCCGTGGGGTGGTCCGTGGCGACGGCAACCACGACGACGGCGGGGGCCGGAGCTACGGGCGCGTTCCGGAGTGGGGCTAAAGTGCGAAATCAAGCACGAGGGAGGAGAGGGAACATAGGGGAGCTCACGGCGGGTCGACGGGCGTGCTCCGCGGGCTCGCGGGAAGACGGACGGCGATGGGGCGTTGCCGGCGATCTTGGACGGCCGGGGTGGAAGACGACGTCGATGGCGGCGATTCGAAGCGCCCCGGGTTGCGTGGCTCGGCGAGGATGATGCAGGCGTCGAGGCAGAGCACTAGAGCACAACCGTTGGGCGGGGGAGGGCTGGTGGCCGTGGTGGACGGTGTCGGCGGCGACGAGCTCCGCTCGGTCGCGAGAAAGCGAGAGAGAGAGAGCAGAGGGGGGAGTGAGGTCCAGGGAGAGGAGGGGAAAGCGAGAGGGAGCGTTGGGCGTCTCCGTGGCACGTCTGGAGGGGTCGGGTCGTGCGGTCAAGCGAGGAGGTGGCAAGGCATCGTCGGCGGCCGCCACGCACTGGTTGTCCTCTGGCGAGAGGGAGGAAGGCGACACGGGAGGTGGCGGTGGTGGGCTGGGCAGGGCCTCGGCCACCAGTCTTGGGAGCCAGGTGTGCATGCGGAGTAAGCTGGCCCAAGTGGCTTCTCTCTCTCTCTTATTTCTATTTAATTCTGTTTTTCTATTTTACGCAGCTTTGTGGCTTTATTAAAAATACTAAATCAATCCCAAAAATCATGCAAGCTGCTCATGACCACTTTGTTGGAAATATATCCTCTGATAAACATTTCAGTTTGGGATTATTTGAGCATTTAAAATATTTTATAGTATTTAAATGCCCAAATAAGTAATGATTTAATTCAAAAACCAGAATGGCCTAGGAAAATGTGCACCATTTTTGGGAGAGGTTCTAGACCAATCCAAAAATAATGAACTTTTCTGAAGAGCATTTTGGGTTCATTGAGAATATTTTTATCTGAACCTAGTTGATTTGATCTGGTGCTAGGGTTTGAGCAATCCCCATTTCAAATTTCTTAGAAATTTAAACATGATGAAATGATGAGCAAGCAAAGTCAAGCAAGGCCGATCTGGGGCTGTGACAGGCGAGCCTCGCCCTGGTGCGCCGGATGGCGGAGGCGCAGGGCATCAACGGAACGGAGGCGTTCAAGGCCGGCTCTTCCGCCCCTGAGGGTCGGGGGAGTACCTTCTACCCGTTCTTCGTGAGCGCCATCATTCTTGATGCAGTGCCTCCCTTTTACGAGTTCTTCTTCTCCGTCCTCCGTCACTACAACATTCAAGCTCTGCACCTCCATCCCAACTCCGTCCTTCTTCCGCAATCTTCGCCTACTATTGTGAGGCCCATGTTGGGGTGAAGCCCTCGGTGGCCTTGCTGCGCCACTATTTCTCCCTCCAGAACCTCCCGTGGTTCCGCCTCCGGCGTCTTGTGAGCTTCGTCATATCTGGCGGAGCCATCGCCATTTCAAACCACAGGAAGCGGATTGAGGGCTTCAGGAGCAAGTGGGTCTTGGTGGATCTGGGCGCATCCACCCTCGGTGATCCTGCCCACGGAGCACCCATGAGCTCCGACGACCGTCCCAGTGGAGCCACGGATCCCAGCCAAGCTGGTCTTGGAGAAGATGGACAGATCTGAAGCCGGCCAGCGTGGCGGTGGCGAAGCTGACCGGTCTTGGCCGAGGGAGTTCTGGAGCATCGGTGGCTCGCCGTCGATGCTCGCTTCGATGTGGAGGCCTCACTCGAGCCCCGTGGTCTGGCCGGCGAGGATCCGGCGGCGGTCCTCGATCCTTGGTTGGGGCGATGTGGCGAGACTGGAGGCGCCCAGCGCCTTGTTCATTCAGCGAGGATTGGGAGCAGGTAGTGGGGCCCATGCACATCTTCAATGGGGATGGGCTCGTCCCGTGGAGGCTCCGGAGGACTGGTGGGCGTGTCCTCTGCCGACTCCAAGAAAGAGGTGGAGGAAAGAGAGCCGGAGAGGGGTTGATTCGAGGCGGAGTCAAGGGCTCCTCCCTTTGGCGCAGGTCCGCACTCTCCGCCTCCCAGAGTGACAGCGACGACGAGGATGAGCAAGAGCAGGAGGCGGAAGCCTGCCCCGACCCGAAGAAGGACCGGATGGGCTGGTCCCCATGGGTCCGCCCGGCCCGGGCAATCCATGACGCGCCTCCTGCTCCGGGCCCCTTGAAGCCGACCCTTGCGATCGGCTTATGCGGGCTTTAAATTCGCCGGAGGCTGCTCGAGTCCACCGGCTGACGACACAGTAAGTGCATGCTTCCGTCTTGATTATTGCTCCTTGACGAGATCCGATGTCCATGTCCTTCGCCAGCTGGCGCCCAGCGGAAGAAGGCTGAAGGGGGCTCTGAGGCCCCATCCGTGGCGGTGCCTCTGCCCAGAAAGAAGGTGATCGTGACGACAGGCCTCTCCTGCCGGGCGTCCTTGCGAGGCCAGTGAGCCGAAGCGGCTCAGCCCCTTGACTGACGACTTCGAGGTGCCCTTGCTTGGCGCTGCCTCCACTGTCGTCGTGGCGCCGCTGGTTCCGCCTCAGGGCGCATTGGTCACACAGCCGTCTTCTCCTCCTACTCCACCGACCGCTGCTCCTCCGAATACTGTTCTGGATCGCACCGTTGCCGGACTGGACCGCCTGCGGCAGGATCTTCTGGGCGCCGACTCCCGTCTGATGGCTGGGCGTTTGGAGCTGGCTTCTGGCTGGATTCGCTCCGATGCTTCGATCCGGGCGGCGCTGGTCCAGGCCTTGACGGCTTGCGACGAGGAGAAGCAGGCTGTCCGTGAGGCGAAGATTGCCCGCGATGCTGCCCTGGGGGAGGCAGCTAGCATCCAAGGTCGCTATGAGACGCTGGAGAGCGAGCTGAAGGGCCTGCAGAACCGGCTTGCCGAGGAGGCCCGCCTCCGCCAGGATCAGGAGGAAAGCATGAAGGCTCGCGAGGTGGCCGTCAAGGACCGGGAGGCCAGGCTCAAGAAGCGCCGCGACCGCCTAGGTGCGCTGGAGCAGGAGCTGGAGGCGAGGAAGGTCGAGCTGGACGACAAGGCGCGGGTTCTTGCAGAAGATCGCGTGGCCTTCACGGATATGGAGGTGAAGGCTCGCTCTTTCTTGAAAGGCGCTTCTGACGGCTGACTTTGGAGAGTCCGGCCGGGCCGGGCCGAGGATGGTCCCGCCAAGCTGCTTCCCTTCCTGGTTCGTGCTCTTGAAGATGTCACCCTTGGCCTTGGCCCCACGGCGGAGGCCGGGGCACGTGTCTTGTCTTCTGCGGCACTGACGCGGGTCCTCACCCACATCTACCTTCACGATCCCAGCGTCGACCTGGACAGCCTGCTGGAGCCAGCAAGCGGCGAGCATGCAGCTGCCGCTGCCGAGGCTGTGAAGGGTCGCGCGGAGGCTCTGTTGGGGAAGTTCCGGGCCTTCAGCACCAAGCCGAAGCGAGGCGCTGCCGACCCTGCTGCTCCACGAGGCGAACCCACTCCGCGCTGCTCCACCGCCGACAAGTGACTCCGTTGTGGCTCCTGTCCTGCTTTTAATTCCTGCACATGTATCATGCCTCGGGGAGGCGTTTAAACTTGCATTTGGTATTGCGATAACAATGTGGACTGTAATATTTGCTTTGGAATTCCTTGAAATTTGCGCTTCCTACTTGCTTATGTTCTCTGGCCGTGAGCCCGGCCCTTGCTCTCTCGGCCGCCGTTAGCCCCGACCGGAAACCAGGGCCGGGACCAAGGAGTGAGGGCTACGTGACAAGTTAGGCTCTGAGTCGCGATGCTCGAGTCCCGCTTAGCGCCACGAACAGCAAGTAGGGAGGTGAGGCGTGGCGGATCTACCATTCTCGTCTGCGAGCCCGGCCCGCGCATACCTCAACCGCCGTTAGCCTTTGGAACTAAGGGGTGAGGGCTACGTGACCAGTTAGGCTCTGAGTCGCGATGCTCGAGAGTCCCCTTGACGCTCAAATGGCATTCGTACCTTGGCTCCAATCGGGGAGTGACGTGCGACGAACCAGGCCCGGGGGGCCTGGCTGGGTGGCGTGCGTCTGGGCGTGACCCAGGCGCAGCCCCCGTGCCCAGCTCCCTCGTGCGGCGCTCCCGAGGGGAGGCGTTGCGATGAGGCCGGACACTGAGCTCTGGGCTCCCTAAGGTTGATGCGACCCGGAGGCCACCCTCATTTGTTTATCACCAGCGCGGAGCATAAGCGCTTCCGCATGCGTCTGGGCATAGCCGCTCCTCGGCGGTGTCGTCGGCCAGTAGCGGAGCATGGTGCTTCCACAGTGCGTGGGAGGGGCTCCCCTCGGGAGGAGCCAGGCGTATACAACCCCACGACACGTGGCTGCACAGTGAGGGGCTGGACGAGGTGTGTCTGGGCACCCGTGAGCGGTAGCGGGACTCACGGGGCCCCTACCTCAAGGCGGGTTGCGCTGGATCTGAGCCTTATCTTGAGTGTGTTCCTGCAAATTTGGCGGATCTGCGGTGCTCTCGTCTTGGGTCCCGGCTCTCGGGCTGGTCTCGGCCGTCGGTTGGCAAGCCAGTCGCGATGCCATGGACAAGACCAGAGGGTGAGGGCGGAGAGCCGGTAGGAGCCACGAGTCATGATCCTCGGGCACCCCCCTTTAGCAGCATAAGCTGGGTTAGATGACGAAACTCGTCCTCGGGTCCGGATCTCGGGCTGGTCTCGGCCGTCGGCAGCAAGCCAGTCGCGATGCCATGGACAAGACCAGAGGGTGAGGGCGGAGAGCGGTAGGAGCCACGAGTCGCGATGCTCAGGCACCCCCTTTAACGTGCAAGCTGGGTTAGATGCAGCAACTCTCGTCCTCGGGTCCGGCTCTCGGGCTGGTCTCGGCCGTCATTGGCAAGCGGTCGTGATGCCATGGACAAGACCGGAGGGTGAGGGCGGAGAGCCGGTAGGAGCACCGAGTCGTGATGCTCGAGCACCCCCTTTAACGCGCAAGCTGGGTTAGATAATGAAACTCTCGTCCTCGGGTCCGGCTCTCGGGCTAGTCTCGGCCGTCGGTGGCAAGCCAGTCGCGATGCGAGGACAAGACCAGAGGGTGAGGGCGGAGAGCCGGTAGGAGCCTGAGTCGCGATACTCGTGCACCCCCATTTAACGTGCAAGATTCCGTCACCCGGAAAAGGCACCAAATAACAAGCATGGTGGAGCGAGCATAATCCTAAGGAAAAGCGTAAGAAGGATACATGCCTGGGGACAGGCCCGAGCGGCTTGGGGATGATTCAGCCGAGGCGCCCCCAACAGGATAGGCTAATGACATGAAATAAAAGGAGTACATGCCGCGAGGGACGGACTCCACGCGGCACAGGGAATAATCACGACCTGAAGGCGCTCCCAGTAGGAACAAAACTTAAAGATGTCACTGGTGATGTTGGGGACGAAGGGGTGTTGGTGTAGCAGACTCGGTGGGCTGCGGGAGCCGATCCTCACGAGCCCCCAGGCCCGGGGGCCTCGGGAGGATCCAGAGGCGCTGGTGGCTCCTCGGGGGCCATCTCCATCTCCGACAGGGCTGTGGCATGCCTGACCTCTCGAGCCTCCAGGATGGCCCTCATGAGATCTTTGGTCTTGCGCTGACAACCGCGTTTAGCGGTGTGAGGCATGCGCACGTAGCTGTGGGGCGGGCCCTCGCAATGTCCCACTCGCGAGGGCCAGAGGCGCTCTTGAGACGCGGCTCGGTTGAGCCCTGGTATGTCGATGCAGACGCGCAACCCACCATACTCGCCTGGATGGGGGGCCATAACGGGTAGGCGGCGGCTGCCCCTCATGACCCTTGACTCTTGTAGCTCCTGAATGGCCTTGCTGACGAACTCCTGAGGGTTCGGCCCTCCTTGCCTTGCTCCTGCTTGCGGGAAAGCGTGTGGCACGCCTCCACGTGGTACCCAAGCGCCTCCCTCGTGACCTTAGCGAGGTCGGCGTCCCTCGAGGAGAGCCCCGAGCCCGGCTGAGGAGGCGCCAGCGCGCTTTCCTATGCGATGGAAGGAGGCTCCCACGGCGGCGCGGGCTCGAGGGGCCTGCCTCTTGAGGAGCCGGGCGGTCGATGTCTTCTTCTCCTTGGAGTGCGGCCTCGGAGGCCTCCTGCTGTAGTGCAGGTCTTCTATCGATGCGGCTGAAAAGCTTCGCTCCGGGGAGCACTGCTGCGTCTCTCTCTTCACGTGGCACCGTGATGACCCCGCCGCTTCACGGCATCTTGAGGACGTTGTAGCCGTGGTGGGTTCTGACCATGAATTTGGCCAGCGCCGGGTACCCGAGGATGGCGTTGTATGTCAGGCGAATGTGGGCGACATCAAAGTCGATGGGCTCGGTGTGGTAGTTGTCGCGAGCCCCAAAGGTGACAGGAAGGCGGACCTGCCCGATCGGGACCGTGGAGCCGTCGGTGACTCCGGAGAAAGGCTTGGTTGGCTGAAGATTGTAAGGCACTTGAAGATTGTTGAATGTTTCCACGCAGACGGGGCGTTGAGTCCTGCCCGCCGTCGATGAGGGTCTTGGTGACCAGCACGTTCTTGATGATTGGGGAACAAAGCATCGGGAGAACTCCGGCCGTGGCCGCAGACTTGAGCTGATCCGCTGAGCTGAACGTGATGGCGCACGCCGACCACCTGAGAGGGCGCGTGGCCTCGAGCTTGGGGAGGACTGCATTCACTTCGCGGACGAACTGCTTGAAGATGCGCTGAGAGGCTGGGGCTTGAGCTCCGCCCAGGATGCAGGCGATCGCACGCGGTTCCTGGAAGACCCCAGCCCCCTCATCCTGATGACGGTCCTCATTTCTCCTTGGCTGCGGCGGCAGCGGAGGGAGGCCTGCGTTCCCCTGCGGGCGATCCTCGCGAGGCTGATCCCTCCAACCTCCCTCGCGAGGCGGGTCTTGCCAACGGTCCTCGCGAGGTTGGTCGCGCCACCCTTGGCGCAGGCCGCGGTCTTCCCAGCGTCCTGCATTCCTTCCTCCTCCTCGGCCGTAGCCCCGGTCGGTGCGCTCGGGGCGTCTGCTGACCCTTCCTTCGTGTACGGCCCAGAGCTCTTGGCATTCATTGGTGTTGTGGATGTGGAGGTCGTGGTACACGCAGCACCGACTGCCCTTGGAGGACTCGGGCTGATCTCTGCCTCGCTTGTTGTCTGGTTCGGCCGCGAGTATGGCAGCCCCCTTGCGCTTCACGTCCTTGGCCTTGGACTGCTTTTCTTCGGGATCCACGGCAGGCAGCTCGAGGAGGGAGAGGCGCCCCTCCTCAGCCCTGGCGCACTTGGTCGCCAAGTTGAACAGCTCCAAGGAGGTGCACAGATCATCATGCATCTCCAGCTCCTCCTTCATCTTGACGTCGCGCCGCGCCGTCGGAGAAGGCAGAGATGATGGCCTCCTCCGTTACCCTGGGGATCTTGAGGCGTGCGTTGTTGAAGCGCTGGATGTACTTTTGCAGGGTTTCCCCTGGCTGCTTCTTGATTTGGCGCATGTCGCTCACGGCGTGTGGCCGGTCGTGAGTACCCTGGAAGTTTGCGATGAAGCGGGTGCGCATCTCGGCCCAGGAAGAGATCGTGCCTGGGGCCAGATTCAGGAGCCAGGTGCGGGCTCCTTCCTTGAGCGCCATGGGAAACCAGTTCGCCATGACCTTTTCATCCCCGTTGGCAGCCTCGATGCCCAGCTAAATGAGAGCTGGAGGAACTCCGTAGGGTCAGCTGTGCCGTCGTAGCGAGGAGGCAGGTCTGGCTTGAACTTGGCGGGCCACGCGACGCTGCGCCTTCGGAGGTGAAAGCGCGACAGCCCGCCGTGGCCTTGAGGGGCCTCGGGCAGAGAGCTTGGTCTTGCGGGCTGCTTGCGCTTGGCTGGCTGGGGGCAGCGCAGGTCTGACGTCTTTGGAGGGGGGAGCGCCGGGCAGCTTCTCGTGGGCGAGAACTTCTTGACAGCTCTGCTCTTGCCGCGCGGCGCTGGCGGAGCGGAGTTCCGCCACGGGCCGCGCCTTGGGCCAGGGGCGCCTTCTTGAGGAGGAGGCGGTGAGGCACCGGGAGCTTCATCGCTCGTAGCAGGCGAGTGCGGTGCAGCGGGCCAGACGGTGCGGCGCCTCTGCAGCAGCAGACGAGCTCGGCGACTTCGGTCGAGCCATTCTTCGTAAACGCGTCGTGACGGGCGGTAGCGCAGGAGCTCGTTCGCGCGATGAGTGCAACCGGGCCTCCATGGCAGCGAAGCGTAGCGTGGCGAAAGAACCAGCGGGGTGGCGGCGTGGCGGTGCGGCCGTCCCGCCTCATGGACGAAATCTTTGGGGCGATGCTTGCTGCTCGTTCCGCCGGGCCGGTGGCGGCGTTGACGGCGAATTACGGAATGACGAGGGCGCCCGCCGACGGGAGCTGTCTGGGCGACATGGGATGCGAGGGCGGCTCGGCGCTGGCCTTGAGCCACAGGCGTCGAACATGGTTGTGGTGGTCGGGAAGAACGAGGCGACGAAAAGGCAGATTCCGGCGCACCCCTACAGCGCGCCAAATGTCGGATTTCGGGTTCCGGCAGACCCTTGAGGTTCAAACACTGGGGTGCACGCGGAGATCCAACCCTCCACCGTCTCGCACCTCGCCGAATCGCTGGGACCTAAACTACTAAACGGAACAGCATAAGAGACACGAGATTTATACTGGTTCGGGCCACCATTGTGGTGTAATACCATACTCCAGTGTGTGGTGTGGTGGATTGCCTCTTGGGCTGATGAGGAACAATACAAGGAAGAACAGCCTCGTGAGGGTGCATTCTTGGCGGAGTGCGATGAACTGCTAGGTGGTGTTCGGTCGCTCTAGCTCTGGTTTCTTGATGTGGATTCGGATCCCCCCTTACAGGGGTGGCTACTCCTATTTATAGGCGAAGGCCACAGGCCTCTTCCCCAATATTGAGCGGGAAGGGCGCCAACAATTGGCAATTTTGAAGGGGAACAGCGGGTACACTTATCCTGACTAAAGTTGGTCCTCGCATGCCAAAGGCTCTAGTGATGACGCCTGCTTGGGCTCCACGATGACTCCCTTCCAGCCGTTGGGCTGGTCTTGGTCTTGTTGCACCGAAACGGATGCCTTTGCTTGATGCTCTCGTCTGCGCTTGCTTCCTTTGCACCAAAGAGGAAAGGAGGACACTGCGCGGCTGGCGTCCTTGGTCGTCATGGCTTGCGTCATGGGCACCTCGCGAGGTACCCTGCCTTGAACTCTCCGCCTCCTCATGAGCCAGCCTGACGAGGCCGTGCCTGAGGAAGCTCCTTGTCGTATGCCCTGCGAGGCTTGGCCCCTCGCGAGGGTCTTGAGCTTGCGTTGATGAAGATGGGCCGTGTTGGGCCTCCTTCGAGCCACGCCGCAGGCAGGCAAGTCTGGGGACCCCCGTTCCCAGAATGCCGACAACACCCAAACCACAAGAGTCGTTGCTGCTATATCTAGCAGTGACTAATCAAGTGGTTAGTGCAGCATTAGTAGTGCAGCGGGAAGTAGAGGAGACAGCAACCTCAGCAAGTGTCCCATCTAAGGAAGAGAGTGAGAACAGCCTGGCAGGGCCAGATGTGGATCAGGATAAAGCGGAGCACGACAACAGAGACAACCCCAAGGACACAGCAAGGAAGAAGGTGGTGCGATTGCCGGTATACTTTGTCGACTCCACATTGCGAGGGGCTAGATCCAGTATGATACGGCGTGCAAAATTGATTTTTGGCCTTGTTATGGCCTCAAGGAAACTGCGACACTACTTCCAAGCCCATGAGATCACGGTTGTCACCCGCTCCCCGTTGCAAAGGATACTCCAAAACCCAGAGGCTACCAGCAGAATAGTGGAATGGGCATTGGAGTTATCCAGGTTTGTCCTGAAATTTGAAAGCACATCAACAATTCAGAGCAGGGCATTGGCAGAGTTTATTGCAGAATGGGCGTAACCAATCGATGAAGAAGTCTTTGGAAACAGTTATCCCCGGCAGGGAAGCACCCCAAGAATGGATCATGTATTTTGATGGCGTCTTGTCCCTACAAAGTGCAGGGGCTGGCGTGCTTCTTGTTGCTTCCACTGGAGAGCACCTAAAGTACGACCTCCAGATTCACTTTCCCTGGGAGGTGGCGACCAACAATACAGCAGAGTATGAAGGGCTCCTTGCCGGGCTCAAGATTGCCACATAATTGGGAATCAAGAAGCTGATCATTCAAAGAGATTCACAACTTGTGGTGAGACAAGTCAACAAGGATTACCAAAGTCCATTGATGGAGGCATACGTCAAGGAAGTGAGAAGATTGGAGGAGCACTTTGACGGATTGCGAATGGAGCACGTGCCCCGTGCAGAAAACAACATTGCTGATCATGTGTCAAAATGCGCTGTGCAAAAGCTTCCTGTGGAACCAGGAACTTTTGTTCTCCATCTTACTCATCCCTCCGTATCCCCGACAACAATGGCCCGAAAGTGGAGGAAATTGGACTCCGGTAAGCCTCTCCTGGTAGAGCCTCTCGGGGCTCCTAGCAGGGACCCTGCCAAAAACAACTCCCCTTCGATTGTTGGGCTGCACCCTCCTGTCGGGCCACTGGTCCCCGTGGTCGAGGAATGCGCTCCCATGAATGAGGAGGTGCCGCTAGTCCTCGTTGCCGAGCCTCAGGCTCCAACTTGGGCAAGGCACATAGTCCATTTCCTCCAAACCAGAGAACTTCCTGAAGAGCAAGAAGAAGTTGAAAGAGTAGCCAAGAGGGCCAGTATGTATCAGTTTGTCCATGGCACACTATACAGAAGAAGGCCCAACGGTGTGAAATTGAAGTGTTTTCCGGGAAGAAGGAAAGGAACTGCTGGCAGAAATACACATAGGCATGTGCGGCTCCCACATTGGATCAAGGGCTTTAGTTGGGAAAGCATTACGACAAGGATTCTATTGGCCCACAGCCCTCCAAGATGTGGTCGAGCTCATCACCAAATGTGAATCCTGCCAGTTCCATTCCAAGAATATCCATCTGCCTGCCCAAGCACTCCAGAAAAAGCCTTTGTCATGGCTGCTTTCGGTCTGGGGGCTCGATATCCTCGGCCCTTTCCCACGAGCTGTCGGGGGCTTTGAATTCTTGTTCGTTGCAATTGACAAGTTTACAAAGTGGCCGAAAGTAGATGCCGTGAGAAAGGTGACTGCTCAGTCAGCTATCAAGTTCTTGAAAGGATTGGTGTACCACTTCGGGGTCCCTACTCGGATCATCACCGACAACGGCACCCAGTTCACGAGCCGCGCCTTCATGCAACATGTTCATGCCCTCGGAAGCAAGATCTCATTTGCCTCTGTTGCATATCCCAGAAGCAATGGGCAAGCTGAGAGGACGAACGCTGAAGTGTTGCGAGGACTCAAGACAAGAACATTTCACTACTAGGGAAAACCTTATACACAGAATCTTCGCAGCAGCATAGCACAAAAATAGGCGCTGCTACTAATTAGTAGCAGCGCGGTTAGGAAAACCGTGCTACTGATGTAAACTTAGCAGTAGTGCATGATGTCTAAACCGTGCTGCTACAAAAATCCACCGACAGTACACAACGACCTAAGTTTACCAGCAGCGCAGCGTCCAGAAGCGCGCTACTGCTAACGCCGTAGTAGTAGCGCGCTTTTTAGTCACGTCGATGCTGCTAATTTTGAAATTGTCCACACGGTTGGCTCGTTTAGCGATGGCAGCGTGATAGGAAAGCAGCGGCGCTTGCTACGCTCTCTAGCGCGAGTATGCGTTTTTATTCTTCGCGCTCTTGCTAACACGCAGGACCCACCACCTTTTTCCACCTCGGCCTCCCCAGCTCCCTCTCATCCCTTTCCCCTACCTCCCACATCCTCCCTCTCTCACTCTTCTTCTTCCTCAATACTTCTCCCCCCATTACTCTCCCTCTTCTACCTACCTTTCTCTCTCTTCATTACTCCTAGCTAACTACACCACCTCCATTAATGCATCTCCTTTCTTTTTTTTCCTTCCCCTCCATAGTTGAAGTTGTCTCCTCCCAAATTAGCTAGCTAGGTAGATGTAGCATTTAGTTAGGTGACCTATTTGCCCCCTAACTATATCTTTCTTTGTCAAGAAGAGCTTTGTGCACTTTTGATCTCCCTACATCATCATCCACACACCATGATGCTCGATCTCGAGATAGAGGTGATTAAAAGTTCATGCTTTTGCAAAATGGAAGTATGTGTATGTGTGTGTGATATGATAATTGGGAAATATGATGGAAATTGTGTGTGTGGCATGAGTTGACGCCAAATTGTGCTTTTGAGTTGCCTATGTTTTGCCGAAATGTCGATTTATTTCCGTTTCGGCGAATTCCGGGCAAACTCTAGATCTATATATGTCCTATTTTTAGGGAAGGTCATGCCGAATTTTTGTATGACTTTGATGCATGCACGCATTTTTATAATCAATTTGTTTATTACTACCGTACAGGTGTTCATGATGGTCAGTCGAACGATGGTGGACAGGTGGTTGCGGTCGGCGGTGCAGGACATGAAAGAAAATAACCTGACAGAGGTTTTATGTCTGTGTCGAAGATGCAAAGGAATAGTTTGGCTCGACCCCTATGACGAAGGCCGTGTCGAAGCGCACATGCTCATGACTGGTTTCATGGATGGCTACACTCGGTGGATAATTGAAGATGAGGATGATGATGTTGAGGACGCCGACGGGGCAGCCAATGACAACACTGGGCAAGACGAAGAGATGATCGATAATGTCGGTGGGGAAGAGGCCGGACATGGAGGCAGAGAAGGGGCCGGACATGGCGGAGGAGAAGGGCCTGGACATGTCGGCGGAGAGAATGTCGACTCGACGCAGCAGAGTTCGTTGGTACTAAGTTCAATCATGCGGGACCCTCATGTTCAAGCCTTTGCCCATGAGAGGCAATCTTGAGAGAGCTGCTTCTAGAGAGGAGGCTAAGCTGGAGCAACTGGTGGTAGACTCGAACACTCCATTGTATGATGGTTGCAATCCTGAGGTGACCCACTTGAGTTTCACGCTCCAACTACTGAAGACGAAGGCTAAAAACAAATGGACCGACACTAGCCTCGATGAGCATCTGAAGTACCTAAAGGATGTTCTTCCCGTGGGGAATCTATGTCCTACTAGTGTTGATGAGGCCAAGAAAAAAGTGTGCCCTCTTGATCTGCCGCATGTTAGATACCATGCATGCATCAACGATTGCATAATTTATCGGAAGGAGCATGCGGAAAAAACAAGCTGTCCGGTGTGCAATGCTTCTCGATACAAGAAGGCCGGGAAGAAATGTCCCCAGAAAGTTGTATGGTACTTACCGATCACTCCCCGTCTCCGGCGGTATTTCGTAGATCCCAAGGAAGCAAAGCTAATGCACTGGAACACGGAGAGGAAGAAGCCCGACGATGGAGATGATCCGAAGCTGAGACACGTCAAGGATGGACCAGTGGAGAGCGTTGAACAACTTCTATCGGTATTTTGAATGTGATGCAAGGAACATCATGCTCGACGCGTGTACCAATGGCATGAATCTGTTTGGCAACCAGAACACCAACCATAGCACATGGCCCGTGTTTGTATGGATGTACAACCTCCCCCTGGTTGTGCATGAAGTCGAAGTACATTCACATGAGCATGCTTATTCAAGGGCGAAACAACCAGGAAATAATATTAATTTGTATCCGGGGCTACTTCAAGAGGAGTTAGACACTTTATGGAAAACACCGGCCAAGACATGGGGCCTTGACAAAAGGCAAGTATTTCTACATGAGAGCCACGCTGATCACGACGGTGCCGCGACTATCTCGATTCACGGATATGTCGTAGGCCAGGTGTGCCATGGATATTGCGGATGCACGCGGTGCATGGATGATACAACGTCTCAGCAGCTAACGTCAAGGAAAGATGGCGGGTCTGGGAAAATCGTGTACATGGGGCATCGAAGATGGCTCGAACATGACGACCCATGGAGAAACCATGGAGATCTATTCAATGGTTACGCTGAGCAACGAGGACCTCCACGTAAGCGGAGCGGTGCCGAAATCGATGAGCTATTGAAAAACTGGAAGGAGTGCCCTGCGCCGGGAAAGACGATGAAAAAGGTGTCGGAGCCGCTGCTGAAGGTATGGAAGATGAGGTCTGTGTTCTGGGACTTGAGTATTGGCACAAACTTGATACACCTCATTGCCTTGATCAAATGCACATATGTAAGAATGTCCTTGAGATCTTGCTCGCCACACTGATGAACATGCCGGATAAGACCAAGGATGGGCTGAAGGCAAGAAAAGACTTGCAAGATTTGAAAATCAGGGAAGATCTACACATGCCGCCCTGTAAACAGTCAGACAAGACAGAGACGAAGACAGAGTTGCGGGAGAAGAAGGGCAAGAAAATAAAGAAAGAGGATTATTGCCCCCCTTCTTGCTTAACCTTAAGTCAGGTTGAGATCGATAAATTACAGAAGTGCCTTACGGAATCAAAGTTAGTTCGATTCTTTGTGGCAAGATAAGCGAGATATCTAGACACGGACAAGAAAAGGTTCAGCGGGATGAAGTCCCATGACTGTCATGTGATGATGACACAGATACTACCTGTTGCCCTTAGAGGGATAATGGACAAGCACGTCCATGACACGCTTATTGGTCTCTGCAACTTTTACAACGTCATCTCTCGAAAGTCGATCAGTCTGAAGTAGCTCCGAAGGCTACAGGAAGAGATCGTTGTGATACTGAATGAGCTTGAGATGTACTTCCCGCCCGCGTTCTTTGACGTGATGGTGCATCTGTGCGTCCATATTGTGGACGACATAATAGACTTGGGGCCGTCATTTCTGCACAACATGATGCCGTTTGAGAGGTTGAATGGGATCATCAAAGGATTCGTTCGTAACATGTCCCGTCCGGATGGAAGCATCGTCCAGGGCTATCTGACACAAGAGTGCATCTCTTTCTGCGAGAATTTTCTATATGGTGCAGACCAGCCGCGTGATGTTAGTGTTGATTTGCCCGTTAACAAGCACGATGGGAGGCTCGAAGGAGAAGGTCACTCCAACGGTCACAGGGAACTGCATGTGGCATACTCAGATCGACGCAGCGTCTTTGACATAGCAAACTTGGTAGTGCTACAACACCTAGACGAGGTAGATCCTTTCATGGCACTGCACAAAGAAATTATCGCAAAGAAGTAGCGTGGACGGGGTATGCGGACGGACGCGAAGTTACTAGAGAGCACAACTCCACTTTCTGCAGTGGTTCAAAGAGCTTATTATTGCTAATCCCCTGGAGGAGGGCTCTAAGGACGGATTGCTCATATACGCCTTAGCACATGGCCCCTCGCCCAACCTCCTAACCTATCAGGCATACGATATCAATGGATACACGTTCTACACGGAGGCCAAAGATATGGAAATTGATGATCAGAACTCAGGGGTGACGATGGAATGCATGACCGGCAGCGACAACGTCGCAACTGAAATATTTTACGGAAGGGTCGAGGAGATCTGGGAGCTTGACTACTCTGGACTGCACAACACGATGATGTTCCATGTCAGATGGGCTAAGAATGTCGAAAGAGAAAACCGGCATTTCACTACCATGACTATACCCGACGCCAAGAGCGCTACCGTGAACGCTATCACAAAAAATGAGCCATGGGTACACGCTAAGCATGTGACACAATGCTTCTTCATAACCGACCGGCGCAATCCCAGCCGTGTTGTCGTGAGGAGAGGCAAAAGGAACATCATTGGAATGGATGGAGTCGCCAACTAGGAAGACTACAATCAGTACGGCAACCCAATGAGGGAAGATGACGATGATGATGAAGTATACGTCAAAAGAAGAATCAATACTACATTACCTAAGAAAAATCGTACTCCATGGAAAAAGCAAATTCACAACGAGGGGCTCAATTATTCTTCAACGAACAAGAAGGTAAAGAAGCTGACTCAAAAATGAAAACGTCAACGCTAAGGAACCGTATGTTATCGGTCAAATGATGTAATATATATAATGTTCCTATTTTGTATACACACTTAGCCATTATTATGCATGAGTCCAATGATGTAATATATATGTTCCTATTTTGTATACATATTTAACCGTCAAATGATGCAATATATATCGCCTTCCCTTCGTTCACTGCTCTCGGAAAAAAAAGAAAAGAAAAGTGAGAGAAAATAAAGGAAAAGAAAAAGGAAAACTGTTGGTTATAGCGATGGCGCTTTCTTTGTAAAAGAGCTACAGCTAGTCAAGTTAGCAGTAGCGCTTTCTGCACAAAACCGCTATAGC
Source organism: Aegilops bicornis (assembly GCA_021605145.1). Taxonomy (NCBI): domain Eukaryota; kingdom Viridiplantae; phylum Streptophyta; class Magnoliopsida; order Poales; family Poaceae; genus Aegilops; species Aegilops bicornis. The sequence continues at coordinate 494,413,011 of CM038672.1, read as the reverse complement.
TACCTGTAATAGTAGTAGCGCTTTTTCTCTAAAAGCGCTACTGCTACGTCCACTTAACCCAAAATACTCACTCTCTCTGCTTCATCCTGCCTCTTTTCCCCCCAAATCCCGTCGGGGCCCTGCCCTCGCCGCGCCCCTGCGCTCGCCCCCGACCCAGGCCCCGAACACGACCCCGGCCCCGACCCCGGCGTCGGCTCCGACCCCGGCGCTCACCCCCGTCCCCGGCGCTCGCTCCCTACCCCGACGCGCCACGCCCCCCTCATCTGCTTCCTCCCGTCCCAACCTCGGGCGTCGTCGGGCCTGCCTCCTCGCCCCTACACCCTCTGTAACCCCCCAGCGCTCCTCCTCTCTCTGCTAGCTAGGGTTCTTCGGTTAATTTACTTAGGTTTTAGTTAGGGAAGTAGGTTAATTAGGTTATCTATTTAGTTATGAATTTAGCTAGATTTTTATGAACCGTACGTTTTAAAATAGGATAGAAATTTAGGGTTAAGCAATTGTAGTTAAAAGAAAAGGCATCATTTAAGCAATTGTCCAAATCAACATCCCTTGTTAAACGATACGTCTCCAACGTATCTATAATTTTTGATTGTTCCATGCTATATTATATTCTGTTTTGGATATTAATGGGCTTTATTATACACTTTTATATTATTTTTGGGACTAACCTATTAACCGGAGGCCCAGCCCAGAATTGTTGTTTTTTGCCTATTTCAGAGTTTCGCAGAAAAAGAATATGAAACGGAGTCCAAACAGAATGAAACCTTCGGGAACGTGATTTTCAGAACGAAAGTGATCCACAGGACTTGGACCCTACGTCAAGACATCAACCAGGAGGGCGCGAGGTAGGGGGGCGCGCCTACCCCCCCAGGCGCGCCCTCCACCCTCGTAGGCCCCATGTTGCTCCACCGACGTACTTCCTCCTCCTATATATACCTACGTACCCCCAAACTACCAGATACGGAGCCAAAAACCGAATTCCACCGTCACAATCTTCTGTACCCGTGAGATCCCATCTTGGGGCCTTTTCCGGAGCTCCGCTGGAGGGGGCATCGAGCATGGAGGGCTTCTACATCAACACCATAGTCTCTCCGATGATGTGTGAGTAGTTTACCTCAGACCTTCGGGCCCATAGTTATTAGCTAGATGGCTTCTTCTCTCTTTTTGGATCTCAATACAATGTTCTCCCCCTCTCTTGTGGAGATCTATTCGATGTAATCTTCTTTTGCTGTGTGTTTGTTGAGACTATGAATTGTGGGTTTATGATCAAGTTTATCTATGAACAATATTTGAATCTTCTCTGAATTCTTTTATGTATGATTGGTTATCTTTGCAAGTCTCTTCGAATTATCAGTTTGGTTTGGCCTACTAGATTGATCTTTCTTGCAATGGGAGAAGTGCTTAGCTGTGGGTTCAATCTTGTGGTGTCCTTTCCCAGTGACAGTAGGGGCAGCAAGGCACGTATTGTGTTGTTGCCATCAAGGATAACAAGATGGGGTTTATATCATATTGCATGAGTTTAATCCTCTACATCATGTCATGTTACTCAAAGCGTTACTCTGTTCTTATGAACTTAATACTATAGATGCATGCTGGATAGCGGTCGATGTGTGGAGTAATAGTAGTAGATGCAGGCAGGAGTCGGTCTACTTGTCTCGGACGTGATGCCTATATACATGATCATACCTAGATATTCTCATAATTTTGCTCGATTCTATCAATTGCTCAATAGTAATTCGTTCACCCACCGTAATACTTATGCTCTCGAGAGAAGCCACTAGTGAAACCTATGGCCCCCGGGTCTATTTTCCATCATATTAATCTTCCAACACTTAGCTATTTTTATTTCCTTTTATTTTACTTTGCATCTTTATCATAAAAATACAAAAAATATTATCTTATCATATCTATCAGATCTCACTCTCGTAAGTGACCGTGAAGGGATTGACAACCCCTTTTTCACGTTGGTTGCGAGGATTTATTTGTTTGTGTAGGTGCGAGGGACTTGTGTGTGGTCTCTTACTGGATTGATACCTTGGTTCTCAAAAACTGAGGGAAATACTTACGCTGCTTTACTGCATCACCCTTTCCTCTTCAAGTGAAAACCAACGCAAAGGCTCAAGAGGTAGCAAGAAGGATTTACGGCGCCCGTTGCCGGGAGTCTCATAAAGTCAACATACCAAGTACCCATCACAAACCCTTATCTCCTGCATTACATTATTTGCCATTTTCCTTTCGTTTTCCTCTCCCCCGCTTCACCCTTGCCGTTTTATTCGCCCTCTCTTTTCTGTTCGCTTTCCTCTTTCTTTGTGCCCCTTGCACTTTCTGTCGTTATGTCTGAAATTGAGGAAATTATTGTCGATAAGGACAAAAATAATATCATGGAAAATTCTGATGCTCCTGCTGAAGCACCCCCTATATTACATACAAAAAAATTCCGAATTGGTAGTGGTAATATTATTGCAAAAAGAGTTATCCAAGATTTCTTTACTTGTGCCGGTGCTTTGCCTTCTATGGGTAGTTCTATTCTTCACAGAACTAGTAGTCTTGCGGACGCTATCGCCATGCTTGTAGTTGAACTTGAAAGACAATTTATGCACATGCATCCTTGCATACAAAGGATTTTCCTATAATTTTCTAATATTGAGCATTCTTCTGTTAAGCGTGCCGCTACTATCTTTTTGGCTCATGAGTTCAGATTTATAATAAAAGAGGCCAAAGAAATCTTTGCGCATTATAGGGTGGACGCTGGCCGTCCTCCCACAGAAACTATCTTATTTGATCAAGAGGAAATAATGCGTTTTCAATCTCTAGATTATGTTGCTTTTAATGAAAACCTTAGAAAAAAGGTTCCTACCAATATTCTAGTTGATAGAATTTCTGAACTTAATGATGATTTTGCTATTAGACATAATGAGCTAGGATATTCTCTCGAAAATAGGCTCACAAAGTTCTGTCAAAAGAATGCTTATAATGATGAATTAGTTGTGCAATACGAAGGGCCGAAGGAGGAACCTATACCTCCTAAAGTTGATCTTAGGGATTTTTGTCCCATTAAATTTAGCACTTTTGATTACTTTTGCTTGCCTCAAAGAAAACTTGCTGCTGAACGTAGAGAATACGAAATAAGTTTCAATGATCTATCTTATTATTATGGCAATACCTAGATCTATCCTTGCTATTATGCCTAGCCAGGGGCGTTAAACGATAGCGCTTGTTGGGAGGCAACCCAATTTTATTTTTAGTTTTTTTGCTTTTTGCTTATGTTTAGGAATAAATATTTGATCTAGCCTCTGGTTAGATGTGTTTTTATGTTTTAATTAGTGTTTGTGCCAAGTTTAACCTATAGGATCTTCTTGGATGATAGTTATTTGATCTTGCTGAAAATTCCAGAAACTTTCTGTTCACGAAAATAATTGTTAAAAATCACCAGAACGTGATAAAATATTGATTCCAATTGATGCTGATAAATAAACAAATTTTCTAGGTCTTCCTATTTTGGTAGATTTTTTGGAGTTCCAGAAGTTTGCGTTAGTTACAGATTACTACAGACTGTTCTGTTTTTGACAGATTCTGTTTTTCGTGTGTTGTTTGCTTATTTTGATGAATCTATGGCTAGTAAAATAGTTTACAAACCATAGATAAGTTGGATACAGTAGGTTTAAAACCAATATAAATAAAGAATTAATTCATTACAGTACCTTGAAGTGGTGTTTTGTTTTCTTTCGCTAACGGGGCTCACGAGATTTTCTGCTGAGTTTTGTGTTGTGAAGTTTTCAAGTTTTTGGGTGAAAGATTTGATGGATTATGGAACAAGGAGTGGAAAGAGCCTAAGCTTGGGGATGCCCATGTCACCCCAAGATAATCTAAGGACACCTAAAATCCAAAGCTTGGGGATGCCGGAAGGCATCCCTCTTTAAATCTACTTCCATCGGTAACTTTACTTGGAGCTATATTTTTATTCAGCACATGATATGTGTTTTGCTTGGAGCGTCTTGTATTATTTGAGTATTTATTTGTTAGTTTGCCACAATCATACTTTCTGTACACACCTTTTCATAGAGTCACATATGATTCGGAATTTATTAGAATACTCTATGCGCTTCACTTATATCTTTTGAGCTATATAGTTTTTGCTCTAGTGCTTCACTTATATCTTTTAGAGCACGGTGGTGATTTTGTTTATAGAAACTATTGTTCTCTCATGCTTCACTTATATTATTTTGAGAGTCTTAAACAGCATGGTAATTTTCTTAAGTTGGGAAATTAATCCTAATAAGTTAGGTATTCAAAGACTAGTAACAAAACTTTCTTATGAATGTGCTGAATGCTAAGAGAAGTTTGATGCTTGATGATTGTTTTGAGATATGGAGGTAGTGATATTAAAGTTGTGCTAGTTGAGTAGTTGTGAATTTGAGAAATACTTGTGTTGAAGTTTGCAAGTCCCGTAGCATGCACGTATGGAAAACGTTATGTAACAAATTTGAAACATGAGGTGTTCTTTGATTGTCCTCCTCATGAGTGGCGGTCGGGGACGAGCGATGGTCTTTTCCTACCAATCTATCCCCCTAGGAACATGTGCGTAGTGCTTGGTTTTTGATGACTTGTAGATTTTTGCAATAAGTATGTGACTTCTTTATGACTAATGTTGAGTCCATGGATTATGCGCACTCTTACCCTTCCATCATTGCTAGCCTCTTCGGTACCGTGCATTGCCCTTTCTCACATTGAGAGTTGGCGCAGACTTCGCGGTGCATCCAAACCCCGTGATATGATCCACTCTTTCACCCATACACCTTCTTATATCTTCCTCAAAACAGCCACCATACCTACCTATTATGTTATTTCCATAGCCATTCCGAGATATATTGCCATGCAACTATCCACCGTTCCGTTTATCATGACACGTTCATCATTGTCATATTGCTTTGCATGATCATGTAGTTGACATCGTATTTGTGGCAAAGCCACCGTTCATAATTTTTCATACATGTCACTCTTGAGTCGTTGCTATCCCGGTATACCGCCGGAGGCATTCATATAGAGCCATACTATGTTCTAGTATCGAGTTGTAATCATTGAGTTGTAAATAAATAGAAGTGTGATGATCATCATTCATAGAGCATTGTCCCAATTAAAAAAACAAAAAAAGAGAAAGACCAAATAGAAAAAGGAGAAGGCCCAAAAAAATATAAATAAAAAGGGACAATGCTACTATCCTTTTTCCACACTTGTGCTTCAAAGTAGCACCATGATCTTCATGATAGAGAGTCTCTTGTTTTGTCTATTTCATATACTAGTGATAAATTTTCATTATAGAACTTGGCTTGTATATTCCAACAATGGGCTTCCTCAAATGCCCTAGGTCTTCATGAGCAAGCAAGTTGGATGCACACCCACTTAGTTTCTTTTGTTGAGCTTTCATGCATTTATAGCTCTAGTGCATCCGTTGCATGGCAATCCCTACTCCTTGCATTAACATCAATCGATGGGCATCTCCATAGCTCATTGATTAGCCGCGTTAATGTGAGACTTTCTCCTTTTTGTCTTCTCCACATAACCCCCATCATTATATTCTTTTCCACCCATAGTGCTATATCCATGGCTCACGCTCATGTATTGACACTACAAGAAATCTGTTAATACGTGACGGATCTAGTCCGTCACAGATTAGTGAAAAACTGTCATCGGTGTCCATCCTTGACGGATTTGAAATCCGTCATGTATATCGCGTCATAATTTGATTTCGTACCAGTCATGACGGTTCTTGGCCGTCATGGATCTGCCCCAGGCCCGCCCAGGCCCAAGACTTTGTGACGGAATAATCCGTCATGGACTAACGCCACATAGGATTTTCAATTGACTAATTCAAATGATGTGGCTGCCTACGTGGATACTATTTTTCGTCACAAAATCCGTCATGGATTTAGGCAAAATTTAAAGGGCAGTTTAAATTTGCTTGAGCCCATTTTTTGGCCAAAGTTTGACCCAGTATGTTTTTAACATAATGCGATACACAAATCCTAATGCCAAGTTTGGCCCAACAAAAAATATTTGCATCGTGTGAAACATTACAAAGTTTATCAAATCCATCTGTACATACCTACAACATAGCAGTTTAAAAAATCATCTACAAAATGATAACATACAACATAGGTTGAGAAAATATATCACACAACAGAGTTATATATGAACCAATACAATCCATTTTACATCAACAGAACACATGAACTATTACTATTTTGAGTCTGTTGTTATTCAAGCTCTTCGTCGGCGCTCTTGATGGCAACTATCATGTTGTGGATGATTGTGATGGGCAGCACCAAGTAGCACTCTATCCAATATTACCTAGCATATTTACAAGAATATTAGATATTTGGAGATATGAATGGATAGTAGAAATAAGAGAATTGCAACAAAAATAAAAAATGAATTACATGATGACCAGAATTCCTAAATCTTATAGTGCCTACAAATGGAGTATAAAACAAGAGTAAACATGTGGTTTCTTAAAATTAATACAAAGAAAAATGTGTCAAATGAAATTCACATGACAAAGTGAAAAAATACACATCACAGAGCTCCAAGTACTATAGCAGCAGTAGTTGAGGCCATATAAACCCGCCAACGAAATGGCATATCACTAACAAACTATATACCCCCATGATGTGTAAACTTGTTGACACGTGAACATTTGAAGTTTATGTCATCCGGGTCGACGAGCAGCGTCAATGTTTATGTTGCAACTACATCTCAAAGGGCTAACAAATAGTAAACAATACTTGCCTCGCCAAGTGAACTTCAAATGGCATGGAAAATTTCACCAAAGAATATGATACAGCTTTCCTTGAGAGATCTCCCACACTTGGTTTTATTCATGGAACATTAAGCTATGTATTTGTTATTAGATGAAAAATCAAAATTTGTAATGTAATGGACTATGAAACTTGAAAATACTTGATAAACAATGAAATAATAGATAGGGATGTGCAGCTTGAAATGATCATGCATCGTTTATATTCATTCAGAATATCTGTAAAAGCTTTTCTATCATAAACACATTGATTTTATTATCCGCGTTATACATGCATAACAATTTTATATGCTGCCCACTTGACCAACATAGTACTATTATTTAAAACAAAAACAATAATGAAACGACATGAACCAGTATATATTTATACAAGGTGGCTGCAGTAGGAACAAGCCTTGCTCCTACTTCACGAATCAGACTACAAATTTAGTCTGATGCACGGATATATAGGTATGTTCAGACTACAAATTTGAAGTAGGAGCAAGGCTTGCACGAACCAGTATATATTTATACGAAGTGGCAGCAGTAGGAACAAGGCTTGCACGAATCAGACTACAAATTTAGTCTATATATATCTTAAAATTTACTTCCTGTTAATGAAGGTACAAGCTGAATCAGAACACATGTAAAAGCAATCATGGATATAGGTACAGATGTTGAAACCTTCCAGGATACAAGTGAGAAGATAAACTGGATTTTTTTATATAACTTCATGGTCTAGAAATGCGCAAAGATATTCAGTGGTGGACATTGTGAAGACAATACTATTTTTTGTCTAAATTTACGAAATGAATAATCTGATCGTGTTAGGTAGTTGTCAAGCATGTCTTACCATCAACGTTGTGTGCATTTAGGCATTCTAATTGTCCTATATTTATGCCAGCTTTGGACTGTAACCCGACCAATTTTTCCAACATAACCGTGTGCTCTCTGCTCTCTGTGCTATCTTTACTCCCTTTCACTTCCAAAAATATCAGAATAAGTGAGGATGGATATACAGTTGTTTGCCAACATTGATTCGTTCATAGCCATGTTTGTAAGGCAACAAAAACAAAGATGTATTTTGTATGCCCATAGTTTTACCCAAGTTTCAGCCATGAGATGAAGTTCCTCCACGAAAACCAGCTAAGGCCTTGTACAACTTACTACAAATGGATCGAGAGAAGCACACGATCTCACTTAAGGAAGAGATGAATAACTTATCTCGGATGACCCAGACATGCAGAGCCGAGTGGTGGGCGCATGTCCAACGCTTGATCCATGCATGTTAGGTCATGGACGGGGTTAGCGGAACACACCGTTGGTTCCACGCCGCCGTCGAGAGAGGAAGAAGCAGAGGCGGAGGTTGGCCGCAGCTGCGATCCGGTATGTGTGCGTGAGATGTATGCCAATAATCAAAGGAACTTGTTAAATACACGTAAAAAAAATTAATCTGATCATGTTTCAGTGATTTGTCATGTCTGCTCAGATTGAGAATAAGCTAATAGAACCCGGCATAGCAAGAAACTAAACTTGCTTATGGAAATATCTCCTTAAGTTAAAGCGTTAACCATCAAGATTTTTTAACATTTGTGAAGCACGGCTGTACATTGAGAAAGTAAGATTAATAGCAAATCGAATAGCAGGAAATGAAAACAAGTATAGCTCTAGCAGTCGACCGATATGGAGCTCTCGTTGCATTGAAATTTTATTCAGATGTTTCAAAATACCATTTTCTTTTTTGTCCTGTGTGCACATATTTCTTTTGGCGGCGTTCAATTTTGCTCCAAACACACCGACTAACCTAGACTAAAATGTTTGCCTACTCAGTTTCAGATCGATCCCCTCAACCTATTCTATTCTATTCTAGCTGTAGAATTAGGTAGCCACAGACCAAAAACAATGAAGATACTAATTCGTGGAAATTATCTTGGGGTAAAAGACGAACTGACCAAGAAGCTATGAGATTAGTCCAAAGAAAAATGAATAAAAAACAAGAACAAGTGGATCTTGAGTTTCGGTGTATGGGGCGGGCAGGAGATCCGACCTCATGGGCGGGGAAGGAAGCAGCGATGCTGGCTGCCGCTGCCTCCAGTGAGCCGTGCCTTAGGCCACCGCACGGCCACTCCGCTCCGACAAGCCGGCGTCGGGTTTGACCTCCATGCCGGATCAGCACAAAAGTTCACAGAGATAAGAGGTCCGCCTGAATTGAATTGCATTTAGTTGGATTCTTCGCTGCAAAAGATAGTAGATGTGCTAATGCGTCCTTACCAACAGAGGGAGGAAGAATCATGGGAGCCGATCCAGATCCAGTACAGAGAGGGACGGGAATTTCCTCCACTTCCAGGCGTGCTCCGGTTGGTTCCGGTGGAGGAGCAGGAGCTGGATGATAGGCAGGAGCAGGACGGCGGCAGTGCAAAGGAGGAGCACACGGTGACGCGGCGCGGGCAGGGCAGGAAGTCGCTAAGTAGAGAGGGCCAAGATGGGGGGCGGCGGCGGAGGAGGAGAAAGAGTGGAGAGTCTCTAGGGTTTGGCTTTATATACGGGGAATGGTTTAGGGCTTCAGGCGGGCTTAGGTGGGCTTGCGGGCTGTACCAGTCTGTCCATGACGGTTTTCGAATCTGTCACCGCAAATCCGTCATGTATTAACACATTTCTTGTAGTGTGATTGAAGGTTGAAAAGGTTTGAGATTACTAAAGTATGAAACAATTGCTTGGCTTGTCATCGGGGTTGTGCATGATGAGAGCATTCTTGTGTGACCAAAATGGAGCATGACTAAACTATATGATTTTGTAGGGATGAACTTTCTTTGGCCATGTTATTTTGAGAGGACATAATTGCTTAGTTAGTATGCTTGAAGTATTATTACTTTTATGTCAATATTAAACTTTTATCTTGAATCTTTCAGATCTGAACATTCATACCACAATTAAGAAAATTACATTGAAATTATGCCACGTAGCATTCCACATCAAAAATTCTGTTCTTATCATTTACCTACTCGAGGACGAGCGGGAATTAAGCTTGGGGATGCTTGATACGTCTCCAACGTATCTATAATTTTTGATTGTTCCATGCTATATTATATTCTGTTTTGGACATTAATGGGCTTTATTATACACTTTTATATTATTTTTGGGACTAACCTATTAACTGGAGGCTCATCCCAGAATTGTTGTTTTTGCCGATTTCAGAGTTTCGCAGAAAAAGAATATCAAACAGAGTCCAAACGGAATGAAACCTTCGGGAACGTGATTTTCGGAACGAACGTGATCCAGAGGACTTGGACCCTACGTCAAGAAATCAACCAGGAGGGCACGAGGTAGGGGGGCGCGCCTACCCCCCTAGGCGCGCCCTCCACCCTCATGGGCCCCATGTTGCTCCACCGACGTACTTCCTCCTCCTATATATACCTACGTACCCCCAAACTACTAGATACGGAGCCAAAAACCTAATTCCACCGTCGCAACCTTCTATACCCGTGAGATCCCATCTTGGGGCCTTTTTCGGAGCTCCGCTGGAGGGGGCATCGATCACGGAGGGCTTCTACATCAACACCATAGCCTCTCCGATGATGTGTGAGTAGTTTACCTCAGACCTTCGGGTCCATAGTTATTAGCTAGATGGCTTCTCTCTTTTTGGATCTCAATACAATGTTCTCCCCCTCTCTTGTGGAGATCTATTCAATGTAATCTTCTTTTGCGGTGTGTTTGTTGAGACCGATGAATTGTGGGTTTATGATCTAGTTTATCTATGAACAATATTTGAATCTTCTCTGAATTCTTTTATGTATGATTGGTTATCTTTGCAAGTCTCTTCGAATTATCAGTTTGGTTTGGCCTACTAGATTGATCTTTCTTGCAATGGGAGAAGTGCTTAGCTTCGGGTTTAATCTTGCGGTGTCCTTTCGGTGGATGAGAGGGGCAGCAAGGCACGTATTGTATTGTTGCCATTGAGGATAACAAGATGGGGTTTATATCATATTGCATGAGTTTTTCCCTCTACATCATGTCATCTTACTTAAAGCGTTACTCTGTTCTTATGAACTTAATACTATAGATGCATGCTAGATAGCGGTCGATGTGTGGAGTAATAGTAGTAGATGCAGGCAGGAGTCGGTCTACTTGTCTCGGACGTGATACCTATATACATGATCATACCTAGATATTCTCATAATTATGCTCAATTCTATCAATTTCTCAACAGTAATTCGTTCACCCACCGTAATACTTATGCTCTCGAGAGAAGCCACTAGTGAAACCTATGGCCCCCGAGTCTATTTTCCATCATATTAATCTTCCAACACTTAGCTATTTTTATTGCCTTTTATTTTACTTTGCATATTTATCATAAAAATACCAAAAGTATTATCTTATCATATCTATCAGATCTCACTCTCATAAGTGACCGTGAAGGGATTGACAACCCCTTTTTCGCGTTGGTTGCGAGGATTTATTTGTTTGTGTAGGTGCAAGGGACTCGTGCGTGGTCTCCTACTGGATTGATACCTTGGTTCTCAAAAACTGAGGGAAATACTTACGCTGCTTTACTGCATCACCCTTTCCTCTTCAAGGGAAAACCAACGCAGTGCTCAAGAGGTAGCATTAAAGCAAATTTAGGTAGGCTGAATTTATATGCAAATTTGAACTGGACATGTGATACATGGACATGTCATGTTTTCGACATGTCATGTTTGGAATTTGGACATGTCATTAGGACATGTGATGTTTTGGAAATGTCATATTTGGAAAATGATGATTATGTGCAGGGTAAATGATCCTAGCAGCTTATGTTATGCCGGAATGTTGATTCATTTCCATTCTGGTGAATTTCAGGCGCTCGATATGTCCATTTTTTCGCAAAGGTCATGCTGAAATTTTCCGTGAATTTTGGCATGATTTTTGCTAGATAGTAGGCATATCGAGTCCTAGGAGTTGCTAGGAAACGATATTCCGGCAAATATATATTTATTTTTTATGTCATTTCTCATTTTTTTCATACTTTTAGAATTAAATGAGGAGACTTAATCATAGAAAACATGTTGAACAACGAAGAAACTGGGCCTTCTGACCAAGATGCAGACGAGATGGATTATGAGGGTGAACAAGAGTACCTCGACTATTTGACTCCTAAGCAAGGTTTGCAGGTCGGCCTCGATGATGGTACTGACGCCGACATCGACACCGACGGTGACATCACCGATGGCGGCGCCGAGACCGGAGGGGAAGGTACCGGCGGGAAGATACCGACGGGGATGGTACCGGTGCCGATGCCGCTACCGAAAAGAAGAAGCAAAGGATACGAAAACCTAACAAACTAGGGATTGGATGACTAGTGATCACAAAGATGGCACCTGGCAAGTTTGAGCCATTAGAGCCGGAAGAACCTCGCAAGTGCTATGGGAACCAAGTAGGATGCATCCTACGAGAACGCGCGAGCATCAACGACGATGACTTAAGGAGTAAAGAACATTTGACGCAGTTGCTTCTGACGAAGTTGCACAAGAGATTCAAGTTCCCCGACCGGGATGATAACATAGAAGAACTGTGGGATGATCCGAAGGTGAAAAAGATTAACAATCACGCCATGGGCATGTTCAGCAATTATTTGGCCTCCTAGAAAGGGAGTGTGAAACAAGCTATTGAGGCTGAGGAACCCCTGCCAAGATTCTGGAGGAAAATCCGACACTTACGGTAGAGGAGTTTGAAAAGTTCAAGGACACTTGCGCTACCGAGGTAGCCAAGGCTAAGGCTGCGAAATTAAAGAGCCTTCAGCAAAGGAACACGGGGAAGCATCGCATCGGAAGCCGTGGCTACCTCGGTAAAAGGCCCATATGGGATAAGGAGGACGCGGAACGTGAAGCCGTGGGTCTCCTGCACTTTAGCGAAAGTTCCCCAACCCCTTGGGCGTGACTTCATCGGGGCCTGCTACAAGTGGGACAAGGAAAAGAAGGTTTTTACATGGACAAGATCACGAGGATATTGATTAGACTAGTGGTTATTATTCTTTGACCACCTTACTGTTTGCTCCTTATCTAGTCGACTTCACCTTCCTTCACGGTTGTCGCTCCGTCTGCAGGAGAAGCAACTCCAGCGTGGAGCCGAAAGCCCTACTTCTCCGATGAGGCCCAAGTGGGACACCCCTCTCAACCAGGCCTTGAACGAACTTAAGGGACTCCCTTTCGGCTAGCGGCCACAATATGGTTGTGTGCACGGTCTTTGGAGACGGCGCCACGTGGAAGGTGTTTTACAACGAGAGCCCGGAGGCCAAGAAGCAGAAAAAGAAGTTTAGTCAGGCGGACATTGACGCGAAGGTGAAGCTTGCGGTCGAGAAAAAAGCAGCTGAGGACGCGAAAAAAATAGCCGAGGAGAAAAATGAGTTGCGACTACAAGCAGTCAATGCAGCTGTAACTGCCTGCAGAAATGATTTCGCTACTAACTTGGTTCCAGCTATCATCAACTGGACAAAGGAAAATCCAGACAAGATGGTACATGATTTCCCGTTGCCCAGTTTCGTCGGGAGTAACTCCATGAACAACAACACCACCACACCATCACTTGCTTACGCAACCGGGCGTCCTCTCGCAGCCGCTCCCGCTCATAGCAGCCCGTCCTCAGTCTCTGGCACGCTAGGTGGGCCTTCGTCTTTGGCTGAGCTCGACGCCGTCACGGTAATTACATGTCGCACCAACATATATATATATATAATATTCCATTTTTGTTGCTCTTTGGATGTTTTACGCCACAGACATATGTGTTTGCAGACCAAAGAAACCCCGTGCACCATACTCTACTTGATCAAAGGCCAGAAGGTGGACATGGGAAAGGGGATGATAATGAACCCCTTGCAACCCACGTTGCACAACTAGCCGATCCCCGCTGGGCACTTCAGGGTTAGCTTGTCCAGTGTGAAATCGGGGCACGAGCATTTTCCTCCTCCAGTACATCCTGTGGGAGGGGACGACGAGACCCCGCCACGGATTGGAAACTACAAGGGTTGGGTGCTGCTATGGCCGAAGAATCTTATTCGTCTAGAGCCGGCCGAGAGCACACCAATAACCACACATCAACAACCATGTGCGGAGACCACCACCCCGCCTACGCAATTACCAGCTCCTGTAGTGTTGGGTGAGAGCGGCGGACGACGTGATGAAGGGGGTGCAATAGTACTGGCTGATGTAATCGGTCATGTAGAACATATAATCGATGATGAGACAGAGGTCGACCCAATGTGTTTTCTCAATACAAACACGTATGACTGTGACATAGATATGATGAGTCAACCATATGACGAATCGGGCTATCAGCATGCTAATGAGGATATGGATGATCTGCCCGGGCAGGAAGGTCGTAGCAGGGATTGCAAAAAGTCTCTCTTCATGAGATCCTCACAGGACATGCCTGAAAATGCCGCCTCAACACAGGCTCAACTAGCCGAGGGTCATACAGTGCTTAGCCCGGGAACACTGGGGCAGGGGTTAAGGAAGGGTCTGGAAGGTGTGCCCAAGAAAAAGGAGAGGAAGAGATCGGGGAAGATAGCTGCCTCCAAACAAGCCAGAGCACATAGCAGCCAGATGATGGATTCTGAAGAGCGTGTACCCATGAAACGTGCAGCCATGTTCCATCTCACGGGCGAGCCGATGCTACCGTCGAAACCGCTGGAGGCACTATTAGGGGATCTCAGGAGACTGCATGACCATGTGCTATCAACTTAGAAAAGCATACTAGCCTCGAAGGATCCAGGATATCCGACATACGCGGCTCGTGTGCCTGAGGGGAAGTGCTACGTCGACACACGACCCGTGGAGGTGTTCTTCCTGCGGTTTGACCATATCTTTGAGATGTTTCTGACAAGGCGGCTCGATTTTACAATCGTCCACCTTTTTGCGCTACATATGAGCTCCGTCATGAAGAGAGAAGAAGTCTCGCAAATCTATGTGGCGGATCCGTACTACATGCACGAGTCTTTCTTGAGTCTCGGCGACTTTGAGTGTGAAACTGCTAGGGACTACCTCCAAAACTTCATGGTACAGAATAAGGACCAGGAAATTATCCTCCTGCCTTATCATCCAAAGTAAGTCAGTTCCGGACAACCCTTTCGTACATTTCAATCATTCCTTCTCGCTCATATGAAGAATAATTTGAGGTATCTTTTCCCCGCAGCAACGGGCGCGCCGTCCTTATCGTTCTTTACCCGCGAGTCTCCCACGCCGTGTATTTCGACCCTTCCAGAGACTACGAGAAGAAGGACTACACCCACATAATGAATATTCTGGATGATGCTCTCCAAGGCTTCAGCATTAGAGGTGGCCACATGCAGATCAGGAAACAAAGGAACAAGAAGATGGGTTTCGCGCATAAAACTAACCTGCTGCATCCATGTCCCAAAACCAAGCAAGAAGGATGGATTCTACATCCTCCATCTCATGATTGAGTTCAACACGGATCACCAAAAGCTTCGCGTGACAAGCAGAAATGATGAACATATCCACAAGTGGCTAGACTCTCCTGGAGAAGCGGATTATAAACTTAGATATGACTTCTTTCGCATCCAAAGGGACATTGCGACGATCATCATGAAAGAAGTCGTCGATGAGAAGGGGATGTTCCACCACGGCCCTATATCGCAAGCTGACGTCCGAACTCGCATAGGCATGCAACATCAAGACCTCACGCCGTTCAAGAAGCTAGGGTCCATCCTCGATGATATGGAAGGATGGAACTTCTAGTGATTTACGATTCCGATGATGATGATATGTGTCAGTTGAACTTTTATACTTTCTGTAGCGATGAAACTATGTGATGTCCATGGTCCCTGCCGAACTTGCGTAACGCTACTTTGTTTGTTTGGGTACGATGACCTGCGTACCTCTAGTTAATTAGATTGTGTACTGTATGTTGCATATAGTTGCTAATTAACCCTTTCTTTTTCGTGTTCCTCTAATATATATATTTTGTTGCATATGATTGTACATCCTCTTGATGAACATGCATCTCTAAAAGGTACCTAGTTTCTTGATGGCGAGATGGTGGTGCTATGTCGTGTACAAAGGGAAGGTTCCGGGGTTGTACAACGAGTGGCATGAGTGTCAGGCGCAAGTGAATGGGGTCTCGGGCGCCAGCCATAAAGGCTTCAAAAGCAGACAAGAAGGAGAAGCTAGTTACTTGAGGTTCTCGCTAGCGCGAGAGAGGACTCGTAACCGCCGCCTCATGTACTGCATAGTTCCGCTCTCACTCATAGTGATAGATCTTCTCACATATACCATTGTTTAGATGGATGGCGTTGTAGTTACAAGTATTCGAGACTTGCATGTATCGCTATTTTCGAGATGATGACGAGATACCACTTTGTATTGGATGATGATTATGATGAGACTATTTGTATGTATATGCTATGATTACATTTGTGGTCTCGCAGCCATTGGTATGTGTATCATGATGAAATTTGTATCTGCTAAAGATTCTTGTGTAGAGCCTGTTCAAATACAAAACAAATATGCAGAAAAAAAACAAAAACTACTAAAATTAGCAGTAGCGAGTGGAGAAAAGTTAGCAGCAGCGCCACGATAGTAGTAGCGGGTCCAGGAAACGCGCTTGAGCTATTAGCAGTAGTGAGCTTCCACGAAGCGCGCTGCTGCTACACTTGTATAGCAGTAGCGCCGGTGTGCACGCGCTACTCCTACGTGTTAGCTGTAGCGCCTTATTAGCGCCGGTCCCCGCGCTACTGATACACCTAAAATCCGCGCTGCTGCTAGCCTTTTCCCTAGTAGTGTTTGATAAGGTGCGGAAGTGCGGCAAGCAATGGATCGATGAGCTGCGGGTGGTTCTTTGGTCCCTTAGAACGACACCAAATCGAGCTATTGGGCACACTTCCTTCTCCCTAGTCTATGGGGAAGAAGCAGTTATCCCCACAAAACTCATTTACGGGTCACCTCGAGTACTTGCCTATGATGAAGTAGCGCAGGAACATCACATGCGTGACAATGTTGTGCTTCTCAAGGAGAACCGTCTCCGGGCTGCAACGCGTGCTGCACGCTACCAGCAAGCCCTGCGTCGCTATCATAGCCGCATGGTTCATGCCCGGTGTTTTGAGGAATGCGACCTTGTCCTTAGGCGCGTTCAGTCCACCAAGGGTACAAACAAGTTGACGCCAAAGTGGGAAGGCCCTTACCGGGTAGTACGAGTCACCAGACCTGGAGTAGTCTGTCTGGAGACCGGAGATGGCATTCAATTGCAAAACTCATGGAATATTGAGCATCTCCGCAAGTTCTACCCGTAAGGCGCGGCTGTCGGGCCCTTCCCGACAACCACCCTTTCGTACATGCCTTGCCTCAGCCGCATGTAACCCCTTGTACAAAGCCAGGTGCAGACCCTGAGCAACAGAGAAATAAACGAAGCCCTGGGGGCCCTCGACAAGTTGCATGCATGCATCATCATATCATGTAGATAGGTTGCATGATCATGTAGATAGATTGCATGATCATGTAGATAGATTGCATGATTCATGTAGATAGGTTGCATGATCATGTAGATAGATTGCATCTGGCATCATCTTCATTTACATAAATTGCAGGCCCCTGCTGTGGACTTAGTCCCAAAAAGGAGATGAGAAGACAGGCCAGCATTGCGGTCTCTTGCAAGCTAAACAGATAAGTTCCATCTCTTATCCATACATGTTCTGTGAGTAGAACTTGTGCATATGAAAACCTCACCACCCCGGAATCAAAGGTGCTCCCATCTACTGACACGAACACTGCTTCCGTCAAGATGGCCATAGTGGCCTTTGGCTGAAAGGGTTGGCGGGGGCCTGGTCCCTTCCTATGGGTTCTGCGCCCGGCAGGCTCAGCCTCATGGCAACGATCCTAGGGGATACCGGCAAGGTAGCTTACCAGGATCTACTTGTTTACATGAAAGTATAGAGGTGTTTCACCTCCGCATGGATATCATAAAATGCACAAGTGCCTGACAAAGCTTATGTTTTTCATTAATATGCTGATCAACAAGTACAAATCTCATAGAACATAAACATGGATTCGAGAGATTACATTATTTGAACTAAAATTTGGCAAGTGCCTACAGATTTAAGATTAAAAAAAGATAAAATGACACGTGATGTCTTTGCCCTTGTCCATCTCCTTCATGGAATTACAGGGAGGGATGAAGAAGGCGGAAGGCGGGCCTGGCTGGGATTGGCGCCTCCCCAGGATCAGGAGAGCACCACCATCTAGCAAGGAGGAAGAAACCAGAGGGCAGGCGCGAGTGATGGCACCGCCAGGAGCCCAAACGGAGTCACCGGCAAACACGACTCGTCGGAACAGTCGCTCTCGTTCTTGACGCGTCATGGGTTGCCGCCGCCTTCCACACCACCATCTCCCAAAGCTCCCGCCACACCCACCAATGCGAACGTCGTGCGCTCCGGGTAACCTCACAGAGAGCATGGTCGTCCCCAACGGCCAGGCGATATGAAGACCCCTCCCATTAAGGAAACATGCATGGGGAGTAGAGGCTCTCCCATGCGCCAGACGGGCGGTGTACTGAGTGATAGGGTCCGCTCTCACTAATGGCGAACCATCTCTGCAACCTCCCTCCAAGGCCACATGAAGAGGGGGGATAGGCCACGATCGACTACCACACCCTCTGCCCAGTATGGGCCTCGGCGTGGTGTCATTTGCGCCGCATCTCACTAAAATTGAAGCCACGGCTGACGCGAAGACAAGCACACCAGAGTCGCCACCTTCGGTGCTACCATAGAGCCGCCCGAGCGCCCCCCCCCTGTGGCTTACACAAAGCTCTAAGCTAGGGCCTGGGGTCTGGCCCCGGGCTCTCCCATTCAGCATAACCAGAAGGAAGCAGAGAGTGGAACAAGAGAGGAGTGTGGATGAATGCCTCCGCTCCTCCCCCGCTCCCCCTTTAATAGGCGAGCTGGGGGATGGGGGCTAATTCCCCGGTGTAACCGCCATCCTCCTTCACCAATCCAAGAAGACCGGGCCCCTATCATGATGCTCTCCCGCACCACACACCTCCATTTACCTACCCCACTCAATGCATGCAACATACGTGGCTAAGGATAAGGGCGTGGTCGGAAGAGTGAATTGGCAGTTACTCACCCGTGCATTAAAGTCATTCACGGGCCATTGCAAGAGCGGCCCCACCACGACTGGCGTTACACGACACGTGGGAGAACCAGAAACTGACCCAAGCTTGGGTTAATAAAAAAGCAAAGAAGATCTCAAAAGAGCAAAGCTACCCTCTGCGCTCCTGCCTGTGCACTGGTTAGGGCCTGCCCCGACGACACCCGGCGGCACGTTCGTGCCAGGCCCGTGGGCTCTTGTCGGTGCAACAGACCCTGGGTCAGTTGCCTAGACTATGCACAGGCCCAAAGACAAGATTACAACACCAAGATTAGATCAAAACACGAAGAGACCTGTTCTTTGAAGGATCCAAGTGCAAATCAAGAAGACCAAGACGAGCTAGAGAAGCAAGATATTGCTAAGGAAAGAACCTCCTTTGTTGGGCATGCGAGCCTGGCGAGGTTGGGTTCGCCCCGGAAGCAAACTTCCAGATCGTCCCGGCAGGCCTGCCGGGGCTTACGGAGGCAAGCCACTCCACTGCTCCACCTCACAAGCGACGCAAGTCATTAATCAGTGTGGTGTCAAGCTCCAAAGTGATTAAGTGGCTGCTTCTTGCTATATGGAAGCCACTTCCTACAACAAACACCTCCATATGACACCCGTCCCGAGACGTGTCAAGCAAGCAGGCACAAAGCTGGAAAAATAGCTCGGCAAGGACTGTCGGGCACACTGTGATGTGACACTACACACGCATTTAATGCGCTTTGTCAGCCTGTAGAGTTAGGTATGATAGCACTGTTTGCTATCTAATCAGTACCTAAAGACTGATTTACCACTATGGTGACCCCTTTATCTATAAAAGGTGGCCCATGGAGACCGTAGAAAGGGTTGGACCCTCGCACATTCATAAGCGCGTAGCCACTCTCGCCCCGAAGCAACCTTGCCGGGCAAGTGCGCTATGTTCACCACCATTATCCACCATCAATCCACCAAAGAAGGAGTAGGGTTTTACGCGTCACGGTGGCCTGAACCTGGGTAAAAACTGCCCGTGTGATCTCTGCCGCGCTGTGCAATGCTTCTCCGCTCTTTGTGCAACGTGACATCCCCCCGCCAAAACTGAAAGGGGCTCATGGCCCCATAGGTGGCCGTGGTTTCCCACGACATACAGGTTCGGTGACCGCCCCCAAGGGTTGCCATTTGCACGGGTTCGATGACCGTGCTCAAGGGTCCCTTAGTGGAATCACGTCATCTTGCACTGTGCGAGGGCGTGAGGAGATTACGATGGCCCTAGTGGCTTCTTGGGGAGCATTGTGCCTCCACACCGCTCCAAACAGAGATTAGCATCCGCAAGTGTGTGAACTTTGGGATACATCGTCGTCTCTGCGTGCCTCGGTTATCGCTTACCCGAGCCCTTTACTTATGCACTTTACTTTGTGATAGCCATAGTATGCCATGTTATATATCTTGCTATCACTTAGTTGTTTATCTGGCTTAGCATAAGTCACTGCTAGGGAAAAGCTTATAGGCAGACGCTTACTAGTAGCGTAGGTTTATACCCCTCGCTACTGCTACTTACTAGTAGCGCAAGTTTATAACCCCCGCTACTACTAAGTTGATAGTAGTAGCGCGGGTTTATAACCCTCGCTACTACTAAGTGATTTCCACCGTGCCTCTCGAGACCAGCCATAGTAGTAGCGGGGGTTATAAACCCACGCTACTACTAAGTTGATAGTAGTAGCGCGTGTTATATACCCCACTCTACTACTAAGTGGTCTTCACCGTGCACCCGGGACATGCCACAGTAGTAGCGTTGGGTTAGCGTGGGGTATAAACCCAACGCTACTGCTAAGTGATCTCCTTGCCTCCGCCACCTCCGCCTCTCACCCCTCCTCCGCCTTTGTCTCTGTGTTTATCCTCCACTCCCCACGATTCCCCCAACCAACCCCATAGCTGTCGCCAACGCCGACGACCTCGTCTCCCCCAACCCCACCGCCGGTGCCCCCCACCTCACCAGCAGGCACTGCCATGGACAGAGCTACTGCGACCCACCCGCTGCGTCCCACGTTCACGCGCGAGATCCGCCCCATGGCGATGCTCGATCCAGGCAGGCCCGAGGAAGGAGAGCAGTCGGCTCCCTTCCTCCTCTCCGGTGAGCCTGAGCAAGCACCCCCTTCCCTCACCGCCCGCCGGTGCCGACGCTGCGACCCACCCGCTCCGGCAAGGTCAATCCCCCTCCTCCTCCCACACCCCTCCCCATGAATCGCGGCTCAGATCGGGTGCCCTGCCGTAGGGACGGAGATCTCACGGGTTGTTTGTTTGGTGGCTGGTTCCGCAGATGAACAAGGAGAGGCTCATGAAGATGGCCGGCACCGTCCGCCTTTGGCGGCAAGGGCACCGTCTTTGTAGGTCCTCCTCCTCGACTGGCGCGACCGATCTGTGGAAAAGGTTGGGATTGCAATTGCTAATCTGGCTCGTTGGCTGGGGTCTGGTGCAGGAAGAAGAAGGCGGTGCACAAGACGGCGACCGCGGACGACAAGTGGTTGCAGAGCACGCTGAAGAGGGTGGGCTTCAACACCATCCCCGCCATTGAGGAGGTCAACATCTTCAAGGACGACCTCATCATCCAGTTCCTCAACCCCAAAGGTCTGTTATTTATTTCCTTCATGGTGTCTCTGCATACTCGCTGCTTGCTTCTTCTTACCATGTGGAGGTGCAGATGGGTATTACTGACTTGTTTGTGTCCTGTTTTATTTCGATGCAGTGCAAGCGTCCATCGCCCAAACACATGGGTGGTCAGTGGGACTCCCCAGACCAAGAGTATGGATCCATCTCACTTCTCTATCATTTGTCCATGATGGTGATGATGCAAGTTGTAACATTCTTAGATTGGATTTATGGATGCATTGCTTTAATGCAACAGCTAACCCTCATTCGCATCCATTCAAGCAAGATCCACTGGTTCTTATTCCTTAATTATCCTAGTCAATCTGAACAAGTTTATAACATCTCTCTATGCACCCGATTAGTCTTGTATCCCTGAAGCCATGCACTTTAGTTTGCCCATTCATGACATGCCTGCTGTTAAAACATGTGTTCATTTGCAGCTCCTTTCAATTCTTTTGCAGCTCACTGAATATATTTTTGCAATTCGTTGTCAGAATCCATGGCGCTGGCCGCTACCGCACCTTTTCCTGCTTCTTCTCAAATGCGAGGCGAGCACCATCGGTACGTATCAGCCCTCTTCTCTATGGTGTTGGCTAGGTAAGAACTAGGGATCTGTGGCAGCAGCTCATAGATTAGAATTAGATTTGATAATTGGAGATGGATTCCTAAACCAATTTGCAAATTCGTTGGTGATTTCAGTGCTTATACTTATTTGGTTTTGGTGCACAGTGGGACCTTCTCTATGTTAGTTCCTTTGCTTAGCCAAATCAGTTAGGGATATAGCCCATCCATGATGTTGCTAGGTGTTGATTGCCTTCTAGCAAAAATCTAGAGCGTTGGGTATCTCTGGCTGTAAATTGAATCTGGTTCGGTTAAAAACTGCACTATCAAATCTGGACAGCCAGCTTCTAGGTGAAAAACGAGTTAGTTATTCTCAGAATTTCGAGTTGCCTCTCTATGAAATTTGTAAAGCAAGTTCCAAGCTTTCCGTAGAGTATTTATTTGCGTCGTTTGGACACAAGGAAATATATGTCTGCTGCAATTTAATTTAATTTGTTCTTTGCTCTTTACAGAAATCTTGGATTCATAAATGGGAGAAGCACATAAGGGAGAAGAAGATGATTGCAAGGATGGACAGGGAGAAAATAATTTGGAGGGATAGAATGCCACTGTTTGGTGTTTTTATGCATTTTTGTTTGCTTTCAACTGTGTTTGCACTACCTGGGAATAAGTGACTAGGCAATAAGTGTAGATGTATGGATATGCTCTAATGCTCCTGGTTTACTATAAATCTTGGATTTGGAATGATGTGTAATGTTGCTGGTTTATTACAAATCTGGGCTTGTTTTAGTTGTTCGAATTGTATGCATATAATGGAATTGATGGATTTTATTTTTTTTAATTCCTAATTAGTTAGTAGTAGCGTGGGGGGGGGGGGGGTGAAATGGAGCGCTACTAGTATTCAGGATACTAGTAACGTGTGGTACTATAGACGCGCTACTACTATTTCGTTAGTAGTAGTGCGGGTGACATCCACGCTACTAGTAAAATGTTAGTAGTAGCGCTGGTTTACCCCGCGCTACTACTAACTATTAGCTGTAGCGCGATACTAGTAGCGCGGGTACCCGCGCTGCTGGTAGCCATTTTACCCATGCTGCTAGTATCCTTTTTCCTAATAGTGAGTTGTTGGTGCACACAGGTGAGCCTAGTTGATTTGGTTTTGTGCGTGACAAATTAAACGCTAGTTTTATTCCGCATTTGTTCAAGCCTAAACAATAATTATTTTAAAGTGCCTATTCACCCCCCCCCCCCCGTCTAGGCGACATTCACAATCTTTCACTCTTGCAAGCATCCGCAACTATGAAACAATAATTAAGATAAATCTAACAATAGCATAAAAACATATGGATCCAAATCAGCCCTTTACGGAATAATGCATAAACCAGGGTTTAAGCTTCTGTCACTCTGACAATTCATCATCTACTTATTACTCCCCAATGCCTTCCCCTAGGCCCAAACATGGTGAAGTGCCATGTAGTCGACATTCACATGACAGAGGAAGAACAACATACACATCATCAAAATATTAAACGAATACGAACTTCACATGATTACTTATAACAAGACTTCTCCCGTGTCCTCAAGAACAAACGAAACAACTCTCGAATCATATTCATGTTAAAGATCATAGAGTATAATGTATGATTGAGGATCTGAACATATAATCTTCAACCAACTAAACCAACTAGCATTAACTACAAGATGTAATCAACACTACTTGAAACTCACACGTTCCAATCTGAGGTTTTGAGACAAAAATTAAATACAAGTGATGAACTAGAGTTTGAGATGAGATGGTGCTGGTGAGGATGTTGATGTAGACGAGTCCTATCATGATGAGGGGAGCATTAGTGATGTTGATGGCCTCGATTTCCCCGTCCCAAAGGGAAGTATCACCGACGAAGTCACTTCGCTGGAGAGGAATGGTGCTCCTGGAAAGTGCGTTATATCGACTAGAGGGGGGGGGGGGTGAATAGGCGATTTTTATGAATTCTTCACTGAGGAATTTGCCGGTGAGGAAATTCCTTAGTGAAGAACTACTTGCAGTAGAATAAGTACTCAGAAGTAAGCATAACAGAATACACGCATGGTCATCATGATGAAATGAAGACAAACACAGAGTACAGAAAGCGTAATCACAGGATAACACAAGATGAAGACAAACCGGTGAAGAAATTGAACCGAGGAAATTGAGAAAGTCTTGATCAAAGTCTTCAAACACAGATATGAACAAACACTCAACACAGTAATGAGGAAATGAAAGGGTTGAGGAAATAGAACCAGTTAGGTTGGTGAAGACAATGATTTGGTAGACCAGTTCCAACTGCTTTCTCAGTTGTACGTCTGGTTGGAGCGGCTGAGTATTTAAACTCGAGGACACACAGTCCAGGACACCCGATCGGCTGAGCACGCAGCTCGGGACACCAAGTCCTCACCGTATTCTCCTTGAACTAAGGTCACACAGACCTCGTCCAATCACTCGTGGTAAGTCTTGAGCGACTTCCAAACCTTCACAGACTTGGTCACTCGGCGATCCACAATTCCTCTTGGATGCTCTAGACCATGACGCCTAACCGTCTGGAAGAAGCACGGTCTTCAAAGGTAACAAGCGTCGGATCCTCGCAGGATCAATCTCTTGATGATGCTCAATCACTTTGGGTTTGTAGGGGTTTGGTTTTTGGGTTTTCCTCACTTTCGATGATTTTCGCTCAAAGTCCTCGGAGGATGGGTTGCTCTCAAATGACAAGTGTCAAGTTTCTCTCGGAGCAGCCAACCAGCTAGTGGTTGTAGGGGGCGGCTATTTATAGCCTAGGGAGCAGCCCGACATGATAAGACATAAATGCCCTCCAATGATATGACCGTTAGGTGGATAAGGTATTTTGGGATAGCTGGTGCGCAGCACAACAATGGTCGGAAATTTGAATATCAAATTCCTCAGAGCTATCATGTTCCTCACTGTGTAGGCAATCCGCCTTTGGCGAATTCTGACTCCTCGGTCGAGAACAAATTCTCGGCGACGGTAAGAACTTCGTCTCTCAGAATCAAGAAATTGACTGAAGCTGTATGAGATTTCCAAAGGCTTCACTCGAAGGGATTGGTAGGTGTAGGATTTTGAGTTGAGCATCACATGGAATTTTTTCCTTAGTATTTCCTCGACCCCTTTAACAAAGACGGTGTTTCCTATGACTCAAGAAAGAGAAAGCGAAACTACGAAAGCAAAAGTCTTCACGCTTCATGTTCCTCAAATGAATACCAAGTCTTCAAGGTCACACCAATTTCTTCACTTTCAAAGTCTTGAAAGTCTTCAAAATATCAAAGTCTTGATCGAAGAACTTCATTTTTAGGGGTCAACTTTCTCTGTAAATATCAAACTCCTCATAGACTTATAGACACATGTACACTCACAAGCGCATTAGGTCCTTAACCTATAAGTCTTCAATCCACCAAAATCACTAAGGGCACTAGATGCACTTACAATCTCCCCCTTTTTGGTGATTGATGACAATATAGGTTAAGTTTTCAACGGGGATAAACATATGAAGTGTAAATACTGATAATGAAGAATTTGATTGCAAGATATAGAATAACTCCCCCTGAAGATGTGCATAGTGATGAATTTGCTTTTGAGGAAATTCACATTTGAAGAGTTGAATCATGGAGATCTCCCCCTATATCTTGTAATTCATACACGCATTTGTCATATAATATGAAGAATTTGAAATGCATGATGAAATATGGTGCTTGATGTAATTCAGCATGCGTGCGATAACATTAATGAGGAACAAGCATGCAAAATAACGCATCAAGAGTATCGAGCTCAAATAGATCCGCTTTGAAGATTTTCAAGAAGCTCAAGAGAATCGAGTATAGTGCAAGAGCATAATGCATGAAAAGTATCAAAGCACCATCGGGTTTAAGATTACAACTTCGACCCAATAAAAGTTTAGGAAGAGCGAGAGTTGTAACTTAACAAAACTAAGCAATAAAATAGACCCGCTTGAAGACTAACTCAAATTTCTCCCCTTTGTCATCAAATGACCAAAAGGATCGAAACTGAGGACTAACGCTCCTGAAGAATTTCAAGTTGAAGAAGGAGCGCCAGCGATGTTGGGGTCGGTTGTTGTAGTGGGACCTGCCGCGGTGTCGTCCAAGTCTTCATTTTCATCAGTGTCATAGCGATGAAGAATAGGAGCTAGCCACCAAGGAAGGAACTTTGACCTTCTTGTATTTCTTGAGGAGGTGCAGACCAGTCAAATTCTTCCTTGAGTCCCATAGTTGTTAGTTCTTCCGCCTTGTAGACATGTGAAAGAACAGCCAGTGCGTTTGAAGGTTTCATGGAGGTAGTAGTGGTTTTTCTTCACTGCATTGTGTGTTGAGGTCATGTTGTGAAGAATTGAACCAAACCGACGCTTGACCCATTTATGATTGCGATCAACCTTCTAATGAAGGCGAGGAGTAACTCACGATCAGTCATCACCACTGTGCGATGAGCTTGAGGACTTTGCTTGACCGAGGTATTTGCGGCGAGTCATGGGTGGCGAGTCATCATTGGTGGAGTAGGATCTTGCTTTAAACTGTCCATCCAATGGACGAATGCCTTCATCGATCACAAAGATAGCCTTGCCCTTATCATCGGTGAGGTAAATGTCCGTTTGAGGACTTCAATCGGGGAAAGTAGCTGCAGTGGTTGAGTATCGGCCTTGTAATTGAGTGAAGACCTTGTCTGATGAATCTCATTATCCAAGGCGCATAAGGCTTCAGCTCAAATGGTGACATAGCAATGTTTGCGAGTCCTCATGAAGAAATCATGGAAGTTGACGGAACGCCATGGATGATGTTGAAAAGCATATTCTTCATGATGCCAACGACTTCTTCATCATTCGAGTCGTGGCCTTTGATAGGACTCATTGTCTTCGTCGAGAATCCGATAGACAGTCCGAGGCACATACAATAATTCCTTGACGAGGAATTTGGTTCTTGGGGCTGCCTTGGCTTCAAAGGCTTCCTCGGCACTTGCATATAGTGATTTGAAAGTTACGGTTCGTTGTAGACACAACGTGCACCATCAAGTGGAGAAGCAATTCGATTCTTTGGTGCCTTGTAGTGAGTATTTTCAGACATCGATCTAATACCCATGAGTTCACGTCTTGACATCTCCGGTGATGTGCAGCGTTGCATAGAATTGAAGAATGAGTTCTTCATTCCAGTCACAGATATCAGTGCAGAAATTCAGAAGTCCTGCGTCGTGAAGAACACTGAGAACTGGCTCAAAGCCTGGCAGAGACTCCATGTCCACATGAGGAATATGAGCATGATCGAAGACTTTGTCTTTGTTGAAGAGCACTGAGGAATAGAAGTTGGCTTGGCTGGCAGTCCAGAAACGCCTCTTCCTTATGCGAGAAGAATCATATGGATTATAGTTAGTGAAGAATACGTGCTCGGCAAAGAAATCATCAGCCTTGAACTTTTGTTTGCTTGAGAATGGATTCTTTTGCTTGGACAGAGGAGTGTCAGTGAGTTGCATCACCACCTCAGGAATCGCAAGTTCAGGTTCTTGGTGAGGAATTTCTTGTTCCTCAACAGGTGCGATCTGTGGATCAAGAAGGTTCATCAGCACTAGTGGCTGGAATTTCTTCATGCCTGAAGGTGGGTTGAGTTTCTTCAGAGTCCATTTGGACTGTTTTGTGCA
The DNA here is from genome assembly GCA_021605145.1 of Aegilops bicornis. Taxonomy (NCBI): domain Eukaryota; kingdom Viridiplantae; phylum Streptophyta; class Magnoliopsida; order Poales; family Poaceae; genus Aegilops; species Aegilops bicornis. Next base: position 494,385,236 of record CM038672.1, on the reverse strand, counting down.
GGGGACTGAGGAATCTGTTGGAGCGGGGTGAAGAGAGGAGTATTGGGATGCAGACTTTCCCAAAAGTCATCATTCATCATTGGTGTGGTGCACCCTATATCCACATCTTCATCTTCAATTTCCGCAACACCAGCCTCTTCACCGTGAACCGAGGCATAGGTGAGGAAATGACTGGGGTTGAAGGGATTGTGTCCACTTCAATTTCTTCATCAATCTGCTTCTGACGAAGCAAAGAAAATGATGTTCTTCATCAGATCCGATTGGGATCTCATAGTCTTCTCCAAAAGGAACAAGGTCCTTTGATGGCATGGAGGAAATCGGAACAACATCAATTGGATTTTCAAATGAGCTGGTGATTGGCTTCATTTTCTTCGCAGCCGAAGAATGTGACACAGCTGATGCCTTCCTTTTCTTCACTGCAGCTCGTTACGCAGCCTTGGTTTTCTTCACATCGAGGCGGATGGAAGAATTGGAGTTGGTGTTGGCGCAGGAGGAGCTGAGGAATCTGGTTGAATTTCTCAGCGCAATCGATGCAGTTGCCTGTCTTGTTCGATTTCTTCAGCGCACCACTAGTGGATGCCACGCAATTTCTTCGGCGGCTGGAATGGAATCATCAGCCTGGAACTAGCATTTTCATCACCGCTGAACGCGTCATCGGTCTTGGCATGTTCTTGATCGGCTGATCCGAGGCTTCGACTTGAGGAATTTCATGTTGCGTTGGGGCAGCAACATTGGTGAATTTCTTCGTCAGGTTGACGAATCTGACCTTGGCTCCTTGCCAATCAGCATAATAAGAATCGAAGTTTTTGCTGAGGTCTTGAATTTCAGTCTGGACCTTGAGAAGTTCCTCAGGTGTCATTTTGACAACGTTTTTCTTCAGGAACTTCTCCTTTCTGTATTGAGCCTTCTTGATCTCTCTTGCCTTTTCAAACTTCCATTTCTCTTCAGCGATGAAATGGGTCAACATATGACTTTGTCCAGGGTCGATGAAAATCAGGCATAGGGTGTTTGGATCCTTGTGCCGTAGATCAATATAATCGAGGATTTTCCTCGGATCCAACAGCGATGGCACAAATGTGCCTTTGGCTCTAGCGGCCCTTTCTTGGCGATCTCGATGATTTCCGCAAGTTCATCATCGAAGCTTCATCATCGAACGGCACATGGAATGCAACTTGTTTCTTCTTTGGACTTGGCGAGGACCTCGTCCCAGTTGCTTTGGTCTTCAGCAGAGTCGGGCCAGATGATGAAATTGGTGTCCGAGGAACTTGCTGAAACTCCAGAGGCAATCGAGAAACCAGCAGTTCTTTGACATGTAGCCAGATGCACAGGAGCTGAGGACTTTGACGGAGCTGTTGAGGACTTTGGTGGAGCTGTAGCAGTGTGAGGAATTTGTCGTGAGGGCGCTGCTGAGGAACTTAGCCGTGAGGACGCTGATGGTGAAGCACTTGGCTTATGAGCAGGCTTGTTTGGCATGGATTTCCTCGGTTTGACCGAGGCCTCAGTAGCTGTAGGAGTGGCAGAATCCTCATTGAATTTCTTCACTGCCTCCTTGGCTTGTCTTGCCAATTTAGCTTGGCGCTTAGCCCATTCTTCAGGAAAGTCCTCACCACGTTTGATCTTTGGTGGGGTCGGCTACTTGGCAGGTGCCAATGGAGCTCTTGGGCATGGAGGATTGAGAGCGAATTTCTTCATGTACTTTGGAGTCACATATCTGTATTCCCTCCATTCCCTTGCCCATCTCCGTTCAATCTTACGAATACGCACCTTTGCGCTGATTTTTGTTTTCTTCATCGGTGTGCAGTAGTCGGCATAAATTTCCTCGGGGATCTCAAAAGCAGTCATAACCTCGGGTTTCTTTCCTCCTTTACGTGGCTTCTTACCGTCGCCATATTCTTCAGTTGAGGAAATTGAACAATTGAGTTCTCTGAAGAAGTATGCAGTTTTTCTTCGAGGAACGCTGCAAATGAGTTAAGTTGATGAGAACCTAGTGATTCAGCAGCGGACATGTGTACCTGTGAACAGAGTATAGTTGCGAGGAATTTGGAGAGGTCATATGCGTTCTCAGAAGGTTTTTCAAAAGAACAAGTTTTGAGGATTTTGACCAGGATGAGCCTTGAAGAATTTCACTAAGCGTTCTTTGACTTAGGTTCCAGAGTTGTACAGATCGAGGATCCACACAATTAAGGAATCTTGAAGAAAATGATTGCTTAGAGAAACGAATCAAGAGCAGATAGCTTGTGAGGTGTTTGTGTGTGAGGATTTGAAGAATAAACACCTTTGAAGATTTTCAGGAAAGCTTGAGAATCAAAGCGAGTAATAAAAGTAACTTTTATTTACCCTAAATGAAGAACACGATGAACTGGGTGTTGTAGATGTGAAGCTCGTCTGTTCAGATCTTCCACGCCCTAACTTGGCAGAGGAAGACAGCTACGGCGGCGGCGGAGTGAGGAATTCCGCGATCGGCGTGAGTACGACGGCGACAAGGTCGAGGCAGTGAAGCTCTTCCTCACCGGCGATGATGGAGTAGCGGCGGCGCTAGGGTTTGAGGAGCTCGAACGGGAGAGAGAGGTCGAGCGGTGTAAAAGAAGTGAGGAAGGGGAGAGGGGTATTTATAGACAAGGTGAAAAACTGTTTGCCCGAAGATTTGGGACGAACGTGCCCCTGACCATTCTCCTTCTCACGACATGTGTCACCCACGTACTGTGTAGTGGAGATCGTGTACGATCGTGGGTGAGTAAAATAATGCATCATGGGATGCGGAACGGTTTGAGCGGCAAAACCGAAAGTTTGGATAAGATCAGTTTTAAAGTTCCATTCGCAATTTCTTCAGCTGACAAGGACATAGTGAAGATTTTGAACGAGTTTCAAATAGAACGCACATGAAGAATTTGTGAATAGATTGGGTTGAGTATAGCATAGAGGGGGAAGGGTCCGATCACATTCACTTAGCAGAAAAAGCGACTTGAAGAAATAGCCATAAGTGAATGTTGTAGAGGACATAAACCCATATATATATATATAGCCAATGAAGAAAGACGACGGAAACAGTGAAGATTTTGCAAAGTTGAAGAATTTGAAAAACTGAAGAATTTCAAAACTGAGGAAAAACTCAAATTGAAGATTTTCAACTTTGGTGGTGGCGTGACCCAATCAGTATAAGAATGATGATTTCAGACACCGCGCATACAATTGTCGAGGGTTACGAGAATCAAATTCTTCCTTAATTTCTTCACACTTAGAGTGTTATTCTTCATTGATTGAAGAGAAACGTTTCTTCATGTGTTGCACATCTAAGTCATCAATTTTGCATAAGTGTTAGGGTGTGTGTCTTTTTCAAAGAACATTCGAAGATTCTAAGATATTTAGCTCACACCGCAACTTGCTAAATCTCTTCTCATCCAAGGGCTTTGTGAAGATATCGGCTAGCTGTTCTTGAGTCTTCACGTGCTCGATAGAGATGTCGCCCTTCAACACCTGATCACAAAGAAAATGATGACGAATTTGAATGTGCTTTGTCTTCGAAAGTGCTGAACTGGGTTGTGAGCAATCTTGATGGCACTCTCATTGTCACAAAGAGAGAGGCACATTCTTCACGTTGATGCCGTAGTCCTTGAGAGTTTGCTTCATCCACAACAATTGAGCACAACACGAGCCAGCAACAATGTATTCAGCTTACGCGATGAAGCGGTGATACGCAGATTCTGTTTCTTCGAGGACCAACAGACCAAAGATCGTCCAAGAAATGACAAGTGCCGAAGTTGACTTGCGGTCCACACGATCAAAGCATAGTCAGTCAGAATATCCAATGAGATCAAAAGCGAGCCCTTGGGGTACCATAATCCTAGTGTTGGTGTGTGATCTAGATATCGAAGAATATGCTTCTGACCTTATGGTGTGATTCCTTTGGTGTAGCTTGAAATCGGGCACACATGCAAACACTAAGCATTATATCTGGCCTAGATGCACATAAGTACAATAAAGAACCAATCATGGAGCGGTATACCTTGTGATCGAAGTCAATACCATTTTCATCGATGCATAGATGGCCATTTGTGGGCATAGGAATTTTGACGCCTTTGCAATCTTGCATGCCGAATTTCTTCCGAACATCTTTGAGGTATTTCTCCTAAGATATGAATATGCCATTGTGTTGTTGACGAATTTGAAGACCTAAGAAGAATTTCAATTCTCCCATCATAGACATTTGATATTCTTCACTCATCATATAGGCAAATTCATCACTATAACGTTGGTCGGTATTGCCAAAGATAATATCATCAACATATATTTGACACACAAACAGTTCACCATCATAAGATTTAGTAAAGAGAGTAGGGTCGAGTGAACTTGGTGTGAAGCCATTCTTCACGAAGAATTCCTTCAATGTATCATACCACGCCCGTGGGGCTTGTTCGAGACCATAGAGGGCCTTATTAAGTCCTCAAGACTTTGTCGAGGATTCTTTGGATCTTCAAAACACAGGGGTTGAGCAACATATACTTCTTCCTCAAGCTTACCATTGAGGAATGCACTTTTCACATCCATTTGATATAAAGTGATATTGTGATGGTTAGCATAGGCGAGTAATATGCGAATAGACTCAAGTAGCAACAGGTGCAAAAGTTTCATCGAAATCAATTCCTTCAACCTGTGTGTAGCCTTGAGCTACTAGTCGTGCCTTATTCCTTACCACAAGGCCATGTTCATCTTGCTTGTTGCGGTAGATCCACTTTGTGCCAATGATATTATGCTTCCGAGGATCTGGACGTTTGACCAGTTCCGAGACATTGTTGAGCTCGAACTGATGTAATTCTTCTTGCATAGCCTGAATCCACTCCGGCTCGTAAATGCTTCATCTACCTTAGTGGGCTCTGTGATAGAGACAAAAGCATAGTGCCCACAAAAGTTAGATAAATGTGAAGCTTTTGAGCGTGTGAGAGGACCTGGCGCTTTAATGTCATCGATGATCTTCTCCACTTGCACTTCTTTTGCAACGAGGATGAGCTGGTTGTCATCGAGGAATTTGATCATTTTCCTCAGCACCATTGTTTTCAGCATTATCTTCGGTGCATCATTTCGGCGTTCTTCGCGTCTGAGGAATGAATTCTTCAGCAGGTTTCTTCAAGAGGAATGACAACCTCAGTTGCCTTGAACTTGATAGATTCCTCGGTGCTGGTTCATCTAACACGGAAGGTAGGTGCTCTCTTTGCGAGCCATTAGTTTCATCGAACCACACATCTACAAAGTGTCAACAATCTTGTGAAGAGTGATGTTGAAGACTCTGTAGGTGTGCGAGTCCTTTCCGTAACCAAGCATAAAACCTTCATGTGCTTTCGGTGAAAATTTAGAATTGTGATGAGGATCTCTAATCCAACATTTAGCACCGAAGACTTTGAAATAACTTACATTGGGTTTCTTGTCAGTGAGGAGTTCATAGGCAGTCTTCTTGAAGAATTTGTGAAGATATACTCAAGATATACTCTGTTGATGATGTGGCACGCCGTATCAATTGCATCAATCTAAAAACGACTAGGCGTTTTGTATTCATCAAGCATAGTGCGAGCCATCTCAACAAGGGTTCTGTTCTTGCGCTCCACGACGCCATTTCTTTGAGGAGTATAAGGAGCAGATAACTCATGAGTGATACCAAGTTCATCAAGATAGTCATCAAGACCAGAATTCTTGAACTCAGTTCCATTGTCACTCTGATGTGCTTGATCTTCACACCAAAGTTAGTTGAAGCCCTCGTGGAAAATCGTTTGAAGACTTCCTGCACTTGATTTTTGTAAGTAACAATGTGTACCCATGTGTAGCGAGAGTAATCATCAACAATAACAAAGCCATATAGAGATGCATCAATAACGACAACTGAGTAATGATTGGGACCAAAGAGGTCCATGTGAAGCAATTCGAAGGGACGAGTAGTGGTCATGATAGTCTTATTTGGATGCTTGGCCTTGGTCATTTTTCCAGCTTCACAGTTCCGCATAAGTGATCCTTGAGGAATTTGACATTCTCAATGCCAATGACATGCTTCTTCTTCGCATAGCGTGTGCAAATTCCTCATGCTGCGTGACCAAGTCGCCGATGCCATAGCCAACCTTACGAAGCTTTTGCAAGTAGACACACGGCTGGTTGTGGTCTGTAGAGAAATCAACAATATACAAGTCTCCTCTCCTAAAGCCTTGAAGACTTTGGAATTGTCGACTTCCATAATTACAACACAACGATACTTGCCAAAGATAACAACCATATCAAGATCACAAAGCATTGAGACTGACATGAGGTTGTATCCTAAGGACTCAACAAGCATGACTTTGTCCATGTGTATGTCCTTAGAGATCGCAACCTTACCAAGACCCAATACCTGACTTTTGCCTTTGTCAGCAAAGATGATAAGACGGTGATAAGGTGTGACACTCCAAAATTTTTGTTAGTTTTGTTTTCAGCAAAAGCCTTGCTTGGTTTGAAGAAGGTCATTTAAACCCTTCTTAAAAACCTCTCTTCTGAGTTTTCTTCTAAAAAAAAGCATTTCTTGGATTTATTTTCTTCTAAAAAGAAACCTCTTTGGTTTTTGGGCTATTCTTTGGTTTTGATCCATCCTTGGGTTTACCATGTCTCTTGTGGTAAATTTCTCCCAAAACCCTCCTTCCACTTTGGTTCAACTCAAACATTCTGTCCAAACTAGTAAAATCCATTTTTGGACTTTATTCCAATTATTTCCTCTCCCAAAATAATTCTGTCTTTTCTTTTGAGCCTAAGTGATTTGCAAAGCAAGTACCCTAATGCTTTTGAGTTTTGACCTCAAACCAACTCCCTTGGATAGTCCTTGGTACCCACAACCCAGAACCATCTTGATCCACTCTTATTCTTTTCAAATATTTCAAATTTCACTCACTTGCAAGTTTGGACCAGATTTGCCAAATTTGGTGAAATTCATATCTACACTTCTCCAAAAATTCTACCAAAATTCAGGCAGCCCTCAGATGCAATGAGAGACCACCACACCAAAGATCAGCTCAAGAAAAATTTCCCACGTGCCAAAAATCATTCTGTCGAACACCTTGCATGCACTGTTTCTATGCATCTTCAGTTAAATTCAGAAAGTTCAGAGTTTCAGTGTCAATCTTCGTCAGTTAATTCAGTCACATGTTCACAGTGCCTTTGGCACGTTGCTCACGGCCTAGCTTGCCTGTCCGGAGCCTCACACGCGTGCTTGGCGCGTTCCTGGCGTCGGTGGCGCCCTGGCCCGCCTGCGCCGGCGTGTCTTGCGGTGGCCGAACCACCGTAGCGGCCGACCGGGAGCAGAACGGCGGCGTAACGCCGTTCGGCGCCGCCCAATCCCTCTGGTGGCTCCGCGTGGCCACTTCCTCGCCAGCACACGCATGCAACACCATCGCTGTGGCGCGGCACCCACAGAGCATGCTCTCTGCCGCCGACGGACCCATGCCGCCCCGTTCCGTCGAATCCACCCAAGGCTCCTAATCCAAGCTTGTTTAGTGTCAAAACGGCACCAGTGGAACTCCACGCTGACGCCCCACTCCCTAAACCTCCCCGACCAAGCTCTGCGCCGCCGTAACCATCACCGGAGAGGTCTGTTCACGGCCACCGCCTCGGATCGCCTATAAAAAGGAGCCCCGAGCTCGCTCTCGTGCACACACCACCCCTGCACTTCACCAAGACCCTGCCTAGCCACTGGGAGGACCTCGTGGAGGTCTCCTCCCCCAACTCCGGCCGCCTCGATCCGCCTCGGCCACCAGCTTGATTCACTGTGGTGAGGCCATCTCCGGCGCCCAAACCTCGTCCGCAGCCTTCTCTTACACCTAGTGCTCTAACCCCCACCTCAATTCGATCCTTGCAGCCCTCCTCGGCGAGATCCACCATCGCCCGAGCCGCCGTCCGCCGAAGAAAGTGTCGCCGTCGACGTGGTGCTCCCCGACGCCCAAGTCCACCACCCACCAACGCGGAAGGACACGCTGATACTCTTGGTACACTCCGATCTCACGACTTCGCCGTGGTTCGACGCCGACGACCACCGCAGCCTTCGAGCGCCCGGCGAGGTCTTTTAAACGACATGTGGACCCCCATGTCAGCCTCTCTTTCTTTTCCCGCGAACCGTTTCCCGTTGGCGCCTTCGGGCAGAGTACGTTTTCCCTGCGGGCTTGCGCGTTTCTATTCGAACCGTTTTCTGTTTTCTCAGTTAAACCCTTGGAACTTTTCTGTTTCATTATAGATGAGTCCCTGGACAGAAACCCTTATAACTTTTTAATAAAAAGTGATTTTTGAGTGATTCTTTTTCTGACAGTCTTATAATTTTGTCCAGTTTTTTATGAGATTTATTTGAAATATTTTTGGACCAACTTTCCGTACTCCACGGTATTTACGTTAGCGCGTGTATTTTTGTTACTATAGATACCGGAGGAGGTGACGGAACCGCGAACTTCACCGAGCTAGACTCCGACTTCTCCGAACCAGGCAAGCATGTTTGAAATTTTGATATGATGAGTGTTCTGGCAGGTTTGCATTAAGTAGTTTCATGGCATGTTTGTGAGCATACCAATGAAGGTTATTTTCATGCAAAGTTGAGGCAAGTGAGTTCGATAATCCATACGTGTTGTATGTGAATGTGCATGGCCATGTGTTGGCATGAGGATGGGTAAGATGGCAGTGTTGTAGCATGCCAGTCTTATGCCATACTATTTGACTTCAGTGTCAACCCGTATCGATTCGGTTCCCATCCATTTCCCTTCCCGTACTATCACATGTTTTCCATAAGGGATATGGCTTAGTAAGTTGCAAACCGCTTTCTGGTACACACCAAATGGAGAGGCCGTGATGATGGTTCCATGGCCCTGGATTAAAGCCGATCATCCGGTCGAGGGGCATGGGTGTTTCCGGTTGGGACCGAGAGGGGGGCACCCCTTAGAGCTCGCGAATATAAATTTGATCCCATGCTATTCGAGATTGTGATCTCCCCGTCTCAAAAGTTTTTCTTGGACGATGTCTAGGGTGATTCCTGGCATTCGTGAGGTAGGATGGTTGTGTACTGGTTAGCTGTGTTTCTTCCGAAATACCATAAAAGGAACTAGTCCTTCAGGACTACGGAAATCTGTTGGCTGTGAGTAATTTTAGTACATACTCTACAGAGTCATAAATCCTCAAATCATCTTATCTGTGTCCAAGTTCTGTATTATCTTATCCTGACAAGTGTCAGTTTTGGTGACAAATAGTCTGGTGAATCACTTGAGTACTAAGTCCGGTTAGATGATTATTCCTGTGGATGGACTAACCCGTTTATATTCCGGTGTTGAATAATTATTATGAGTGCTATTTTCTTGTGATAAAAGCCCTTTCTGTGATGTCGCTTAGACGTCCGATCGTGGCATTGTTGTTATTTATTTTCATTATAAGCCCTTTACGTGATGTCGCTCAGACGTCCGATCATGACATTGTTGTTATTTATTTTCATTATAAGCCCTTTACGTGATGTCGCTCAGACGTCCGATCGCTGCATTATTGTTATTTATTTTCATTATAAGCCCTTTACGTGATGTCGCTCAGACGTCCATCGCTGCATCGTTGTTATTTATTTTCATTATAAGCCCTTTACGTGATGTCGCCAGACGTCCATCGTACGCATGTATTTCTTTTTATATAAGCCCTTTATGAGGTGTCGCTCAGACGCCTCGATCGTGGCAGGTTTTGCTTATTTATTCACCCTTGAGGCGTCGCTTCAGACACCCGATCGGTTTTGAGTTTATCTTCTTTGGGTTTTTGAGCGGACTACCGCCGATTCCCTTCTTAATTATTTTGCTATACTGTTTTAATTGAGCAGTGTTAAGAGTAACCATGTCGCATTCATGCATTCATTTGTTATATCTTTTGTCCGAACTGTCTTGCGAGTACTTTCATAGTACTCACCTGGCTTGTTGATTTGGCCAGATCTTGTGAAAGCGATCTCATGGATGAAGAGTTCGATAGCGAGTCCGACGCCTAGAGGAATCGATCAGTCTCATGCGACCCTGGATCAGTCATTGTGATATATCCGCTTCCACTACCCAAAATAAAATTCATCGAGCCTCACCTCGACGCTCGATGAGCCGCCAATCTGATGAGACTTATTAACCACCCATTGTGTTATTCCACCAACCGCACATAGATCGAGTCAGTAGTATTTCCACCCCACCCCTTTGAGTCATATCCGCCACTATGTATAATTATTGGCGTGTTGTAATAATTGGTTGGGCATCTTCAATCCGACCCTTGTAATATTATAATGCTACTGGCTTATTGTATCAAAGTTTTGTCAACCGGTATGAAGGATTTTTCCTCATATTGGACTTCATAGGTCGGTTGTTCAATAAATATTTTTATTGAAAAACTGGTCGTGACGTAAGGGAGCATCCATCAATAGATTCTTGTCACCAGTCATGTGATTTGTACATCCACTATCGAGAACCCACTCAGTGGCTTTGGGTTGATCATCCTGCAGATGAATTGGTACAACTTACGATCTCATATACTTCATCAGTGAAGAATATGATATCAAGTTCATCAGATGAATTTCATCAGTCAGTATAACAGATAAGCAGTATGAGGACTTGTGAAATGAAAGTTCATTTCATCATGATTAGCCTGCGTACTTTCAGGCAATTTTGTGAGGTCCCCAGCAAATTCTTCAGACGATAAGGCACGTCTGGAGACCTGACCCTGCAGAAGAGATTAGTTCTTTTTCTTCACCACCCACATCTGAAGGGGTGGCAAAGAGTTCATTACTCTGCGAGCACCATACGAGAATGGTGGCATAGAAGCCAAACCATTTCGCTTTCACATAAGAGGGGTTAGGGTAAGCATATGAATAAGCGAGAGAAATTCTTCAAGGACTTATGAACATATTGGTTTGAAGAATAATGCACATATTCATAGCCCTTAGCTCTACCTGCGAAGCAGAGTTGTTAGCACGATGATAATCATATGAGGACTTTGATCCTTTTGAGGAATTTGATCCACGTGAGGAATTTGGTCCGTATGAGGACTTGGATCCATATGAAGAATTTGGTCCATATGAAGAATTTGATCTGGGGTTCCTATTGTTCATGTGTGGTGTCATGAGGACATTCACCAAGACTTTCAAGGCACTTCTCGGGAACCCAGATTTTCTTCATAGGGGAACCGTTCTGCGATTAGCGCCAACATATCTAGCAAATACTTCACCATTCTGATTTTTGAACAGTTTATAGTTGGAGTCAAATGACTCATCAGAAGAATGAGGAGATTCGCATGTAAAGCCAGATAAGTTAGATGGATCAACCGGAGGTCCCTTTGCAGCAACCCATGAGGTTTTGGGATACTGCTCAGGCTTCCAATATGTTTCATCAGCATTGAGTTTTCTCTCAAAGGCAATACCCTCTTTCCTAGGGTTCCTGTTGAGGATCTACTTTTTAAGCACATCACAAAGAGTCTGATGCCCTTTGAGGATTTTGTACATGCCTGTCATATACAATTCCTTCAGCCCTGCATCGTCAGTGATACTAGCAATGTCCTCGAGATGAGGAATTAGTGATATCGAGGCAGGTGAAGAATTTGTAACAGTTGAAGCATTTGAACATTCGGTGAAGAATTAGCGATTCACGTTCAATGCACTTTAAGCATGGAGGAACAAATTCTTCTTGAGAAGCACCGATTTGTTGAGCAAGTAATGAATCGCGCTCCTTACGAAGATCTTCATAACTCACTCTTAGCTTCTCAAGGTCTTGCTTTCTTTGAAGAAATTCATAAGAAAGTTTCTCATGATCGAGATAAGAGAGTGTTATGATGACCTTGAAGGCTATCAAACCTAGATCAAGTCTCTCAAGATTTTCGATCGGGGCTTTAGTGTGATCCATTTCTTCACCTAACATATCATCACTCTTATCTAGCATGTTTTGAACCTTTTCCAAAGCCCTTTGTTGTTTTACAGCAATTTTAGCAAGTTTTGAGTAATCGGGCTTTAGATCTTCATCGATTCATTTTCACTAGATTCAGAGGAGGTATATTTGAGTACCTTGGCACCCTTTGTCATGAAGCAATAGGTGGGAGTGTAGTCATCACTATCTTCATCGGCATTGTTGGTGAGGTCATTTTCTTGAGTTGAAGATGGACTTGCCGACGAAAGCGATGGCGAGAGCTAGACTCGCCACACCGGACTCAGATTCTTACGATGCCTCCTCTTCCTCATGTTCCTCGATTCAGCTTGAGTCCATTTCCTTGCCAATGAATGCCCGAGCCTTTTGGAGCTGCCCTTCTTGTGAGAAGAAGGCTTTGAGGATTTTGATGATGAAGATTTCGATGATTTCTTCTTCTTCTTGGCGTCCATCGAACTGTAATCCTTGTGTTTCTTCTTCTTTAATTCCTTTTCCCATCGAGGACAATCTTGGATGTAGTGACCAGGTTTCTTGCATTTGTGACAAAGTCTTTTCTTATAGTTCTTGGATGAGGAATCACTGCTCCTTGAGGATTTTCCAAATCGACCACGTCTTGAGAACTTGGAATTTCTTCACGAGCGATGCTAGCTCTGGCCTAATTCTTCAGGATCTCCAAGGCTACTACCGAGTCTTCACACTCAGATTCGCATACAGCCTTGGCCTTCGTGGCACGTGTTTTCCATAGCTAGAACCATAGATATCTCTCTTTCAAAGAAGTTTGGAACTCATGAGTATTTAGCCTCTTGAGGATATCGGCAGGATCAAGTGACTTGTAGTCAAGACGCTCTTGTATCATCGGTGCGGAGTATCAAATGAGGAATCAAGCGATCTTAACAATTTCTTCACCACCTCATGGTCGGTGATGTCGATGGCGCCAAGTGCTTGAAGCTCATTTGAGATGTCGGTGAGGCGATCGAAGGTTTGTTGAACATTTTCGTTGTCGAGTCTTTTGAAGCGGTTGAAGAGATTCGAAGAACATCAACTCAAGAGTCACGCTGAGTTGAGACTCCTTCATTCACTTTGGACAGCCTGTCCCCGGATGAGCTTGGCAGATTCCAAAGCACTCACTCTTCCATATTGACCTTTGCTCGAGATGGCCACATATGATATTCTTCGCTTGAGAATCGAGTTGCTTGAATCTCTTCACATCAGCAGCATTCGGAGAAGGTGTGACCGAGGGAACACCATTTTCCACAACATACCGTAGATCGTTGTCAATTGCTTCAAGATGCATTCGCATCTTGTTCTTCCAAAGAGGGGTAGTCTGTCCCATCAAAGGTAGGACACCGCGAGACCTTGATCATACCTGCGGTCGACATAACTAAAACTCCGGTGGTTAAACCAAAATCACACGTAACAAGGGAGTACCTTGCTTTGATACCAATTGAAAGTGCGTTATATCGACTAGAGGGGGTGAATAGGAGATTTTTATGAATTCTTCACCGAGGAATTTGCCGGTGAGGAAATTCCTTAGCGAAGAACTACTTGCAGCGGAATAAGTACTCAGAAGTAAGCATAACAGAATACACGCATGGTCATCATGATGAAATGAAGACAAACACAGAGTACATAAAGCGTAATGACATGATAACACAAGATGAAGACAAACTGACTGAAGAAATTGAACTGAGGAAATTGAGAAAGTCTTCAGTCAAAGTCTTCAAACACAGATATGAACAAACACTCAACACAAAGAATGAGGAAATGAAAGGGTTGAGGAAATAGAACCGATTAGGTTGGTGAATACAATGATTTGGTAGACCAGTTCAAGCTGCTTGTCTCTGGGTTGTACGTCTGGTTGGAGCGGCTGAGTATTTAAACTCGAGGACACACAGTCCCGGACACCCCGTCACTGAGCACGCAGCTCAGGACACCAAGTCCTCACCGTATTCTCCTTGAACTAAGGTCACACAGACCTCGTCCAATCACTCGTGGTAAGTCTTCAGGCGACTTCCAAACCTTCATGACTTGGTCACTCGGCGATCCACAATTCCTCTTGGATGCTCTAGACCATGACGCCTAACCGTCTGGAAGAAGCACAGTCTTCAAAGGTAACCAGCGTCGGATCCTTGCAGGGATCAATCTCTTGATGATGCTCAATCACTTTGGGTTTGTAGGGGTTTGGTTTTTGGGTTTTTCCTCACTCGATGATTTTCGCTCAAAGTCCTCAGAGGATGAGTTGCTCTCAAATGACAAGTGTCAAGTTTCTCTCGGAGCAGCCAACCAGCTAGTGGTTGTAGGGGCGGCTATTTATAGCCTAGGGAGCAGCCCGACATGATAAGACATAAATGCCTCCAATGATATGACCGTTAGGTGGATAAGATATTTTGGGACAGGTGGCGCCAAGAAGACAACAACGGTCGGAAATTTGAATATCAAATTCCTCGAGCTATCATGTTCCTCATCGTGTAGGCAATCCGCCTTTGGCGAATTCCTAACTCCTCGGTCAGAACAAATTCTCAACGACTGTAAGAACTTCGTCTCTATCATCAAGAAATTGACTGAATCGTATGAGATTTCCAAAGGCTTCACTCGAAGGGATTGGTAGGTGTAGGATTTTGAGTTGAGCATCACATGGAAAATTTTCCTTAGTATTTCCTCGACCCCATTTAACAGTACGGTGTTTCCTATGACTCAAGAAAGAGAAAAACGAAAATACGAAAGCAAAAGTCTTCACGCTTCATGTTCCTCAAATGAATACCAAGTCTTCAAGGTCACACCAATTTCTTCACTTTCAAAGTCTTCAGAAAGTCTTCAAAATATCAAAGTCTTGATCGAAGAACTTCATTTTAGAATTCGACTTTCTCTGTAAATATCAAACTCCTCATAGACTTATAGACCTGTGTATACTCACAAACGCATTAGTTCCTTAACCTATAAGTCTTCAATCCACCAAAATCACTAAGGGGCACTAGATGCACTTATAGGGGAGCATTAGTGATGTTGATGGCTTCGATTTCCCCGTCCCAAAGGGAAGTATCACCGACGAAGTCACTTCGCTGGAGAGGAATGGTGCTCCTGCTCAGGTTCGGCCTTGAGACAGCAGCGCTTCATCCCAAAAGTCTTTTTTTTCTAGGGCAAATAGCTTCCTATAATAGAAGGAGGGCCCGGAGGGCTGCTATGGGCCCCATAAGACATCAGGGCATTGTTGGAAATATGCCCTAGAGGCAATAATAAATTGGTTATTGTCATATTTTCCCTATTCATGATAAACGTCTATTATCCATGCTAGAATTGTATTGATCGGAAACTCAGATACATGTGTGGATACATAGACAACACCGTGTCCCTAGTGAGCCTATACTAGACTAGCTCGTCGATCAAAAGATGGTTGAGGTTTCCTAACCATAGACATGTGTTGTTACTTGATAACGGGATCACATCATTAGGAGAATGATGTGATGGACAAGACCCATCCATTAGCATAGCATATGATCGTTCAGTTTTTGCTACTGCTTTCTTAATGTCAAATACATATTCCTTCGACCATGAGATCATGCAACTCCCGGATACCGAAGGAATACCTTGTGTGCTATAAAACATCACAATGTAACTAGGTGATCATAAAGATGCTCTACAGGTATCTCCGAAGGTGTCTGTTGAGTTAGCGTGAATCGAGATTGGGATTTGTCACTCCGTATGATGGAGAGGTATCTCTGGGCCCTCATGGTAATACAGCATCACAAGAAGCTTGCAAGCAAAGTGACTAAGGAGTTAGTTACAAGATGATGTATTATGGAACGAGTAAAGAGACTTGCCGGTAACGAGATTGAACTAGGTATGGAGATACCGACGATCGAATCTCGGGCAAGTAACATACCGATAGACAAAGGGAACTACGTATGTTGTCATAAAGGTTCAACCGATAAAGATCTTCGTAGAATATGTAGGAACCAGCATGGGCATCCATGTCCCGCTATTGGTTATTGACCGAAGAAGCGTCACGGTCATGTATACATCATCCTTGAACCCATAGGGTCCGCACGCTTAACGTTCATTGATGATATTGTATTATATGAGTTATGTATGTTGGTGACCGAATGTTGTTCAGAGTTCTGCATGAGATCACGGACATGACGAGGAACTCCAGAATGGTCCGGAGGTAAAGATTGATGTATAGGATGATATGGTCGATCCAAGGGGTAAAGCCCACGAGGCTTTAGGTCGGTGCACAAAGGAGTTGTATGGAAGGCAGGGGCTAGACGCCAGGGTTCATGGCGTCTACCCCTGGGTTAGAAGCCGGAGTCTGTGTCATCTACGTAAACGCAGGGAACCGTGGCGTTTAGCCCTGGAGTCCGAGAATGACCGTTCCTTGCATTCCAAACTGACTTTGGGGAGGCCTCCTCTCCAAGTTACTACGCCAAGGCTCAATATATAAATAGAGGAGCAGGGCTAGCCCCTA
This sequence comes from Aegilops bicornis, assembly GCA_021605145.1. Lineage (NCBI taxonomy): Eukaryota > Viridiplantae > Streptophyta > Magnoliopsida > Poales > Poaceae > Aegilops > Aegilops bicornis. The sequence continues at coordinate 494,368,871 of CM038672.1, read as the reverse complement.
GAACACAAGTTTTTGAGCCTCCTCTAGTTCTTCTAGTTCTAGTTGGTCCTAGTTGACTAATTAGAGCTAGGGTAACCTTCTAGTTCCTCCTCCGCTCTAAATCCGTTGTGCTTGGCGAAGCCCTGCGGAAATAGTTTCACCACCACTGTCACCACGCCGTCGTGCTGCCAGAACTCATCTACTACTTCGCCCCTCTTGCTGGATGAAGAAGGAGAGGACGTCATTGCTACCTCTTGAGCATGCGTTAGTTTTCCCTTCAAGAGGAAAGGGTGATGCAGTAGAGTAGCGTAAGTATTTCCCTCAAATTTTGATAACCCAGGTATCAATCCAGTAAGAGTCTACACGCGAGTCACCTAGTACCTCACAAACAATCAAGAACCTTGCAACCAACGCGATAAAGGGGTTGTCAATCCCTTCACGACCACTTGCCAAAGTGATATCTGATAAAGATAATAAGAGAAATATTTTGGTATTTTTGTTGTATAGATTGGAAAATAAAGATTGCAAAGTAAATAGTAAACTAGAATTGTAGATTGGAAACTTATATGATGTAAAGTAGACCCAGGGGCCATAGGTTTCACTAGTGGCTTCTCTCATGATAGCATGTATTACAGTGGGTGAACAAATTACTGCCGAGCAATTGATAGAAAAGCGCATAGTCATGATGATATCTAAGGCAATGATCATGAATATAGGCATCACGTCCATGTCAAGTAGACCGAAACGATTCTGCATCTACTACTATTACTCCACACATCGACCGCTATCCAGCATCCATCTAGAGTATTAAGTTCATAAGAATGGAGTACCGCATTAGGCAAGATGACATGATGTAGAGGGATAAACTCAAGCAATATGATATAAACCCCATCTTTTTATCCTCGATGGCAATAATACAATACGTGTCGGTTCCCTTTCTGTCACTGGGATGGAGCACCGCAAGATTGAACCCAAAGCTAAGCACTTCTCCCATTGCAAGAAAGATCAATCTAGTAGGCCAAACTAAACCGTAATTTGAAGAGACTTGCAAAGATATCAAATGATGCATATAAGAATTCAAAGAAGAACTAAATAATATTCATAGATAATCAAGTTCATAAACCCACAATTCATCGGATCTCGGCAAACACACCGCAAAAGAGTATTACATCAGATAGATCTCCAAGAACATCGAGGAGAACTTTGTATTGAAAACCAAAGGGAGAGAAGAAGACATCTAGCTAATAACTATGGACCCGAAGGTTTGTGGTAAACTACTCACACATCATCAGAGAGGCTATGGTGTTGATGTAGAAGCCCTCCGTGATCAAATCCCCCTCCGGAAGATTGCCGGAAAAGGCCCCAAGATGGGATCTCACGGGTACAGAAGGTTGCGGCGGTGGAAAAGTGATTTTGTGGCTCCCCTAGATGTTTTCAAGGTATAATAGTATATATAGGCGAAAGAAGTAGGTATAATAGAATTTTTGATGTGGAATGCTACCTAGCATAATTTTCAATGTAATTCTCTTTATTGTGGCATGAATGTTTAGATCCAAAGATTCTAGACAAAAGTTTAATATTTACATAAAAATAATAATACTTCAAGCATGCTAACCAAGCAACTATGTCTTATCAAAATAACATAGCCAAAGAAAGCTTACCCTACAAAATCATATAGTTTGGCCATGCTTCATTTTCGTCACACAAAATGCTTCCATCATGCACAACCCCGATGACAAGCCAAGTAATTGTTTCATACTTAGCCTTTTCAAACTTTTTCAACTTTCACGCAATATATGAGCGCGAGCCATGGACAGAGCACTATGGGTGGAATATAATATTATGACGGAGGTTGTGTGAGAAGACAAAAAAGGAGAAAGTCTCACATTGACGCGGCTAATCAAGGGCTATGGAGATGCCCATCAATTGATGTCAATGCTAGGGGTAGGGATTGCCATGCAACAGATGCACTAGAGCTATAAATATATGAAAGCTCGAAAAAGAAACTAAGTGGGTGTGCATCCAACTTGCTTGCTGACGAAGACCTAGGGCATTTTGAGGAAGCCCATCATTGGAATATACAAGCCAAGTTCTATAATGAAAAATTCCCACTAGTATATGAAAGTGACAAAATAAGAGACTCTCTATCATGAAGATCATGGTGCTACTTTGAAGCACAAGTGTGGAAAAAGGATAGTAACATTGCCCCCTTCTCTCTTTTTCTCTCATTTTTTTATTTGGGCATTCTCTCTCTTTTTTATGGCCTCCTTTATTTTATTTAGGCTTCTTTGGCCTCTTTTTTTCATCCGGAGTCTCATCCCGACTTGTGGATGAATCATAATCTCCATCATCCTTTCCTCGCATGGGACAATGCTCTAATAATGAAAATCATCACACTTTTATTTACGTACAACTCAAGAATTACAACTCGATACTTAGAACAAAATATGACTCTATGTGAATGCCTACGACGGTGTACCGGGACGTGCAATGAATCAAGAGTGACATGTATGAAAGAATTGTGAAGGTGGCTTTGCCACAAATACGATGTCAACTAAATGATCATGCAAAGCAATATGACAATGGAGCATGTCATAATAAACGGAACGGTGGAAAGTTGCATGGCAATATATCTTAGAATGGATATGGAAATGCCATAACAGGTAGGTATGGTGGCTGTTTTGAGGAAGATATAAGGAGGCTTATGTGTGATAGAGCGTATCATATCACGGGGTTTGGATGCACCGGCGAAGTTTGCACCAACTCTCGAGGTGAGAAAGGGCAATGCAGTGCATCAAGAGGCTAGCAACGATGAAAGGGTGAGAGTGCGTATAATCCATGGACTCAACATTAGTCATAAAGAACTCACATACTTATTGCAAAAATCTGCAACTCATCAAAACCAAGCACTACGTGCATGCTCCTAGGGGGATATATTGGTAGGAAAAGACCATCGCTCGTCCCCGACCACCACTCATAAGGAAAGCAATCAAAGAACACCTCATGCTTCAAATTTGTCACACAATATTTACCGTACGTGCATGCTACGGGACTTGCAAACCTCAACACAAGTATCTCTCAATTCCACAATTACCCAACTAGCACGACTCTAATATTACTACCTTTATATCTCAGAACAACTATCAAGTATCAAACTTCTCATAGTATTTAATGCACTCTATATGAAAGTTTTTATTATACCCATCTTGGATGCCTATCATATTAGGACTAATTTTTATAGCCAAAGAAAATTACCATGCTTTTCTAAAATACTATCAAAATAATATAAGTGAAGCATGAGATATCAATAATTTCTATAAAATAAAACCACCACCGTGCTCTACAAAGGTATAAGTGAAGCACTAGAGCAAAATTATTTAGCTCAAAAGATATAAGTGAAGCACAGAGAGTATTCTAATAAATTCCGATTCATGTGTGTCTCTTCCAAAAGGTGTGTACAGCAAGGATGATTGTGGTAAACTAAAAATCAAAGACTCAAATCATACAAGACGCTCCAAGCAAAACACATATCATGTGGTGAATAAAAATATAGCCTCAAGTAAAGTTACCGATAGATGAAGACGAAAGAGGGGATGCCTTCCGGGGCATCCCCAAGCTTAGGCTTTTGGTTGTCCTTGAATTTTACCTTCGGGTGCCTTGGGCATCCCCAAGCTTAGGCTCTTGCCACTCCTTATTCCAAAATCCATCAAATCTTTACCCAAAAACTTGAAAACTTCACAACACAAAACTCAAACAGAAAATATCATGAGCTCCGTTAGTATAAGAAAACAAACCACCACCTTAAGGTACTGTAATGAACTCATTAGTTATTTATATTGGTGTTAAACCTAATTTTTTCCAACTTCTCTATGGTTCATACCCCCCGATACTAGTCATAGATTCATCAAAATAAGCAAACAACAAACGAAAAACAGAATCTGTCAAAAACAGAACAGTTTGTAACAATCTGTATCAAACGTATACTTATGTAACTCCAAAAATTCTGAAATAAATTGTTGGAAGTGAGTAATTATTTTATTAATTATCTTAAAAAATAATCAACCTAAAAGCGCTCTCCAGTAAAAAAATGGCATCTGATCTCGTGAGCGCTAAAGTTTCTGTTTTTTTACAGCAAGATCGCAAAGACTTCACCCAAGTCTTCCCAAAGGTTCTACTTGGCACAAAAACTAATTAAAACATAAAACCACATCTAAACAGAGGCTAGATGAATTATTCATTACTAAACAGGAACAAAAAGCAAGGAACAAAAATAAAATTGGGTTGCCTCCCAACAAGCGCTATCATTTAACGCCCCTAGCTAGGCATAAAAACAAGAATAGATCTAGGTATTGTCATCTTTGGTATGCAATCCATAAGTGGTTCTCATAATAGATTCATAAGGTAATTTAATTTTCTTCCTAGGAAAGTGTTCCATGCCTTTCCTTAATGGAAATAGGAATCTAATATTTCCTTCTTTCATATCAATAATTGCAGCAATCGTTCTATGGAAAGGTCTACCAAAAATAATAGGACATGTAGGATTGCAATCTATATCAAGAACAATGAAATCTACAGGCACATAATTCCTATTTACAACAATAAAAACATCATTAATCCTTCCCATAGGTTTCTTAATGGTGGAATCTGCAAGGTGCAAATTTAAAGAACAATCATCAAATTCACGGAAACCTAACACATCACACAAAGTTTTTGGAATCGTGGAAACACTAGCACCCAAATCACATAAAGCATAGCATTCATACTCTTTAATCTTAATTTTAATAGTAGGTTCCCACTCATCATAAAGTTTTCTAGGGATAGATACTTCTAATTCAAGATTTTCTTCATAGGATAGCATTAAAGCATCAAAGATATGTTTGGTAAAAGCTTTATTTTGATCATAAGCATGAGGAGAATTTAACACGGATTGCAACAAGGAAATACAATTTATCAAAGAACAATTATCATAATTAGAATCCTTGAAATCCAAAATAATGGGTTCATTGCTATGTAGACCTCTTCAATCCCACTTTTACCAATATTTGCATCAAGATCTAGAAACTCCGAATCATTGGGACGCCTTTTAACTAAATTTGACTCATCTCCAGTTCCATCTTTATCAAGATTCATATTGGAAAACAAAGATTTAATAGGAGACACATCTGTAGGATCTTGAGAAGAGGTGTCTAGAGGGGGGGGGGGGTGATTAGACACTAAGTACCAAAGTTGCAGTTTTTAAACTTATTAAAGTTTAAGTGGAGTTTAAGCACAAGTTTAACTTTTTCAATACATAACAAGCAAGCATGCAAAGAGTATATGAGCAGCGGAAAGTAAAACATGCAACTTGCAAAAAAGGAAAGGGAAGGGTTTGGAGATATCAAGTGCAATTGGAGACATGGATGTTTTTGGCGTGGTTTCGATAGGTGGTGCTATCGTACTTCCATGTTCGCGGAGACTTCAACCCACGAAGCGTAATGGTTGCGCGAGTCCACGGAGGGCTCCACCCACGAAGGGTCCACGAAGTAGCAACCTTGTCTACCCACCATGGCCGTCGCCCACGAAGGACTTGCCTCACTAGCGGTAGATCTTCACGAAGTAGGCAATCTCCTTGCCCTTACAAACTCCTTGGTTCAACTCCACAATCTTGTCGGAGGCTCCCAAGTGGCACCTAGCCAATCTAGGAGACACCACTCTCCAAGAAGTAACAAATGGTGTGTTGATGATGAACTCCTTGCTCTTGTGCTTCAAATGATAGTCTCCCCAACACTCAACTCTCTCTCATAGCATTTGAATCTGGTGGAAAGAAGATTTGAGTGGAAAGCAACTCGGGAAAGGTTAGAGATCAAGATTCATATGGTAGGAATGGAATATCTTGGTCTCAACACATGAGTACGTAGTTCTCTCTCAGAAATAGGATACTGGAAGTGTAGGTTCAGTCTGATGGCTCTCTCCACGAATGAAGAGGAGGTGGAGGGGTATATATAGCCTCCACACAAAATCTAACCGTTACACACAATTTACCAATCTCGGTGGGACCGAATCATAAAACTCGGTCAGACCGATTTTAGTAAACCTAGTGACCGTTAGGGTTTTCGGTGGGACTGACTTGCATATCGGTAGGACCGATATGATTAGGGTTAGGGCATAACATAATCTCGGTGAGGCCGATTACACAAACTCGGTGAGACCGATTTTGGTAATTAGCTAACCAGAGAGTTGGTCAGGCAAACTCGGTTGGACCGATTACTTAAACTCGGTGGGACCGATTTTGGTAATAAGTTAAACAGAAAGTTTGCATTGTAATCTCGGTAGTACTGATTCTCAAACTCGGTGAGACCGATTTTGATAGTGGACATACACAGAGAGATTACAATCCCATCTCGGTGAGACCGAGATCCCTATCGGTAGGACCGATTTGCCTAGGGTTTGTGGCAGTGGCTATGACATATGGAATCGGTGGCGTCGGATAGGAAGAATCGGTGAGACCGATTTTGGCTTTAGGTTTAGGTCATATGTGGATGTGAGAAAGTAGCTGATGGTTTTGGAGCATATCACTAAGCACATGAAGCAAGAGGCTCATTAAGCAACACCTCATCCCTCCTTGATAGTATTGGCTTTTCCTATAGACTCAATATGATCTTGGATCACTAAAATGTGAAATGAAGAGTCTTGAGCTTGAAGCTTGAGCCAATACTTTGTCCTTAGCATCTTGAAGGAGTTCCCACATCCTTTAGTCCATGCCACTCCATTGTTGAACTTATCTAAAACATACTAGATAAAAGTGTTAGTCCAACAAGAGATATGTTGACATTAATTACCAAAACCACCTAGGGAGCACTTGTGCTTTCAATCTCCCCCTTTTTGGTAATTGATGACAACATACATCAAAGCTTTAGATAAAGATATAAAGAATAGCAAGTAAAGCTTTGGAAAGACATGTAACAGGCATAGGCTCCCCTACATGTATGCAATCATGTGAATATGGAATATAGAAGCATGTGATAGCATAACCATGATAGAGCAGGCAATGTGTTACATGTATCTTGGCCATATGCATCAGAGCAAAGAATATTAAAGAAAATACCTTCATGCCCATGAGTCCTTCTTGCAAACAGTATGTACATCAGCAATAATTCCTCATATACATGATTGTGATGCATATACTTACCTTGTAGTCTTGAGTTGGCTTAGGATGGAATGAACCTGCATAAACAAGGTTAGATAACACAAATGCACCTACTAGCCAGAGCAAACAAAAGAAACCACAAGAATACCAAGACTGGGATGACATGTTGAGAGTGAGTACTAAGTACTACATTGGATTTGACATGTCCCCAAGAATAAAGATATGCAATGAATTTAGATGATTTCTTTCCCTTAGATGTCTTGCTCCCCCTGAATCTAGTATGGGATACTGGGAGAAGGTAGGGAACAGGAAATCAGAGCTGAAAAGAAAATCAGAGCTGAAAGATATAAATGAACAGAGCTAATGCAAGCTAATGCAGATAAGCACTTACGAACATGTCTTTCCCCTCAAGAAGACATATGGCATCTCTCCTCTTGAACACCAAGCATCTGGGATCCTTGAGAGATACTTTTTATGTAGTATTCTCTCCCCCTGGAGATCTCTCTCTCCCCTTGAAGGATCTCTCTGTCCTTCTCTGATGTGATCTCTCTAAGTGATAAGCTTTGATGTGATCTCTCTCTCCCCCTTTGACATCAATTTCCAAGAAGGCTTGAAAAGAAAAAAAAATTAGCTCTCTCTCCCCCGCTGGAATTTGTCATGAATGGGTTTGATCCTTGAGTAACAACCTAAAGCAATGATAAAAATGTGATGCTTGTAGAGGACAAGATTCATTGAGTGGAGCTGGATCAAAAGAAACACAGAATAAGTGGCAAACCATTTTTCTTGTTGTGAAATCGGTGGCACCGAGTGGTATGCTTGATTGGTACCGAAAGTTTTCGGTTGGACCGAAAATAACAAATCGGTGTAACCGAGTTCATCGCAGAGAAAACACTTGTCACCTCAGCTCACTTGTCTAATAAGATCTCACAAAGATTTGCAAGAAATTTGCTGAAAGATTTTCAATGAATTGGAATGCAGAGAATGCAAAGCAAATAGAAAGAAATCTAGATGAAGTTTTTTTTTGAAAGGGGAAACACATATGCATGAGTCAAATGCAAAAATTCAGAAAAGAACACAAGAGAACTTCATCTAGAGATGGTCGGCGACAAAGTCACCTATGTTAGAGTATATTGACTTAGGAGTCAAGTGAGATCACTTGATCATAGGTCATACTCATCGTTTTAGCTCAAAATGGGGTTGCCATTTTCGTTTACATTTTGATGTATTCACATCTTGTTGAGTTGCTTTAACTCATGACTTGGAGTAAAGCTTCTCTAAGATGGAATAACATACCTTAGTTGGTGGTGTTGTCCATGTAGTTGAACTTGTGTGAGTTGCTCAAGATTGATGTAGCTCATCAAGAGTTGGGAGCACCACTTGGAATTTGAGTCCATCTACCTACATGGGTTAGTTCGTGCAAGGAAGAGCACTTGTGTATCCAATAATGACAATCATGAAGCTCAACATAAAATATGTCAAAGGATATGTTTAAATGGTTTTGTGCTTCCTTGGCTTCAACCACCTTGTGTAGAGACTTGGTGATGTAGAGATTGCTCAAGATATGAGTGGTTTACAATCTCATGGATTTTAATTCAACCAAGTACCTACATCGGTTAGATAACATGCAAGATACAAATATATCCAAGACATAAGATTTCCATCATAGGTGAGATATCAAGGATTATGCATAAGCTCATGTCTTGCATGTATCCAAAGGAGTTTCTACTCCAAGTTTGAAGAATCAATGATGTTCAATTCTCCTCTTAACCTGCAAAACACTTTCTCATCAAGAGGTTTAGTGAATATATCCGCTAATTGCTTTTCGGTGCGAACATGCTTAAGATCAATGTCACCCTTAGCAACATGATCTTGAATGAAATGATGACGAACTTCAATATGCTTAGTTCGAGAATGTTGTACGGGATTATGACCAATTTTGATAGCACTTTCATTGTCACAAAGCAATGGAACATGTTTCACATATATCCCATAATCTTTAAGAGTTTGAGTCATCCAAAGTAATTGAGCACAACATGAACCAGCGGCAATGTATTCCGCTTCGGCAGTGGATAAGGATACCGAGTTTTGTTTCTTGGAGGACCAAGACACAAGAGATCTACCAAGAAATTGACAAGTACCCGAAGTGGACTTTCTATCAACCTTGTCTCCGGCATAGTCCGAGTCGGAGTAGCCAACAAGATCGAAAGAGGCCCTCTTAGGATACCAAATGCCAAAATTTGGTGTATGGATTAAGTATCTCACTATCCTTTTCACGGCCTTGAGATGACATTCTTTAGGAGCGGCTTGATATCGTTCACACATGCACACACTTGGCATAATATCGGGACGTGAAGCACATAGATATAACAATGAACCAATCATAGAGCGATAAACCTTTTGATCAACCGGTTCATCATCTTTGGTTAAGTCAGGATGTCCACTAGTAGGCATGGGTGTAGACATACCTTTGCATTCTTGCATATTGAACTTCTTGAATAAGTCCTTAGTGTACTTCGTTTGAGAGACAAAAGTACCTTCCTTAGTTTGCTTGATTTGCAACCCAAGAAAGAATTTGAGTTCACTCATCATTGACATCTCAAACTTCTCCGACATTAGCTTCCCAAACTTTTCACTAAAATGAGGGTTAGTTGATCCAAATATGATATCATCAACATAAATTTGGCATACAAATAATTCTCCATTAACCCTTTTAGTAAAAAGTGTGGAATCAATTTTCCCAATTTCAAAGCCTTTTTCAAGAAGAAACTTGGTCAAGCATTTATACCATGCTCTAGGATCTTGTTTAATACCATAAAGAAATTTATGAAGTTTGTAATCATGATTGGGTTTCTTAGGATTGACAAAGCCGGGAGGTTGCTTAACATAGACTTCCTCCTATATTTCACCATTTATAAAAGCACTTTTAATGTCCATTTGGTACAAGGTGATATCATGATGATTAGCATAGGCAAGTAAGATGCGAATGGACTCAAGTATAGCAACGGGAGCATAAGTCTCACCATAGTCCATACCTTCGACTTGTGTGTAGCCTTGGGCTGACGAGGCGTGCTTTGTTGCGTAACTACTTGTCCATCTTCATCTTGCTTGTTGCGAAACACCCATTTGGTACCAATGATGTTGTGGTTGTTGTCGGGCTTCTCAACCAATGTCCAAACTTGATTCCTCTCAAAGTTGTGTAGCTCTTCATGCATAGCATGTATCCAATCCGGATCTTCCAATGCTTCTTCAACCTTCATAGGTTCAATTCTAGAGATGAAAGAATAGTTTTCACAAAAGTTAGCTAAACGAGTTTTAGAGCAAGTGATTCTCTCGGTTTGAATATCATTATAGATTTGTTCGACGGGATGGTCTTTAGCAATTCTTGCTCGAACTCGTGAAAGCTTTTGCTTGGGTCTTCATTGAACATCTTCTTCATCCTGTTCTTCTTCTTGGCCTTCTTCATTGTTGGCGTTGTCGTTCTCTTGTTGTGGTGGAGAAGGAGGTCGTTGACGTTCATCTTGATGCACTTCCTCGTTTTCTTCATCTTGGTGTGTCCCACTTGTGGATGCTTCCGTATCAACTCTTGGTTCACCTTGTCGTGAAGTAGAAGCTTCCACTTGGACGGACGAGGTACTCTCCTTCACCTCCGTTGGACGGACCTTGCCAATAGACAAGTCTTGGATTGCTTCCGAAGGGTCTTTGTCTCCTGCATCAATTGGCAATTGCTTTATTTGCGAGTCGTTAGATTCATCAAACTTCACATCTACCGTCTCTTCAACCTTTCGGGTGAAATTGTTGTAGACACGGTAAGTGTGAGAGTTTGATCCATAACCTAGTAGGAAACCTTCATGAGACTTAGGAGCAAATTTAGAACGACGATGCTTATCAAGAATGTAGCACTTTGAGCCGAATACTTGAAAGTATCCAACTTGGGGTTTGTTACCGGTGAGGAGCTCGTACGATGTCTTGCCGAGTAGCTTGTGAAGATACAAGCGATTTGTTGCATGATAAGCTGTCTCAACCGCTTCTTCCCAAAAGTGCTTCGGTGTCTTGTACTCATCAAGCATCGTTCTCGCCATTTCGATGAGCGTCCGGTTCTTCCTCTCAACAACTCCATTTTGTTGAGGTGTGTACGTAGCCGAGAACTCGTGTGAAATCCCTTCTTCGTCAAGAAAGGTGTCCACATTTGCATTCTTGAACTCCGTTCCGTTGTCGCTGCGAACCTTCTTGATCTTCACTTCAAATTGATTTTGGGCCTTTCTAGCGAAGTTTTTGAAGATCTTTTGGACCTGTGATTTATCATCGAGAAAGAACACCCACGTAAATCTTGAAAAATCCTCAACTATAACTAAACCAAAATAATTTCCACCGAGACTCTTGTAGGAGTTGGGACCAAAGAGATCCATGTGAAGTAGCTCGAGTGGCCTCTTTGTGGTCATGATGTTCTTCACGGGATTCCTTCCTCCAACCTGTTTACCTGCTTGACAAGCACTGCAAAGTCTATCCTTATCAAATATGACATCATTAACTCCAAGGATATGATTTCCTTTAATAAGCTTGTCAAGGTTTCTCATGCCAACATGACCTAATCGTCTATGCCATAACCATCCTTTTGAGGATTTAGCAACGAAGCAAGTTTTAGGTTGAGCCTTTTTAGTGAAATCAACAATGTATAGATCACCTCTACGCACACCGGTAAATACCATTTTATGGTTGTCTCGACGAAACACTTGGTGATCAATTTCAGTAAATAAGACATTGAAACCGAAATCAGCAAGTCTAGATACTGAAAGTAGGTTGTAGCCAAGAGATTCAACGAGCATGACATTTTGAATGGAGCTATCATGTGAGATGGCCACCTTACCGAGGCCAACCACCTTACCCTTTGAGTTGTCACCGAAAGTGACAAACTTTCGAGGACTATCATTTTCAGCAAGCTCACGAAACATGTCTTTATCTCCGGTCATGTGATCGGTACATCCACTATCAAGAACCCATTCCTTTCCTCCTGACACATATCCCCGAAGATTTGCCATAAGACCAAAATGCATCATCAAGATCGAAGTCACTATCATCATCCTCATCATAGTATCCATGTTCAACATCGTCATGTGGTGGATCAAATCCTAGAGAGGGTAATTCATTAGAGCGAGTTTGACAATGATCTTGCTTATGAATTCTTATAGCTTCGTAAATAATATCACCAATAATTCCAACATCTCCTTTGGCACGCATAAGGTCCTCGTAAGTTCAAATAGACGATCACCAAACATAGGATCACTAGTATTCATCTTACTCAAAGCAATAGACTTATAGAGAATTTCATCTAGATTTTTCAAGGAATAATTTGGAAATCGTTCCTCAAGAAATTTCCATATAGTGTAGGCACACTCAAAAGTAGGCAAGATTCTAATCAAGTTTCTAGGCAAGCCTCTAGTGATAAGATTAACAGTTCTAAGATTTCTTGTCATGTCAATAGATTCATCAAGTGTAGGATGCATAGGATCAACATGAGGAGCACAAGGGCTAGCAATGTACTTGTTCAAATGATATAGATTGAAAATTACAAGCATCTCATTTTTCCACTCATGAAAATACTCTCCATCAAGAATAGGCACTCTATGTCTAAGACTCCTCAAAGTAGACTCATCCATCTTCCTCCAATGGTGATTAAACCAAGGCAATGGAGACCAATGCTCTGATACCACTTGTAGGATCTTGAAAAGAGGTGTCTAGAGGGGGGGTGATTAGATACTAAGTACCAAAGTTGCAGTTTTTAACCTTATTAAAGTTCAAGTGGAGTTTAGGCACAAGTTTAACTTTTTCAATACATAACAAGCAAGCATGCAAAGAGTATATGAGCAATGGAAAGTAAAGCATGCAACTTGCAACAAAGTAAAGGGAAGGGTTTGGAGAAATCAAACGCAATTGGAGACACGGATGTTTTTGGCGTGGTTCCGATAGGTGGTGCTATCGTACTTCCACATTGGTGGAAACTTCAACCCAGGAAGGGTAACGGTTGCGCGAGTCCACGGACGGTTGCACCCACGAAGGGTCCACGAAGTAGCAACCTTGTCTATCCCACCATGGTCGTCGCCCATGAAGGACTTGCCTCACTAGCGGTAGATCTTCACGAAGTAGGCGATCTCCTTGCCCTTACAAACTCCTTGGTTCAACTCCACAATCTTGTCGGAGGATCCCAAGTGACACCTAGCCAACCTAGGAGACACCACTCTCCAAGAAGTAACAAATGGTGTGTTGATGATGAACTCCTTGCTCTTGTGCTTCAAATAATAGTCTCCCCAACACTCAACTCTCTCTCATAGGATTTGAATCTGGTGGAAAGAAAATTTTAGTGGAAAGCAACTCGGGGAAGGCTAGAGATCAAGATTCATATGGTAGGAATGGAATATCTTGGTATCAACACATGAGTAGGTAGTTCTCTCTCAGAAATAGGATACTGGAAGTGTAGGTTCAGTTTGATGGCTCTCTCCACGAATGAAGAGGAGGTGGAGGGGTATATATAGCCTCCACACAAAATCTAACCGTTACACACAATTTAGCAATCTTGGTGGGACCGAATCATAAAACTTAGTCAGACCGATTTTAGTAAACCTAGTGACCGTTAGGGTTTTCGGTGGGACTGACTTGCATCTCGGTAGGACCGATATGATTAGGGTTAGGGCATAACGTAATCTCGGTGAGACCGATTACACAAACTTGGTGAGACCGATTTTGGTAATTAGCTAACCAGAGAGTTAGTCAGGCAAACTTGGTTGGACTGATTACTTAAACTCGGTGGGACCGATTTTGGTAATAAGTTAACCAGAAGTTTGCATTGTAATATCGGTAGTACCGATTCTCAAACTCGGTGAGACCGATTTTGATAGTGGACATACACAGAGAGATTACAATCCCATCCCGGTTAGACCGAGATCCCTATCGGTAGGGCCGATTTGCCTAGGGTTTGTGGCAGTGGCTATGACATATGGAATCGGTGGCGCCGGATAGGAAGAATCGGTGAGACCGATTTTGGCTTTAGGTTTAGGTCATGTGTGGATGTGAGAAAGTAGCTAAGGGTTTTGGAGCATATCACTAAGCACATGAAGCAAGAGGCTCATTAAGCAACACCTCATCCCTCCTTGATAGTATTGGCTTTTCCTATAGACTCAATGTGATCTTGGATCACTAAAATGTGAAATGAAGAGTCTTGAGCTTGAAGCTTGAGCCAATCCTTTGTCCTTAGCATCTTGAAGGAGTTCCCACATTCTTTAGTCCATGCCACTCCATTGTTGAACTTGTCTGAAACATACTAGATAAAAGTGTTAGTCCAACAAGAGATATGTTGACATCAATTACCAAAACCACCTAGGGAGCACTTGTGCTTCAACATCAATCACTTTTAGATCTTCATCATTGTTATCATGAAAACTAGAAGAACACGTTTTCACAAAGCAATCTTTTTTAGCACGCATCCTAGCGGTTCTTTCTTTGCACTCATCAATGGAAATTCTCATGGCTTTGAGAGACTCATTGATATCATGCTTAGGTGCGATAGATCTAAGTTTCAAAGAATCAACATCAAGATAAATTCTATCCACGTTCCTAGCCAACTCATCAATCTTAGGCAATTTTTCTTCAAGCAAAGCATTGAAATTATTTTGTGAATTCATAAATTCTTTAACACTAGTTTCAAAATTAGAGGGCATCTTATTAAAATTTCCATAAGAGTTATTGTAGGAATTACCATAATTATTAGAGGAATTACTAGGAAACGGCCTAGAATTAAAATTTCATCTATACGCGTTGTTACCAAAATTGTTCCTACCAACAAAATTCACATCCATAGATTCATTATCATTCTCAATCAAAGTGGACAAAGGCATATCATTAGGATCATAGGAAACACTCTTATTAGCAAACAATTTAATAAGTTCATCCATCTTTCCACTCAAAACATTAATCTCTTCAATAGCATGAACTTTTTTACTAGTGGATCTTTTGGTGTGCCATTGAGAATAATTAACCATAATATTGTCTAGGAGTTTAGTAGCTTCTCCTAAAGTGATTTCCATAAAAGTGCCTCCTGCGGCCGAATCTAGAAGGTTTCTAGAAGGAAAATTCAATCCAGCATAGTTTTTTTGTATAATCATCCATAAATTCAAACCATGTGTAGGGCAATTACGTATTATTAATTTCATCCTCTCCCAAGCTTATGCAACATGCTCATGCTCAAGTTGCTTAAAATTCATAATATCGTTTCTAAGAGAGATGATCTTAGCGGGAGGAAAATACTTAGAGATAAAAGCATCTTTGCACTTATTCCATGAATCAATACTATTTTTAGGCAAAGAAGTGAACCAAGTTTTAGCACCATCTCTAAGCGAAAACGGAAATAGCTTCAATTTAACAATATCATTATCCACATCTTTCTTCTTTTGCATATCACACAAATCAACGAAGTTGTTTAGATGTGTAGCGGCATGTTCACTAGGAAGGCCAGAAAATTGATCTTTCATAACAAGATTCAACAAAGCCGTATTGATTTCACAAGATTCAGCATCGGTAGTAGGAGCAATCGGAGTGCTAATAAAATCATTATTGTTGGTATTGGAAAAGTCACATAATTTAGTATTATCTTGAGCCAACGTGACAAACAATCTATCCAACACACAAGCAAACAAGAAGCAAGCGAAAAGAGGCGAACGAAAAAGGGCGAATAAAACGGCAAAGGTGAAGTGGGGGAGAGGAAAACGAGAGGCAAATGGCAAATAATGTAATGCGAGGGATAAGAGTTTGTGATGGGTACTTGGTATGTCTTGACTTGAGCATAGATCTCCCCGACAACGGCGCCAGAAATCCTTCTTGCTACCTCTTGAGCATGAGTTGGTTTTCCCTTGAAGAGCAAAGGGTGATGCAAAAAGTAGCATAAGTATTTCCCTCGCTTTTGAGAACCAAGGTATCAATCCAAAGAGGAGACTACACGCGAGTCACCTAGTACCTGCACAAACAATCAAGAACCTTGCAACCAACGCGATAAAGGGGTTGTCAATCCCTTCACGGCCACTTGCAAAAGTGAGATCTGATAAAGATAATAAGACAAATATTTTTGGTATTTTTGTTGTATAGATTGGAAAATAAAGATTGCAAAGTAAATAGTAAACTAGAACTGTATATTGGAAACTTATATGATGTAAAGTAGACCCGGGGGCCATAGGTTTCACTAGTGGCTTCTCTCATGATAGCATGTATTCTGGTGGGTGAACAAATTACTGCCGAGCAATTGATAGAAAAGCGCATAGTTATGCTTATATCTAAGGCAATGATCTTGAATATAGCCATCATGTTCGTGTCAAGCAGCCCGAAACAATTCTGCATCTACTATTATTACTCCACACATCGACCGCTATCCAGCATGCATCTAGAGTATTAAGTTCATAAGAACGGAGTAACGCATTAGGCAAGATGACATGATGTAGAGGGATAAACTCAAGAAATATGATATAAACCCATCTTTTTGTCCTCGATGGCAACAATATAATACGTGTCGGTTCCCTTTCTGTCACTGGGATCGAGCACCGCAAGATTGAACCCAAAGCTAAGCACTTCTCCCATTGCAAGAAACATCAATGTAGTAGGCCAAACTAAACCGATAATTCGAAGAGACTTGCAAAGATATCAAATCATGCATATAAGAATTCAGAGAAGAACCAAATAATATTCATAGATAATCAAGTTCATAAACCCACAATTCATCGGATCTCGGCAAACACACTGCAAAAGAGTATCACGTCGGATAGATCTCCAAGAACATCGAGGAGAACTTTGTATTGAGAACCAAAGGGATAGAAGAAGTCATCTACCTAATAACTACGGACCAGAAGGTCTATGGTAACCTACTCACACATCATCGGAGAGGCTATGGTGTTGATGTAGAAGCCCTCCATGATCGAATCCCCCTCCGGCAGATTGCCGAAAAAGGCCCAAAATGGGATCTCACTGGTACAGAAGGTTGCGGCGGTGGAAAAGTGGTTCCGTGGCTCCCCTGGATGATTTCAGGGTATAAGAGTATATATAGGCGAAAGAAGTAGGTCGGTGGAGCTACGAGGGGCCCACGAGGGTGGGGGGGCACGCCTACCCCCCCCCCTGGGCGCACCCTCCTGCCTCGTGGCCGCCTCGTTGCGTCTCTGACTTCCACTCCAAGTCTCCTGGATTGCGTTTGTTCCAAGAAAGATCCTCGCGAAGGTTTCGTTCCATTTGGATTCCGTTTGATATTCCTTTTCTGCGAAACACTGAAATAGGCAAAAAAAAATAGCAATTTGCACTAGGCCTTTGGTTAATAGGTTAGTCCCAAAATAATAATATAAAAGAGCATATTAAAGCCCATTAAACATCCAAAACAGATAATATAATAGCATGGAACAATAAAAAATTATAGATACGTTGGAGACGTATCAGTCATCAAGATGAACGTATGTTGAACGCGGAAGTGTCATGCATTTGGTGCTTGATTGATATGGACCGTGAAGGTGTACGACTATATCAACCACATTTATAAGCGCTTCCGCTTAGCGATCTACAAGGGTATGTAGATGCTCTCCCCCTCTCGCAGCTATGCATCTCCATGGATAGATCTTGCGTGTGCATAGATTTTTTTTCCATGCAACGTTTCCCAACAGGCACGACCTATTGTCTTGTGGACAGCAGGTGGCCCCGCTCTGATAGTTCTTCATTCCAGTATTTTTATATATTCAATAAAAAATCTCCATGAAGTATCAGGTCATTTGAAGCTTCAAAGAATAGCTATCTCTGTTGTAGCTCTTTTAGGTCCAGAATTCCAGCTACCGGTGTCGGGGTAAAACCACGACCACCTATGGGACCAGGAGGTCCCTTGATGGTTCGGTAGGGGGGGCGACATGTTGCAAAAAGAGCAGATGAGCGTGGGGCAGCACGAAGAGATCACACAATAAATTTACCTAGGTTCAGGACACCGTGAGGCGTAAAACCCTACTCCTGCTTTGGTGGATTGATGGTGGAAAAGTTGGTGGCGAGCATAATACACTTGCCCGGCAGGGGTTGCCTTAGGCAGCAGCGACTACGCACGTATGGGGTTGTGAGTTATCCAACCTTCTAACCCTTTCTACGGTTGCCACGGGCCTCCTTTTATAGATCGAGGGGTCACCACAATGGCAAAGTAGTCATTATGCATTGATATGATAGGAAACAATGCTATCATACCTAACTCTGCGGGCCGACAGGGTGCATTAAATGCACCGCTCAGTGTCACATCCCTGGTTGCCCAGCAAGGCTTGTCGGGCGATCTTGCCAGCTCTGCGCCTGTTCTCTTGATAACGTCGCAGGACGGGTGTCATATGTGGGTTTCTTCTGCATGGAGAGGCAGCCATGTGGCGAATGACTGCCACTCAGTGAATTTGCGGCTTGACACCGCACTAATTGACGACGTGGGTCGTGGCTGAGTGGGTGGTGAGGTGTTTTTGCCTCCGCGAGCCCCGGCAGGCCCTGCCAGGGTGCTTCTGTTATCTGTTTCTGGGGGTGGCCTTGCCCCTTGCTGGGCTCGCCTGCCCGGTAAGGGAGGCCTTTCTCTTGGTGATACCCAGCTTCTCTGGCTCGATTTTGGTCTCTCTGATGTGCATGTTGGTCCTTTGAATCTCTTGGTTCCTTGAACATCTTGACTTGATCTTGGATTGTCCGTGCATGAGTCAGGGGAAAATGCATACCCCTGTATATTTTCGCCGACATAAGCCCTGGGGCCTGAGCCACATGTGTCGCATGGCACATTGGGTTAGGCCCCAAACAGTGCGCGGACACGTGGCAGGAGAGGGCTGAGCATGACGGTTTGCCACGATGACTAGTCAATCCAACATCCACTTTTGCGCAATTACTGCATGTCGTGGGGTTGTGGGACTGTTGCAGTTAAGGTAAATCGGTAACTTTCTGAAGCGTCGCGCCTCTACCCCACTTTTCCCACTTAAGAGCGGAGAAAAACAAAGCAGCACGATTCACCTGTCTCTTGCCCCGCTCCCCCATCTTCGTCCTCCGCAAGCCAAGCGATCGTTCCTTATCTCGCTCCTTCCTCCGCCGCCACCTTCCACATCAAATCCCTCTCCTCTCTGCGTTGCCGCACGAATGGGCAAGAAACCCGCAGAGAAGAGAAAGCCAACGGCCGCGGCGAAGGAGGCCACCGCCGAGGGGAACAAGAGGTTAGCGGAGCTGAACAAGAAGCAGAGCGAAGACGTCATCTTCGTCCCGTCCACTTTGAGCGGTCCTGTTCTCCAAGCGATGTATGAGTATTTATGGGGGAAGCCCGTCGAGAAAGGGCAAGGAGCGCCTGTGGTTTACACGGCGGGGAAGGAAGAGCCACTAAATTCTTTATCACTTCTTTGTTGCTTACTTCATCCACGGCCTCTGTCCCCCCTTCTCCGAGTCCTTTGAGGCAATCATGAACATCTATGGGTTTCACCTCCTTGACTTTACGCCAAATGCAATGGCGACCATGGCCATCTTTGCGCATTTGTGCGAGAATTTTGTCGGAGTGAAGCCCAATGTAGATCTTTTCCAGCATTACTTCGTCTCGCGGGTGGAGAGCAAAGTCAACCGCTCCGGAATCATCAGCTGGATGCCATGCGTGGCGAGGAAGATTTGGAATTGCACTACAAAAAAATACACTTCCGTGATGATACGTGTTTGTCACAGTAGGTCACGTTTTCTGTCATGCATGTACATGCATGACAAATTTATGACAGAATCAAGATAGTCATACTGTCTTTGTCGTAGAAGTGTTCCATGACATTACCAAAATTATCATCATGGAAGTGTCCACTTCCATGACGATAAATCGCGCGTCACAGAAGTGCTTTCGTCAAGGGTGACTGACACGTGGCATCCACCGTAAGGGAACGCTGTTAAGCTATCGGGTCCGGTTTTTGATCCGATAACCCGTTAACAGCACGGACCAATGGGGATTTTCCACGTGTAAAATTCTGATTGGCTGACGGAAACACGTGACAGCTCTGCGTTGGCACAGGTGTCATCATCCAATGGGCGAGATGCGCCTATGATATGTTGACACGTGGACCGTCCCAAAAGTGGCCAATAAAGTTTAAATGGGCCGGCCCAACTAAAGGCCCATAAGATTTTGCGGTCCATAATGGGCCGGCCAAGCAAAAGGCCCACGAGATTTTGCGTATCATAATGGGCCGGCCCAGCTAAAGGCCCACGAGATTTTGTGGGCCAAAATGGGCCGGCCCAGCTAAAGGCCCGCGAGATTTTGCGGACCATAATGGGCCGGCCTAGCTAAAGGCCCACAAGATTTTGCGGACCATAATGGGCCGGCCCAGCTAAAGGCCCATGAGATTTCGCCGACCATAATGGGTCGGCCCAGCAGAAGGCCCAAAAGATTTTGATGACACTAGTAGGCCGGCCCGTTAACAGGCTGCCATGTTTTGGGCCAAATGCCAGCCCATATTTGATCTGGTCCATTAACAGGATGCCACGTACCGGGCCTAGTAAAGGCCCATATGTGATCCGGCCCGTTAAAAGCCTACCATGTTGTGGGCCAAATTACGGCCCAGATCAGGTCCGGCCCTTTGAGAGGCTTTGGGCTAAATTATGGCCCATATCAGATTTGGCCCGTCAACTGGACGCTATCCTTTTGGGCCCACTTGATAAAGGCCCATTTAGTAATTCGGCCTGATATTAGTTTTGTCCTGTTAAAGGCCCGTTTAACATTTCAGCCCTATATATATTCGGCCTATTAAAAGCCCGTCATATAGTTGCGCCTAACTACGGCCCCGTTTGCATCCGGCCTGCTCATAGATGATAATCTGATTGGGCCAAACAAGGACCGAGTCAATTTTGGCCTGTTATAAGCCCATGATTTGATTGGCACAATCATGAGTCGGGATCTATTTCGGCCTACTGCCGGCCCGTGAGCTGTTCGGCACGTTTCAGGCCCAACCTACTTTTCAGCCTCCTAAAAGCCCATTGAGTTTTCTTGGGAAAATAGGGCCGGTGGTATACTAGGCCTATTAAAGGCCCGAATCTACTAGTGGGCCAGTTTACATTCAGGCCTGTTAATGGACCAAGATGACGGGGCCGATGATGTGGATCATACATGGTGATTTGCAGGATGGCCCGATTATGTACCGTAATTTTACGGTTTGGTCGGCTTACTGCGAAGACATGATATATATACAGTAAAATAACTGCAGCATCGTGAATAAGAAAAACCTAGACTATACAATAAAGAAATTACGGCATATTACATCCACTGGGCATCAAAGTTCGCCACTATGATAATAAAGCACAAGGCATAGCAGATTACATACCTGGGCATCAAAGATCGCCACTAGTGCAATTAAACACGTTGACAAAATAATATACAAAACCGACAACACTTCAATAGAGTTCAAGAAAGGTTAGCCCTGCTCGTATGCAGCTGCAAGTACTGAGCAACTTTGGTGAGACTGCACTTGTTTGACACTTATATCCTCCTCACTCTGAAAGATAAACAAGCAGACAGATGACAGGTTTTGCACATTTAAGTATCAGTGCCGACAATTCATCACATTTCTTACTGACGAATAAAGTGACGCGGTTTAAAACAGCATTAGCACAATATGGTATTGTTCAGGTCAAGACATGGCAGGAAATGACATTGTGAAGGAGTTGGCAGCTTCACGACACCACTGGATTACAGATCAAGAACTCATAAGTATCAATGGTTAGTGTGCTGTCAATTTATCCCATTTCAAATTGGCAAAATAAGATCACTTGCTCTGCATAGTTTAATTTACATGGTATGAAGAAGGAACTTGGTTGTACAACTGAAAACTTAAATTGAGAAGGACAAACTTTTGTTTATGAACTACTCCCTCCGTCCCATAATATAAGAACATTTTTTACACTACACTAATGTCAAAAACGTTCTTATATTATGGGAGGGAGGGCCTACATAATAAACTTTAAACATGCAATTTGATGCAAACACCAAACAGTTGTTGTAGTCATGCCTAACCAAATATACACAACAAAGTTTGAAGGCTTGAGAAGGACAAACTTACATTATTGGCGAAGGCAGGCTCTATAAAGCCCTTGTCCATGCTGATGAGGGGCAATTCAAGAAGTTTACCACATAATCTTCTTCATAAGCATTGCCTTTATTCTACATTTTGTTAAGAGTCAATATAGATGTGACAATATAAGAAAAATGGAGAATATTTAAGATAAGATGAAGAGTGATGCTACATAACCAAGTAGCTATAAATGTAAGTGTAGCGATACAGGCAAAAGGTACATCCAAGAGCAATGCAGAGCTAAACTTCTTCAGTACCATCGGTGTTATCCAACCTTATGGTAAGAGTAAATATAGATGTTATGTGTAGAAAATGGAGGGCAAAGGAAAATAAGCTACAGAGTGATGGTACATAAACAACTACCTGTCAATATAAGTACACTAATAAAGGACAGCAGGTACTTACAAGAACAATGCAGAGCTAAAAAAATTCATTGGCATTGGATATATTCTACACTAATGTAACCATTCATACAGATCAGATAATTTGGAGCGAACAATTGATAAGCAAGCTATCATGCATACTGCTGTCACATAATGAACCAGGTATGTATGCAAGTACAGTGATACAGGACAACAAGTACTAACAAGAGCAAAGCAGCGGGCAACATATTTGCGATATCCTGTCGTTCTTTTCAAACCAGAATTCTTTTTCGAGCAGATTTCCTGCAAAAAGATCCGTAAGGCACATGCGGAAAAATAGAAGTTCAAATTGTCATGCGATATAATAGACAGTACCTCATCCTCCAAATGAGACCAGTGCATAACAAGTTTTTTCATTCAATGTCTTCTAAATTTAGCACATGAGACTTCACCAGAAATTCGTTTATAGACTTGCCATCAAAGTGTGATTTCCTCAGGTAACACCAATACTGCTGCAATGCTTCCTTGAAAAGCGCAAGCAAGCTTTGCTCGTCATGACTATATAGATTGACCCTCGCCTACTTACAACAATGTAATGTAAATCATTGATGTGTTCAATCAGTAGAAAACAGGAAAATAATCACCATGAATAATAGCACTTACACGTAAGTGGGACAGGAAGATGTGAAAATGGTGTTTGTCTTCACTATAGTCTTCCCATGATGGGAATATATGCACGTAGTCCCTAACAACATTGAAAGCATTGTATTTTAAACTGGGAATAACTAGAATGGGGTTCCAATCTGCAGGAATTGGCCGTCTATGCAGTTGGGATAGGTCTTCGGCTGGTGGACTTCTTTGTACTTTTTCTTTGGAGTCGGATTTCTCCGTGGTACTACCGGTACTATGGTAACTGAAATCGGCATACCTTTTGCTGGAGTGCAGGTCCTGTGTGGTGCGGCTAGTGGTGTGGCCAGTGAAGTATGGGTACAGTCTGCTGGAGTCGGTCCTACGTTTTGTGTCACTGGCTGTACAACCAATATAAGTGGGTGTCAGTTCGATTTCTCAAGACAACCACATTTTTCAAGGACTTTGCTGGTGCTCCTTCAGGTTCAGCAATCACCCTCTTCCTTTTTGATGTCTGATGCACAAGAACGACATTTGAGTGGAAAAACATGGTATGATGACAGATAGAATATGTATTGATAATGGATGGGCATGGCATCTCGACATATATGATGAGTAAACTAAGCAAATGGCGGTGCAACAAAGTAGAAGAAATGCAAGACAACATATGCAAGAAACGCGCAATCAATAAAACCTTGCAAAATTAGAACAGGAACCTTGATGGGTGAACAGGTCAGGCCATCTGCCTTTGACTCCTCGAGGTTAGAATAGTCATTAGGATCATATTTTGAACAAGAATCAACAGGTGGGGAGCATATGAGTTTCATTGCATCCAGAATGGCACTCAATGCCTTGGTGCCAATTTTGTAAGTCATTGCGGTGTTTAGCTTCAAGAGTGGACTGCTGCTGGTGCGACACAAAGTAGCTACACAGATCATAGTGTAGATATAACGGGAAAACTGTAAGCATTAGAGTGAAATCAGCAAAGTGGAACTTGCTGGAATATATGTGCTAGTATTGCCGGTATGGCTAGAAGGGCTTCGGATACTAGCTCTCTTCAACTGAAGGTGCTTGATCTTGTTAATATCGTAACTCTCAAAGGCGACACAGCTCCCCGCATTTCCTTGCTATTCTTATAGGATTCAAGTGGGCAGGCCACTACAAATCATATTCCCATGTTTAAAAAGTCCTACGAATCAAAGAGGCCCGAAGAGTTCAAAGTGTCCATACCAACCGACCGTATAGACCTCTACATTGCATATGTCCCTGCTAATCTTCACTAGAAGGAACATACTGTACTACTATCATACTCCCTCCGTTCCAAAATATAAGTCTTGGTAGAGATTTCCACTATGGATCACATACAGATGTATCCAGATACATTTTAGAGTGTAGATTCACTCATTTTGCTCCATATGTAGTCCATGGTGGAATCTATACAAAGACTTGTATTTAGGAACGGAGAGAGTACTTATTAAATAAGAACGGAAGAGGAACATGCTAAAGAAGAGCAAGCAGATTTTGGATAATAAAATGTTCGTTGCACAGTGCCCACACATGATGAACCAGAGCGCAATAAGAAAGCAACTCCCTGCTGTCTCTCTATATGTGGTGCACGTGCTTTTTCGAAAGTAGAGTAGGAACATTAGCTGACCAATTAAATGTTATCTGTTTTAGTAATATCAGCATCATATCAGATTCGTACTTGAGCAACAAGTTTGGAATTATGAGTGTACGTTGTTTAGCTTGATGGATTCGAGGCGATTGCTAAGCGAATGCGATGATGGTCTTGAATATAAATTCATGTCTGCATGCAAGTCGCCTGACTTTTGTCATTTGGGTCTGTAGAACATTTCAGGCGGTTGGATGTAGATCCTACGTCTCCTAACCCTTCTTCTTCATCGTCTCTGATTCTTCCCATCTGAGAACACCTTGCAGACGCCGCCGGCCGGACCACCGGCCCCCACCGCCTGTGTTCCACCGCCACCCCCACCCCGCCCTCACCCGTGTCGAGTTTTCTTTGTTCGACGAGGCCCCACCACTGCCCCCCCCCCACAACCAAAGTCCCCACCCGAGCCCCTTCGCACCGGCAAACTCCGGCGAGCTATGAAAAATTGACTGACCCAATTTTGAAATTTAGTCTACTGTGATTTAACTAGTGTGGAATATAAAAGGAGAAAACCATAAGCATTGGGAGTATAGTGTTGAGCGTGCCATGGCGGATCTGAAGGTGCAAACCGGACAAAGGCAACTTCGCAACCAATGTTTGCTTTCAACTAGCAAGTAAGTGATGAACAAGAAATCAGAGTAAAGAAGTGGCGATTTATTTTCTTGCTTTGATAAATAAGCTGAGCAGATACGAAAGAGTACCGCCTCTGGTGCGGCGCCGTGTATGCATCTGCTGAGAATTTGACGGTGCTGCGGTAGCGATGGCTATCGACGGCGTGGAAGCAGATCTAGGAGGGTAGACGGTGGCGGTGGGGCACGGTGGACGAGACGGTCGTAGGAGCGGCGCCGACAAGGTGGACGATGGCGGGGATGAAGCGAGAGGACGGGATGCAAGGATCCCGGTCCGAAGCCGTGGATGAGAGAGGTCGATCTCTTGTAATGGACGGCGGCGTCGGGGTATCAGCTCCGGCATGGTGGAGGAGCACGACGGTGGATGGGGTGGCGGACGGAGGAGGATGGGGTGGAGAGGATGTTTTGGCGCCCACGGAATACGAATGGGGAAATGGAGGTGGAGAGGAAGGGGGGAACCATGTCTTCAGGGAGCGCTTGTCACAAATGCGAGAAAATTTACAAACTTAGCCCCCGTTTCAAATTTCCTACATCACAGCAATATTAGTCGGTTGGGGATAGGACTGTAATCTAGCATACACCGAATATTTGCCGACGAGAGTTTCTTTTTCGCGCCCACCGTGTATGAATCGGGGAGGGAGTCAATTTCGGCCGTGGACACACTATGTTTTGGCGCCCACCGTGTATGAATCCGGGTGAGAGGCGGTTATGTCACATTTGAGTGAAATTACAAACCTACCCCTATCGAAACCTATAGAAATCGAGCAGATAGGCTTTGCGTGGCAGGGATAGGTAGTAGTAATTTCCATCTCGCAGTTTTTGGTTTCGGGCGGTTACTGCGACTTTCCCAGCTTCGTTCAAATTTTGCAGAGTGCACGTTTACCGTGCCAACTCAATTCGAATACCGTTTGTATTCTATTTTTTCAGGCGGGATCCATTTTTGATTTGAATAAAATTCGATATACATCATTTTATATATACTTTCAAAAGCACGACACCCTTTATACATAAATATGGTTTACAAATGGCATGATCTCAGATTCATAAGGTTGTATCCATCAATTTGGATTTTCAAATATTTGAAACCACTTTATGTTGAAATCCAATGTATGCATTGCTCGCTAACATCTCCAATTAATGTGTGTTTCATGCGGGTTTTTTTTACTTCTCAAACATGTATAATGTGTTTCACACACGCAACATATAGTGTAATCCCGTTTAGACATTAATTGCATATAAACCATGCATTGTTTCTAATTAAAGAATCTATGGATCACCGAATGCACGTTGAAGGTCTCTATGGATCACGTTCCCGTTTATACCTCTCACACATGCACGTTGAAGGTCTCTATGTCTCCATACATAGTTAATTACCCTCAACCCTAACGCCACATCGAATCGTTCTCTTCTTGTGTGCACATAACTTCCACCTGGATGGGTAAAACACACACTCACACTTAACAATCTCCTTCTAGCTACACCCCTCTCACTCTTCCCCTATATCCCCGAAACCAATAAGACCATCCCTTCGTTTAATTCCCGCCTACATGCACCATTGATATATAGTAGTCTTTCTCGGTGTCTCTCGAACAAACACGTTCTCTCAATGTCGACTACTCTCACGCGCACACACCTTCTCTTCCCTCTCTACGGGCATTTTCTCTCTCGCACCCCATCATTGGTGGCCTCTTCCATACACATCATTTCTCTATGATGAAGCCATGCACACTTAAATTACTCCGCCATCGAGGACCCCGTGACACACACACACACCCACACCCACACACAAACAAAAACACACACACACGCATACGCACCCACCCACCCACACACACACACACAGACACAAACACACACACACACACACACACACACACACACACTGGGACTCCATCAGACACACACGCACACACACACATACACTAAGACTCCATCTCTCTCTCTCTCACACACACACACACGCACACACACACACACAGAGACTCCACCTCACACACACATGCTCTAGGCGGAGCATTTGTTCCTACCACCCTTCATCCACCCTTACCCGTATGATAAACAATCACCTTAATTTACTTGTATAAAATGGACAAATTTCACTTTACTTTAGTAGTTAGAAAACTTATCATCTGTACCCTTATAAAAAACCGAGTTGGCGATGATTGTGTGCCTGCCATCTAGTAATATATACCGTATGATCTATATCTGACGGATAGAAAGCAAACTATGATAATTTTACAAAAGATAGCCGCACCTCTCTCCACATCCTTATCTCCCACAAACTCATTGCCGAGCAATTAAAAAAGAAAGTCTCTAGAACAATCTAGCATGGTGGCCGCTGCCACCTGCCGGCGCCGTCCATCCCCATGCATCCGCCCATTCCGACCACCAGTCACCACCACGCTCCACTCCTCCTCACGTTATCTCTCATCTTTGATATTTTCGATGACATTCTCAAGATACCAGTTTTCCGATAAAATTCTCGAAATATCATTAGTTTTTACACATGGGATTACTCCAGTCATGGGTAAATCACAATAGGTGTTTTGTAAAAAAATGCATATTGATGTTCCGTGCAATGCACGAGCATCTTGCTTGTAATTATATAACGCAAATCATGAGCCGGAAGTGACATTTTTTTACACAACCACGTTAACATGGCCACGTAAATCACTAGCTAAAGTAAATACCATTATACTTATATCCCGATGCAAAAGGTTGAGTGCACCGACTGCTCCGCGTCGAGGCTGTCCATAGACCCTATTTGGATCCATGGGTTAGAGTTAGTTTGAGCTAGTTGGGGCTCAAATAGCCCTAAAGTATCCAAGCATGAGGGTTTAAATTTGAGCAAGTTGCACCGAACCCACAAAAAAAAACTATCCCACCCAAGAGGTGCTAACTGGAGATAGTTCTCATTGGGACCACTAAAAAATCACTTCTCTCTCTCCATCAAGTGCATTTATTGTCAATCTAACCCTGTCACCCAAACACCTCTTTGGCTATAGTTAGTTCAAGGTTAGTCATGAGTTAGTCTAACCTCTAGCTAAGTTAGAGTATCCAAACAGGAGCGATTATCGACATGCAAGTTGCTCAAAGCATACAGTCAAATTAAATGACGTGAAAGGATTTTTTATTTTTGAAAATGTAACGTGAAAGGAATTTTTTTAGAATGCTCTTGGCATGTCGCTAACATGTGATGAGTTAACCCACCTCAATAGACAGCAAAAACGCCAGCCCGCCGCACTTTGAGAGAGACGAGGAGGGAGAAGCGTCACGGGTTCTTTGGATTACTAGAGATAGGTGTCACACGGAAGCCAAGAAATATGGTGATAGCGTGGGTTAGCCATGTACTAGTATGATGTAACTACACTGGGCTGCCGTGTTTTGTACTCTTCCAGTCCACTGTGGAGATGATTGGTTGATTTTATATCGCTGAATAATATACAATATTATGAGTGCAGACGCTCCACCCCGAGGTTCCTTGCTCCTTCTCGGTCATCGGGAATCTATGTTCTTCCACTCTATTTTTTTACATGAGCTTTGTTCATCCTTTTGCCAACACGCGACACATCTAGCATCAAGGTGCACGTGTCATGCAAGGATCGTTCCATCTATATGAAGAACATGTGGGACTGGAACTACGAGACGGACATGTACCGAGGAGTGGACGTGCAAACCTGTGTAATGTAGCGTAGTAAGTGAAGTAGAAAGGCACAAATAGTATGAACATGCGTGGCATATAGGCATTTGTCTCTTACTACTACTAAATGTTGTACGTGCAATGCCCGGTGATGTTATGGACTACGTGACTAAGTACTCTACTACTACTATATTAATTGGAGGCACATATTAGGTTTTATATTTGTTTACGTGTATGCCCCTAGACCTTCCAACTAGACGTGTCTTTCTCTCCGGGTCGCACTTTGTATCGTTCATACCACTAGTACAGTAGTACTACTACGTGTGGTCTCCGACCTAGAAGTGAAGACGCTCTATCATGCTATTCATGTCCCACTCCTTTCGCTGACGTGTGCGACATCCAGCAGGTGCCATGTGTTTGGCACTCCTTCATCGTCAGATATGAAACGCGGGCATTCATTAGAAATAAAAAATAAATATGAATCACCAGTGATACTATACCACGCGGTTTCCTTGCTCCTCAATATTGGAAAGAATACATCCGCTCGCTGACATGTGGGACGTCGACCATCCTGTTCCACTTGCAATGCCCGCAGAACTCCAAGGGAGAGTCACCCCGGTCGTCGCGCCGTAGTAATTACTAATTACCCACTGTGAAGTTGCTCGGACGAAGGAACCATCATGACTTCATTGAATTCCGCTTCTTGAAGAAAACTACTGTACCAGCAGTACTGCTAGCTATAGTGTTAGTCCAGCAAAGGCCTCCTTTGGTTCATAGGATAGGAATTTTATAGGAATATGAAAATCATAGGAAGTGAAATGACATGCATCTCAATTCCTATAGAGAAAGAGATGCCATTTGATGCATAGGATAGGAATTTTTCCATTGAGTCTAGGCCAATGTACTGGTAATTTGCTCTAAAACCTTCAGTAGTAACTAGTAGTACTGTTACATGCTCGTAATTAAATAAACAAACGTACGGGCGACACAGACACACACACTAACTACTAGTACTACTACTTCTCACATGCTGGCCAGACGCCATCGTTCTCCTTCCCGACTTTGTCGGCGACACCCCACCGTGCTTGGATCTCCGCCGACCTCTCCGCAGCAGCGCGTGCATCCTCTTCTTTCTTGCGGCGGTGGGCCTCTCTTTTCTTGAGTGCTTTCTGAATTTTCTGCTCCCTCTGTGCGGCTTTGGCCGCCTCTTGCTCTACCGCCCATTTGGCCGTGGCAGCTTCAAATTCATCCCACATTGGTGTGAGGTCGCGAGCGGCAATGAACTCCGCACGGCGGGATGCCACCACTTGCCTACCATTCTATGTGCGGTCGTGGGAGGCATGGAACTCGGCGCGGTGGGATGCCATCGCTTCCTTGCCTGTTAGTGTGTGGCCCGATGGGATGAACGACGCTTGGTGACAGCTCTGGGTGTAGTGGCCGGACAACCGTAAAGTGCATTGCTTTGTCAAGAGCTCAAGGATAGAAGACGAAGGAAATTTGGATTACCCTTCAATCCTGGTCATTTATTACTGAGTAAAATGCATTGGCGGTCATTGAACTTGTCTTGATAGCTCACTTTGATCATTGTATACAAGATATGGTGATTATACGGTCACTGGCTCAGCGTATAGCTCCGTATTTGTCTGGTTGACCAGTCAAACAGTCCGCATGCGCCTCGTCAGCTCATGTTCTTTATCTATCTATCTATGCGGGCCTAACTGTCAGTGGAGAAAGAAATAAAAACCAAAATTATGCGTATGTGACATTACTGTTCAGACGTTTGCTGGAGGCCTCTGCTAACACCGAGCATGTATTCACCTGGCTCAACACCAACGGTCATACTCATGACTCGGCGCGTTGCTCATGTATATCGTCCATCACAACAACAATCTATAAAACAGCCTAGCTAGAGAGGGTACTATGGTGCGGAGTATGTACTATCGTGAGCAACCGATCATATTGCCACTGCACACGGGTGTGTGTCTGATCGATTGTCCATTATTCGTAAGTTATGTATGGTTGTGTGGTGTCTAATGGTGGTCGTCGAATGCTAGCTGGCGACAAGAGCGGTTGCATGGACGCCTGGTTGTCAATACATGCCGCATACGCTTCAAAGGCTCATCATCCATAAGTTCAGATTTTACCACCACGCCAGCGTCTGACCACCCTGGCCTACCGAAACCCCTTCCATCGCTAGCGCGCGCTTCCCGCCTGAAACGATCACCGTCTCTCCAGAATGTCAATGCCGCATTCACTGGCCTTAACTGCATGTGCAGTTGGTGTGTCACTGACATGCGGGCCTGATGCCCGTTGGGCCCACAGGTCAGTGAGACAACGCACCTGCGGTTAAGTCACTGAAGCAGCGTTTGCATTCACGCCCGACGTGACCTCTCACTGGCGCCGGCATTGCAGCAGCGCGACGGCCGAGAGAGCGCCACCCGCGCGGCATCCCGGTGCAAGCGACTGCTCCGTGTTAATGACACCACGGTTGCCGCCGAACCTACTCCGGTGCCAGCCGTCCATCCGTCTGCCGCGGCTCATTGACATTCTCCCGCTATATTAACTTGAGCCCAAGCTCCCAGCCATAGCCAAAGACCCACACTCATTCTCGTCCGGTCCCTTCCTTCTGTTGGCACCTCTCCAACCATCACCTCCGGGCACTCCAAAGCTCTCTTGGATGTACTGTCGCAGGAGTAGACGAAGGACATCGGTGGCTCCGCTCCGGGCGCGCTCCAAAGCTCTCTTGGACATACTCTCGCAGGAATAGACGAAGGAGATCGCCGGCTCCTCCTCCCCCCGGCCGCCCTCCGCCGCCACGACCACGAAGCCGATGCGCATGCGCGGGCGCAGCCGTTAGCGGGGAAGAGTAGTACACGGTAGGTCGCCACTGCTCTCGTCCCAGGAAGGCCACCGCTCCTCCACTCAGTCGACGCCAAGCTTGGTGGGATAAAAATCGGCGGCCGATTAGCCGCTTGACGGTGATGTGGAGGCGGAAATCTTCATAACCTTGTGCTCCGTAGGAGGAGGTTATCGCGGCGGATAAGGAGGAGGCAAAGGCAATGGCCGGCTTTCTTGGGTTCATGGCAGGACATGGTGGTCGGGGCCCGGCGATCGTTTAGATTAGGTTTACAGTAGGTTTTAGTACGGTTTGTGTGAAATATGTAATGAATTTCGTCCAGTTTATAGGAAAAGTTGTCGAAATCTAATGAATTTCATCCGGTCAATTTGAAATTTGCTTTGTTTGCATGAATTTCGTCCGGTTAGTTCATATAGTTGTCGAAAGGTAAGTGGGCAGCATTGAATGGCATCCATCAGTGTCCTCGGACAGATGCAGTTGTAAATTTGAGGGCCAGCACCGGAGATGCCCTAACTATCATGCTATAATCGCTAACAGTGCTCCATTATTTCGCAGGGAACAGTCATCCCTCGATCAACATCAAATCCGCCGTGTTTCGCACTCCTCCCACGTAAGAGTGTAGACTCTTGCTTACATAAAAATGGAGCAAGTGGACAGCACTGTAACACGTCATATCACTCAAACTAGCCCGCCTAAGGCGCGGGAAAGCACCGCCCTCATCATTTTGTTCTGGATTTCTAACAATCGATCGCATGAAAATGTTATGCTTTGCAAGTTCAAAAGGAAAAGGCGGCACACTTACAACTCGTACGCGTCGCGTTCACGTCGCACCCCCAATAGTCCGGCTCGCACGCTGCTAACCAGAGGGGACACGCGTTGTCTTGCATTTTCACTGACATGTGGGACTGCAATTGAATAAACCGTCGATAGCCGAAATCTAATCGCTCGGCGGGCGTCGGCTGAGAGGAGAGAGACGGGGGAGGGAGAAGAGAACGCCCACCCGCCTTGCACGGACTCCAAGAAATATGTGGTGATAATGTGAGGTGGGCCATGCGGGAGTCCACACGGCTTCCAAGCCCGCTTCTTACCGCCCTGGCCCACCAGAACCCCTCCCCCACCCCACCACCTCCCTGCGCGCTCCCCCCTCAGAGGCCAGCTGCCCACATTCATAGCAAGTACTATAGCTCGCACTGGAAAAATTCTGGGCTATAAAGGGCATGTACAATGGTTGATAAGATAGTCTTATCATAAGTCTTGCATGTAATTTAGAGATGACAAAAAACATGTGTACAATGGATCATCTCTTAGCCTTATATTCAATAACTAGTTATTCCTAAAAACATGGTGAAACATATTGTGATAAGAGATCATCTCTTGTCTTCTCGACAAGCCTTCTTATGTGGAGGAGAGAGAGGCATTGTCAATGTCAAGGAGTGGGATCTGCAGGAGCCCGTCTCTACACATGCTCCTAGGTATAAAAAACTAATTCTAAAAAAAGAGGCATAAAAAACAATTGTGTCTAAAAAAAGAAAGGTGAAAAACATTTGAGAGGAAATAGATAGAGAGAAAATGAGAAAAAGTTGTAACCTTATAGTCAACACTATGGTAGTATTACATGAGGAAGGAGGGAGTGGTGCACATGCAAGTTCACTGGGCTGCCGTGTTTCACACTCCTCCGTCGTACAGTGGAGACAATAGGTTTCATCAAAAATAAACAATGAAT
The DNA here is from genome assembly GCA_021605145.1 of Aegilops bicornis. NCBI lineage: Eukaryota > Viridiplantae > Streptophyta > Magnoliopsida > Poales > Poaceae > Aegilops > Aegilops bicornis. The sequence continues at coordinate 494,335,164 of CM038672.1, read as the reverse complement.
ACTCGTTGCTCGTCCACTATATCAGAAAGAATACTTTCATTCGCCGACATGTGGGACGTCGACCATCCTGGTCCACCTGCCATGCACAAAATTATCTTGGTCCACCTGCCATGCACAAAGTTAGTCAGACGAAGGAACCATCATGACTTCGTTGAATTCTGCTTCTTCATGAAAACTTACTCTACCCGCAGTACTGCTACCACACGCGAAGACTGGACGGCACTCTACCACGTCATATCAATAAAACCCACTAGGCCAAACTAGCCCGCCTAGGATTTGTACTCCCTCCGTTTCAAAGTTAGTAGTACAAAGTTGACTCATCTATTTTGGAACGGAGGGACGTCTTTGTCTGCTACGATTTTGTGTTGTACGTCTCTGTACTTTTGCTACGATTTTCCTACCCTATGAACCAAATGAGACCTGAATGTATCTGTGTCGAGTATTATCTGATCGATCGCTAAGCCTACAATTTTAGGAGCTTGGGCTATTGGCCGATCGACGACGGATCAGTATAAGCGTACCACGAGCTCATCAGCCCCAACATTTCTCTTCGGTGAGTGTTTTGCAAGTACTATAGCTCGCACAGTAGCTAGCCTACTAACACCAAGAATCATCAAATAAGCCCTGCTGATATGATAAACAGTTCAAACTTACATCTAAGCATGCCATATATTACATCAAAAGCTGGTGAGGATACATCTGTTTCCATAACTCGAGAGAGGTTCGCATGATTCACTATCAAACAAAAGTAGCAAGTACCGCCCACACAAGACAGTGCACTAGCCCTAAGATGGTTTGATAACACGCGTCGTTCTGGTAATTAAACACATGGCAATGCTAACTACCCTAAAGGATTAGCGCGACCAACTATTTCTTGTCATCGATCTCTCAGGCAATGACCACAACACGGACAGCGGCATGGGATTCGATCTCTGGGGCGATGTCCACAGGACTGACCGTGACATCGGAATCAATCTCTGGGGCGATGTCCACAAGATAGACAGCGGCATCGGAATCGATCTCCGAGGCGATGCCAACAGGACGGACTGCGACATCGAAAACGATCTCTGGGGCGTTGTCCACAGGATGGGCCGTGACATCGGAATCATCAAGGACGTCCACCGGCACCTGCACAACCCTAACATATTAGCAAGCACATTGAACAACCACAACTTTCAGTAATAAGCCATTATTTTTTACCTTGTGCAGCTCACCGGGGGATCCCATCCCTCCAGGGGCCATATCCTCGTCCTCGATGGGGACCATCACCTTGCCAAGGGAATACTGCTTCTCAACGGCGACTATCTCCTCAAACTCGGCCTTGAGCCTCGCATTGGTGGCCATCAGAGTTTTTGGGGTAGGCACGGTGGGGCCCTTGCTGTTCTTCCAACTTTCTTTGAGGAGTTCGTCCGCCAACGTCATCAACTCTTTGGCCAGTGCTTGTTTCTTGGAGTTCTTCGTCTCCATGGGTTGGCCCGCCAACATGGTCAACTCGTTGGTCGGTGCTCGCTTCCTGGAGATCGCTGTCTCGAGTGGGTTGTCCGCCGGCAACTCTTTGCCTAGTGCTCCAGGATCCATCAATGAACTGACAACAAAAAGCAATCGAAAGGAAACCACAATCGCAATGAAAACGAGAAAAGAATAGGCTGTGAGAATCGGTCGGTGCTTCGCAAAAAGAAGATTCTTGGAATGAAAATATAGCAGCATCACTGATTCACCAACCTTTCCTTCGTCGGTACAGAAGAAAAATGGCAGAAGTGAGTAGCCTGGAGTGAGGTTTTCTTCAACAAAGGGGAGAAAGGGCTTCAACGAGCGTTCCAGTAAAATGATGGTTGCTTCCTCCAGTCCAACTTCGAGGCTACTTTACCACTGCTAGTAAAGGTGTGGGTTTTGTGCTATGACGGGTCATGACGGCCACACCAGGGTGACCGGTGAGTTTCGACTGTAGCACCTCGCAGTGATTTGGTGGATGGCACGCGGGCCCAGATGCTTTGATGTCCCGCATGTAGATAGAGCGGCTAGTCATATAGGAGTGATTTGGTGGAGAGGAAAACGAGAGAACTACGTAATTAATGCATGAGTTTAATTAGGGTAGTTTTGTAAAGTACGAGATAAATTCCTCCAATTGCAAAATGCCTTGGTTGATGAGATTTGAGATTTGAGCCCTATAAACCGGAAGGGAGATTTGAGATTTGAGGTTTGAGATACTGCACGCGGTGTAGTCTAGTCACTTGTTGGAATCTCTAGAACGACTTATACTGCATGATTCTTTGCTCCTTCTTACTACTACGTACTACTTCGCCGACATGTGGGACAGCCAGCAGGATCCGGGTCGATGTAATACGTGTCATGCACCAGATTATAGTGCGAAACGGAAGGGGGGTGAGGGAGTCCTGGATTAGGGGGTATCCGGACAGCCGGACTGTTGGACTATGAAGATACAAGATTGAAGACTTCGCCTCGTGTCCGGATGGGACTCTCCTTGGCGTGGAAGGCAAGCTTGGCAATACGGATATGTAGATCTCCATCCTTGTAACCGACTCTGTGTAACCCTAGCCCCCTCCGGTGTCTATATAAACCGGAGGGTTTAGTCCGTAGGACAAACAACAACAATCATACCATAGGCTAGCTTCTAGGGTTTAGCCTCTCCGATCTCGTGGTAGATCAACCCTTGTAATACTCATATCATCAAGATCAATCAAGCGGGAGTAGGGTTTTACCTCCATCGAGAGGGCCCGAACACAGGTAAAAACATCGTGTCCCTTGTCTCCTGTTACCATCCGCCTAGACGCACAGTTCGGGACCCCCTACCCGAGATCCGCCGGTTTTGACACCGACATTGGTGCTTTCATTGAGAGTTCCACTGTGTCATCATCGTTAGGCCTGATGGCTCCTTCGATCATCGATAGCGATGCAGTCCAGGGTGAGACTTATCTCCCCGGACAGATCTTTGTATTCGGGCCAGACCGCATGGCCAAATCGCAGGCCATCTGGAGCAGATCGAGAGTTACGCCCGCCATCGTGTCAAGTTTGGAAGCTTAAACTATACGGCCGACATCCGGGGAGACTTGATCTTCGACGGATTCGAGCCCCTGCCGAGTGTGCCGCACAGTCACGATGAGCATGATTTAGCTCTGCCCTCGGATAGTGTTCGGGAGATCGCACTGGCAACCGCTCCGACCCTCGATTCGGAGCCAATTGCGCCATCCATGGACGGGTGGATAGACCCCGCCACGGAGGCCGCACTCTCAGCGGCGATCGAGCCGAGTATCAACCTTACCCTTCACGAGAGCCGTGACTCTAAACTGCCTGATTCTTCTCCAGCCACGGAATCCGAACCGCCTGCGCCCGTGCCTATCGAATCCGACTGGGCGCCGATTATGGAGTTCACCTCCGCGGATATTTTTCAGCACTCGCCCTTCGGCGACATAATAACTCATTAAGGTCTCTCTCCTTGTCAGGAGAGTCCTGGCCGGACTATGTCCGGCAGGATTGGGATGCGGATGGCGAAGAAATTCGCCGCCCACCCACCACCCACTTAGTAGCCACTGTCGATGATTTGCCCGACATGCTCGACTTCGACTCCGAAGACATCGACGGTATGGACGATGATGCAAGAGACAAACAGGAACCACTGCCCACAGGGCATTGGACAGCCACTTCATCATACGATCTATACATGGTGGACACACCAAAAGAAAACGATGACGAGGAACGGAAGGACGCTGCAAAGGATCATTCCCTCGAGAAGCAATCAAGGCGGCGGCGTAAGCGCCGCTCCAAATCCCGCCTCAACAGAAACAGTGATCATATAGACCCAACGATAGAGCAGGGTGAGCCAGCGGACGACGACCACGGCAACACGGAGAATCAAACCAAACAACCCTTCTCCGGCGAAGATAACAGTCCGGATGATATCACACCGGACAAACACCTGGAACAACAGAATCTCCATCAAAGGCTTGTTGCCACTGCGCAGTCTGAAAAAGCAGAAGCGAAAGCTCAAGGCGGCGCAAGATACACACAGAACCAGATGGAGTAATGTACTCAAGAACGCGGAAAAGTATGGCGGCAGTCGCCACACAAAGATCTACCCGAAGCGAAAACTACTGCCTGAATTCGATGATGAGGCCTTAGAGCCCCCGCAATCAAGAAACAAAACAGCCATCCGGTCGGATAGATGACCTCATAGCCAGCATAAAGCGGCAAGTGACGCCGCATACAAGCCAGTACGCGACCCACGTGAGGACTCGCATAAAAAGGACGGCCCAACCAGATCCATCTACGAGCCAAGAAAGCGCGCCCCAGCACACAATACAATACAACAAAATTCCGAACACCACGGTACACCCAAATACACGGGTGCCGCACACCCCTTATGTTTCACCGATGAGGTGCTGGACCATGAATTTCTAGAGGGATTCAAACCCGTAAACATAGAAGCATACGACGGAACGACAAACCCTGAGGTCTGGATTGAGGACTATATCCTCCATATCCACATGGCTCGAGGAGACGATCTCCATGCCATCAAGTACTTACCCCTCAAGCTCAAAGGGCCAGCCAGGCACTTGCTTAAAAGCCTTCCCGAAAACACCACTGGAAGTTGGGAAGAGCTCGAGGACACTTTCCGAGCAAATTTTCAAGGGACCTATGTCCGACCACCGGATGCAGACGATTTTGGTCATATAACTCAACAGCCCGGAGAGTCAGCCCGAAAGTTTTGGAACAGGTTTCTTACTAAAAAGAACCAAATATTCGACTGTCCAGACGCCGAAGCCTTAGCAGCTTTTAAACACAGCGTTCGAGGCGAATGGCTCGCCAGACACCTCAGCCAAGAAAAGCCAAGAACAATGGCTGCATTAACAAGCCTCATGACCCGCTTTTGCGCGGGCGAGGATAGATGGTTAGCCCGATGCAGCATCAGCGACCCCGGTACATACGAAGTCAGAGACGGAAACGGGAAGCCACGACGCAGCAAAAGCAAGCGCCGGAATAAAGAAGCCAGCCCGAAGAGCACGGCGGTAAACAAGATTCTCGGCCAGGTCAGCAAAAGCCGCCCGCAAAAGGCAATAGAGACGAACTGTCCAGCCTAAACAAGATTCTGGACACACTATGTCAGATCCACAACACCCCCGACAAACCTGCAAATCATACCCATAGAGAATGTTGGGTCTTCAAGCAGTCCGACAAACTCAACGCCGAACACAAGGGGCTGGATACACCAAGTGAAGACGAGGACGAGCCTCGCAAACAAAACACTAGGGAACAGAAGAAATTCCCACGAGAAGTCAAGACAGTAAACGTGTTACACGTCACGAAGGGGAGAAACAAAGCGGCGCTCCTAGAGACACACGCCCCAGGGTCCGTTACCGTGGAGTTCTGCCACGGGTCGTCCCAACCGATCACCTTCGACCATCGGGATTACTCAACTAGTATCCGGCATGCAGGATGGGCTTCCTTGGTGTTAGACCCAATAATTAACGGATACCACTTTACACGAGTCCTGATGGACGGTGGCAATAGTCTAAACCTGATATATCAGGACACAGTCCGCAAAATGGGGATGGACCCAACAAAAATTGGCCATAGAAATACTACCTTTAAAGGAGTAACACCAGACCCAGAAGCCCATTGCACAGGCTCCCTGCTACTAGAGGTTATATTCAGTTTTCCCGATAACTTCCAAAGCGAAAAGTTAACCTTTCACATCGCTCCGTTCCAAAGTGGATATCAAGCACTACTCGGACGCGAAGCTTTCGCCCGCTTTAACGCAATACCGCATTACGCTTCTCTCATACTTAAGATGCCCGGTCCACGCGGCATCATTACAGTACATGGAAATATTGAGCGCTCCTTGTGCGCGGAAGACCGTGCGGCTGCCTTGGCAGCCATACACTAGACGGCCTCACCAACTAGAGCATCTGACAGGTCGTTAAGACCATGGACACGGTTAGACGAGTCCGGTATAGCTATACATAATTGATACAGGTTTGACGGCTATACCCCTATAATAATACAAGGGGCTCAACGCGTGTAAACAAGTGACAATTCGACTCAACTTTACTCATCTTGAACTGTATATGGTTTATTTAGTATAACCTACCTTTCTGCACGACTACTTTTCAACTAAGTTCCTCTCTTTTACAGATGACCATCGTGCTACACCTGTCCAGGATACGGCACAATGGAGACACAAAGCAGACGATGCGGCGAGGACCCGTCCTAAGGATTCTTTTTAGATTAAGACCCTGCGTAAACCTTTTCTACTGTCTCTTGTTGATACACATCCCTCGGATTCCCAGTACAACTGAGAAGGATGCTAGCGTCTTGGCATGTGGCCATGTTAGAATATTGCACGTACCTGGACACCAGGGGCTTGTTACAAAAGGGCTCTGTTTAGCCCTGTTTACATCATAAAGACCGAATACCTTAGGGAGTGTTCGGCGTCGCGAGTTTGGCCTTATATGCATCAGCTCCGAATCATGTCTTTGGTCAAATGTTGGGTTTGCCTGGCTCCTGTGTTTTGCTGCCTTACGTTCCGCTCTATCGGCTAAGGCGGCACCAGGAGAACTACTGTGATTGTGCCCTGGGTCATCCGGATGAGCACCTCAGTAGAGAAAGCCGAAAACTGACTGTCATGATATAGCGTGAGACTGGTCAACCACTCGATGACCTCACGGAATCTTCGGGATTCCTCCGCCTTAACGAAGGGCCGTTTCCTGGCCAGGCATGTATGCGCCCCGAATTCGGATGAGCGCGAAGCCACCAAGGGCTATATAGTAGCCCCACTGTCAAACTCCTCTGGCTAAGGGAAAGTGTTAAAGCATTATTGTCTGATTGCCTAGTTCAATGCGCTATCACCTCCTTAATGGACCAAGACGTTGGATCAAGTGTGAACATGCGTCTTCTGCGAGCACCCCCGCATTATATGCGTGGGGACTGAAGCCGACGACTGCCATCTTTCAGGCTATATACATATATACATAAACGGCCGCACAGGAGGTATTATAATTCTTTAAGGCAAAAGTATAAAATAGCCTTTACAAGTCAGTAAAACATTTTTTTTCAATGGGAATACATGTCATTAGAACATAATATTCTTCGGGCACTGCGCTTCTATTGAATGAGCGCCCTCAAGAACTTCTCAAAAGTAGTGCTCAGCAGGTACTCGGCTCTCGTCCGAATCTTGGATTGCAACGGCGGTGGCTTCCATCTCTGCCCAGTATGTCTTCACACAGGCAAGGGTCATCCGCGCACCCTCTACGCACGCCGACCTCTTCATCGCGTTGATATGCGGCACTGCACCAAGGGACTGCTGCACCAAACTAAAATAACTATTCTGCTTTGGCCTTTCCGGCCACAGATGATCCACAACAGACCTCATGGCGAGTCTGGACAATCTATTCAGCTCGGCCCATTCGGCCAACCGGTCAGTCAATGGAGGCGGACGCTCTGGAACGCTAAATTGTGACCAGAACAGCTTTTCCACTTCGCGATTCTTTTGATCTCGGAAGTATTCGGCCGCATCGGCAGCACTCGCCACTAAGTCCATATATGCATCCACAGAACTCCACACCCGGTCCAAAGGGGCATACTTCGGATCTCCGAACTTCATCCGCAGCATAAAGGATTTCCCAGCCGCGATATCTCCGGCTTGACGCAGCTCCTCCTTCATCGCTCTCATCGCAGAGCGGGTGTCTTCGCCGCCATCGTGGCCTTCTCCAGGTCCGCCCTCTTCGCTCGATCTTCCTTTTCAAGAAGCTCGTAACGGTCAGCGGCATTCCTCAATTCCACAGCCATCCTGGCTATTTCTTCCTTGCTTTGGCAGTGAGCAGCCTGTTCGGCTTTCAGCTCCTCTATTGCCTTTAGGGCAGCCGCATCGCTTTTCCTGGCTTGATCTTTGGCTCGGGCAAGTTCCGCCCGAAGGTTTTCCACGGCCGCAGCTCCATCTGCATTCACGCACATGTTATAGATACTGGCATTATGCTCCTCTTCCCATGTGACATCGGAGGAATCACATACCTTGCGCCTCGTCAAGCCGCTTGTTGACAAGTACGATGTCGGCGTCTGCCACGTCAAGTTGCCGCTTTAACTCGGCAAACTCATCAGTCCGGTTGGCCACCGGACACTTCGCCACCTGCATATTAAGGCGGTCAGATTATTCCTAGGACTATGATCCTCCGTGCGCCGTCATCTTCGACAGCACCCAGAGTCTCAGGGGCTACTATCTACACATGGCACATCTAAAAATGCGCGGTACTATCAAAAAATGTACATCATTTCGCGTACCTCAAAACCCGTCAGTAGACTCGTAAAGGCTTCATGCAACCCACTTTCGGCGGACGAAATCCTTTCAATCACCATACCCATCAACGTGCGGCGCTCTTCTGAGATAGCTGCTCGCTCTAACAGATCCCTCAATACGTCCGATCGCACACCAAACGCTGCCGGACTCTTTCGGTTGCTCTCCTCAAGAGCCGGACACTAGGGACTTCTGGTGGCATAGGATTTCCCTCTGGCCTTGCCGGATCAGGAGAAACCCTCCGTGACGACACCTCGGGGTCGCCCGCCTCACAAGGCGGTATGGCAGGGGAGGCGTTTCGCTCTCCATCATCTCTGGAAGAAGATCCCCTGAAGACGAACTCTGCTGAGAAGGGCTAAGATCCGAACTGCAAGATGAATGCTTCGGTTATCTTCCTCAGAAGCAAGGCAAAATATTTTTATTAAGGTACCCTTTTACTTATAGCTCGGTGGAGGGCTGATCCCCTTGAGGGCATAGTGCGGCCGGGGTATCCCCCGGGGCAGGACCCTCCGGTGAAGATTTCTTCCCCCGTTTGGAGACCATTATCTCCGGGTCCTCGGAGGCGGTCCTCTTTCCTCCCTGGGGAGAGGAAGTTTTGGTTCCTCCTCCCCGGCTAGCCTCCTTGTCCCCCCCCCCTTTATCTTCTCCTAAAGGCGCTTGATAAGGCACGATCTCCAGCATCCTGATTAGCAAGGGATCTGGTGAGGTCTCAGGGATAGGGGTCGGACACCTGATCAACTTTGCCTTTGCTATCCAATCCTGGTCAAAGAACGACTTTTTTAGGGCGACATTGTGATAAATAAATGGACAGTGTGTTCGGATGCGGGGCTACTTACTTGGGTATCCGGGCGATTACAGCTCAGGTCTGCATCCTCAGTGGTGTCCGGACACATTATTTGTGGTCCGAAGAACAATTTGTACATCTCCTCAAGCGTCATGCCGAGGAAGTGTTGAAGAGCTCGCGGTCCCTCCGGATTAAACTCCCACAGGCGGAGGGGACGACGTTTGCAGGGCAGGACTGGGTGAATTAACATAACTTGCATCACCGTGACCAGACTGGCATCTCTCTCAAAGAGATCTCGTATCTGGCTCTGCAATATGGGCACATCCTTTACTGGCCCCCAGTCCAGCCCCTTGTTGACCCATGACGTTAGACGTGGCGGGGGACCCGAGCGAAATATAGGTGGGGCCACGCACTTGGTACCCCTGGGAGCTGTGATATAAAACCACTCTTGTTGCCATAGACTGGACACCTCCTGGAAAGAACCCTCGGGCCATGGGGCATCGGCGTTTTTTCTTATTACGGTGCCTCCGCACTCTGCGTGCCGCCCCTCAATCATCTTTGGCTCAACTTTGAAGGTCTTGAGCCACAGTCTGAAGTGAGGGGTAATACGGAGGAAAGCTTTGCACACGACGATGAACGATGAGATATGGAGGATTGACTCCGTAGCTAAATCATGGAAGTCCAGCCCATAATAGAACATAAGCCCCCTCACGAAGGGATCTGGCGCAAAACCTAGCCCTCGGAGGAAGTGAGATACGAACACGACGCTCTCACCAGGCTTGGGAGTGGGAATAACCTGCCCTTGAGCAGGCAACCTATGCGGGATTTCGCCGGTCAGATACCTGGCCTCCCTTAGCTTTGTCACGTCTTCCTCCATGACGGAGGAAGGCCTCCACCGACCTTGAAGGTTGGATCCGGACATGATCGGAGGTCCGAAGCGCCTAAACCTGAGCTTTGGGTGTTGGAACTCGAGGCGGGAGGTGGATTCAATAGAGATCAAAAGAAAAGAATAGGCCTTGGTCTCTTTATAAAGAGGTTGAATACCAAGTGCCCTTCTCGTGACCGTTTGGGACATACCTCCAATCGAGGGGTCATACCAATGGGCAGGATTGGGTTACCCATGTCCGTATTGATGGGAATCCCGCAATAAGGGGACACGATCTCTGCTTCGACAAGACGTGCCAAGGAAACAGCCTCGCGAAACACGCTGAGGTTGGTTGTAAAAAACGATTCGAATGGTGACCTGGCTGTGGTGTGATGACACCTTTGTGGAATACGTCGTGATTAGATTTGTGGAAATATTATTCTCTCTACGGTGGTATGTGGAACTTATTTTGAAGAGCCGGACACGATCCTCGTGTTCAAAATCTTCTATGAAGTATTCGGAGGAGGAACCCGCCTTGAAAAAACCAAAGACAATCTGCGCGCCGGACTCATCGTCATTGAAGCCTGGTTCAGGGGCTACTGAGGCAGTCCTGGATTAGGGGGTATCCGGATAGCCGGACTATATCCTTTGGACAGACTATTGGACTATGAAGATACAAGATTGAAGACTTCGCCCCGTGTCCGAATGGGACTCTCCTTGGCGTGGAAGGCAAGCTTGGCAATATGGATATGTAGATCTCCTTCCTTGTAACCAACTCTGTGTAACCCTAGCCCCCTGTGGTGTCTATATAAACCAGAGGGTTTTGTCAGGACCCCGATTCCAAGTCACACCGATCTAGCCGGTAACACCTCATATCACTTTGCGGCCTCACGCACGGTATTCCCACAGGTGTCGCCTTACCATGGCCCGGGACCGTTTGCGCCTTTTGGCTCACGTATATGATAGTGTCGCTAGCATCCATATGACAGAGAACCCGGGCTGACATGGCTAGTCGTGAACCCAAAGCGGCACTAACCCATGGGGACAGGCATACATGAATCACATCGAGCATGTCGGTCAGCAGCGTGTGAATCCGGGCTGTAGAACTGGGCTAACAGGACTCCGGGAACCCGGGCTGTAGCAGGCTAGGCAGGAATCCGGATGTCACCGCGTGACATTTCCCCGAAGGGTAGACACAGGAACAAAGTGAAACACATGCCGGCCAGTCAAGTGTCCTGAACAGTAGTGCTGGGCTAGCAGGACTCCAGTGAACCGGGCTGTAGCGGACTACTATGGCTCAAGGAAGCACTAGACTACGTTTCCCCATAAGAGAGGCTGCCAAGGATAAACAACTAGATTGTTGGATCCCACACATACCAAGCATTTCAAACATACACACAATATGCTCGATATGTGTAAATACAATATGGCATCACAACATAACTCTACGACTCCAAGTATTTATTCATTAGGCTCCGAGGAGCGAGATATTACAAACATGGGTCTCTCGACCCAGCATTCAGAGCATACAAGTCAAACACATGCGGAAACTTAACATGTCTGAGTACAGACAACTATAAATGAAGAAGGCTGAGAAGCCTGACTATCTACCAGATCCTGCCAAGGGCACAAGATCGTAGCTGAGGTAATAGGCTAAACGTCGAAGTCCACGCGGAACTACTAGCGAGACTGACGTCTCTCTACAAAACATAAAATAAGCAAACGTGAGTACAAATGTACTCAGCAAGACTTACATCAGAGCTAGCTACATAGGCATCGTTATCAACAAAGGGGGTGGTGGCGTTTGACTGCAGCAAGCCAGCTTGACTCAGTGGCTATCCTGAACTACGACTGCAAGTAAATCTTTTGAGGTGGCGCACACGAGTCCACATATTCACCAATCAATACACCACTATGGATTCGATCCCGTCTTCCTACGAGAACGCCATCCATAGCACTCACGCTTATCTTGCGCATTTTAGAGTATCCACTTTCACTTGTCTATGAACTGTTATAGGAAACCCAGAAGTCCTTTACCGTGGACGGGGCTATTCGAATAGATCCTTTATAACCCTGTAGGGGTGTACTTCTTCACACACGCTCTCACCACTTACCGCCGTTTACACGACATGTACTCGGCAACCTTCAAGCGGAAGCCCAACGAGGGTGTCAGCCACGGCCTACCTAAACACTCAAGACTCTAGTCCAGGTTTATCGCCTATTCAGGTTCCCTCCGCAGGGAGTCCGGCCGAGGTTTCCACATACGGCCCCGAACGATGTGAGCAGGGTTCCCGAGACACCAAACGGGCGCAAGACACCGGCCATTGTGTATCTACCGCATCATAGCCCACCCCTAGGGTCAGCCTTCATACGGCCTCCAACACACATCCTACAAACACCGTAAACTAGTTGCAACTCTGGACAAAGAACAAGGGTAGTTAAGAAGCCGAGAGGGTCCATTGGTTTGGGGCCCAATGCGTGGTAGTAACTGTTTCATGGATCACAAACACAGAATTCAGTTCCTGAGGACGGTTTCAATGATACAACCCACCATGTACTCCTACATGGCCTCTCACCGCTACCTTTACCAAATCATGTTCACACACTTAGCTCTCAACGGTAGGACATGTTTACACACCTCCGATTCATTCCCGATGAATCAGACCTTGACTCAACTCTAAGCAGTAGCAGGCATGACAAACAAGCATGAATGAGTAGGCACAACAGGGCTCAAACAACTCCTACTGATGCTAGTGGGTTTCATCTATTTACTGTGGCATGACAGGTCATGCAGAGGATAAAGGGGTTCCGCTACCGCAGCAAGTAACAGATGAATCGTTGTCCTAATGCAGTAAAAGAGAGCAGGAGCGAGAGGGCGGGATTATATCAGAATGAACAAGGGGGCTTTGCTTGCCTGGCACTTCCAAAGATAATATAGTTCTTCATCAGTGTCATCGAACTCATCGTCGAAACCACGTCTATCGAGAGGGGACAAATACCGGCAACAGAGAAGAGAAACACAATCAATGCAATGCACAATATGATGCATGATCATGACATGGTAAAATGAGTGTGTTGGGATAATGCAACTACAACCAGATGGGTTTGAGCTATTTTGAACCAAAGACTCAAAGTTCAAACACATTTGTGATCTTAAATAGTGCTATATCATGTTTTGCACTAAACAGCAAGTTAACTTGTTTAAACATGCATGAAACTAGTACAGATGGATAGATTGGATTTTTCTAATCATTTTTCATATATAAATTATTTCATTTGGAGTTCCAGATTAATTTCTATGAATTTTTGAAGTTTGCAACAATTTCTGGAATTTTCTATATAAAAATAAATCCAGAAATTAGTTATTGCGTCAGCAGTGCGTTAGGGTGACGTCAGTGGTCAAGGGGACGCCCAGTCAACCTGACCAGTGGGTCCCGCGATGTCGTGATTAATTAAACTAACTAAATTTAGTTAGTACTAATCTGAGTTAATTAGCAGAGCGGGCCCCACGTGTCATAGACTCAGGGGGAGTCAACCTGGGCCCACCTAGTCAAAGTCAACGGGGTCAAACCCGACGGCGTTTAGCCGCCGACGAGGCCAGACGCGGCGGTGGAAGTGCGGTTTCATGCTCTGGCGACCAAATGGACGGCGGAGACCTTCTACGCGAAGCTGGGAACGAGCCACATCGTTTGGTGGCAGTGGAGGAGCTCGGGGTGACCGGGAACGTCGCCGGCGTCGACCTTGGCGGTCGCCGGAGTTTGGGCGAGGTCGAACCCGAGGCTACGGGGCACGACGAGGCGCATGGGGTGGTGCATTGGGCTCCTGCGAGTGCGGTGAAGATGGCGACGTGCTCGGGATCAAGCCCAAGTGGCTGTGGCCACGACGGCGATGTGCGGTGGCGGCGGCGAGCTTCGGCCGTGGTGGAAGACGGAGCTAGGAGACGGAAATGGAGGGGGCGAACACAGAGGAAGAATAAGGAGCTCACTGCGAGTGCAGAGGTGGCCTCAGCGTGCTCGGGGAAGCTCTGACGGTGCCAACTCGACCGGAGACGGGCTCGGGTGCCCGAGGTTGAAGACGAAGGCGAAGATGGTGTTCGGCGCCGTTTGGAGTCGCGTGAGTCAATAGGGAGGCGTAGGCAATGGTGGTGGAGCTCCTTGGCATGTCGGAGAGGCGAGGGGGAGGCGGTGGCCGCGGTGGTGCTTGTTGGCGGCGACGGTGGCGTTCGGCTGCGGGAGAGCGAGCGAGACAGAGAAGGGGAGAGGAGGTGTGGGGGATCCATACGGCTCCAGGGGGGACGCGTGGCATCTCCAGAGCGTCAAGGGGAAAAGCGGCAAGTAGGAGGTGGCCGGGCGGCGGTGCGCGCTGCTGCACGCGCCTGGCCCTTCCGGCAAGGAGGAAGACTGACAGGAGGAGGCCGGTGTCTTTGGGCCGCCAGTGGGCTGACCAGGGCCGCAACAGTAAGCAGTAAGTCCCTTTTCTATTTTTCTTACATTTCAGCTTTTCCTATTTCTTTTATTCTGTTTTGAATTAGTAAAAATACTAATTCATTTTAAAACTCTGAGATAAATTGGGGGCATTATTTGGATTATTCCAAAAGCCCACAATTGAAACCAGAATTTTTGGAGCATTTAAAATATTTATAGAATTCAAATGCCCCAATTCAAATACAATATGGGTTAATTGAGAAATCCACAAAATGGCCAACAATTATGCTCATCATTTTTGGCAGAGGTTTTCACCTTTATCAAAATCATGAACATTTTCACAGGGCATTTTGGAATCATTGAAAATGATTTAATTTGAACCTATTTGAATTCATTTGGTGCTAGGGCTTGGATCAATCCCCATTTCAAGTTCCATGAAATTTAAGCATGATGCATGGATGCAATGCCACTAGTTACAAGCAAACTCTAGGGCTGTGACAACTCACCCCCACTAAACAAGAATCTCGTCCCGAGATTCAAGTCGTGAGGTAAGAAGACAGAGGGACACAAGCTAACACAATCTTCACGATCCAGATGTCTTTCTCGAGGATGTTGATTCGTTGCATCACCTTGATCTCAACTTCTTGCTTTGAGAACTACATCCAATTTGACAACGAGTGGAAAGGAAGAATTTTAGAAGAATCAATCTTCCTGAGGTTCGAGCAACTTAGGATCATCTTAATGGTCACAAGATCAACTCACGGAATGGAACATAGAAACATCTCTGGAGCTGAGAGGCAAGACATGCATCAGGAGGGACGTAAGAAACAATTTGACGAGGGTTTCAGAGGAGCGAGGAAAAAATTGCCATGATTCCATAACGGGGCACCTTAGGGAAGGTGACTCGTAGGTTTGTTACCTTAAGTGGCAAAAGGAATTACTTTTGATTCAGAGATCATTGATACTCTTCTCACCAGCCTAAGGCAATTTACAATTGATCGTTTGAAAGAGCTCGAAGGAATGGCATACTCGGACTAGGATGGATGATCTGGACTACCTTGTTGAGGACAACGCAATGGATGACCTTTGCTTATCACCGGAAATGGATGGGACCCATGGTAGGACCACTGTTGAAGGCGATCCTGACCAGAAATTACCGAGAAGGGTAGTCCATGGTTGGATGGCACAATGGCGATGCAAGCTAGGAACAAGATGCAACTGTTGGGAATGTTCCAACCATCATATCTGCCTGAGATCCAGATCCGATTGGTAATAGGATACTTCAGACTCAACATGTCTGAAAAGAAAGTTTCCAACACAATTCGACGAGATGGCGTTGCGAGATTCTCGAGGAAATGAACTATGATAGCAAGCTCCAAAACATGAGCTGGTTCTGCTAAACACATGTGAACACGCTGTCCCAGACAAGCATGACCACATAGTAGTCTTATGATAAAGCACTACCGAGTTCAGGTGGGGAACCATCATCTAGGGTAACGAAGTCTTGTGCATGACCTAGGATTTGCACAACAACTCCTTTTCCTTGAACAAATCAACCAGTGGCTTGGTGTGCTAGGGATACCTATGCAATGAAGGTTGTGAGCCTATCAAACCATGGAATACTTCACACATGCATGACTGACTTGGGATGATTCCGGAGAAAGCAAAAACAATCTTTCTCGAACTCACGGCGGCATCTTGCACCAAATGCACATGAATTCGAGGAAGTCACTCCTTCCATCCAAGCATAAGCTTCATGAACGGAACACGAAGGCATTGCTTATAAAATTTTCAACACCAGGTTGATGTTCAGCATGAATCATGGGGAGACAAAATGTTGGCGATGGGTTCAACAACAACTCATCGTAATTTCCATATCCTTTGGACCTCCACCATCATGTGAACACGGTGATAGCGTTTGTCAGACCAAAAGATGTAATGGTGTATGCTCGAGGGATCAACCATGAGTAAGACAACATTACGAACATCTTTGGTTCTGATTTGACTTGACGATGGCCCATACTCAAGTCAAAGTTTTGACAAGGCAATAGATCCAACAACTGATCACGAGGACCAATCGATGGAGATATCATCTTTCTTCAACACACAAACACACACACACAAGGGTATCCCTTAGTGATGAACTAAGTCGGACAAGCTTTTATCTTCCAACTCTCCAAGTTGTTGTTTAGCTTAACCAACTAGCTCAGGGTATCCAACACAGATTCTTGGAGAAAGGGTGGTCTACAAGAAAACCAACTTGATCACGAACTCAACATAGCGGTCAGGTGACAACCTGGTGATACTTCCGAGAAGATAATCGGAATATCACGAACCACCGGTATGTTACTAAGCTCAAGAACAATCCTACTTTTCAGAGCAAGACGATATGATCAAAAGAGTGAGGAATTAACACAATCCTAACTCATTGATCGAAGAGTGCACCAGAAATAAGGACTAGGTAGCACGATCAATCTTAGGATGATGATTTAATAACCAACACGCTAGGAATGGAATATTGTCCATTAACTACCAAGCAACGAGGTTACTAGGAGTATCGATTTCACACATCACAGTTCACTTGTCGGCATTCCGGTTACAACAACACGGGACCGAGGAATGAATAATGATGGCGAGAAGTATCACTACGCCAAGAATTCATGAGAAATGGTGCAATCCTCATGACAATCCTGACGTAAAGGGGGTAATACTCCGAGGTAGAACAGAATCAAAAGCTGGTTTGGCATTTGATTTGCGGATTACAACTGCTTTGACCCAATCCTGGATATGGATGAGGTACTGGAGTTTGTTTCCCCTAGTCATTCCAGAATAGAATGGCTTGACAGACCACAAGAATAATAGTCATCGATGAACGAATGCACACATACTCTTGATTATCAATTGATAGATGGAGGTCAGAAAATAACTAAAGAGGGACAACTCGAGGAACATATAACTTTCTAAGTTGTGGATGCATAGGTTAGTATGTCGAATCAAGTTCAACAGGTTTCTTCCGGATAACCCATGCAGGAAAGTAGAACTGGCAGATTCACAATGTAGAACGAAGAACTCATCAAGAGCACTCTTATTGTGATCTTTGGTTCAAAGGAACACCTGCCAAGGATGGTTCATGGTATTTGGAAGAATGGTATACCACGAACTTCGAAGACTATCACAAAGGTTACTGGTATCCTAAAGGTACGAGCAACACTATCAACACGAGGTAAGTAGAGTGAATCTTGGGTCAAGAACCCAGGAGTAGAATACCTACTAACTAAATTGCATCACGGGATGCTTTCGAGAATAATGGCCATAATCATCACACTAGAAATATAAAGCATGGCTAGATTACTAGATGATCCTCTAAGACACCTATGGTCATAATAATAGTTCCAACATATATGTCGGGGCAACAGAGTACCTCAACTCACCGATTAGTGTGGTTAATCCGGCCCAAAGGGACATCAAAATGGGAGGAATGGATTTTGCAAATGCTTCAGATTGTATTAGAAACCTGGGATGACTCGGACAGCATAACGGCTGTAAATGCTCAAAATGATTTGAGACATCCTGCAAAAATGGTGGCATAACCACTCAGAAGCACAATACCAAGGTTCAGAGACCAACTATGAACATAGGGAAGTAGTAGAAACTGAACTGAGATTTGAAACTATCAATTCTATAAGTCTATGGATTAGTAACACGTCATCCTGATAGATAGATGAGAAGGCCTAATTCTTAATCCCCGTAGAAGAGAAGAGGATGACTCAGATTAGAAGGCCATGAGGTATAAGGAGTAAAAAGAGCCTTCCGTTCCCTTCCACAATCAATTACCTTACATAACTAAAGCATTTCTAGACACAACTTCGACCAGTTTGGCTTGGTAATCCTACAGGCAGTCAGACTCTGATACCAAAGCTGTCAGGACCCCGATTCCAAGTCACATCAATGTAGCCGGTAACACCTCATATCACTTTGCGGCCTCACGTATGGTATTCCCACGGGTGTCGCCTTACCATGGCCCGGGACCGTTTGCGCCTTTTGGCTCACGTATATGATAGTGTCGCTAGCATCCATATGACAGAGAACTCGGGCCAACATGGCTAGTCGTGAACCCAAAGCGGCACTAACCCATGGTGACAGGCATACATGAATCACATCGAGCATGTCGGTCAGCGGCGTGTGAATCCGGGCTGTAGCACTTGGCTAACAGGACTCGGGAACCCGGTATGTGAGCTAGGCAGAATCCGGATGTCACCGCGTGACATTTCAAGAAGAACCACACAGAACAAAGTGAAACACATGCCCGGCCGGTCAAGTGTCACGAGCAGTAGTCTTTGGGCTAGCAGGACTCCAGTGAACCGGGCTTTAGCAGACTACTATGGCTCAAGGAAGCACTAGACTACATTTCCCCATAAGAGAGGCTACCAAGGAGAACCAACTAGATTGTCGGATCCCACACATACCAAGCATTTCAAACATACACACAATATGCTCGATATGTGTAAATACAACATGGCATCACAACATAACTCTACGACTCCAAGTATTTATTCATTAGGCTCCGAGGAGCGAGATATTACAAACATGGGTCGCTCGACCCAGCATTCAGAGCATACAAGTCAAACACACGCGGAAGCTTAACATGTCTGAGTACAGACAACTATAAATGAAGAAGGCTGAGAAGCCTGAGTATCTACCAGATCCTGCCAAGGGCACAAGATCGTAGCTGAGGTAACAGGCTAAACGTCGAAGTCCACGCGGAACTACTAGCGAGACTGACGTCTCTCTGCAAAACATAAAATAAGCAAACGTGAGTACAAATTTACTCAAAGAAGACTTACATCGTAAACTAGCTACATATGCATCATTAACAACAAAGGGGTGGTGGAGTTTGACTGCAGCAAGCCAGCTTTGACTCGGTGGCTATCCTGAACTACGACTGCAAGTAACTCTTTTGAGGTGACGCACACGAGTCCACATATTCACCAATCAATACACCACTATGGATTCGATCTCGTCTTCCTATGAGAACGCCATCCATAGCACTCACGCTTATCTTGCACATTTTAGACTATCCACTTTCACTTCTCTATGAACTGTTATAGGCAACCTAGAAGTCTTTTACCGTGGACGCGGCTATTCGAATAGATCATTTATAACCCTGCAGGGGTGTACTTCTTCACACACGCTCTCACCACTTACCGCCGTTTACACGACATGTACTCGGCAACCTTCAAGCGGAAGCCCAACGAGGGTGTCGGCCACGGCCTACCTAAACACTCAAGACTCTAGTCCAGGTTTATCGCCTATTCAGGTTCCATCCGCAGGGAGTCCGGCCGAGGTTTCCACATACGGCCCCGAACGATGTGAGCTGGGTTCCCGAGACACCAAACGGGCGCTCGGTACACCGGGCCACGGTGTATCTACCGCATCATAGCTCACCCCTAGGGTCAGCGCTACGCACGGCCTCCAACACATATCCTACAAACACCAGAAACTAGTTGCAACTCCTGGACAAAGAACAAGGGTAGTTAAGAAGCCGAGAGGGTCCATTGGTTTGGGGCCCAATGCGTGGTAGTAACTGTTTCATGGATCACAAACACAGAATTCAGTTCCTGAGGACGGTTTCAATGAGACAACCCACCATGTACTCCTACATGGCCTCTCACCGCTACCTTTACCAAATCGTGTTCACACACTTAGCTCTCAACGATAGGACATGTTTACACACCTCCGATTCATTCCCGATGAATCAGACCTTGACTCAACTCTAAGCAGTAGCAGGCATGACAAACAAGCATGAATGAGTAGGCACTACAGGGCTCAAACAACTCCTACTCATGCTAGTGGGTTTCATCTATTTATTGTGGAATGACAGGTCATGCAGAGGATAAAGGGGTTCAGCTACCGCATCAAGTAACAGATGAATCGTTGTTGTCCTAATGCAGTAAAAGAGAGCAGGAGCGAGAGGGTGGGATCATATCGGAAAGAACAAGGCGGTTTTGCTTGCCTGGCACTTCCGAAGATAATATAGTTCTTCATCAGTGTCATCGAACTCATCGTCGAAACCACGTCTATCGAGAGGGGACAAATACCGGCAAGAGAGAAGAGAAACACAATCAATGCAATGCACGATATGATGCATGATCATGACATGGTAAAATGAGTGTGTTGGGCTAATGCAACTACAACCAGATGGGTTTGAGCTATTTTGAACCAAAGATTCAAAGTTCAAACACATTTGTGATCTTAAATAGTGCTATATCATGTTTTGCACTAAACAGCAAGTTAACTTGTTTAAACATTGCATGAAACTAGTACAGATGGATAGATTGGATTTTTCTGATCGTTTTTCATATATAAATTATTTCATTTGGAGTTGCAGATTAATTTCTATGAATTTTTGAAGTTTGCAACAATTTCTAGAATTTTCTATATAAAAATAAATCCAGAAATTAGTTATTGCGTCAGCAGTGCGTCAGGGTGATGTCAGTGGTCAAGGGGACATCGAGGTCAACCTGACCATCGGGTCCCGCATGTCAGCAGTTAATTAAACTAACTAAATTTAGTTAGTACTAATCTGAGTTAATTAGCAGAGCGGGCCCCACGTGTCATAGACTCAGGGGAGTCAACATGGGCCCACCCAGTCAAAGTCAACGGGGTCAAACCCGCTGGCATTTAGCCGCCGGCAAGGCCAGACGCGGTGGTGGAAGTGCGGTTTCATGCTCCGGCGACCAAATGGACGGCGGAGACCTTCTACGCGAAGCAGGGAACGAGCCGCGTCGTTTGGTGGCAGTGGAGGAGTTCGGGGTGACCGGGAACATCGCCGGCGACGACCTTGGCCGTCGCCGGATTTCGGGCGAGGTCGAACCCGAGGCTACGGGGCACGACGAGGCGCATGGGGTGGTGCGTTGGGCTCCTGCGAGTGCGGTGAAGATGGTGACGTGCTCGGGATCAAGCCCAAGTAGCTGTGGCCACGACGGCGACGTGCGGTGGCGGCGGCGAGCTTCAGCCGTGGTGGAAGGCGGAGCTAGGAGACGGAAATGGAGGGGACGAACACAGGGGAAGAATCAGGAGTTCACTGCGAGTGCAGAGGTGGCCTCAGCGTGCTCGGGGATGTCCTGGCGGCGCCGAATCGACCGGAGACGGGCTCGGGTGCCCGAGGTTGAAGACAAAGGCGAAGACGGCGTTCGGCGGCGTTTGGAGTCGCGTGACTCAACAAGGAGGCGTAGGCGACGGTGGCAGAGCTCCTAGGCATGTCGGAGAGGCGAGGGGGAGGCGGTGGCCGCGGTGGTGCTTGTTGGCCGCGACGGTGGCGTTCGGCTGCGGGAGAGCGAGCGAGACAGAGAAGGGGAGAGGAGGTGTGGGGGATCCATACGGCTCCAGGGGGGTCGCGTGGCATCTCCAGAAAGGCCGAGGGGAAAGCGGCAAGGTGGAGGTGGCGGCAGCAGCGCTGCTGGGCACGCGCTGCCTTTTCCGCAAGGAGGAAGACGGAGGATGCCGATGCTGGCCAGTGGTGACCACTGGGCCATGACAGGTAAGCTGTAAGTCCCTTTTCTATTTTTCTTCTGCTTTCAGTTTTCCTATTTCTTTTATTCTGTTTTGAATTAGTAAAAATACTAATTCATTTTTAAAACTCCTGAGATAAATTGGGGGCATTATTTGGATTATTCCAGAAGCCCACAATTGAAACCAGAATTTTTGGAGCATTTAAAATATTTTTAGAATTCAAATGCCCCAATTCGAATACAATATGGGTTAATTCAGAAATCCACAAAATGGCCAACAATTATGCTCATCATTTTTGGCAGAGGTTTTCACCTTTATCAAAATCATGAACATTTTCATTGTGGCATTTTGGAATCATTGAAAATGATTTTATTTGAACCTATTTGAATTCATTTGGTGCTAGGGCTTGGATCAATCCCCATTTCAAGTTTCATGAAATTTAAGCATGATGCATGGATGCAATGCCACTAGTTACAAGCAAACTCTAGGGCTGTGACAGGTTTAGTCCGTAGGACAAACAACAACAATCATACCATAGGCTAGCTTCTAGGGTTTAGCCTATCCGATATCGTGGTAGATCAACCCTTGTAATACTCATATCATCAAGATCAATCAAGCAGGAGTAGGGTTTTACCTCCATCGAGAGGGCCGGACCTGGGTAAAAACATCGTGTCCCTTGTCTCCTGTTACCATCCGCCTAGACGCACAGTTCGGGACCCCCTACCCGAGATCCGCCGGTTTTGACACCGATAGGGGGCATCACCCCGGTCGTACTGCCTGGCCTTGTTTGGATACTCTAACTCAGTTAAAGGTTAGAGTTAGATTCTAATCCTGAACTAACCCTGAAGTAACTCTAGCGAAAGAGGTGTTTGGATGACAGGGTTAGATGGAGCGCAGATACGGCGAGGTGCCTTCATAGGCGGTGCGAGAGGGAGGGAGGGAGAGGACGAGAAGCTTCGAGAAAATGGGGAGGGATCTGCTGCGGGGAGAGCGAGAGAAAAATGTGTTTTTTAGTGTCCCGACAAGAACTAACCCAAATAAGCACCCCTTGGGTGGGTTAGATTTTTTTTGGGTTAGTTGAGTTCAAACTAACCGAAACTAACTCTAACACATGGATCCAAACAGTAACCCAAACTAACCCTCCTGTTTGGATATTTTCGGGTTAGTTGAGTTCAAACTAACCCAAACTAACTCTAACACTTGGATCCAAACAGTAACGCGCCGTCAAATCACACGGCCCGACCTTTCCAGCAGTAAGCACTACAAAAAAAAGAGACAACCGTGACATTTTGGGCCAAACGAAAAAAAATTCTGTCATACATATGACACTTCTATGACGATAATTGTGACAAAACCCGGTATCATCATAGATGTGGTGGGCTCCTACTTCTATGACAAAAAATCATGACAGAAAATGGGATTTTCGTCCTGGGCGGGCCGGAGACGCAGCTGCATGACATTCTTTGGGCCGTCCATGACGGAAAAAACCGTGGTTGAAGTGAGGGGGTGGAAATTTTCGGGGAGTTGCCGGTTACGGTGGGAGGTCGGGGGCCGAGCAATGCGCGTTTCTCTCGTACACGTACGCGCGTGTGTGCGAGGCGTTGGCTCTAACTGAACCCGAGCGAGGCGTTGGGCTCTAACTGAACCCGAGCGATTGCACTGCAGGCTACGCGTTACTGAACCCGAGCAATCAATCGATGGCTGTTAACTGAACCCGATCGAGCGATTCGCCGCTGCCGCTAATCAAGCCGATCGATTAGATGAACAGTGAGTGTTGCGGGGGGGGGGGGGGGTTGGATGAACAGTGAGCGGTGGCGTTACCTCTGGATGAGCAGGACCCCGGGGTGTGGAGGGCTGGATGAACAATAGATGGTGGAGGGGTGGCCATGGAGGGGTGGTTGAACAGGACCCCGTGGTGTGGAGGGCTGGATGAACAGTAGACGGTGGAGGGGTGCCCATGGAGGGGTGGTTGAACAGTAGTCGGCGGAGTAGCGCGCGGTGGAGGCTGGATGAACAGGAGCCCGTGGAGGCTGGAGGAGGCCGACGGTAGCCCGTGGAGGCTGGAGGAGGTCGACCGTGGAGAAGAACAGTATCCCGTGGAGTCCCGTTTTGTGGTACGCCACACCCCTCCCGATGAACAGGACCCCCGTTTCGACCGTAGCGCTCCAACACAAGTCCGTTTCCTCCGTTTTGCAGTACGCCAGACCCCTCCCGATGAACAGGATCCCATTTCGAACGTGGCTGGTCAAACACAAGGCCGTTTCCTCTGTTGTGCGGTGCACCAGGCCTCGTTTCCATCGCCTGTTCCGTCCAAGCCCTCCCGATGAACATGACCACGCATTCCGTTCCGACCCAGCCAGTTGGCTCCCACGCGTTATGTTGCTTCCCGATGAATACGACGCATTCCGTTGCCTCCCCATGAACACGCTGCATTCCGTTGCCTCCCCATGAACACGACGAAGACGCTTTTTCTCTGTTCCGACCCAGCCATGTACGTATGAGCGAGTTGGCGTTCGAGACCCTGCCCGTATGTACGTACGTGGCCGTATATTCTTTCTTGCACCCTCGCCGCTGTACGTACGTGTACATGCTACGTGCGCGCCTCTACTACGACACGTGCGCGCCTCTACATCCACCAAAGATATATATATATATACGCATACGTCGCGACGTAATGACAACACCACGCACGCTTCGACCAGGTGGGTCCCGACCGCCGTGCACTTGCTTGCTGCGAAGATGTCGCTGATGGGTCCCAGCAGTCTGGGGGGCGAATCGTTTTTTTTTTGCCCGGACGCACTTCCTTGCGTGCGAAGATGTAGCTGGTGGGTCCCAGCAGTCAGGGGGGCGAATCGTTTTGTTTTTTTTTTGCCCGGACGCACTTCCTTGCGTGTGAAGGTGTAGCTGGTGGGTCCCAGCAGTCAGGGGGAAATGTTCTTTTCATGAAATATGGTGGCCCGTCCGGTGGGTCCCCGCTGTCAGGTGGATGAATAATTATTTTGCGCGTAATAAGGAGGCACTTCCTTGCCGCGGCCGTGGACCCAGCTGTCAGCCTCTCCACGCATACCCACGTCCGATGGAAGCCGTTCCTTGACCACGCTGACCACGCTTGGCGAGAGCACCAGGCGGTGGATGACGGCGAGGCCAAGGAAGAGGACGACGCGAGCTGTGGAAGACGGCGCAGTGGATGCCCACTCGAGAGGAGTACGAGGGTTCACCGGTTCGCTGCGGTGTGAGGCTGCGCCGCCGCAGAATAACAGGGGTGTGGGTGAGTAGAGGGATGGCCTGCCGGTGGTGGGAGTAGTAGGCGGTGAGGCCTCGCCGCGCATCGCCGGCCATGGGAGGCAGGAGCACGAGGCACGACCGGCGCTGGTTTGGGCGGCTGGAGCAAGAAAACCAGAGGTTGAAGAAGCACTACGGCCGTTGGATGGACATCGTACGGTCACTGGAGCTAGAATCGTGCATATAGACTAAGTTGACAAAGCACTCCGTCCCCGTCAACTTAGTAGGCCCACAAGTCAGCCTGCCACTATACTGGGTCCCAGCTAACATGGGGAGTATTCATTTTTTTGTGCGTAATAAGAAGGCACTTCCTTCCGTGCGAAGATATAGCTGATGGGTCCGAGGTGTCAGCGGCGGTAACATTTTTTCGTGAAATACAGAGGCCCTTTTGGTGGGTCCTTGATGTCAGCTGGAGGAATCATTATTTTGCGTGTAATAAGGAGGCATTTCCTTGCGTGCGGTACCGTGGACCCGGTATCGGCCTCTCCACGCATGATCCACTTCAGATGCATGTCGGTTGTTGACCATGTTGACCAAGCCGCGCCGAGAGAACCAGGGCGGTGGACGACGGTGAGGCCTAGGAAGGGAACGACACGGAGGCAGGGAAGACTCGGCAGTTGTTTCCCATGCGGAGGGGAGTATGACTATACGAGGGTTTACTGGTTCGTCTGCCGTCACCAGAGAATCACAACAGGTGTGAGTGAGTAGAGGGATGGCTAGGCCAGCGATGGGAGTACGGTGGGGCGGTGAGGCTGGGCAAAGACAGCCCGGCCACGGGAGGAGGGAGTAGGCAGTCCCGACGCTTGTTTGAGCGGGCCGAGCAGGAAGAGCAGAGATTGAAGAAGACGACGGCCGTTGGATGGACATCCAACGATCCTTTGCCAGGCCAACCTTTTTAGGAAAGCCTCAAATCTGTGGAAAACAGCATACAGCCCATCTGCAATTATTTCTAATAATTTACATCCCATTTGCTAATTCTTAAGGTCTTTTTGGATCCCATATTCTTTTTCTTAGCATTACAGCCCATACTGCCACGGTTAAAAAAATTATACGAAATTTTGCATATTTCAAAAGGGTCCGAACTGTTTTTAATCCCGAAATTTCGACTCGCATTCAAACTGATTTTAAAAATAAATGTATATCAATATAAAATCCAACAAATTCTCCACGCATAAAAATTAATGTAATTTAAAATCTCGAAATGAAAAAAAAAGATATTTGAAACTAATTGCCGGTTTGATGTGCTTAAAAAATGTACATCCCATTTCTCATTACTGATGGGCCGTTTTCTTGGCCAGCCGAATGAAAGTTCTCCTCGACTTGAAAGATTTGCAGCCCAACAGGCCTGACAAAGCGACTTACTTGGCAAATCACAAAAAACTGGGTCAGTGGCCGTGGACCCGGTATCAGCCTCTCCACGCACAAAGATTTCTTCCAATGGAATGTCATCGACCACATTGACCACGCTTACGCCGAGAGCACCAAGGCGGTGGACGACGGCGAGGCCTAGGAAGAGGACGACGGAGCCGGGAAGACGCGACTGAGATGCCCACGCCAGAGAGGAGTACGAGGGTTCACCGTTCGGCTGCGGTGTGAGGTCGCCGCCGCCGCAGTGGCCTGGCTAGCGGTGGGAGTAGTAGGGGCGATGAGGCCTCAACGGCAAAGACAGCAACCGGAGGCAGGAGCCGGCGCTTTCCCGACGCTGGTTTGGGCGGCTGGTGCAAGAAGAGCAGCGATTGAAGAAGCAGCAGGACCGTTTGATTCAAATCCAACGGTTACTGCTGCTAGAATCGTTTGTTGACTAAGTTGACAAGCTCGTGCAGACGTGCCAACGTAGTAGGCCCACAGTCGATTCCCAACCGTGCGCCCAGATGTCGTGGGAGGAATCATTTTTTTCGCGTAATAAGGAGGCAGCTTGATTGCTCGCGGCCAGGCCAGAGGGAGTAGGGTGGGACGGGAAGCTGCGCATGTATCACAATGCCACAAGAGGATGGAGCAGCAGCCTCACGGCGCTTAGTTTAGGCGGCCGAGCAGGAAGATCGAGAGATTGAAGAAGACGTCGGCCGTTGGATGGACATCCAACAACAACGCCGCTAGAATCGTGTGTTCGCTGATAAAGCCTTACGTAAACAAGTCAGCCTCAAAATCTGTGGCGTGTACAGCCCATTTGCTATTATTTTTGTATTTTTTACTCATTTTCTAATTCATATGGAATTTATTGCAGCCCATTTTCCATTTTTAGAATTGCCGCCCATTTTCCGTCAGCACTGTGGTCAAAAATTAACTAAATATGTGGTAAATTTTGAAAATTCGCAAATTTTCTTTGAGGGAAGAAAACATTCTTAATCCAAAAATTAATAGCCATACTAAAACAAATTTAAAAATAAATTAGTACTATGTCATGTTAAATCCAATGAAATACGATAAGATATCGTTGAAGAACAAAATTCAAAAAACTAATATCCCATTTGCTATAATTTTTTGGAATTTTCAACCCTTTGATATTACTTTTAATGTACATGACCATACTCTTTGGCCAGGACGGAATGCATCCCTCCTCGCCTTGAAAGATTTGCAGCCCAAGAATTGGAGAAAACAAATAGGCCTAGCTTGGGTATTCTTCAAAAGAAATACTGGGCTACCTATTTTCCAAAGAACTGGTGCATGAGCATTTAGCTTTATTTATTTATTTACTTATTTATGTTTAGGGGACCATGAGCATGTACCTGGGCCGGATTCATGTGAGAGCCTCCCTTCCAGTTAATTATGGGCTTCTCCATTGGGCCTTCATCAGTGGGTTGCATGTTATCAACAAGTGGAAAATATGTTCCGTACGAAAAATAGTATGAGCTACGGACGGTACGGGGCACTAAAGGATCGAACCGTGCAACGACTTTTGAAACAACACATTTATTCAACCAATGTATTTAAATATACTACCGATTGTACATTGAAAACAGCGGCAGCAAAGAACTGGGCTGGGGTGCAATGTATAAAGAAGCAGGCCAGAAGAGTGAAGACGCAGCTCTCTCTTCCAAACCAAACATCAGCCATCATTACAAAAGGGCTACCAAAAAAGAACAAGTGTATGCATCAAACTAAATAAAGATGCTACTACAACAAGTGTACGCATCTAACTAACTGGCTCAGTTAGACGTTACTATTTATTAAGCTGTGGAGATTGGTTGACAGCTTGAACTAGATGGGTGCCTGACGGGGGAAACTCCAGCCAGCAGGTCGAAGTCTGATACTTGTGACCCTCTCTCCTACTTTGGGCTGCAGAGCGTGGCGGCACATATCAGGTTATGGTGCATGCAGAGACGCATGGTATCTTTGTGTACACAGTTTTGCTCGATGAACGAAAACTGCGCTGCCATCATGATCCTTGCCGTCGGTTATCTCCTCGTTAATCGAGATAATTCAGTCCGACAAACAGAGAGCGTGTACCAAGGTTACTTACCAGCCTCCGGTCAAAATTCACGAAGGCCCAGAGAAGCTGGGATCCTGCTCAAAGACTGGCAAAGGATCGTGGATTGTATTCCGCGAAACAACACGTCTGCACGTGCGTAACGATCATCAATCTTTCGCCGCCGTCGATGGAGCCAGGAACCACCGCAATCGCCATGCTGCTTTTCTTTGGAAGGTTCTGGGATTAGGAAGGGTAGGGACACCAGGCGGCCTATAACATCATATCAAGTTGGAGTCAAATAAAAAAGGGCTCTTGATTTATTCAATCTTAAGAACAGCATGTTATGAGCATGAATATTTTTTCAATAAATGTTGACAGTAATATAAGCAAGCCATCAGGAAAGTAACATACCGTTGTAACAGCCGCTTGTAGCGATGATCGGAGTAGGCCAGCAAGACGTCCAGCCATAGAAGGAGTCGACATCGTAAATGAAGCCCTTGTGTTCAATGTCATCAGAGAACCATGGAGGATGTATGATCCTGCGATGGACGTGCAGATTTATCCACTTACCGCAGTGACCTGTCAGATATGCGAGACCGCGGTTGAAGAACGCAATTAGCCTGAAATATTTATAATTCGCAGATCTTGTGGGCACTTGGCAGATTACAACCTTGAGCAAATCAAACTTGGTATCATGTTGGCTACTGTAAGATTCTGAGTATTCTGGGCCGCGGTGCCAAAGCAGAGTAGTGTTAATCGAAGGAAGGGGATCAATCGCCGGGTGTAGATCTCCACGAGCATCCAGCTGCCGTGACCGTCGACGAGCACCATCCAAGACGTGTTCATGCCGACCCAGTACATACCGTTAATGTAGCTGAGGCTGACGGGGATCAGATCACAGTGAAGGGGGTTGATGCTCGCCACCCTACGATCGTTATGCTGCGTGACACGCCGTTTTTGAAGATCAGGCGGCATCAGCAAGCAAGGAGCTGGCTTAAAAAGCTCCGGCCTGAGGGCTTTGAGTAAACGGTACAGCCCCGACGAGCACGCGGCGAGCGGCATGGTACTGAGATTGTCCACACGCAAAACAATGAGCTTGATTACCTCTGTGGGGAGCAAATTCCAGCCACTCTTTCGGCGGACGCTGCTCGGTTCTGCCATTGTTAGTGCTTGGGTTTCTGACGAAGGGGGGAGGCGCCTTAGCGGGATGGAAGCTTGGACGAGATTATGTGCGGACAAAGATGGAGAAGCGAATATGTGTTGTGGGAAGTGGACATGTGATCATGACTACAACACGCCGCTTGACTTACGAGACACATACCAGCAGCGTAGGGTCATATCGATGCCAGACAACTTGCTTGAGTGATCACAGTACTGGTACTCCCTACAGTACCTACTATAGTACTATGCCCTAGCTTGCTAGAGTAGAGTAATAGAGTAGGAATCTGCTCTACTACTAGCACCGGAGGAGTAGTATATTCTAATCTAAAATAGTTACAAACTTCAATGCCCGAGCGTGGAACGACTACGAACCATGCTCAAAGACCGTGTCTACGTGGTGTTTGGACTTATATGCAAAAAATAGCAAGATGCCCGTGCATTGCACGGCACACCATCATCACCAACTCGGTTTTTTCTCTACTCCTACTCCTATAAAAGACTCAGTTGGTGATGATGGAGGCGAGGAGGCGTGTTCAGCCAGGCGTGCAGCGGACGGCGCAGCACTATTCGATTTGTTATTAAAAAATGTAGTAGAGATAGAGACATAGGGAGGAGCACGAGGTTGTGGGAGATAAGGATGAACGAGGCAAGGCCTTATCTATAAATGTGGAGAGAGGTGCGGTATCTTTTGTAAAATTATCATAGTTGGCTTTCTATCCGTCAGATATAGATCGAACGGCCTATATTACAAGATGGCAGGCATACCATCATCACCAACTCGGTTTTCTATAAGAGTAGATATATATAGATATAGATAGATAGAGACTAGGAGTACTAGTAAGGACACCATCTATCGCTTCGTGCTACTCCTGCGCTCCATTCATGACATAACATCCCTACAGCCACTCCCTCCTGCGCTCCATTCGGTGGGGGCTGTTGAAATCTGGGGAGCACACTCTCGCGACTGCCGGCAGACACGACTTCACCGACGACGACTTCTTCCCCGACCTCGGCAACCTCTTCCTCAACGACATGGGCGACAAACTCAACGCCAACGGTGCTGCTCCTGTTGCACCGTATGTGTTTCTGTCCTTCCTGTTTGAAATCGTGGTAGAATTCATGTTTCTACTCTGTATCCTACTACTATGCTAGTCCACATGATTAGTTTCATCTCTGTTATAGCCGTCATGATTTATTTTGTGCTTATTCGGATTAAATCTCGTAGTAAACTTGCTCACATATTCAACTGGCGCAACGTCCCCTACAGCCACACCCGTTTCATGGACGGCCTGATCGATGCCTCCAAGGAGCCCTTCGTCCACTTCTATGAGTGCCCGATGCTGTTTTGTGGCTCGCCGGCAGACATGGTGCATCACCTCACGGATGCATGCAGCGGTCACTGATGGCCCTTGGCGGAGAACATCAAGTACGACACGTGCTACCGGTTCACCATGCCGGAGTCGCTGGAGGATCACCGCCGCCTGCTAGTCTCAGAGGAGGACAGCAGCGTCTTCCTCTAGATCGTGGGCACCGGCGAGGCCCAGCAGCCACCGC
The DNA here is from genome assembly GCA_021605145.1 of Aegilops bicornis. Lineage (NCBI taxonomy): Eukaryota > Viridiplantae > Streptophyta > Magnoliopsida > Poales > Poaceae > Aegilops > Aegilops bicornis. The sequence continues at coordinate 494,303,868 of CM038672.1, read as the reverse complement.
CTGCCTTTGTAGTGGGCGCCGGCCATCACGACAATCGATAATCGACACGACGCAGATGTACGGGTGCGAGGTCAATGTTACTACCTCCGGGTCACGTGGGCGGGCGAAACCGGCCTCATCGGACAGACTTGGAATCTGAGGAGCTGGGACTATCCCGCCAATGTGGACTTGGAAAACCCATGGCATCCGTTCTATCCTTTACTCGCCGACTCGGTGCATGGGGACTCCAAGGAGGTTCACCTGGACATACGCATTATCAAGTGCACTTAGAAAACATGTAGTGTGTGTGTGGGCGCTTATGGCCCGTGTCTTTGCAGCTTTTGATTCTGTAAGCTTGTCCTTAAACTTGAGTGGCTTTCGCCGCAGTCCTTCCTTTGAACTGCTCCTCTTAGTGAGCTGATGTAAGACACTTTGGGTTTCATTTGATAATGGAACCGGGGAGGAGCCTCCCTGTTCTTCTAAAAAATATGCATTATCAAGTTAAATGTTGATCATTAGTCTTCGCTCAATGTAATCCGCTGTCTAAGCATGTGGAGACTTCCATGCAGGATCTTGCTCTATTGGAGTATCGCGCATGAATAAAAGTGTATCCGTTTATGCTTTAGTCTAGAATCTTCCATGTATGAATTTTTACTACAGTACTGGTGAAAGACTTACGATGAACCATTTCTTACATCTCCTCTGCCCCCTTGCAAGTCATCCTGATTTAATCCCTCCATCTAGGTGTATAAGGGCATGGTTAATATTACTTAATAGTATAACCAACTGTTGACTATAAGAAAGTGCCATGTCATCTGTAGCCAACATGTATAACAATCGATACTCAAAAACTAATTCTTAAAGATCATTTCTTGCAAAGCACAATAAGTGTTATTTCTTCACAAGTTTTGGATGCAAAGGTTGAACAGTTGAACGCTTTTGTTTGCAAAAGATACCTTTTTATCTATTTCACCCGGATGTTTGTGAGCTCTAGAGATGAGATAATATCCAGAAACCTATCGATCCCCGTTACACAGGAGATGACCCCCACATCCTTTGTCAAAATAAACAACTCCCCGATCAATGCATTTCACTCTTGATTGCAACGCACGGGCACCTTACTACTATAGATTAGTACGACCAAAATTTGAACTAACATTATATATAGTACGATAAATGTTGATGCATGTCACCTAAAATTATATCATTCAAAACTATGTTCAAATACGAATCCAACGATATAGTTTTTGTTGACATGCACTAACATTTTGTGAGTTAAATCTTCAGTCAAATTCCATGGGGGACTAATAAACCACGACTGATGTAGTACAAGTGTAGAGGGCAGCGCTGCATATCACAAAACCCAACCACTCCCAGTAATAAGTGGCCTGGTAAACTAAACGGACAAGCAACCATCACATCCCTCCGTCTTTTTTGTATTTCATCTCTCTGCATTTACTTTCCCCGGTTCATCTCCCACACTCGATCCCTAGCTACTACTCCTAGGGCCAGTTCTTTTGGCGGCTTCCCCAACTATTCCCACAAGACTAGTCACAGTGGAGAGTAACAATAAGGCGCCTCACTCATTTATTTAGGCTTCTAAACTACTACTCCGTCCTGGTTTATTCCTCACCATTGTAATTTGTGCTAAATTTTGACCAAAGATTTAACTGATAAAATGTTGCTCAAAACACTTACGCGCGGTGCATCTAGGTGTGTAAGTCATCTTACGAAAACCAAATGTCCCAAAACACTTAGGCACGGTGCATTAACTTCTACCTCGTTTCTTGTTTCTTGACATATCAACCAATAAGAGATAAAGAGTGTGCATGATTTTAATGACTTGAGATATCAAACACGACATGCAGTGGTTAGTTCATTGCATGCACTAACTAAGATGACTTACTCACGACTTGAGATAAAATAAACATTAACGTTTCTCGTTTTCTCCTCCTCCTTGGTCACGGTGCACAGACTAAGATGACTTACTCACCTAGACAGATGGAGTAGTGCATGTGACATGCACTAACATTTCATTAGTTAAATTTATGATCAAAATTTGACACAAATTACAATCTGGACCAATAAACCAGGACGGGTAGTAGTTATGGGATTACTAATCTAGAAGCCTAAAAGAACTGGCCCCTGGTACTCCTACTAGTAGTAGTACTCACGTTGGAATCTTTTCACAAGCTTGACTGGTGCTGTTTTTCTACTTTCACAAAAACCGCATCGTAATGTTTAAACGTGCATTTGCACGTACATAAGTAATAGTAGTACTCCATCCGTCTAGGTGTACAAATCTTCCCTCCTTCTTGGTCATCGTGCACAACCAAAGATGACTTATTGAGCTGGACGAAGGGAGTAGAAAAGTTTGCAAGCATATATCAAGAGAGACGTGTAGTCCGATAGTCTATAGTAATGTTTGTGCTATATGCACGTACTTGCAAAATGCGTAATAATACACACCGTTTCCAAACTTTCACTTTTACATACTTAATTAAGGATGCTAAAAATTCCTGAACGTTCGGGATTTATCATTTGCGTCCCAAAACTAATGAGATCGCCTTACGAAACAAAAATTATACTCCTCCTAAAAGCCACGGCGCCGGGGAGCACTTGCGGCGCGCCACGAGTGCCCCGGTGCGCTGGTTGTTTCAAAGACGCCGACACAACGCCTTCTTCCTTAGCCTCGCAACTCGCGAGGTGCTGATTACGGCTTGCTTGCGGCGAGCGCGATCTCACCGGTTTGGTGATCCGCGCCAACAGTACTCCTCCCGGCTGGAAGCGTGCACCCGTCCACGCATCGCCAAGCGTAGATGAGGCGCTGGGCCCGATCGCAATCGTATGGCGTCGGCACGGGCGTCCTCCGCCACCCTAACGGCCCTCGCACGAGCCTTTCCGCCAAAGAACCAATTGCTTGACTCTCTCGGACGCGACATAGATCTCCCAGAAAGCTTGTTGCGCGGTGCGCTTCTCTTCCTCGGCTTCTTCTCCGCCTCTATTTTGGCGCGCTGCTGGAGGCAAAGCCTCCCACAAGGCGACATCCATTTCTTGCCAAAGCTCCACAAGGCTGGGGGGGGGGGCTCGGCGGCGGCGCGGCGTTCTCCTTGTAGCGGGGAGCCGACGCGTCCTCCGACACGCATGCTGGGGAGATTGGGAACAACGACGCGTCCACCTCGACACGTCGCGGCGAGGAGCGGAACGCCGATGCGTCCTCCTCGACTAGTGGCGGCGAGGAACGGAACAGCGACGCGTCGCGTGGCGGCGAGGAGCGGAACACCGACGCGTCCTCCTCGACTAGTGGCAGCGAGGAACGGAACGGCGACGCGTCGCGTGGCGGCGAGGAGCGGAACGCCGACGCGTCCTCCTCGACTAGTGGCGGCGAGGAACGGAACGGCGACGCGTGACCGTCCACGCGGTGCAGCGAGGGGCTCCTAGGGCTTGGGAGGGGCGATGCCATGGTGGTCGACGTGAGAGGGAGGGGGAGGAGATAGCGATGAACGTGAACGTGAGGGGGAGGAGATAGCGATTTCGTGGGAGGCGCAGTATTTATAGCGAGCAATGGCACACCTACGTAAGATATGGACTGAGCTGCACTGACTTAACTGCAGGTCCAGTTAAGGCCATCGACATGTGGGCCAAGACACCGCCGGGCCCGTATGTCGCTGACCCAATGCAACTGAAGTTAAGTAAAAGCTACGTGGGCATATTTGTTGGAGTAAATTACAGGGGATCGAAGGGGTGGAAATATTGCTGGTCACAACGGATTGGACGAGCGTGGGGGGAGGAGGGTCATGCATGCAGATTTTTTCACACGGGGTGGAGTGGTGGGACCGCCGGGGGGAGAAGGAGAGTTTGGCAGGCATATTGTTTCCACACATGGAGAGGAAAATATTTGGAGACGAACGGGCTTCCTACGGGTATGGGGAACGGTGCATAATAAGTCATCTTGCATGTCGGGTTAGGTATAGTCTCAAGTCATTAAAAACATACACGCCCCACACATGTTCATATTTCAAGGTGCACTAAATTATTGCATGCGATGATTAAGGCGGCCATAATGGTGGTATCTTAGCTGGTATCATGCACACGGGAATAGCAAACATGCTGATGTGGCAAAGAATTAAAGAAGAGAGGGGGTTAGAGTAACTAGTGTTCATGCATGCATTGGTAAACACATTTTTTGTGAATAACGACAAAGATTAGTTGAGTACTTTTGCAGACTTCAAAAACTATTCCACCGCCTCTACTATCTTGCTAAGAGTAGGTGAAATTTTTGAGTCGAGCCCAAAAAAATATAAGGGATGTATTGGTACTCTAATAGCTAGGTGTGTAAGTCATCTTACTAAAACCAAATAATCCCAAAACACGAGGCGCTGTGCATTAACTTCTACCTCGCTTCTTGTTTCTTGACGTATCAACCAATAAGAGATGAGGGTGTGCATGCTTTAATGACACGAGACTATCAAACATGACATGCATGGTTAGTTCATTGCATGCAATACTATTTAATTAGCAAATAAACATTAATGTCTCTCGTTTTCCGCTCCTCCTTGGTCACGGTGCACAACCTAAGATGACTTACTCACCTAGACGGAGGGAGTATCAACATTCACAATGTCAAATCAATATTTTTACACTCATTATAAAACGTAGTTCTTATACTCATTATAATCAGTATTGTATATATTGATATTTTAAGTATAAATTTGGTCGTGGGATTTCATTGATGCCTGTCAAAGCGTGGAGGAAACGGAGCTTAGGGATTGCATTGTCGGTCTCTACATAGGTATTTCTCTTCATAATCCTGTAATTTTAGAGACTGATTGCGCTTTTGTGGTAGCGTCTCTTGCATTGGGGGACTATGACAGGTCTGCTATGCGTGACCTGAAGATGAAAGCGTTGAGCATCTCGAAGTTGATCAACAATCTTCAATTGTCAAAGATTAGCCATTCGACCAATAAGGTGGCACACTTAATCGCTAAGTATAGCTTTGACAATAGATTATATGGTATTCTTGTAAATAACATACCGCCCTGTGTGGTGAATATTGTGTCGAATGAGTGTACTGGTGTGGCTAGTTAATTAATATAAGGTGGTGTTCAAAAAAAAGTATATATTTGGTCAAACACTTTGCAAACGGTTGACGGGAGTAAAAAAGACCAGAGGGAGTATGATGCATGCGGACTAGGCAAAAAAATTGCTCATTTATAGCCGGTCGAAGTCTCAAAGGGTGCGATCGCGCGAGGGAGGCGAAGGTCGTGGGAGGCGCGACGGTTGACAGAATTAAGTGAAGTTACATCCACGCGCCGGCATGGTGTGCGATCAGGAAGAAGCTATACCGTCAGGCCTACGATATGGGTCTAGTAGACAGGACATCTAGTGGGTCCCGCATAGTTCTCGAGAACTCTTTGGGGGCTTGCAGCCATTTATCCACCGGGCAAGCCAGCAACCCCACGCCATTCGCGCACCCTACTTGTCCCCGTCTTCTACCTCACAACAGTTCGCTCCCAGTCGTCCCGTCCTTTCACATTAGTTCGCTCCCAGTTTTTGCGGGGTACAACATTTCAACTTCTCCTAACCCTCCTCCAAAATCCATGGCCTCCCAAATCTCCATGGTCGCAGCAGAGTACCAGGTAAGGGCCATCACCGGCGATCAGTTCATAGTCATCTACACACGTTGATCCGCGACGGTGAAATCATGGCATGCTCGCTTCCTACGCATGATCAACAGTTCAATGGATGAGTGGGTCATTTGGGCTAGATGTTGAGTACACCACAGTTCTGGGACGAGAGAAGGATCTAAAGGACGAAGAGAGGAAGAAGCCCACCGTGATCCAGGTTTGCGTACATAACGTTTGCTTGGTCTACCACATATGCCATGCCGACGTTGAGTGCCAGGATTTTAAGAACTTCCTTAAGGACAAAAGAGTGAAATTTGTTACTGTAGGCTTTAAGAACGACAGAGATGTCCAGCGTCAGATAGGTCTCGTTGTAGGCCAGCCCTTCGATCTCCAGAAGGCAAGCCTGGTGTCCTCCGCTCAACCTTGAATGTTGACCCTAGCAGCAGCCATGATTGATCCTTCGTACGCTAAACTGAAGAAACCTCATCATGAGTTTCATCATGCATGGGAGTCGAAGACATTAGATGAAGATCACATCCTGTACGCAGCAATGGATGCCTACCTTTGTTTAAATATCTACATGGGTTGGATGAAGAAGCAGAGCCCAAAGGTCCTGGTTCAAGCAAAGAAGCGTCGGCGAAGAGGAAGAGGAAGAGGGACAAGGACGAAGTCGAGGATGTGGACTCGGACTCCGAGTAGGTGGCAGTCCCGTCGCTCATGCTGGTTCTACTGTGGTGTGTTGTGCTGAGGCCCCAGCAGAACTATGTTTATGTTCTTTCTCGTTATTTGAACTCTTTAGTACGTAGAGTAGTACTAATACTATGTCTTACTACTGTTCTTCTTGCAGTTGGTACTACTGCTCGTATCTTCGTGTTCCTACTGTACATAATACGTTCGTACTAGTAGTATAATTTGGGTCAGTCGATTTGTGAAAGAAGTTTGATGGAGCGAAGGAAGAAGACGACAGAAGAGGTGGAAGAAGCCCTTCTAGCCATCCATGTTGCATCAAACGGCTCACATGAGTCGACTGACCCAAATTACTCCTTCAGATTGCAGGATCCACGTGGCATTCAAGGTCTCGAAGGTAGATTCCACGTCCGCACCCGATTTGCGGGCTCGACGCGCGCGCGAACGGCTTTCGCCGCGACAGCCACCATGTGCGCCTCCTCCGCAGGGCGGAGACGACAATGACACGCTAGTTCCTCCTTGCCGGCGTGCTGGAGCACACGCTCGTCCTCCTCTTTGTACGCTGCGTGCATAGACGTGGCTCCACCAGCTGCTCGCGTGCTTGGCAGCGCTGCGGCATGGCGAGGAGGGACTGTAAACGACGTCAGCGGGCGAGCCTTCGGCTTCATGGCACAGGGATGGCGGTGAAACGGCGGTGATGGGCGAGAAATTGTTGGCCCGAGTAGGCGGGCGCCGGCATGCGCAACGGCGGCGGCGGCATATTGATGAGTGCGCGTATGGGAGCTTACTTTAGTTTTTTATATGTTTGTTCAATCTTAAAATAAAACTGTACTTGTACAGGTAAACTTTAGACTTTGGAAGGGCTTTTATTAATTTTTTAAGTTAGTACCTCAGCCACGATAGGGAATCTTGTGCAAGCTGGCGTGAACCGCGGCCGCGCGGTCGATCGAACGTTGCGTCACCGTGTCGCGCTCGAAGGACATCCACCGAACCTTTTTGTGTGTGTGAAAACAATCCTCGAATATTACTCAAGTTTTTATTCCTGGGAATGTTCTTGACGCTGCAATATTTCCATATATTTGAATTTAGCTCCAGTTTGTGTTTATTTGGATTTGGACGTTTTAGGTGCGCCCTAGTTTTTTAATACTTATTTTGTGTGTCTGACTGAGAGAGAACGTGTGTATGTGTCCATATGTGTGTTGTGGCGGAAGGGAAATGTGGAGACGGTGTGCGTGTGATACAGACATAGAGAGGTGTGAACGTGCAAATGATCATGCATGAGTGAGACATAGACATATGCCGATACGTTGTGTATAAATGATAGAACGGTCTTCTAGTTTACTTGTGTGTGTGTGTGAGAGAGAGAGAGAGATAGAGGGAGAGAGAGAGACAGAGAGAGGAGCATCCGTAACACAACAACCATCTCTCTCGATTCGTCCGTCCCTCGCACGATCGCATGCAACACATGCATCAACGCGCACATTTTGACACCCTCACTCAGCCCCTGCCCACCTCAAGGCCCGCACAATCTCTCCGTGGATACCCATTTCTCTCCTTAGGTTTGTTTTCGCTCAATATCCGACACACACACACGCGCGCATGCGCATGCACACACGCACACACACACACACGCAGCACTACACACACGCACACTCCCCCGAGCACACAATTCATCCCCATCCAAGGTTATACGGCGACCACTCTCGCTTGTGCTACTTTGCACCCCAACATGCACAACACCTCAATCTTCAAACAGGGCATCGAGCAGATCAAGGACGGCGACCACACCACGCTTAGAGAATGCGGGGTCATTTGGAAGCCGGGTGATGTGTGACGGCTGGTGACTCCTCCCCCTACCGTCTCTCTCTCTTGCACAAAATTACCAATCCCTCTCTCCCCCGCACAAAATTGTCAATCCCTCAACCCATGAGATCCTTCCCCTCTCGTCCATGTTTTTCCAGCTCTCTCATTGTAACGCCCCGGATATAATTTTCCATATTCATACTCCAACTCTTGCCATTTCCGGCTATGTGTTATGTTATTTCCTTTGTGGTTGGGTTTTTGTCTTTTGTTTTGCATTTTGTTCATGTCTTGCATCTCATCTCATAGCATCATGCATTGCATCCGCATGTTTTTCATAAAGCTTGCATCCGTCAGTAGTTGCCGCGTTCCCCCTTGCCTTCGTTGTCCATTTCCACCAATCAGGATTTTCGTTTCCCTCTTGTCAAACCGCCCAACCCCTCTTTGCACAACCACCGACCACCTCCACAACCTAGTCCGTAAACTGCTCCGAACCCGAACCGGTCTGTTGTTACCGATGAATCCGAATCATCCCCAAACATCCCGAAAGGATCCTCGTTTCTTTGTTGGATTCTCCCTATCCCATTTTTCCGTCCGTCCGATTACGATCGGAGGGACGAAATAGCCCCTAGCCTAACCTACCCGCCATATATACTAGTCTAAACCGAGACCAAATCCCTAATTTCTAGGGATCCTCCCGGCAGCCGCCGCCACTCTCTCCCACATCCACCTCGGGATCCTCCCTGATCCAAATCCTCCCAACGGAGAAGTGCCCAAGCTCTTCGCTTCTCCTCCTACCTCACTCGACCCCCCTGCTCGCGCCGATCGAGCCCCTGTCCAGGAGCTCCCACAGCAACCCAGCGCCGGCCTCCCGCGCTCGACCTCATCCCCAGCCTCGCAAGCTTCCTCGATCCTCTCCCGAGCAGGTGCTCGCCCGGAGCCCCGCGTCCCTGAACTCCGTCCGGCCAGCCGCGTTGCCGGCACACCCAAAGCCAACGGATGAGCTGCCGCCTCTTCTTCTCCTTCCCGTGCTCCTCCTGCTTTCTCCCTCTCTCATATCCTTGCATATCTCTCGCTTCTGTCATTTGGAAGCCATGAGGAGGTGCCTCGTCCCCGTCCCCATGGAGCCGTCGTCCCAAGGCAAGCTGCCGGCTTGCCTCTGCTTCGCCTTTGTCGCCACTGGGCCTCTCTGGTGAGGCCCCGCGCCGTCCGTCGTGCCACCTCTTTCTTCCGTTTCCTCCCTGCGTTTTCCCCTCTCTCATCTCTCTCTGTTCTCCCTTTCTCTGTCGACAGGAGCACCCCCGCGCCATGGCCTCGCTGAGCTTTGCCCGCACCAGCGCCTCAAGCCGCCACCGTTCGCTCCAGATCCGGCCGCCTTCTCCGTTAGCTCCGCCGCCCGTTGAACCTCGCCGCCCGCCTGCGCAAGACCTCCCCGCCGTCGAGTTCGCCTCTGCTCCATCCCCTTGCCTCCGCGCCAAGTCCCTCGTCGCCTGCTTCTTCTTGGATCGGCCACGGAAGCGCCATCGCCACTGCTGGCCGAGGTCCAGCCGGATCTGTACGCCGGCGCCTCGTCCCGGACCTCCTGCGATGCCTGCTGCCGTCGCCGGCCTCACGTGAAGCTGCCTCTGTTTTTCAAGAATTTAACGAGGAGACGAAGCGGCGCCTGCTGTTGACCCGTCCTCACCAGCGCCCGGCGTACAAGATCTGGGCATAGCGCGCCAGCCGTCCCCTTCCGGCCTCACCTCACCGCAATTCCGGGCCATGGCCCTTGGGGAGACCCCCCCCCCCCCAAGTCTCTCTTGTGCACTATCGGGCCAGCCAGATTCGGCCCAGTGTACAATTGTTTTCAGATCTGCGATTTTAGCTTTTATCCAGTGATTTACTGTTTTGCCGAAAAACCCTCATGTTCATGCATTTAATAACTCAACAACCATGCATCGGATTAAAATGATTTAAACATGTAAAATTCTTAGAATTTTGTGTAGATTAATTATATGCCACTCTCATCCATGTTTAAAATGTTTAACTTGCTGTTTGTTTAAATTTTCTTAAATGCCATGTTAAAATGATTTATTTCATAACTAAATAACCGTAGCTCCGTTTCAAATAAACTTTATATGTAAATGGGGTGGAAAAAATGCCTAGTTTGACATGGTATACTTTATTTTGCTGTTTAACAACACTAAAATATGATTTAGAGCAGAACAGTACCAAATTCGAATATTGCTCATGAGGATTTTCCGGAATTGTTGTTTGTTGTTCTGACCTCATTTAAACTTGCCTAAATAGATAGTTTACTTATGCTTCACCTCTTGCCATGTTTAACAACATTTAATATTGTTGTGTGCCTAAACTAGAGTGAACTAAATAACTCGAATGTGGTGTTTCATCAATATGCAACTCATTGCATATTGAGCTCCACTTAATTTGTAGTATTGTTTGTGCACTTTGCCATGCCATGCCTCTTTAAACCGGACATGCATCATACTTGATTGTGCATCATGCCATGATTATGCTGGTGTGTTTACCATGTTGTTTGCTTCTTTCCGGTTTGCTTCTCTCGTTAGCTTCGGTTTCGTTCCGGAGTTGTGAGGATTCGTTCGACTACGTCCGGTTGTCTTCTTCATGGACTCGTTGTTCTTCCTAGCGGGATTTAAGGCAAGATGACCGTCACCTTGGATCTCATTACTATCATTGCTATGCTAGTTGCTTCGTTCTATCGCTATGCTGCGTTTCCTACCATTTGCTTATCAAGCCTCCCAAATTGCCATGAACCTCTAACCTTTGTCACCCTTCCTAGCAAACCGTTGTTTGGCTATGTTACCGCTTTTGGCTCAGCCCCTCTTATAGCGTTGCTAGTTGCAGGTGAAGATGAAGATTGCTCCATGTTGGATTATGTTTATGTTGGGATATCACAATATCTCTTATATTATTAATGCATCTATATACTTGGTAAAGGGTGGAAGGCTCGGCCTTATGCCTGGTGTTTTGTTCCACTCTTGCCGCCCTAGTTTCCGTCATATCGGTATTATGTTCCCAGATTTTGCGTCCCTAACGCGGTTGGGTGATTTATGGGACCCCTTGACAGTTCGCTTTGAATAAAACTCCTCCAGCAAGGCCCAACCTTGGTTTTACCATTTGCCTCACCACCACCTATACCCTTTCCCTTGGGTCGGCCAACCCGAGGGTCATCTTTATTTTAACCCCCCCGGGGCCAGTGCTTCTCCAAGTGCTGGCCCAAACCGAGCGATGTCCGGCGCCCCCTGGGCAATTAGGGTCTATGCCAACCCGACGTTTGGCTCATCCGGTGTGCCCTGAGAACGAGATATGTGCAGCTCCTATCGGGATTTGTCGGCACATCCGGGTGGTCTTGCTGGTCTTGTTTTACCATTGTCGAAATGTCTTGTAAACCGGGATTCCGAGACTGATCGGGTCTTCCCGGGAGAAGGAATATCCTTCGTTGATCGCGAGAGCTTATCATGGGCTAAGTTGGGACACCCCTGCAGGGTTTGAACTTTTGAAAGCCGTGCTCGCGGTTATGTGGCAGATGGGAATTTGTTAATGTCCGGTTGTAGTAAACTTGAAGTAAACTCTTCTAAAATACACCAACCGTGTGCGTAACCATGAGTGTCTCTTTTCGGGGTTGATCGAGAGGAGAACACGGTTTACGGGTTATGTCGGCGTAAGTAGGAGTTCAGAATCACTTCTTGATCATTACTAGTTGACGACCGCTTGCTTTGCTTCTCTTCTCGCTCTTATTTGCGTAAGTTAGCCACCATACATTGCTTAGCCGCTGCTGCAACCTCACCACTTTACCCCTTCCTTTCCCTTTAAGCTTTGCTAGTCTTGATACCCATGGTAATGGGATTGTTGAGTCCTCATGGCTCACAGATTACTACAACAACAGTTGCAGGTACAGGTTTGCGATGATCATGACGCGAGAGCGATGTTTGCTTGTTTTGGAGGTCTTCTTCTATCAGGGATAGGTTCCAGGTCGGCAGCCTGGGCTAGCAGGGTGGATGTCGTTTGAGTTTCTGTTTATGTTTCATCCGTAGTCGGATGTTGATCTTGTATGTTGTATTGTTGTTTTCATTTGACATTGTAGGTGATGGATGTATCCCCACTATTATGTAATGTTGATGTAATGATATCCACCTTGCAAAAGCGTCTTCAAGATGCGCTTCTATCCTTGGTGGGACCTTCGAGTTCCTTTAGGATAGGGCCGCATCTTGGGAGTGACAAGTTGGTATCAGAGCCTCGACCGACCATAGGAGCCCCCTTGTTTGTTGGCCGTTGTTGAGTCTAGAAAAAAAATGTTTTGAGTCTTAGGATTATATATATATATCGGAGAATAGGATTCTTTTTACTCCTCAGTCCCTTCGCCGCTCTGGTGAGGCCTCCTGACGTAGATGTTTTGTCTTTCCTCTCCTCAAATTTCATGAATTTTTTTTAGGATCACGCGGGTATCTTGGGATCGTTCCGATAGTCTTGTGACGAGAACATTGTTCTTGGTGCCTCCCGACATTTAGGGTCGTGGCGGTGTCCCGGGAGTTGAGCTCCGAGGTGTTGTCGTCACAATTTTATCGTTGCAGTTCGGAATACCCGAGTTTTTCCGACATCGAAAATCTCTTTTATGCAGTTGTTGGTGAGATAACCTCGACGCCGCCCAAGATCGGGAGTTCGGGAGTATTGCCATAACTCGTCATAACGAATGCTTTTCAAGGTTGAGGTACACGATTTCGAGCTTTCTTGGTTATGTGTTGAAGGATGGATACATTTGGATCTAGGTATTGTTAGTTTGGGTGATATATTTTGTGTCCCTGTATCCCCGACACCGCATTGCATAACCAGAAAGTTTCGGGAGTTTATAGGTGGGAATTCAAGTAGCTCCTAGAATATCTTTCCGATAGATGCCTGATATGGGATTGGGTAAATCTCTATCATATGTATTTGTTCCGGCTTATTCTGCAAGCCAAATCCTTTGTTTTGTTTTGAGTTGTGGTATTCGAGTTGCTTCAATGTCAGGTGTTGATTCCATACCTTCAAGCGGTGTTATCATATTTCTATGAGAGTGCTAATCCTTCTTGTTTATCAATATTGTCATGTCAATTCTTTTCCCAACCGGCGTGCTTCTCTTTAAGTGGATCCGATCATTTCAACATCCACAAGATCAATTCTAAGTTTTTCTCAACGGTATCCGTTTCATCCGCCCCCACGTTGCCTTTGTTTTCCCGCCCTCCCACCCCTTTTTTCTTCAAGGCCTTATATATTTTAATCAAGTATCCATTTATTCATGTGAAGTCTCTTCATTCTTTTCTTTCAATGTTCTTATCCGGTGATTTCCCATGAAGATGCTCAACAGTTTCAAGTTCATCATCCTTCGTTGTTGTTTCTTCTCCGTGGATCCAATTCAAGCTTTCGATATTCATCATATTCTTTTCCTCGTTTCTAATGATTTCTCATGCCGATGCACCTCTTAATCATTCACTTCTCGCTATACATTTGTCCTGGAGTGCTGAAGATATCTCAGAAGGCTCGTCTTTTCTTCCAAGATCTGTTCAAGAAATTTGGAGATTATTATCTCATTCAAGTCATTTAATTCAACCCGTGCAACCTCTCTTTAAAATCCTTCAACGATGTTTCTTTCGAGTGGGCCCTAACCCACAGGTCTTTTTCCAGGATCTTACCTGACTCTTCTAATTTTCCCGGAACCATTCTCAAATTCATTTCAAAGTTTGACGTAAGAATGAATTTTCATCACCACATGCCTTCTCCTAGGCCACTTTCAAATTCTTTTCATCTCTGGCTCAACCTTTCCTCTTTTAATCCTTCCGGAGTTTCTCAACAATTTGGTGGTGTTTCTCCTCGTCATTCTCAACATTTGAAGACCGAAGAAGATTTTCTCTTAAATCTTGCTCCATTCTCTTCAAGATTCATGGTTCTAGCTTGATGCCATCCTCTCATAATTGTTTTCGATTGTGGTAATTCTTTTCAACCACCCGGAGCATTTCATGAGTTGTTTCCATTTCTTTCCTCCAAAGGCCATCATGTCATAATTCTTCATTCTCAACGCGTAGCTATCATTCTCCCAATCTTACCGGTGAATCGTTCAAATACCCTCTAATCAGTTCATGATCTCTTCGTTCTCATGTATCTAAATCCTCTCAAGTTTCTTCATTCGTTTTCCCATTCTTCCCGGTGGTTCGTTCAAGATTTCACTTCCTTCGTTATTATATTAATTCATTCGTTGTTTCCAAATTCCACCGGTGGTTCCATCAATACCTTCTCAAGTTTGCGCTATATCTCTCTTAATCCTTTCTACGGGAATAAGTAGTATGCCAAATCCATTGCTTGTCATCAATTTAATTTGATGAAGGATAAGCATACAATAAATCTTATTCTTATTTCCTCGAGTTGATTAATTCGTTTCTTAGGAGATTGTTCATGATGAAGTAATTCTAGTTAAGTGTTTTCATCTTTTCTTTTCCGGAGTTCCAAGTCCTCTCGGTTATATAATCGCGAAGCTCCATCTAAACCATTGCAAGGTTTCACCATGTGTCTTCAACTTCTTTTTCTTTTTATCATCCTTTTATTACCGGAGTTCTTTATGGAGGCTCTACACGATGGTTTGTCAAGGATTCTTTTCATTCTTCAATTGTTCTTCAACATTTTCTCGAAGTTATGATACGCCAAGCTATACTCAAAATTAAACATGGTGCTCAACACATGTTTTGTTTTGAGGAGTTCAAGTATTCTTCTTTTGCATTTCGAAGTGCAATTCTTTCTACCTTATCTTTTGAGATGGTGTTATGTCATCCTTGGCAATTTCTCCTCGTGCTTCATGATTCACATATTGTCAAGAATGAGGTATTTTAAATCCATCAATCTCTTCTTTGGAGTTATCTTGGTATAGATTTCACCTAAAGCCTTCCCTAAGGAATGTTGCTATTTGTGGTGCTTATCAATGATCCGAGTTTTCTCCTATCCTCTCGTGAAAAGAAGTTTTCATTTTGATCTCAAACAAGCAATTGTTTTTCGTTAGTGGCATAATATCACCTCAAGTGTTGAGATGTTTCCATAAGCCCACTACAAGCTTATTATTTTCATTGTTGGTTTTCCAACAACTCCGTTATAACCTTCTTGGAAGGGTGCTTTCCAAGCTCATTTGTGGCAGAAGTTGGCATTCTCTACTCCATTATGTTATTCCAATGATCTATCTTCTATTCTTTCTTAGGAGGCATGGTGATGTTGCTCTCTTCACTCATCATCTCGAATTGTGAGGACCGTGTTCTTTTCATGCTTATCCATTTAACTTAGGAGTGTTGTGTCATCTCTTCAAGTTCTTTTCATCTTATCAAGTTTTCCTTCTTCTTTCAGTCGGAGTGCTGCCCAAATTATATCAATCTTATTCCTTCTCTATCTAGTTTTAACCGGAGTGGTTTCAATATCTATCTTATCACTAAAACTCTTGGTTCTCATTGTATCCCTTGTTCCTCTTTTCTAACGGAGTGTTTTCAACTTTGCTCATCTTCGCTGTTTTCTTTCTTTCATTTTGCTCAACATCTCAAGGTTCATGGTTTCAGTCGTTTGTCGAAGAAGCAACTTAGTTTTACCTCTTATCTTCCTCTTCCGTTTTCCCTCCGGTGCCATCCTAGATCTAGGGACGAGATCCTCTCGTAGTGGTGGAGTGTTGTAACGCCCCGGATAGAATTTTCCATATTCATACTCCAACTCTTGCCATTTCCGGCTATGTGTTATGTTATTTCCTTTGTGGTTGGGTTTTTGTCTTTTGTTTTGCATTTTGTTAATGTCTTGCATCTCATAGCATCATGCGCATTGCATCCGCATGTTTTTCATAAAGCTTGCATCCGTTCGTAGTTGCCGCATTCCCCCCTTGCCTTCGTTGTCCGTTTCCCGACCAATCAGGATTTTCGTTTCCGTCTTGTCAAACCGCCCAACCCCTCTTTGCACAACCACCGACCACCTCCACAACCTAGTCCGTAAACTGCTCCGAACCCGAACCGGTCTGTTGTTACCGATGAAACCGAATCATCCCCAAACATCCCGAAAGGATCTTCGTTTCTTTGTTGGATTCTCCCTAGACCATTTTACCATCCGTCCGATTACGATCGGAGGGACGAAATAGCCCCTAGCCTAACCTACCTGCTATATATACTAGTCTAAACCAAGACCAAATCCCTAATTTCTAGGGATCCTCCCAGCCGCCGCCGCCACTCTCTCCCGCATCCACCTCGGGATCCTCCCTGATCCAAATCCTCCCAACGGAGAAGTGCCCAAGCTCTTCGCTTCTCCTCCTACCTCACTCGGCCCCCACTCGCCTGGCCGATCGAGCCCTGTCCGGGAGCTCCCACAAAGAACCCAGCGCCCGGCCTCCCGCGCTCGACCTCATCCCCAACCTCGCAAGCTTCCTCGATCCTCTCACGAGCAGGTGCTCGCCGAGCCTCACAGACTGCCTCCGTCTGCCAGCCACGCTGCCAAGACACCCAAAGAGCCAAACCGGATGAGCTGCCGCCTCTTCTTCTCCTTCCCGTGCTCCTCCCGTTTATCCCTCTCTCATATCCTTGCATATCTCTCGCTTTCTGTCAGCTGGAAGCCACGAGGAGGTGCCCTCGTCCCCGTCCCCATGGAGCCGTCGTCCCAAGGCAAGCTGTCGGCTTGCCTCTGCTTCGCCTTGTTGTCACCGCCTCTCTGGTGAGGCCCCGCGCCGTCTCGTCGTGCCACCTCTTTCTTCCGTTTCCTCCCTGCGTTTTCCCCTCTCTCATCTCTCTCTGTTCTCCCTTTCTCTGTCGACAGGAGCACCCCTGTGCCATGGCCTCGCTGAGCTCTGCCCGCACCAGCGCCTCAAGCCGCCACCGTTCGCTCCAGATCCGGCCGCCTTCTCCGTTAGCTCCGCCGTTGAACCTCGCCGCCCGCTGCATAAGACCTCCCCGCCGTCGAGCTCGCCTCTGCTCCATCTCGCCTCGCGCCAAGTCCCTCGTCAGCTTTGCTTCTTCTTGGATCGGCCACGGAAGCGCCCTTCGCATACCACTGCTGAGGTCCGGCCGGATCAGACGCCGGCGCCTCGTCCCGGACCTCCTGCGATGCCTGCTGCCGTCGCCTTCCTCCAGCGTCGCCGGCCTCACGTGCAGCTGCCTCTGTTTTTCAGTAACGAATGAGGAGACGAGTGCCTCACCTGTGTTGACCCGTCTCGCCGCCAAGGCCAACAGGCAAGATCTGGGCAAGCGCCAGCCAGCGTTCCCCTTCCGGCCTCACCTCACTGCAATTCCTGGGCCATGGCCCATGGTGAGAAAGCCCCCACCCCCGGTCTCTCAGGCACTATCGGGCCAGCTAGATTCGCCCAAAGGTAGAATTTTTTCAGATCTGCGATTTTAGCTTTTATCCAAAGGATTTACTGTTTTGCGTAAAAACCCTCATGTTCATGCATTTAATAACTCAACAACCGTGCATCAGATTAAAATGATTTAAACATGTAAAATGCTTAGAATTTTGTGTAGATTAATTATATGCCACTCTCATCCATGTTTAAAATGTTTAACTCGCTGTTTGTTTAAATTTTCTTAAATGCCATGTTAAAATGATTTATTTCATAACTAAATAACCGTAGCTCCGTTTCAAATAAACTTTATATGTAAATGGGGTGGAAAAAATGCCTAGTTTAACATGGTATACTTTATTTTGCTGTTTAACAACACTAAAATATGATTTAGAGCAGAACAGTACCAAATTCGAATATTGCTCATGAGGATTTTCCGGAATTGTTGTTTGTTGTTCCGGCCTCATTTAAATTTGCCTAAATAGATAGTTTACTTATGCTTCACCTCTTGCCATGTTTAACGACATTTAATATTGTTGTGTTCCTAAACGAGAGTGAACTAAATAACTCGAATGTGGTGTTTCATCAATATGCAACTCGTTGCATATTAAGCTCCACTTAATTTGTAGTATTGTTTGTGCACTTTGCCATGCCATGCCTCTTTAAACCGGACATGCATCATACTTGATTGTGCATCATGCCATGATTATGCTGGTGTGTTTACCATGTTGTTTGCTTCTTTCCGGTTTGCTTCTCTCGTTAGCTTCGGTTTTGTTCCGGAGTTGTGAGGATTCGTTCGACTACGTCCGGTTGTCTTCTTCATGGACTCGTTGTTCTTCCTAGCGGGATTTCAGGCAAGATGACCGTCACCTTGGATTCATTACTATCATTGCTATGCTAGTTGCTTCGTTCTATCGCTATGTTGCGTTTCCTACCATTTGCTTATCATGCCTCCCAAATTGTCATGAACCTCTAACCTTTGTCACCCTTCCTAGCAAACCGTTGTTTGGCTATGTTATCGCTTTTGGCTCAGCCCCTCTTATAGCGTTGCTATTTGCAGGTGAAGATGAAGATTGCTCCATGTTGGATTATGTTTATGTTGGGATATCACAATATCTCTTATATTATTAATGCATCTATATACTTGGTAAAGGGTGGAAGGCTCGGCCTTATGCCTGGTGTTTTGTTCCACTCTTGCCGCCCTAGTTTCCGTCATATCGGTATTATGTTCCCGGATTTTGCGTCCCTAACGCGGTTGGGTGATTTATGGGACCCCCTTGACAGTTCGATTTGAATAAAACTCCTCCAGCAAGGCCCAACCTTGGTTTTACCATTTGCCTCACCACCACCTATACCCTTTCCCTTGGGTCGGCCAACCCGAGGGTCATCTTTATTTTAGCCCCCCCGGTCCAGTGCTTCTCCAAGTGCTGGCCCAAACCGAGCGATGTCCGGCGCCCCCTGGGCAATCAGGGTCTATGCCAACCCGACGTCTGGATCATCCGGTGTGCCCTGAGAACGAGATATGTGCAGCTCCTATCGGGATTTGTTGGCACATCCGGGTGGTCTTGCTGGTCTTGTTTTACCATTGTCGAAATGTCTTGTAAACCGGGATTCTGAGACTGATTGGGTCTTCCCGGGAGAAGGAATATCCTTCGTTGATCGCGAGAGCTTTTCATGGGCTAAGTTGGGACACCCTGCAGGTTTGAACTTTTCAAAGCCGTGCCCGCGGTTATGTGGCAGATGGAAATTTGTTAATGTCCGGTTGTAGTAAACTTGAAGTAAACTCTTCTAAAATACACCAACCGTGTGTGTAACCGTGAGTGTCTCTTTTCGGGGTTGATTGAGAGGAGAACACGGTTTCTGGGTTATGTCTGACGTAAGTAGGAGTTCAGGATCACTTCTTGGTCATTACTAGTTGACGACCGCTTGCTTTGCTTCTCTTCTCGCTCTTATTTATGTAAGTTAGCCACCATACATTGCTTAGCCGCTGCTGCAACCTCACCACTTTACCCCTTCCTTTCCCTTTAAGCTTTGCTAGTCTTGATACCCATGGTAATGGGATTGCTGAGTCCTCGTGGTTCACAGATTACTACAACAACAGTTGCAGGTACAGGTTTGCGATGATCATGACGCGAGAGCGATGTTTGCTTGTTTTGGAGGTCTTCTTCGATCAGGGATAGGTTCCAGGTTGGCAGCCTGGGCTAGCAGGGTGGATGTCGTTTGAGTTTCTGTTTATGTTTCATCCGTAGTCGGATGTTGATCTTGTATGTTGTATTGTTGTTTTCATTTGACATTGTAGGTGATGGATGTATCCCCACTATTATGTAATGTTGATGTAATGATATCCACCTTGCAAAAGCGTCTTCAAGATGCGCTTCTATCCTTGGTGGGACCTTCGAGTTCCTTTAGGATAGGGTCGCATCTTGGGCATGACACTCATCAAACATGTTGTCTCTTCTCCTTCCACGTATACAGAATCCGGATGCACACGCATCTCATGTATATTACATGTCTCCATCTTTCTCACAGACCTAACTTCTTCCTCTCTCTCTCTTTCTCTCTCTCTCTCTCTCTCTCTCTCTCTCTCTCTCTGTCTCGTTAGGTTTGTCTCCTACTCTCTCGTCCACATACGTACAATCTTTCCTGCCCTATCTGCTCCATCTTCAAAAGCTCTCTCTGCACGTTTCATTCACACAATGGGATATGTCAAAATGTTGCTTCTATAATGGCTGATTTAGAGTTTTGGTTGTTTTTGTTGCATCCTACAAAGTAATAACTATGAAATGCATTTAGATTCTCATTTGACTGGGATTATGTGAGTTTGAGCATGTTGTGAAGTACTACAGACCTTGTATACATCTTGGGATTCACAATGATTGTAACTATTGAATTGTATAGACCATTACATTCAAGTCAATAGCCTAATATATGTATTTCACAATTTCAACAAATGATTAGTTCACTACAAACTAAGAAAACAAATGTGTACTCCCTCCGTTTTTATTTAAGTCCACGTATTAGCATTGGTCAAAGTCAAGTTTTGTAAACTCTCAAAAAGCTTATAACAAAAAGGGAAAACTTTGTTTTTGCTACTCTAGTTTTTGCCCACTTTGCTTATGCCACTCTACAATTTGACATTTCACTTTTGCCACTCTTAGCTTTTGACAATATATCACTTTTGCCCTTCCGTGGCAAAAACAAAATTTTCCAAGTGGCAATTGTGATACATGTCAAATGCTAAGAGTGTCAAAAGTGAAATGAAAAATTATCGTTTTTGCCACGGAATGGCATTTGTGATGTATTATCAAAAGCTAACAAAGTGGCAAAAGTGAGATGTCAAATTCTAGAGTGGCATAAGCAAAGTTGGCAAAAACTAGAGTGGCAAAAACAAAGTTTTCCCTATCAAACAATATTAACATATACAATAACAAATAAAAACCATTAGATTCATTATTGAATGTACTTCCACACCATACATATTTGTTATGGTAAATGTTGATATTTTTATATAAACTTGGTCAATCTTTAGGAAGTTTGACTTGGTCGAACCTAATATGCAGAGTTTACTACTACTACTCGCTAGTTGCTTAGCCGAATCACTCAACACGCCACACGGGAGTCCGGTGTCACAAAATTTTGAGGTCGGCGGGAAAATCTCCATGACCCTGATTCGAGCAAAGGGAAGGTACCATCATAGCCTTCGAACAGGCCTATGGACGACGCTTGGTAGGGGCTGTTTTCGTAACTTCAGGTTCACCCTACCCAGCCAACCCCACCCCGCACCCGAGTAGTACACCTGAATACTCCCCATTTTCTATCCCCACCGCATAAAATAGACTTCTCCACGGCACCGCAGCCTTCGTGCTCCTCCCCTTTACATCGGGCGCACTCGTCCCACCGCAGTCAAGATCTGCCTCATCGACAACCTCGTACGCCGCACTGGAGCCGGTCCACCATTGTCGTCGTAGTCGGAGCCTCTTCCCCGACATCGTCTTCCACGGTCTCGGATCTGCTTCCCGGAAGCCGACGCCAAGCGCAGAAGTACCACCGTCGTGGACAATGAGCTGACTCCCATTGCCGACCATGACTCACAGAGGCCGCCGCGACCATTGTTCTCCTCCTCGATTGGTAATGTGTGTATTGAATCACTTAGCAGTACATGTGCAGTTACAATTTTGTTCATACCTACCCTTCAATTTTCCTGGGTGCTATTGTTCCCGTAAAAGTAATTGGTTATAGCCTCCATTGCCCAACAGAATATCAGCTGGTAATTGTGCGTCGCTCCTGTATCGGGCTGTGCTTGGGTAGGTTTTTCATCTGCAACCTGTAGTGTGGCAAATGATGGAAAGGTTTTTAGAAGTAGCAAGATGCCCATGCGTTGCACGCATCAAGATGCATTTGTATGAGTAGTTTATCTTGTGGGAGAAAAGGATGAACGAGGGAAGGCCTTATTTGCAAATCTGGAGAGGGGTATGGGTATCTTTACGCAAAATTCCCATTTGTTTCCTTCCTATCATCGAGATATAAATCGGACGGCCTATATTGCAAGAAAAAAGTATAGAGAAAAAAGTAGATAGTAAAGGAAGTAGAGATAAATATTAAATATTGAATATAAAATAAATATAACCGTAGAGAAGAGAGTAGAGATAGCAGAGATGTCGGGAACGGATCGCCATGAAAATAAGCGGCCGGGCGTGCGCTAGTTTTGGCGCGCGGCTTCCGGCGCGCTTTATAAAATCCAACACCCTCCCACCACTCTATGCCTTGCCACCTCTCTGTGCCTCGCCACCGCTCTCTGCCCGCTCTTTTTCGCCTCGCCGCGGCCGCGCCACCATGCCGCCGCGTCGCCGAGAAACTTGGGGATACCGCGGCGTCATGCGCGCCTCCGGCCGCTTCTCCGCCGAGATCCGGTTCAGCGGGATGCGCCTCGGCCTCGGCAATTTCGACATCGCTAACGAGGCCACCCAGCGTCTGACAGCGGGCGGGCGTGGCGCCCGGTGGCCTCATAGAAGATTGAACTTCCCCAACGTGCCGACGCGGGAGCGGGCGCAGGAGCTCGCGCCTCTGCCACGGCTTAGCACCAACGAGGAACGTCGTGACAACCGGAGGTGGGAGCACCGTCTCGGCATCACCGAGATGGACGAGGAAGCCATGGCGCTGTGGTGCCAACACTTCCCGCAGGACATCATCAACGAGCGCGAGTTCTACGCGCAAAGGAGGGCGGAGATGGATAAGAGGAGGGCGGAGCGAGCCGCCTATCGCGAGGACAAGCGTAGGCGAAAAGCGGATGCTCAATTCAACATGAGGCTAGGAGCAGCGTCGCCCTGGGAATCCAACGATGATCGGTATCTTCACGCCTACCGTCAGACGTCGGAGGAGGACATCACCGAGGAGGAGTCGGACGACGAGGAGTAGTTGAATTATCTTTCTTTTATCTATCTATGCTGAGAAATATCCTCTACTCTCTAGTATCTACTTCTCGATCTCAAAGACTATAAACGCTTTTTAAAGCCCGCAGATTGCGATTCTGTTGGAGATGCTCTAACATGGCGCATAAGTGCTTTAATGTTGCCCACAAGATGCGCGATTATTACTAGTAGTATTTTTCTTGCCATGTTGAGATTTTAAAACCACGAGTGTGAACATGCAGAGGAGCAATGAAGACCAAACACGGGATATTCGGGACATCTTCAAGGAGAGTGGCAAGTTAAAGAGGAGCTGCACCGAACCTGTAAAACGAGCTTTGGTAAGTAACACCCTTTCAATTACTTTCGCGTAGCCTCGTGTTCTTCGGTGTGTATATGTTGTAGTTTCTGTTTCTCTTAAGCGTGGTGTTCTTCAATGTGTAATAAGAAGAGTCTTAATCGTCCTAATGCTTTCTTTTTAGCTTGATGTAGGAAGTGGGTGTTCTCACCTTGTAGTCTGTTTTATATTTCTTTTCCTTTTGAATTCACTTCTCCGAGTTCTGTTTATCCGGCTTCTACTAAATGGATCTAGGTTTCTCTCGAGTATTGATCTAAAAAGAAGCAACTTCATGTCGGATGCAGTTCGCGAGGAGGGAAGTATGGTCAACCTCGAGATCATGTTTCCAAAATGAGGCTGGATTATGCACAAGGTGCCAGTTCCCTAATGATGCCGGATTAGACACAAGGTGCAAATTCCCAGATGATGCTCGATTACACACAAGCCAAGTGGAGTCGTCAGCTGTTCGTGTCCTTGTGGCATTAGTAAAGGCTGAAAGAAAGCGTGCAACAGCCCTTGAGAATGTAGCTGATTTCCTGAAGAAGCGAAAAGAGCAATCAGATGCTCTCTTCACCCAAGCCAAAGAAGAGATGGAAGAAGCCAGAAATAAGCTAGCAGAGGCAGAACAGGCTAGGCGTCTCCTGCTATCTAAAACTGTTGTCAATACAAAATTTCCTTCATAATAGCTAGGTCCAAATGTTTATCCAACAAGATGCCTGTTGTGATGTCTGTGCATCTACCGATGTGGCACAAAATGTTTTTTTCGGGTCATGTAATAACAACAATTACTTTCCAAACAATAATGCATTTAAGCATTGGACATGGTATAGTTCACGCCAAGCCCGACATTCCAAGTTCAACTTCCACATCAAACTCATGTTCACAGACATCCGCACATTCATACATAATGTCCACAACCATGATTCACTTCAAAGCCAAAAATGTGAGGAGAGTTATAAATAAAGAAAAACCTCTACTAGTTCCTCGCTACGGTCTGAGCACAACAAGTCAAGACCATGAGTATATTTTAGTCATGTTTTCTGTTCTAAAATGCCTCACGGCTCATGGAAGGACGTGTTGCTTGACACGCGCTGGATTCAATGAAGGCAGGCGGGGCAGTCTTAAGCTGGTTGCACGCGGCGAGGAGGCGTGCTCACCGGCTCGCAGCCGAAAAGTGCCCTCTTGGTCGGGCGCCACGTTCAATGCCTGCGCTATGAGAGGTCGCGTCCGTGTCAGAGCAATCACTCCCTCCAGTCCTTTTTTGTATGGGTATAACAAAATCTCATTTTCCATTCACATTTTACAAGTAAAATTCGTGGACAAACTTTGACCCAAAGTACGATGGGGACTAGTAAACCAGAATGGAGGTAGTAGTTTTTTTTAATCAAAGAAGGGTTTCCCCTTCCGACATCGAAAACCAGCATCTAAATCTAAACCATAGTATTTGCCCTAGAACTACCAGGTTCAACATCTCGCAACATAAACCCATACAACCATACGCCAAGGAGGTACGTAGTACTATGAATTCCATTTTTGCTCCATACCAATCGTTCTAAAAACTACTTACTACTTATAACATGCCACTGAAAATCGGGACTCTTAACACCGCTAAAAAAACGATATTTTAAATGTGGCTACTCGATCTGTGGCAACTGGCGAGCCACCACGCTCCAAGTCGTTCACCTGTGGTCCCGACCATCAACTCCTACAAAGGTGCTCCACCACGCACTGTACCCGCGAATGCAGCAATCGTGCGCCTAGGGTTTTAGGGTTTATTTGTTAACGTCGCCTTTACTTAACACTCATGTGTGCGAGACAGCGAGAGGCCGACTACGTGCGTGCGCCTCTTATCTTCATATATGTACTCCACCGTTTGTCTGGTGTCCAAAAAATTATAATAACTACTAGCAATGTGCCAATGCGTTGCCACACGATCAAAGTAGATTAATACATATTCACCGATTTGATAGAAAAAGAGTCTAGTTTTGAAATATGTATATCATTAAAAATATGTTATGTTTCACTCAAAATATATTCCTTTGGCGGTTTTGATGAGATAAGGGAGGAATGTTGTTGGTTTCAAGATTCGAGAAGTGGTATATGTCTAATTTCTACTCTTACTAGCAAGATGTTTGCGTATGCACGGAACGTCAAGATCTTGTGGGAGAAAAGGATGAACGAGGGAAGGCCTTATCTGCAAATGTGGTGAAGAGTGTGGGTAAATTGCCATATTTTCCTTACTATCCGTCAGATATAAATCGGACGACCTACATTGCAGGATGGCAGGCCCACCATCATCACCAACTCTATTTTTTATCCCTACTCTTATAAAAAGCATTGTCGGTGATGATCGTGTGCCTGCCATCCTGCAATATAGGCTGTCCGATCTATATCTGACGGATAGGAAGGAAACTATGGCAATTTTGCAAAAAGATACCCACACCCCTCTCCACATTTGCAAATAAGGCCTTCCCTCATTCATCCTTTTCCCCCACAAGATAAACTACTCATACAAATGCATCTTGATGTTCCGAGCAACGCATGGGCATCTTGCTAGTTGTTGCAAAAGGCCCACGTGTGTGTGAGAGAGAGAGGGAGAGTGGAGGAGGGCGGAGTGCATGTGTGACAAAGACACAAGTAGTGTGTGTGCGATAGGTATCAGCTTAAAATGAGGCGATAGTGTGTGTGTGCACGATCGAGAGGGCGTGTCTCAAGAAGGGAAGAAAAATCTACATAGATACAAGGAGCGGGAGAGAGACATGTATGCGATGGTGGAAGCACGAGTGTGCGGGTGTATAAACCTATCTAGAGGCTAGCCAGTCGATAAATGTTTGTGAGAGAAATACGAGTCGGGGTGCGAAAGCGAGAGTTTTGTGTGTGTGAGAGAGAGACGGTAGTTGGGAAGGGGAGTGGAAGCAGGAGTTTTGTGTGTGTGTCTGTGAGAGAGAGAGGAGACGATAGTCGGGGTTTTCTGATCGGTAAACAAATGAATAATGTCAGTCTGGGATGGAGACGAAAAGGAGACCACAACAAATGTTGTGTCTACAGGAGAGAGAGAGTAATTTTAGTGGTATGAGTCATATGTAGAGACGTATAGGGTGTGTGAGAGAATCCCATAGAGAGAAAGACAAAGTGAAAGACGAGTGGAGACTGTGTGTGCGGTGAAAAAGAAAGCTTAGGTACCGAGTGATACCAGAGAACAGTAGAGACATGAGAGATAATGAAAACCGTGTAATGTATAATGATAGGGAGAGTGTGACACTTCTCAAAGGAGACGTCAAGAGACCATGTTTGCGAGGATAGGAGAAACATGAAGTGAGCGTGCGGGTGAGCTGGAGATAAGAGAGTGATAGCTACCTGAAGGAGCATGCATGCAAGAGAGATGGGCGTGAAAGGAGTGAACAAAAAAGGGATTCAAATATTTGAATTCGAGATGATGATACATGTAATCCATACTCGAACCAAAATTGATCTATCAAACATGCATACTCATATGAATTCACACACATCTATGTTATTTAATATGTAGATATTAGTGATCCATACATTTTAGTAGAACATAATTTGGTTATTTTTTTTTGAATTCAACCTTAAGATTTCGAGATCATTGTATTTGTAAATCATATTATACATATAAAGGAGCAGAATTCTTTGTTGTGCTTTTGAAAGTATATATAAAAAAATGATGTATATAGAATGTAATTCCAATTGAAAATGGAT
Source organism: Aegilops bicornis (assembly GCA_021605145.1). Taxonomy (NCBI): domain Eukaryota; kingdom Viridiplantae; phylum Streptophyta; class Magnoliopsida; order Poales; family Poaceae; genus Aegilops; species Aegilops bicornis. Next base: position 494,276,979 of record CM038672.1, on the reverse strand, counting down.
CCCGCCCGAAAAAATAGTAGAATACAAATGGGATTAAAATTGAGTTGGCACGGTAAACGTGCACTGTGCAAAATTTGAACGAAGCGGGGAAAGTCGCAGTAACCCCGCCCGAAACCAAAATTTGTGAGATGGAAATCACTACTGCCTATCCCTGCCACGCAAAGCCTATCTGCTGGATTTCTATAGGTTTCGATAGAGGTAGGTTTGTAATTTCACCCAAACGTGACGTAACCGCCTCTCACCCGGATTCATACACGGTGGGCGCCAAAACACAGTGTGCCCTTGGCGAAATCGACTCCTCCCGATTCATATTCATACACGGTGGGCGCTAAAAACAAACTCTCAGAGGCAAATATTCGGTGTATGCGAGATTACCGTCCTATCCCCAACCGACTAATGTTCTTTGTGATGTAGTAGAAATTTGAAACTGGGGCTAAGTTTGTAAATTTCCTCGCATTTGAGACAAGCGCACCCTGAATACATGGTTCCCCCCTTCCTCTCTACCTCCCATTTCCCCATTTGTACTCCGTGGGCGCCAAAACACCCTCTCCACCCCACCCTCCTCCGTCCGCCGCTGTCCACCACCCCATCCACCGCCGTCCTCCTCCACCATGTCGAAGCTGATACCCCATCGCCGCCGTCCATTACAAGAGATCGACCTCTCTCATCCACGCCTTCGGACCGGGATCCTTGCATCCCGTCCTCTCGCTTCATCCCCGCCGTCGTCCACCTTGCCGGCGCCGCTCCTACGACTGCCTCGCCCACCGCTCCTCGCCCGCCATTGCCTACCCTCCTAGATCTGCTTCCACACCGCCGATACCATTATCGCCATCGCAAAGACCTCAAATTCTCAAGCAGATGGCAAGACATCGGCGCCGCACTGTGAGGCGGCATTTTTCAGATTCCGCTCAACTTATTTATCGCAGCAAGAAAATAGATCGCCACCGCTTTTACTATGATTTATTGTATTGGTTGTGAAGTTGCCTTTGTCCGGTTTGCACCTTCAGATCCGCCATGGCACGCTCAATACTATACTCCCAAAGGCTTATGGTTTTCCCCTTTTATATTCCACACCAGTTAAATCACAGTAGACAAAATTTCAAAATTGGGTCAGTCGATTTTTCAGAGCTCGCCGGAGTTCGCCGATGCAATCCAAGGGGCTCGGGTGGTTGTGGGGCCTCTCCGAACGAAGGAAACTCGACGCGGGTGGGGGGTGGGGGTGGCGGAGGAACACAGGAGGTGGGGGCGGTGGTCGGCCGTGACTGTCTTGGTGTTCTCAGTATGGGAAGAATTAAGAGATGAGGAAGAAGAAGGGTTAGGAGACGAGGGATCTTCATCCAACCGCTTTGAAATGGTCGAGAGACAGTGGGAGTTGCATTCTTAATGCGCCTCGTTCATCTTGTGTGGGCAATCAAGAACCAACATTTTATTATCCAAAATCTGATTGCTCTTCTTTACCATGTTCCTCTTCCGTTCTTCTTTAATATGTACTCTCTCCGTTCCTAAATACAAGTCTTTGTATAGATTCCACCATGGACTACATATGGAGCAAAATGAGTGAATCTACACTCTAAAATGTATCTGGATACATCTGTATGTGATCCATAGTGGAAATCTCTACCAAGACTTATATTTTGGAACGGAGGGAATATGCTAGTAGTACAGTATGTTCCTTGTACTAAAGATGAGCAGGGACATTTGCAAAGGTAGAGGTCTATACAGTCGGTTGTGATGGACCCTTTGAGCCTCTTTGATTCGGAGGATCTTGTAAACAAAGGAATAGGATTTGTAGTGGCCTGCCCACTTGAATCCTATAAGAATAGCAAGGAAATGCGCGGAGCTGTGTCGCCTTTGAGATTTACATCGATATTAACAAAGATCGCACCTTCACTTGAAGAGAGCTGGTATCCGAAGCCTTTCTAGCCGCATCGGCAATACTAGCACATATATTCCAGCAAGTTCCACTTTGCTGATTTTACTCGATGCTTAAGGTTTTCCGTGATATCTACACTATGATCCGTGTAGCTGCTTTGTGCCGCACTAGCAGCAGTCCACTCTTGAAGCTAAACAATCGCAATGACTTACAAAATTGGCACCAAGGCATTGAGTGCCATTCTCGATGCAATGAAACTCATACGCTCCCCTCGCTGACTCTTGTTGAGAATATGATCCTAATGACTATTCTAACCTCGAGGAGTCAAAGGCAGATGGCATGTCCTGTTCACCCATCAAGGTGCATGTTCTAATTTGGCAATGTTTTATTGATTGCGGGTATCTTGCATATGTTGTCCTGCATTTCTTCTACTTTTGTTGCACCGCCATCTGCTTAGTTTACTCATCATATATGTCGAGATGCCATGCCCATCCATTATCAATACATATTCCATCTGTCATCATACCATGTTTTTCCACTCAGATAATGTTCGTGTGCATCAGACATCAAAAAGGAATAGGGTGATTGCCAAACTTGAAGGAGCACCAGCAAAGTCCTTGAAAAACATGGTGGTGCCGGAGAAATCAGACATCACCCCACTTATATTGGCTGTACAACCAGTGACACAAAACGTAGGACCGACTCCAGCAGACTATACCCATACTTCACTAGCCACACCACTAGCCCCACCACACAGGACCTGCACTCGAGCAAAAGGTATACCGATTTAATTTGCCATAGCACCAGCTGTACCATAGAAAAATCCCACTCCAGCAAAAAGTACAGCAAGTCCACCGGCCGAAGACCTATCCCAACTGCAGAGACAGCAAATTCCTGCAGATTGGAACCCCATTCCATTTATTCCCAGTTTAAAAGACAATGCTTTCAATGTTGTTAGGGACTACGTGCATATATTCCCATCATGGGAAGATTATTGTGAAGACAAACACCATTTTCACATCTTCCCGTCCAACTTACGTGTAAGTGCTATTATTCATGGTTATTATTTTCCTGTTTTCTGCTGATTGAACACATCAATGATTTACATTACATTGTTGTAACTAGGCGAGGGTCAATCTGGATAGTCATGATGAGCAAACCTTGCTTGTGCTTTTCAAGGAAACATTGCAGCAGTATCGGTGTTACCTGAGGAAATCACACTTTGGTGGCAAGTCTATAAATGAATTTCCGGTGAAGTCTCCTGTGCTAAATTTAGAAGACATTGAATGGAAAAACCTTGTTATGCAATCGGGTCTCGCTCCTGTGATGAGGTACTGTCTATGAAATCACATGACAATTTGAACTTCTACTTTTCCGCATGTGCCTTACGGATCTTTTTTGCAGGAAATCTGCTCAAGAAGAATTCGGTTTGAAAAGAACGATGTGGTATCTCAAATATGCTGCCCGTTGCTTTGCTCTTGTTAGTACTGTTGTCCTCGTATCACCGTACTTGCATACATACCTGGTTCATTATGTGATGACAGTATGCATAATAGCTTGCTTATCAATTGTTCGCCCAAATTATCTCGACACGTATGAATGGTTACATTAGTGTAGAATATATCCAATGCCAATGTTTTTTAGATCTGCATTGTTCTTCTAAGTACATGATGTCCTTTATCGCTGTACTTATAATGACAGTAGTTGTTCATGTACCATCACCTGCAGCTTATTTTCCTTTGCCCTCCATTTTCTACACATCAGATCTATATTTACTCTTACCATAAGGTTGGTACTGAAGAATTTTGATGTGCATTGCTCTTGGCTGTACCTTTTGCCTGTATCGCTACACTTACATTTATAGCTACTTGGTTATGTATCATCACTCTTCATCTTATCTTAATTATTCTCCATTTTTTCGTATATTATCACATCTATATTTACTCTTAACAAAATGTAGAATAAAGGCAATGCTTTTGAAGTAGATTCGTGGTAAACTTCTTGAATTACCCCCCCATCGGCATGGACAAGGCCTTTATAGAGCCTGTCTTCACCAATAATGTAAGTTTGTCCATCTCAAGCCTTCAAACTTTGTTGTATATATTTGGTTAGGCATGACTGCAATAACTGTTTATTTTTGGTGTTTGCATCAAATTGCTTATTTAAAGTTTATTATGTAGTTCATAAACAAAAGTTTGTCCTTCCTCAATTTAAGTTTTCAGTTGTACAACCAAGTTCCTTCTTCATACCATGTAAATTAAACTATACAGAGCAAGTGATCTTCTTTTGCACCGCATGTATGCTTCATTCTTCATCCATAATCCAAAGGGGTGGTGAACCTACCCACTACAAAGACAATATCATATTCTGCAATGTCTTAACTATGAACAATGTCATATCATTCTACTATTATTTAAACCATCTCTTTATTTGCCAATTTGAAATGGTATAAATTGACAAAGACACTAACCATTGATACTTATGAGTTCTTGATCTGTAATCCAAAGTGTTGTCGTGAAGCTGCCAACTCCTTCACAATGTCATTTCCTGCCATGTCTTGACCTCGAACAATACCATATTGTGTTAATGCAATTTTACACTGTGCCACTTTATTCGTCAGTAAGAAATGTTGTGAATTGTCAGCACTGATACTTTTACGTGCAAAACCTGTCATCTGTCTGCTAGTTTATCTTTCAGAGTGAGGAAGATATAAGTGTTGAACAAGCGCAGTCTCATCATCTTGTTTCACCGCTTGGCTGCAGACTCCCAAAGAGGGCTAACCTTTCTTGAACTCTATTGAAGTGTCACGGTTTTGTATATTATTTTGTCGGCGTGTTTATTTGCAATCGGTGGCGATCTTTGATGCCCGTGTATGTAATCTGTTGTGCTTATGCTTTATTATCATAGTAGCGAACTTTGATGCCCAAAGGGATGTAATATGCCGTAATTTCTTTATTGTATAGTCTAGGTTTTTTCTTATTCACGATGCTGCAGTTATTTTACTGTATATATATCCTATCTTCGCAGTAAACCGGCTAAACCGTAAAATTACGGTACATAATCGGGCCATCATGCAATCACGATGTAGGTTGGACCTGCAACATGCCGAACAGCTCACGGCTGGCGGCAGCCGAAATGAACCCCGACCCATGATTGTGTGAATCAAATCACGAGCTTTTAACAGGCCAAAATTGTCTCGGTCCTTGTTTGGCCCAATCAGATATCGGCTGCGAGCAGTTCGGATGCAAATCGGGTCGTAGTTAGGCCCAACTATATGACGGGCTTTTAACAGCCGAAATTAATATAGGGCCGAAATGTTAAACGGGCCCTTAACAGGCCAAAACTAATATCAGGCCGAATTACTAAGTGGGCCTTTAGCAAGTGGGCCCAAAAGCATAGTGTCCAGTTGCCGGGCCGAATTTGATATGGGCCATAATTGAGTCCAAAGCCTCTTAAAGGGCCGGACCTGATCTGGGCCGTAATTTGGCCCAGAACGTGGTAGGCTTATAACGGGTCGGATCTCATATGGGCCACTTTTAGGCCCGGAACGTGGCAGCCATTAATGGACCGGATCGATATGGGCGGCATTTGGCCCAAAACATGGCAGCCGATTAATGGGTCGGCCTACTAGGGTCCTCAAAATCTTGTGGGCCTATAGCTGGGCCGCCCATTAATGTCGGCGAAATCTCGTGGGCCTTTAGTGGGCGGCCCATTATGATCCATAAGAATCTTGTGGGCCTTTACCGGCCGCCCATTATAGCACACAAAAATCTTGTGGGTTTTAGCTAGGCCGCCCATTATGGCCGCAAAATCTTGTGGGCCTTTACTTGGGCGGCCCATTATGGCCCGCAAAATCTCGTGGGCCTTTAGCTGGGCCGCCCATTATGGTCCGCAAAATCTTGTGGGCCTTTAGCTGGGCCGGCCCATTATGGTCCGCAAAACTTGTGGGCCTTTAATTGGGCCGGCCCAATTAAACTTGTTGGGTCGTGCCACGTGTCGATGTATCATAGGCGCCTTTTGTCCAATGAGTGGATGACATCTGTCCCAGCGGTGAGCCGACACGTGTTTCCTCCAGCCAATGATGATTTTACACGTGGAAAATCCCCATTGGTCGGGGTCATAATGTGTTATCGGATCCAAAACCCGACCCGATAGCTTAATGGCATTCCGTTACGGTGGATGCCACGTGTCGGTCACCCTTGACGAAAAGCACTTCAGGACGCGCGATTTATCGTCATGGAAGTGGACACTTCCGTGATGATAATTTTCGTAATGTCATGGAACACTTCTACGACAAAGACATGTGTCGCGACTGCACCGAATGGATCTAGCGCCTGCGTGCTCGGTCATCCCCGGATCAGTAATGCCGACACCACACAAGATTTCAAGGATTTATAGCAGAGTAGCAATCACACACTTATTACATCGTTGTCCACAAGGGAACTTAATACAATAATATGGCTTAAGGCCATCTAATGATAACAGCGGAAGGCTTGGAAAACGAGTGAGTCCATCAACTCCAACGGCATCACTGAGTATAGAACCACGACCTAACACCTTACTGTCATTCAAAAAGTCGCAACATGAAAAGTTGCAGCCCAAAACGGGTCAAGACATGGAATATGCCGGCAATGTAACACATAGAGAGCAATGAAGCAACAAGCCTATACTACATGCATATTTGGCTGGTGGTAAGGCTCTCGGATTTACATTTTTGCATAAAGCTGATTTTTCCCTACATCAAAGGAATAATTTTATTTAACTATCATGGTGGTTGTTAAACATTGAGAATGGTTGACAAAGATCCTCAATCCCAATTAAAAGTACTCATTAAAACCCAATAACTTTATTATTAGAAGTAACATGTTGAGATTCACATGATATTCAAGTACTAGATACTCAAAATTTGTCCATAACCGGGGACACGGCTAATCATGATTAGTTTATACACTCGCAGAGGTTTCCGCGACTTTTCCCCACAAGACTCGATCGCCTCCGCTTGGTTCTCGCACTACATGGTGTTTGAGAAACGGATGACCGAGACATAGTCTTTCGTAAGCGCTTAGCACCTTACATGTGGGTAGACCGTACCAACCTACATCCCCTACATCAGCTAGCCTACCCGTAAGAGTTCGCACAACTTAGTCAACTACGCCAGAGCCCATAATTGGCTTGTGGCTGCACACGGAAGTTTCCAGCTTGAATAATCTTATGATCCCTTAGAGCCCGGGTGGCGGTCCAAGAAATACAGCAAGTCCCGATAGAAACCAGTGCCTCAATCCACCCAGATGTGTGTTTAGGTTGCCACCTTAGATAAAACCATTAATTAACAATCTCACATCTGTCATGGATATTCACTCACCCAATCCACGCCTACTAGCATAGCATGGCATAATCAAGCAAACGAGAAGTAACTCCCAAGGTTTCATAAGTAAAACAGTAATAGGTACTACCTCAATCTACTTCCCATCCCACAATTTAATTAGATCCTAACATGCAAGTGTTTGAGGGTTTGATCTAATGCAATAAAACTGGGTAGTAGAAAAGGTATGATCAAAGTGTTACTTGCCTTGCTGATGATCCGCGAGTCCTAGAGATTCGAAGTAACCAGCGACGCACTATGGGGTGATCTAACGCAGACAAACAACAAGCATACAATAAGTACTCATCTAATGCACAGGGAAATCTCGAATAAAAGATCTAACCAGATAGTCCAACTTAAGAACCCTGGTTGCAAAAGAATCGAATCGAATAAAGCATCGAAAGTCGGAACTCGAGAGAGAACGACTCGGTTTAGCAAATCTGAAATTAAGTCAAACTTTCATAGTAGCAAAACTCTGTGTAAGTAGGGTAGTCGGAACGGCGGTTTCGTTACGAAACTCCAGGCGCTTGAATCACCTGATTCCGATAAACGAGCAAGAAATAAAACAGATTTGAAAATCGGATCGGAAATCGAATCTGAAAAATAATGGATTAAATCCGATTTAAAAGAAAACGCATTTAACGGATTAAATAACGGACGTTCGTTATCAGAACTAATCCAATGAACGCGTTCATTGAAACGAACGGGTCGGTGAACGTTCACTAAATAGGAAAACCGAAAAAAAAACCAATCTAGGTTTTTGAAAAAAACCGAACATCTTTTTTTTTAAATAAAAACCGGGTCAGTTTATTAGGGGAAAACCGGATCGGGCGGCGGCGGCGGCTACCTCCGGTGGCTCTCCCAGGCTCTTGGGTCGGAGGGGCGGCGGGTCGGCGGGCTGGGCGCGGGTGCTCCGCGACGAGGTGGCAACGGCGTGGATCGGCGGCGCCTCGGGCGGGGCCAAGGGGTCTTTGGCTGGGCGGGCGCGGGTGGCGGCGGGGTGAGGAGAGAGGGGGGTCCAGCCGGTATTTATGGGAGGGGAGAGGCGGCGCTTGGGGAGGGCAAGGGGCGCTGGTCGGGGCGGACTCGGGAGGCGTGGCGGCGGCGTCGCTGCCCCGAGCTGGAGACTGGCTGGCGGGCGCGAGGGAGAGGAGGGAGGTGGGCTGGGCGCTGGGTCACTGGCTGGTTGGGCCGGGCTGGGCCTTGGCCTGTGGGGGCGTTTTTTTAAAATAGAACAAAACGAAATTAAAAAAATATCAAACGAACTCCGATTTAAATAAAACAAATTTTCCCCGACTCCTAAAAATGAGTCGAACAAAATGAACTTTAAAAACGGCAAACATGCATAAATTTTTTAAAATGCTCGTTTTGCCTAAGCAAAATAAATCTTTCAAAACCAAATTTGATTTATTTATAATATCTTCATTTTTCCTAAATATTGGGAAAGTCATATCATTCCCTCTCTTGAGATTTTTATAGGAAAAACTTTATGAAGATAATTAAATAAATCCAATGATCCTATTTTCAAGATTTGGGAAATCCCAAATATGAAAGTTCTGAAACTTCCAACTCTCTCCGAGGTTCCTTGAGTTGCATGAAATTTTCTAGGATCGGAAAATGCGAGAAAAATATGATATGCATGATGACCTAATGTATAACATTCCAAATTGAAAATTTGGGATGTTACAAACCTACCCCCTTAAGATGAATCTCGCCTCGAGATTCGGGTTGGCTAGAAAATAGGTGAGGGTGGTCCTTGAGCAAAACTTCCTCTCTTTCCTAGGTGGCTTCATCCTCAGTGTGGTGGCTCCAATCGAACTTTGCAAAACTTGATAACCTTCTGCGGGTAACTCACGGGCATAATCGAGAATCTTAACCGGTTTTTCCTCATATGTCAAGTCATCCTTCAATCAATTGCTTCCAAAGTGGCACTGTGTCTCTTAACGGCACCTCTCGCTATCTCGGGTGACATTTCTTCAATCGAGAAACATGGAATACGCCATGAACTCCTCGACAGTCCTTCCGTAATTCCAACTTATAAGCAACTTCTCCCATGCGTTGCAAAATCTTATACGGTCCAACGTAAACGTGGTGCTAACTTTCCTTTAACTCCAAAACGCTTAACTCCTCAAGCGGGGATACTCGAGATATACTGCCTCCAACTTCATACTCAATTGCTTTGCGCTTTGAATCGGCATAGCTCTTTGTCTCCGGACTGGGCTACCTTGAGCTCGTCTCAATCAACTTAACTTTCTGCTCAGACTCTTAATCAAATCTGGTCCAAACAATCGACGATCTCCAGTTTCGTCCCATAACAACGGTGTCCTGCACCTTCTTCCATACAAAGCCTCGAAAGGTGCCATCTTCAAGCTGGTTTGGTAACTGTTATTGTAGGAAAATTCTGCATACGGCAAATTGTCATCCCAGCTAGATCCATAATCTAGGGCACAAGCTCTCAAAGATGTCTTCCAAAATCTGATTGACTCTCTCGATCATCCATCGGTTCGTGGGTGGAAAGTCGCATCAATTCCAATCGGGTTCCCAATGTTTCGCGTAACCGGTTCCAAAATTTCGAGGTAAACCGGGTTCCTCTATCTCGATACGATGCTCCTCGGAACTCCGTAAGCACACAATTCTGGTCATGTATATCTTTGCTAACTTAGCAATCGCTATAGGTGGTCTTGATCGAATAAAATGGGCTACCTTTGTTAAACGGTCGACTATAACCCAAATCGAGTCATATCCTCGAACGAAGTCTTTGGCAATCCTGCGTGATAAAATCCATGCCTAGTTTATCCCACTTCCATTCGGGTATCGGCAATGGTTGTAACAACTCGCTGGCTTCGATGTTCTCGCCTTTACTTTCGACATACGTCAGAAATCGCTACATACTCCGCAATATCCTTCTTCATTCCGGTCCACCGTAAAGTATTCTTCAAATCCAAATACATCTTGGTATTTCCTGGGTGAATCGAATAGGGTGAATCATGGGCTTCTTGTAAAATCAACTTCCTGATCTCTGGGTCATTGGGCACATAAACACGGTCCTCAAACCATAGGGTATCGTGCTCATCCTCACGAAATCATTTAGCTTTTCCTTTGCTCATTTTCTCCTTTATAGAGGCAACTTCCTTATCTGCCTTTTGGCCTTCTCTGATTTTGTCCATTAGCGTTGATTGAATCTCCAATGCTGCTACATAGCCTCTCGGAACTATTTCCATACATAGCTCTCGAAGGTCCACGGCTAACTCATTGGGTATTCCTCCCATCATTAGGGTATTGACGTGGCTCTTACGGCTCAATGCGCCTGCTACGACATTAGCCTTCCCGGGTGATAATGCAATCTCATGTCATAATCCTTGATAAGTTCTAACCATCTCCTTTGTTCCGAGATTCAATTCCTTCGTGTGAAGATGTACTTCAAACTCTTGTGATCCGTGATATACTTCACAATGATTTCCGATGAGAAAATGTCTCCACGCCTTCGTGGCATGCACAACGGCTGCTAACTCCAAATCATGAGTGGCATAATTCAACTCATGGGGCTTAAGTTGTCGTGAAGCATACGAAACAACTCTTCCTTCCTGCATAAGCACTGCTCCAAGTCCTCGACGTGAAGCGTCGCAATACACCTCATAATCCTTAGTCTGATCTGGCAATATCAAAACTGGTGAGGTGACCAATCTTTTCTTCAATTCCTGAAAACTTGCCTCACAGTCCTCAGTCCATATGAATTTATTTTCTTTCTTCAATAATTCTGTCATAGGCTTGGCAATCCTTGAGAAATTCTCAATGAACCTTCGGTAGTATCCTGCGAGTCCAAGGAAACTCCGAATCTCTCCAACTGTCGTTGGTGCTTCCCATTTGGTTACGGTCTCAACTTTTGTGGGGTCAATCGCTATCCCTTCTCCGGATATAACATGTCCGAGAAATCCAACTTCCTTTAGCCAAAACTCACATTTGCTGAACTTGGCATACAACCTGGTGTTCCCTCGCTCCAAAACCAATCGCAAATGTTCCTTGTGTTCCTCTTCATTCTTCGAGAAAATCAAAATGTCATCAATGAACACCACAACGAACTTATCCAAAAACTCCATAAACACTTTGTTCATCAGGTTCATGAAATAGGCTGGTGCGTTAGTCAGTCCAAATGACATAACGGTATACTCGTATAGTCCATATCGTGTGGTAAACATTGTCTTGGGTATGTCCTGCTCCCGAATCTTCAACTGATGGTACCCTGATCGCAAGTCGATCTTGGAAAACACCTTGGCTCCTTGCAAGCGATCAAACAGATCATTTATCATAGGTAGTGGGTACTTGTTCTTGATTGTTACTTCATTCAATCCACGATAATCAACAACCATTCTTAACGATCCGCCCTTCTTCTCCACTAGCAAACGGGTGATCCCCAAGGTGAAGAACTTGGGCGATAAAACCTTTATCCAAAAGCTCCTTAATCTGCTTCTTGATTTCCGCCAAACTCCTGGCCGGCATCCTATATGGTCGCTTCGATATTGGGCCTGCTCTCGGCAAAAGTTCTATCAAAACTCAATGTCTCTATCCGGTGGCATTCCCGGCAACTCTTCCGAAATACATCAGGAAAATCCTTCACCATCGGTACTTCTTCCCGTACCACTCCCGATAAGCAATTAACTTGTGCTCTCCTCGGCTCGTGCCGTGATACATACTTAATCCTTCTTCCTTCAGGTGTGGTGAGCAAAATTGATCTAGTGGAGCAATCAATGTTTCCTCCATACTTTGATAACCAATCCATACCTAATATCACATCCAATCCTTGGAATTCTAGAACTATTAGGTCTGAGGGGAAGACATAATGTCCAATCCTTAATGGCAGTCGATCACACCATTTACTAGTCATGTACTCTGCTCCGGGTGAGGTTACTAGCATGGGTGACCTAAGGGCTTGGGTTGGTAACTTGTACTTATCCACAAATCCCCTTGATATGTATGAATGCGATGCACCAGTCTCGAAAAGAACAACTGCAGTAAATGACTTAACCAAAAACTTACCGACATCGTGACCGGGCTGATCTTCAACCTCCTCCACTTCAATGTGGTTCACCTGTCCCCTATTGAAAGGGTTGGGCTTCTTTCCGAGCTTCCATTGCCATTTCCATTACGCCTTCGGACAGTCATTGGCATAATGCCCGCCTTGCGGCACTTAAAGCAAGTAATATGACTCAGTCTACTTTGGATGGTGTTGACGGGTTGGTGCGATTCGTCTGCTGCTTCCTCCATTCCCTGCTCCCATTCTTGGTGCTGTTATGGTTATGCGAATTACCTCCTCCATGGGTATGTCAAACTGAATTCTCGACTTAGGGGTATAACGAGGTTTCGCCGAGCTCCGTAGTTATACTTCCCTTGCCCATACTTCCGCTTATGCGGTTCTCAATTTGCTGCTGCTTTCCTTCAATCATGAGGGCTCGGTCTACTAACTCCCGGTAGTTGTTGAAACTGCTACCATCAACGGCATGCTGAACTCATCATTCATCCTTCTAGAAACTTCTCCCGCTTAGTCGCATCAAGAGTAACGCCATCCGGGGCATAACGTGCTAGTTTACTAAAGTCATCCACGCATCGCCAACAAATTCTTCCTCCTTGGTGTAAGTTGAAACTCACGCTTCTTCATGGCCATAGCTCCCGCTGAAACATGGGCAAAGGCGAAAAGCTTGCTGAAATTGATCCCATGTGATGTTGTCTGCTGTGGTAAGTGGTTGTGAAATTCTCCCACCATGCCGCTGCGGGTCCTTCAAGCTGATGTGCTGCAAACTTCACTCTTTCTCCATCCGTGCATCCTGCAGTTGGTCAGCTCCCTTCCTATCTTGCGGAGCCACCATCTCGCTACAATTGGCTCGGTGCTACCGGAATACACCGCAGGTTTAGTCTAAGGAAACGAGTCGATGATCCGCAGTGGTGGTGGTGGTGGGTTGTTGTTGTTGTTGTTGTTGCCTCGGTTCGCACCAATGTTTGAATCACGGTATTCTGCCGGATCAGTTGGGTGATCTCTGGCGGGGAAAACAAACTGGGTCGCTCTGGAGGCATCTGATGGGTTTAGAAAAGATGAGAATTTAGAATAGAATGAGGTCTAAGGGTTATCACTACCCAGATGCACATGAGCAAATACACACAAAATCACTTCATTCAATCAAACAAGACTTACAACGATCTAACTATCGCAAAAGTGCGTGTACTATAAGGATTTACATGGAGGGAATACTACTAATATGTGGGGGACTTCTACTAATTTGAACCGGTGGAAGACTCCATAATGTCTGCTCCAGCCTTCGCCTTCAAAGTCGGGTTCACTTGGATCCGAATCGGTGTCGCCGATGTTGATGTAGTCGCTGGGCAATTGACATATCGGCCTTCATTCCCGAGCGCCAACTTCTTCTTGAGTTCTTCAATCTCGCATTTAAGATCGTTATTGTGTCTTGCTAGAGCTACGATCTCGCCCATATAGTCCTTGCGAAGTTGTCTTTAGTTCTTCTTCAAGCTCGATGATCCTTCCCTTTGCATTCTCGCAACTCCAACATTTCATTGCACATCCGGTTCTCCGACGCCGAATGTGCCGGTTTAACTCCTGGATAAATGCTGCAATGGATCTGTCCTTCTTGGTGCTGACGACGTCCCATTTGTCATCTCGGCGTCCGCAAATCTGAAAAATTGTGTCCTTGAGGTCTTCTTGATAAACTTCTCCAATGCGTCCCATGGTGATGTGAGCTGCCATGCTCTTTCCCAGACTCCAAGTTGGTGCACTAAAAACACTATCTATAGGCTTGGTGATTGGGGCGAATGTCCTTCCCGAACGTGAGCGTGAATCTTCCAAATACCCTCTTCAGCAGAGTGGCGTTGAAAGTCCCGTGAAGCTTGGTAGTCCAATATTCGTACTTGGTAACTTCCTTCAAGTGAAATCCAAAAGGTGTGCCTTCATCCGTTGGGTGTACTTGATCTTCACGTCCGTCATCCTAAAGAGAGTAGAAAAGATGAGGAGTTAGAAAATGGGAAGAGAATAGTGATCTATGGCTTTATCTTAGTGGTCGTGTCCTCATACAGTGGTGCTCGATACCATTCTCTTCGTCATGACTGCACCCGAATGGATCTAGCGCTCGTGCTCTTGTCATCCTCGGATCAAGAATGCCGACACCACACAAGATTTCAAGGATTTATAGCAGAGTAGCAATCACACACTTATTACATCATTGTCCACAAGGGAACTTAATACAATAATATGGCTTAAGGCCATCTAATGATAACAGCGGAAGGCTTGGAAAACGAAAGTGAGTCCATCAACTCCAACGGCATCACCGAGTATAGAACCACGACCTAACACCTTACTGTCATTCTAAAAGTCTCGCAACATGAAAAGTTGCAGCCCAAAACGGGTCAAGACATGGAATATGCCGGCAATGTAACACATAGAGAGCAATGAAGCAACAAGCCTATACTACATGCATATTTGGCTGGTGGTAAGGCTCTACGGTTACATTTTTGCATAAAGCTGATTTTTCCCTACATCAAAGGAATAATTTTATTTAACTATCATGGTGGTTGTTAAACATTGAGAATGGTTGACAAAGATCCTCAATCCCAATTAAAAGTACTCATTAAAACCCAATAACTTTATTATTAGAAGTAACATGTTGAGATTCACATGATATTCAAGTACTAGATACTCAAAATTTGTCCATAACCGGGGACACGGCTAATCATGATTAGTTTATACACTGCAGAGGTTTATGACTTTTCCCCACAAGACTCGATCGCCTCCGCTTGGTTCTCGTGACTACATGGTGTTTGAGAAACGGATGACCGAGACATAGTCTTTCGTAAGCGCTTAGCACCTTACATGTGGGTAGACCGTATCAACCTACATCCCCTACATCAGCTAGCCTACCCGTAAGAGTTCGCACAACTTAGTCAACTACGCCAGAGCCCATAATTGGCTTGTGGCTGCACACGGAAGTTTCCAGCTTGAATAATCTTATGATCCCTTAGAGCCTGGGTGGCGGTCCAAGAAATACAGTAAGTCCTCGATAGAAACCAGTGCCTCAATCCACCCAGATGTGTGTTTAGGTTGCCACCTTAGATAAACCATTAATTAACAATCTCACATCTGTCATGGATATTCACTCACCCAATCCACGCCTACTAGCATAGCATGGCATAATCAAGCAAACGAGAAGTAACTCCCAAGGTTTCATAAGTAAAACAGTAATAGGTACTACCTCAATCTACTTCCCATCCCACAATTTAATTAGATCCTAACATGCAAGTGTTTGAGGGTTTGATCTAATGCAATAAAACTGGGTAGTAGAAAAGGTATGATCAGTGTTACTTGCCTTGTCGATGATCCGCGAGTCCTAGAGATTCAAGTAACAAGCGGCGACCGGTGATCTAACGCAGACAAACAACAAGCATACAATAAGTACTCATCTAATGCACAGGAAATCTCGAATAAAAGATCTAACCAGATAGTCCAACTTAAGAACCCTGTTGCAAAAGAATCGAATCGAATAAAGCATCGAAAGTCGGAACTCGAGAGAGAACGACTCGGCTTAGCAAATCTGAAATTAAGTCAAACTTTCATAGTAGCAAAACTCTGTGTAAGTAGGGTAGTTTGAACGGCGGTTTCATATTTAAACTCAGCGCTTGAATCACCTGATTCCGATAAACGAGCAAGAAATAAAACAGATTTGAAAATCGGATCGTAAATCGAATCAAAAATAATGGATTAAATCCGATTTAAAAGAAAACGATTTAACGGATTAAATAACGGACGCTCATATCAGAACTAATCCAACGAACGCGTTCATTGAAACAAACGGGTCGGTGAACGTTCACTAAATAGGAAAACCGAAAAAAAAATAAACCCAATCTAGGTTTTTGAAAAAAATAGAACATCTTTTTAAAAAAAAAAAACCGGGTCGGTTTATTAGGGGGAAAACCGGATCGGGCGGCGGCGGCGGCTACCTCCGGTGGCTCTCCGGCGAGGCTCCGGCGGGGTCGGGAGGGGCGGCGGGGTCGGCGGCTGGGCGGTGGGATGCTCCGGCGACGAGGGGCGGCGACGGCGGGGATCGGCGGCGTCCTCGGCGCCAAGTGGGCTCCGGGCGGGCGCGGGTGGCGGCGGGTGAGGAGAGAGGGGGGGTCCGCCGGGTATTTATGGGAGGGGGAGAGGCGGCGCCTTGGGGAGGGGCAGGCGCTGGCTCGGGGCGGACTCGGGAGGCGTGGCGGCGGCGCGCTGCCCCCGAAGGGAGACCGGCGCTCGGGCGGGCGCGCGAGGGAGAGGAGGGAGGTGGGCCGGGGCGCTGGGCTGGGGCCTGGCTGGCTGGGCCGGCTGGGCCTTGGCCCAGGGGGGGGCGGCGCGATTTTTTTTAAAATAAAACAAAACGAAATTAAAAAAATATCAAACGAACTCCGATTTAAATAAAACAAATTTTCCCCGACTCCTAAAAATGAGTCGAACAAAATGAACTTTAAAAACGGCAAACATGCATAAAATTTTTAAAATGCTCGTTTTTGCCTAAGCAAAATAAATCTTTCAAAAACCAAATTTGATTTATTTATAATATCTTCATTTTTCCTAAATATTGGGAAAGTCATATCATTCCCTCTCTTGAGATTTTTATAGGAAAAACTTTATGAAGATAATTAAATAAATCCAATGATCCTATTTTCAAGATTTGGGAAATCCCAAATATGAAAGTTATGAAACTTCCAACTCTCTCCGAGGGTCCTTGAGTTGCATGAAATTTTCTAGGATCGGAAAATGCGAGAAAAATATGATATGCATGATGACCTAATGTATAACATTCCAAATTGAAAATTTGGGATGTTACAACATGTATGACTATCTTGATTCTGTCATAAATTTGTCATGGATGTACATGCATGACAAAAAACGCGACCTACTGTGACAAACACGTATCATCACGGAAGTGTATTTTTTTGTAGTGAAGTAAGTTGAATCCGCTACTCCCTCACCATCCTCGCCTCTGTCAAACCGCCACGCTAAAATCGCCACAGACGCCTGAAAAGCCCCCTCAACTTTTTACTACGCTAAAATAGTTCGAGCTTGTTCATTCTATATAAATACTAGTATCAGTATGTTTATTCACCCGTGGGGTTGTTTAATGAATGGAGGGCTGGGGAGCACAAGTGAACAATACTACTACTAGTAGTAGTAAGTAGGAGTCGTACATGTAGTCACCTTAAATAGAGAGTTTCTTTTCTTTAATGCCAAGTACACAAAAGGAAACACTTGTTGTGGAGAGAAAAAGATAATCACTCCACTATATATGTACGCAGGGACCTGAGCGCTTGCTTTACGTGGGTTGCTCTCTTCATTCTCTCATCCTCTCCAGATATAAACAAGACATCGGTAGCGACATTTTCTCCGCCACCGCTAGTCACAGATCCGCCGGATCCTTCGGCTGGTATATGTAGAGGATTAGGTGCATCATTCACGCAATTCATCACCGGGCGAGGAAGGAAACCCATAGCTGCCGGAGGGCCCCGATCCTCCGCCTGTCGCTCTTCTCTCGACACAGTCACGGCTCGGGAGGTCCTCCGACCCTTCTTCCTCCCCGCCATATTGTCCGCAGATCCGACCTGCCGCCGCCGACATCTCGACGCACTCCATTGTGTATAAGTTCTTCGAAAGCTGCCTTGCTTCATCGCCTCAGCTCCCCACGTGTCTGCATGTGCATCTTTTTCTACTCCCATCAGCTCTTCCAAAGCCCCCTAAATTTTTAGTATTATTAGAGGTAAAGCTACTTCATGCATTTGAATCTAGGGCTTTGTTCAAACAATGAAGAAAGGAGGAAAGTTGTAGCATGAATCTAGGATTTGATTCAAAGAGGAAATAATGTGGTGAAAGTAGTAGAGACCGGATACCCAACCGGTCTCTTGGTTGAAAAGGGAAATAATGGGAAAACGCAAAGACAAACTGGATAAGGAATAGATCTATTATTGGTTGAAAAAGGATAGAAAGTGGCGGTTGGTGGACAAGTCAATGTAGTATGTCCAGGATTAGATTTGTTGCCCTCACATAGTAAAAAGGTCTTGTGATTAGAATTGTTGTCCTCACATAGTAAAAGGTCTCAGGATTAGATTTGCTGCCCTCACATAGTAAAAGGTCTCGAGGATTAGATTTGCTGCCCTCACATAGTAAAAGGTCTCCAGGATTAGATTTGCTGCCCTCACATAGTACAAGGTCTCTGTGATTAGGTTTGCTGCCTCACATAGTAAAAGGTCTCCAGATTAGATTTGCTGCCCTCGCATAGCATGAACAAACTCGTCACCACTTTATGCCTCCTTGTAGGTACATTGTGCCGATGCGCCCAATCGTCGCATGTCCTTATACCAACCTTTTGTCGTTGTTAATGTAAGGGCGCATGTAAAATGAAGCGATCACACTGCTACCTTAGGGACATGTCTAACCGGTGTTATTGTTAATCTAATGCCTCCAAAGGATAAGATGCAATTAAACCGTGTTACAAATGGCACTCGCTGCTTTTCCCTCAAAGATGATAAGTAAGTTGCTCCTTTACGCCGGCCGATTGTCCTGGTGTCCCCATGGTCCCATGCCCTTAAACCAACTCTTTAGCTGCTATTGATTTACTGTATCAGGTAAACAAGCAATGCCACCATTAAAGTAATCCCATATTTTAGGAATCTCATTGTTGATCGTAATGCTTCTGGTAACATGAAGCATTGCTGACGTTTTAAAATTTCTACTATCCTTGCGTGATTGCCATGAACATAATTAAGATGCTTCTTTTCATTTCAGATATGTTTCAGATATTCTTATTGACCAAAGAATCGCTTACTTTCTATCTTTTTGTGCAGATAGGGATATCCATTTCACCATGTTGCTATTGTGACCTTTTGGTGAACTGCACAAAACACTTTTTTGGAATGAGTGTCTTGTGCGCTTCAACTAAAATGTCACGTGGGCAACATCTCTCAATTTTGGTGGAACTGCACAAAATGGTGATTGGAGTTTCCAAAATCTCCGTCAAGTTCTGCTGGTAATCTCGTGCAACATTTTATTAGCCTTTGCAAGATGAGATGTCACTGTCACCACAATGGCACTTTATTTTAGTGGAACTGCACAAAAGGATAAGAAAATTATAGTTGCACCTAACATGAGCCGGACAGCCAACCTTAATGTTCCTCAATTTTAGTGCAACTACTAAAGAAGAACCTGTCAGCTCATGAGAGCAAGTACTTCTTGCTACCTGAATGATGCAATATTTGCTTCATTTCAGATGAACTGCAGAAAAAGGCGCATGAATTGAATCATGGAACTCCAGGCAGGCCTCATCCGAGTGCAGCTGCAGGTTGAGTTCAAGGAGGCCACTATTAAAGTGAAATCATGCTCTTCTTGTTTGTGTTGTGCAAACAGGAATACTCAACTACAGATGTTGTGACGGTCAAGAGCATTCGCCAAGTTCTTCGATTGTATGACATGGCTAGCCAAGATGGATTTAATCCCTATATTCACTTTATCAAAAGGCTCTAATGGGTTGGTTCTGAATCTTGCAAGCTGGGAATCAATGAGATGTGTAGGCAGATTATTTGTACTTATTATTTGAATCTTATTTCGGGTTCAATCTTGCAAGCTGGGAATCAATGAGATGTGTAGGCATCTTTGTTGTACTTATTTTTTGGATCTTATTTGTTGGTTATGAATCTTGCAAGCTGGGAAACACGACATGATGATGCAGAGGACAACCATAACAAACAGTTCAAACTTGGTAGTATTATCTTTGTGAAAGTGCGACAAATGTGCTGATCGTGTGCGTCCTGAGAATAATAATTCTAATTGTTGTGCATGTTGGACCTGTGGCACTGATAGAACGAGCGATGCATTGCTTGTTTTAAGTATAAATTTCTATTAAATCTAATTAAATTTAAGTAAAGTCACCACTAACTCCTGTTATTACAAAGATTCAACAGCACTCGGCCGTGAACCGACGTGTGGCCGGAGTAGGTTTCTTAATGGAGGTGTTTGAATGCGCCGAGGGTGCATCTTTCCGCCTGCAGGCAATGGACGAGGGAGGGTAGTAATCGCTGTCATCAGACATACTCAGTTTACTATTGAATCCAGTTCCCCAAAAGATGAAAATGAACTTCGCCACGCCTACACACTCATTCACTTGAAGAGACTCCAATGGCGATCCGAGGGGTGAGCCCATCAATATGGACTTCAAAGCAAGGAGTTCCCCTTTGAGTTCGCTGCTCATTCCTATGGTTGCACCAAGTTGAATGTGATGTACACCAACGATCCGGACTCGGTGAAGCTCGCCGCCGAAGTTCAAGCAAGACTTCATAGACGAGAAAGCACAAGGTTGCAGGACTAGACCTTGTGCCCATCCATTCGTCTCCTGACAGGGACCAGCGGATCGCCGTCGCCCAAATACATGTGTGGGACGAGGTTCTCATCTACCACTTCTGTAGGGCCATCAGAGGTTCTGGAGCATTCTCCCGTTTCATCGGCAAATACCGATCGCACCTTCGCCATAAAGGAGAGAAGGAAGAACGCGACGATTCGGCCATCCGTGCAACAAGCTTGTTGACATCTAGAAGCAATACAAGATCATCAAAGAATGGGCAGGAGAAGGACTCCGTGGTTGACCATGCCGAGACCATCATCGACCCCTGATACGCCAACATGAAACAAGACAATGATACCAAGGACCTGAACACGTGGGAGGTACCTCTGGATCTAGCCTACATAACCTACACGGCCAGGGACGCATACGCATGCTACGACATGTACAGGCAAATCTTGGACATGAGGGCGTGTCTGCCATCAGAATCGACGAAAGTACACGGACAATCGCAGCATCATGATCAAGCGTGCTGTGAAGGTCTAGATGTTGTACTTTATCTGTTTATAAGCACCTTTATCATCTAATGTTTCATGCATTAGCCTATGTGTCGTAATTATCTGTTTTGTCCGAAATATTCTTTTAAGAACCCATTAACCTGTTTGCTTTTTAGTGGCTATTTGCTTATGTATGTAACTAGTTCACTTGTCCGTTAAAAAAACTAGTTCACTTGGCTGCCGTGCTTTGAATCTCATTCCTCCCAATATATTCCCTCCTCGTGTGGACCCAAAGAAGTCTGACATACGCATATATGGGATCAACCACCTATCCATATGTATTTCTTTATTTTGCTCAATATTTCATTGTCTTCCTATACAGCGGCTGGCCATCATAGCCTATGGCGTTGGCCAGGCCATCCCTCTACTACCACACATTGTCCGGCGGCGACAGCTCCACCGGCCCCTGTACCCGAACAAGTCAACCTCAGAATCCCTCCGCCTCGCTCTTCCCCGCCTCCGTTCGTTGCTCGGGTCCGAGGTCTCGACGTCATCCTCCGCCTTGGTGCTCTAGACGCAGCGCCGCCGTTTGTTGTTCCCAACATGGTCAGCAAAACAAGAGGAATCGGGAGACAACTGTTCGTCGAGAGGCTGACAGTCCCGGGCCCACCAGGTCCATGGCCTAGGTTTTGTTGTTTAACATGGGCAGCCCACAACATGTTTCAACATTTTTTGGATCCAACAGGTATCAAGCGGCCTCTGGGCCTCCCAACCTAGCTTGTCTATAACATCAACAACCCAAGTTATGTTTGTTTTTTCAAGACGATTTACGCCTCAGTTCTATTTTTCTGCATTTAATGCAAAACTGAACCTGTTTTCTATCAGAATGCAAAACTGAACCTATATTTATATCTTATTTTATTACATATATATATTAGAAACAACATAAGTTTCCGTTAAACCTGTCGTTCGTCCAACCATTTTATAGACCTTCCCACTTCCTTTATTTTTCATTTTCATTAATCCTATATCTGAATTTTCTCCCACTTTCTTTTTCGATGTAAACCGAAGTTTTCTCCCAAAGATTTCTTTTCCCTAGAACCAACTCAACCGGCCCCACGCCTAGCCTAAGAAATAATAATACCCCACGTACTAATAACTCATCGAATTGTAATGATATTTTATTTTGTAAGTTGAAAGTTCTTACAAAATAATAGTAATAATTGTTTATATATAACTTGGCAAGTTAACTCCTAGTGATTATGCATATAAGCGCAGTAAAGATTTTACTCACCAATGCAGTAATAGACGTGCAATCATGTGTTTATTTTTTTATAACATTTCTCCATCTAGCCCAACGGGAACTCACTGATATTTTCCTCGCCCTCGCTTCTACCACGGTTTTTTCCGTCATGGACGGCCCAAAGAATGTCATGTAGCTGCGTCTCCGGCTCGCCTGTGACTTAAAAGCCCATTTTCTCGTCATGATTTTTGTCATAGAAGTAGAAGCCCACCACATCTATGATGATACCATGTTTTGTCACAATTTCGTTCGGCCCAAAATGTCACAGATGTGTCTTTTTTGTAGTGTTACCTCCTTGGGTACCAGCGGAGAGGTGGGATGAATGGAGAGGGGATTGGTGCTGGATCCCGGACAAGGAAGCCGCCGAGTTCTGTGAAGCACGAAAGGCGTGCATGGAGTGCGGCAAGGATTGGAGCCTCAAAGGGCTCACTGAGGACAGGCTGCGCCCGACAATTAACAGGATTACCTATTTGGCGACTGCCAGCTAACGATTGAGCATGTGGGGGCGGATTTTCTCCTCCCCGCATCGCGTCGCTGCAGGAAAGGGACAGACCTGCGTGGCTTACGGCGACGCGGCAGACACGATGAGGCTGCTCCCAGGGTTGGCCAACAACATGTCAATTAATGGTCATGCTTGGTTGTCCGACCAACTGTTCGTCGCTTTGAGTTGTTCAAGCTCCCGGCAACCATCATCCCTCTGAACATAAATTCTTCCCGGGACCACATACTGAAGTGGATGCCGGACTGCAATGCTGAAGGGGTATCGAGTACTTGGCAGCTCTCCACTCTGGATGAGGAGCACCAGTGGTCGAGCACCTTGGTGGAGAGGGCCACCAGGACTGGAGATGGATGTATAAATGCACTTCTGTTGCGGAGGTGGCGTATATTCTGAAGAGGGTCGCGGAGGACAAAGCTGCTCGCCGTGTGGAGATGGAGAAGGCCGCGAAGGGCGGGAAGGGCAAAGGGAAGGTTGGACTAAGTTCTTCCTGTATGGCAGCGAGGCGCAAGCCACGGAAGATGCTGCTGGGGAAGAGCTTGTCGAGGATAACTTTGTCGGGCTAGACACCCTAGCCACGGCAGCAACGGAGCTTCAGGAGGGAGAGGAGGACGATGAGGAGAGGGAGGAGGGCATGGCAACAGTCCCTGAAGATGAGTGGCTTGCGGCTGGACCGTAAGCCCTCAAGACCGGACCTGCATCAACAAGACTCAAGAAGCGCTGGCCAAGAGCCCTAGGGGCGGCGACCTCCAACCCAGCGCCATCCACCAAGAGGGTGAATAAGACCTCCACCAAGTCTACCAAGGCTGAGGTAGTGTGTCATCAATCCCCTCACCTTTCTCAGACCAAGGCTCCTTCCGCCATACGGCCGGTGGCCGCGCAGACGGAGTCCAGCTCCCGCTCCGGCTTGAGTTCCTCGCAGAGCTCGTCTTCCCCGGAGCTCCTGATGTCATGTCAGGCATTGAAGCTACCGGGGAGTTCCACCTTTTTGTCCCTGAAGAGAGGACGAGAGTCTCCTCCTCCTACAGAGTTCAACTTGAACTCCATGCTCATCGCAGAAGAGTAAGGAAGATTTCCATTCGTGGTAGATATCTCTTTGGCCGACATGAATTATTTTACTAACCTCTTGTTCGTGTTGTCGTCGGCAGGGAAGTGGAGGAGGACACGGAGACCCTCATCCACCGTTCCTGAAAGAAGCTTCAGCGCCTCGGGTCACTGAAAGGTGTGGAGGGCTCGGACTTGGCGGGGGAGGATCCCCGGTAACGAGCCCCATTGTCACAGCCCTAGAATCTAATTTCAAATAGTTGCACAAGCATCCATGCATCATGTCTAGATTTATTTGAAACTTGAAATGTGGATGTCCAAACCCTATCACCAATTTATTTTCAAACTAGATCAACCTAAAATTATTCTCAATGATTCCAAAGTGACCTTCATATATGTTCATGATTATGGGAAGTGATTAAAAGCTCCTCCATAAATATTGTACATTTTTCCATGACATTTGTGGACTTTGAGTTAACTCCTAAATATTTGAATTGGGGTTATAAATTCCTATAAATATATTTATAACTCCAATAATTCTGAAAAATAATGTGGGGCTTTGGATTAGTTCATCTTACACCCAGAAGAATTTCCAGACGCAACTAAAATGATTTAGTGCTGGAACTAAATCAAAACAAATGTAACAAATTAGAAAACAAAATGTAAATAGAGAAAGACAGAGAGGAGAGGAATCTCACCTGGGCCTTACCTGGCAGAAGTGGCCCAGCCCACCACCGCTTCCCCTTTGTCGCCTTTCCTCCTCAAGGCTGGCCGGATAATCAGATGTGGCCGACGCCACAGGAGCATGCGCCTGGCCACCTCCTGCTCGCTATCACATCGAGACGGCCCCGAGCGCCACGCACCCACCCCGAAACCCTCGACCTCTCTCGCCTCCCAAAGGTCCCTCCCCTAGCTCCTCTCGCTTTCTCTTCCCATGGCCGAGTATGCCACCACCACCGACGCTGCTCGCCGTGGGCTGAGAGCCATCGCCCCGCCTCCGCCGTGTCCGTAACGACCGCCTCGCTCCTCTTCATCCTCACCAAGCCACGCTTCACCGGAAGCTCAGATCGCTTTCACGCCGTCGTCTTCGACCTCGGATCACCGCAGATCACCGACGAGGTTGCGCCACCTCCAGCGCTGCCCCGACCATGCCGATCCTTCCGTTGACAGCGCAGTGAGCCACTCCCCCTTCCACCCCTGCTCCCGTTGTTGTTTGCATGTCAGAAGGCTGCTCCCGCTGCGGATCGGAGCTCACCGCCGCCCAGCTTTATCGCCGTGGGCCTCGAGCTCGAACCACCCGCACCATTGCACCGCATCGCGCTTCGGTGCCTCCAGAGGCCGCTTAGCCCTCTACGCCGCCGCTTGTTTCTAGCGCCACGCTCGCGACGGCAGAGCTCCGGCGCCGCCCGCTAGTCCGCTGCCGCCAACACCGCCACCCCAAAGACACCCGCTGTTACAGCCCGACGCTACCGTCGCTACCGGCCCCACAGAACCCATCCGCACGACCTCTCATCACCGGAAACGGCCGGACGAGGACCTCCGCCATGCCCTGCTTAGCATCGGCAGCATATCGTCGGTTAGCCGACGTGGCCGTCATTAGATTAGGGGCTAACTAACCCTTTTGGATTAACTTTAGGCACTGACAATGGGACCCACTTTGTTAGGTTACTGGTTAACCAAAATAATTAGGTTAATTAATAAAATCAGTGGACCCACGCGTCAGCATTAACCGTGCTGACGTGGGCTGACCGGCCCACATGTCCGTGAGCCTAGCCATCATCGTGAGATCCACTGCTGGGACCCACCGTCAGTTTGACCGGACATGGCATGTTGACCTGCTGATGTCACACTGATGTCATGCCGCCGCAATAAGCTATTTTCTGGATTTAATTTAATTCAGGAAATTTCAGAAAATGACCTAAACTTCTAAAAATCGTAGAAATTCAACCATAGCTCAGAATGAAATAATTTATATATGAAAAATTATCAAAAAATGCAATCTATTTATCTGTGCCATTTTCATGCATATTCGAACCACTTATAGTTGCTGAATAGGGCAAATCATATGTTTGGCATTTAAATAATAACATACGGAGTTTGAATTTGAACCTTTGGTTCAATCCAACTTCATTTAACTTTGTTGCATTAGCTCAAAACACCAGCATGTTTCCATGTCATGATCATGCATCATATTGTTGCGTTGCATTGATTGTGTTTCTTCTCTATTGCCGGTATTTGTTCCCCCTTAGTAGACGTGGCTCCCACGATGAGTTCGATGACACCGATGAAGAACTATACTATCTTCAGAAGTGCCAGGCAAGCAAACCCCCTTGTTCATTCCGATACGATCCCACTCTCTCGCTCCTGCTCTCTTTTACTCCATTAGGACAACAACGATTCAACTGCTACATGATGCGGTAGTTGAACCCCTTTCCTCTGCATTACCTGTCATTGCCATAGTAAATAGATGAAACCCACTAGCATGAGTAGGAGTTGTTTGAGCCCTGATGTGCCTGTTCATTCATGCTTGTTGTCATGCCTGCTACTGCTTAGAGTTGAGTCAGGTCCGATTCATCGAGAATGAATTGGAATGTGGTGAACATGTCCTATTGTTGAGACCTAAGTGTGTGAACACGATTTGGTAAAGGTAGAGGTGAGAGGCCATGTAGGAGTACATGGTGGGTTGTCTCATTGCAGCCTGGCCCTCAAGAACTGAAGTTCTAGGTTTGTGATCCATGAACAGCATTACCACACATTGGGTTCCAGATCTCGACCCCTCTCGGCTTATTAATCGCCTCGATCTCTGTCCAGGAGTTCCAACTACTTTCTGGTGTTTGTAGGATATGTGTTGGTGGCCGTGCATAGTGCTGACCCTAGGGGTGGGCTATGATGCGGTAGATACACTGTGGCACGATGTACCGGGCGCCCGTTTGGTGTCTCGGGAACCCTGCACACATTATTTGGGGCTGTGAGCGAAACCCCGGCCGGATCTCCTCGCGGATGGAACCCGAATAGGCGATAAAGCTGGACTAGAGACTTGTGTGGTTAGTCAGGTCATGGCCGACTCCCTCGCCAGGCTTCTGCTTGAAGGTTGCCGAGATACACGATGTGTACATGGTGGTAAGTGGCGAGAGCGTGTGTGAAGAAGTACACCCCTGCAAGGTTATAAATGATCTATTCGAATAGCCATGTCCGCGGTAAAGGACTTCTGGGTTGCCTGTACAGTTCATAGACAAGTGAAAGTGGATACTGTAAGATGCGCAAGATAAGTGTGAGTGTTATGGATGGCCTTCTCGTAGGGGACGGGAGTGGATCCATAGTGGTGTATTGATATGGTGAATATGTGGACTCGTGTGTGCCACCTCAAAAGAGTTACTTATGTAGTAGTTCAAAGTTAGCCATCGAGTCAAAGCTGGCTCGCTGTAGTTAAACCCCACCATCCCTTTGTTGATAATGATGCATATGTAGTTAGTTTTGATGTAAGTCTTGCTGGGTACATTTGTACTCACGTTGCTTAATTTATGTTTTTGCAGAGATACTTCAGTCTTGCTAGTAGTTTCGTGTGGACTTCGACGTTTAGCTTGTTACCTCAGCTACGGTCTTGTGCCCTCGGCAGGATCTGGTAGATAGTCAGGCTGCTCAGCCTTTTTCATTTGTAGATGTCTGTACTCAGACATGTTAATCTTCCGCATGTGCAATTGCTTGTATGACTTGAATGCTGGGTCATGAGACCCATGTTTGTAATATCTGACTCTTCGGAGTCTTATGAATAAATACTTTGAGTCGTAGAGTTTTGTTGTGATGCCATGTTGTATTTACACATATCGAGCATATTGTGTGTATGATTGAAATGCTTGGTATGTGTGGGATCCGACAACCTAGTTGATTATCCTTGGTAGCCTCTCTTATGGGGAAATGTAGTCTAGTGCTTCCACTGAGCCATGGTAGTCTGCTACAGCCTGGTTTACCGGGGTCCTGCTAGCCCAGTTACTACTGCTCCGGAACACTTAGACTGGCCGGCATGCGATCCACTTCATTCATGTGTCTGTCCCTTCGGGGATATGTCACGCGGTGACTTCCGGTGTCCTGGTAGCCTACTACATCCTGGGTTCCCGGAGTCCTGTTAGCCCAGTTGCTACAGCCCGGATTCACACGCTGATGACCGAACGCTCGATGCTGGTTCATGTATGCTCGTCTCGTAAGTTAGCGCCACTTTGGGTTCACGACTAGTCATGTCGGCCCGGTTCTTCGTCATATGGACGCTAGCGACACTATCATATACGTGGAGCCAAAAGGCACAAACAGTCCCCGGGCTGTAAGGTGGCACCTGTGGGAATACCGTGCGTGAGGCCGCAAAGTGATATGATGTGTTACATGCTAGATCGGCGTGACTTAGGATCGGGGTCCTCGACAGCTTTGGTATCGTAGCCTGATCGTCTCAGAGGATTACCAAGCCAAACTGGTCGAAGTTGAGTCTATAAATTCTTTAGTTATATAGGGGAATTGATTGTGGAAGGGAACGTAAGGCTCTTTTTACTCCTTTACCTTATGCCCTTCTGATCTGAGTCAACCTCTTCTTTTCTATGGGGATTAAGAACTAGGCCTTCTCATCTATCTATCAGGATGACATGTTACTAATCGATAGACTTATAGAATTGATAGTTTCAAGTCTCAGTTCAGTTTCTACTACTTCCATATGTTCATAGCTGGCCTCAGAACCTTGATATTGTGATGTTGAGTGGTCATGCCACTATTTTGCAGGATGTCTAAAATATTTTTGGGCATTTACAGCCGTAATGTTGTCCGAGTCATCCCAGGTTTCTAAATAGTCTGATGCATTTGCAACTTCCTTCTTTCTGTTCCCGATGTTCTTTTGGGCCAAATTAAGCACACTAATCGGTGAGTTGAGGTACTCTATTGCCTCGACATATATATTGGAGCTATTCTTATGACACCAGGTGTCTTAGGGAGTCACTTAGAAATCTAGACATGTTTTGTGCTCCCAGCAGGATGATTCAGTCATTATTCTCGAAAAGCATCCTCATGATGCCATTTAATTAGTAGGCATTCCATTCTAGGGTTCTTGAACCCGAGATTCACTCTAAGCCTCCTGTTGATAGTGTTTCCTAGTTCCTTTAGGATAGTAGTAACCTTTACGATAGTCCTTGAGGTTTGTGGTATTTCCTTCTTCCAATACCATGAACCAGCCAAGGCAGACGTTCTCTGAATGGAAGGATCACGATAAAAGTGCTCCTAATGAGTTCTCCATTTGTGTTCATGACTCTGTCAGTCCTACCTTTTTGCATGGGTTATCCGGAAGAAATATGTTGAACTTGTTCGACATACTAATCTATGCGTCCACAACTCATAAATTATATGTTCCTTTGAGTTGTTCTCTTTAGTTGTATTCTGACCTTCATCTATCAATTGATAGTTAGTAGTAGTGCCTTCGTGTTCATCGATGCCTATTATTCTTGTGGTCCGTCGAGCCATTCTATTCGGAATGACTAGGAGAAACAAACTCAAAGACCTTTGTCCATTTCTAGGATTGGGTCAAAGCAGTTGTATTCCGTAGATCAAATGCCAATCCAGCTTTTGTTTTGTTCTACCCTGGAGTATTACCCTCTTTATGTCAAGAATGTCATAGGAATTGCACACCATCTTATGAATTCTTGGTGCAGTGATACTTCTCGCCATCATTATTCATTCGCCGGTCTCCATGTTGTTGTGACCGAAATACCGGCAGTGTGAGCCATGACGGTGAAATCATTACTCCTAGCAACTCCGTTGCTTGGTAGTTAATGGACAACAATCTCATTCTTAGCGTGTTGGTTATTCAATCATCATCCTGAGATTGATCGTGTTACCTAGTCCATTTTTCCTGGTGCACTCCTCGATCAATGAGTTAGGATTGTGTCAATCCCTCGCTCTTTCGATCATATCATCTTCCCTTAAAAAGCAAGATTATTTTCGAGCTTCATAACATATCAGTGGTTCGTGATTTCCCGATTATCTTCTCAGAGGTATCACCAGGTTGTTCCCTGGCCGTTATGTTGAGTTCGTGATCAAGATGGGTTTTCCCTAAACCACCCCTTCTCCAAGAATCTGTGTTGGATACCCTGAGCTAGTTTGTTAAGCTAAACAACAACTTTGAGAGTTGGAAGATAAATGCTTTATCCGACTTAGTTCATTCCAAAGGGACATCTCTTTGTATACGTGTGTTGAAGAAAGTTGGTATCTTCAGCGATTGATCTCCGTGACCAAATGCTGGATCTATTGTCTTGTCCAAACTTTGATTTGAGTGTGGGTTATTCTCAAATCAACTCAGAACCAACGATATTCATAATGTTGTCTTACTCTTGGTTCACCCCTCGAGCATGCACCATTATATCTTTTGGGTCTGACCAATACTATCGCCTTGTTCACATAGTTGTGGAATTCCACCTTTATGGGAATCTTGATGACTTGTTGTTGAGCCCATAAGCAGCATTTTATCTCACCCATCATTCGTGTTGAACATTAAGCTAGTGTTGGAAAATTTTTGAAAGCATTTCTTCATGCTAGCTCATGAAGCATATGTTTGGATGAAAGAAGTGACTTCCTCTAATTCATGTGCACTTGATGCAAGTTGCCGCCGTGAATTCGAGAAAGCTTGTTTTTGCTTCCTCTGGAATCATCCCAAGTTAGTCATGCACGCAAGTGCTCTGTGGTTTGATAGGTTGGCCGCCTCCACTCCATATGTGTTTCCTAGCACACCAAGCCACTGACTGATTTGTTCTAGGAGAAGGAGTTAAGTGCTAATCCATGGTAATGCATAAGACTTTGATATCCTCGATGATGGTTCCCCACCTGAACTCGGTAGTGTTTCGTTGTAAGACTATTGTTTGGTCATGCTTGTCTGGGACAGCGTGTTCACATGTGTGTAGCAGAACCAGATCATGTTTTGGAGCTTGTTATTGCAGTTCATTTCCCAAGAATCTCGCAACATTGTCTTGTCGATTTGTGTTGCAAACTTTCTTTTCCGCACATGATGTCCGAAATATCCTCGTTACCAACCAGATCGGAATCTCGTGCAGATATGATGGTTGGAACATTTGCAACAATTGCATTCTATTCCCAAATTTTGCAACCGTATTCGTGCCGCTTACTATGGTCTGCCTTCTTGGTATTTGTCATCCAGATCATCTTCAAAAGTGGACTTACCTGGTCCCTATCTTTCCTCGATGATAAGCAGAAATCATCCATCATGTTGTCTTCAACAAGGTAGTCCACATCATCCATTCTAGCCTGAGTATGTCGTTCCCTCGAACTCCGTCAACGAACGTTTGTAAATTGCCTTAGGCTGGTATGAAGAGTTTCAATGATCTTTGTATCAAAAGTAATTCTTTTTGCCACTTAAGAGAATAATTCTACGAGTCACCTTCCCTAAGGTGCCCCGTTGTGGAATCATGGCAGTTAACTCCTCACTACGTCATGATCGAGCGTGGAATTGTTCCTACCAAGTTGAGCCATCGCCATCTGCTTTCGCTTTCACCCCGATGTGTGTCTTCTATCTCGGCTCAAGAGACGCTCGCTCATCTCATTCCATGAGTTGATCGTATCGCTTGATCTTCGTGGTAGATCAAATTTCGCCGAAGTTTCCTCTCTTCCGTCATCATAGTTGGATGAAGATCTCAAAGCAAGGACGTCAAGATCAATTTGAAGGAACGAATCAACATCTTCGAGAAGGGAGTTTGGATCATGAAGATCGTGTTAGCTTTGTGTTCCTTCTGTCTTCTCACCTCACGTCTTGAATCTCGGGACGAGGTTCTCGCTAGTGGGGGTGAGTTGTCACAGCCCTAGAATCTGATTGCAAATAGTTGCACAAGCATCCATGCATCATGTCTAGATTTATTTGAAACTTGAAATGGGGATGACCAAACCCTAGCACAAATTTATTTTCAAACAAGATCAACCTAAAATAATTCTCAATGATTCCAGTGCCCTTCAAAAATGTTCATGATTATGGGAAGTGATTAAAAGCTCCTCCATAAATATTGTACATTTTTCCATGACATTTTGTGGACTTTGAGTTAACTCCTAAATATTTGAATTGGGGTTATAAATTCCTATAAATATATTTATAACTCCAATAATTCTGAAAAATAATGTGGGGCTTTGGATTAGTTCATCTTACACCCACAAGAATTTCCGTATAACTAAAATGATTTAGTGCTAGAACTAAATCAAAACAAATGTAACAAATTAGAAAACAAAATGTAAATAGGGAAAGACAGAGAGGAGAGGAATCTCACCTGGGCCTTACCTGGCAGAAGTGGCCCAGCCCACCACCGCTTCCCCTCTGCTGCCTTTCCTCCCTGCAAGGCCGGACACCGAGTGTGGCCGACGCCACAAGCGAAGGCGCCTCGCCACCTCCTGCTCGCTACTGCCATCGGAGACGGCCCCGAGCGCCATGCACCCACCCTGGAAACCCCTTGACCCTCTCTCGCCTCCCAAAGGTCCCTCCCTCGCTCCTCCACTTTCTCTTCCCATGGCCGAGCATGCCACCGCCACCGACGCCGCTTCACCGCAGCCAGAGCCATCGCCCGCCTCCTTCGTGTCCGTGGCGACCGCCGTTCTCTCTTCATCCTCACCAAGCCACGCTTCACCGGAAGCTCTGCTTCGCCTTCATGCCATCGTCTTCATCCTCGGATCACCGGAGATCGCCGTCGTTGATGCGCCACCTCCAGAGCTGCCCCGACCATGTCGAGCCTTCCGTTGCAAGCGCCGTGAGCCACGCCCCCTTCCACCCCTGCTCCCGTTGTCGTTTGCATGCCGTAGCATCGTTCCCGCCGTGACCGGAGCTCACCACCGTCCAGCTTTGTCGCCGCTGTTCGAAGCTCGAACCACTCGCGCCTTGCACCGCATCACGCTTCGGTGCCTCTAGGAGGCCGCTTAGCCCTCTACGCGCTCGCTAGCTCTAGTGCCACGCCAAGACGAAGCCGAAGCTCCGGCCGCCGCTTAGTCAGCTGCCGCCAACTCCGCCACCCCACCACCTGATGTTGCCACTATCCGACGTGTTCGTCGCCGCCGGGTCCCACGTAACCCATCCGCACGACCTCTCATCACCGGAACGGCCGGACGAGAACCTCCGCTGCGTTCTCGCGAAGGCCGGGCGATAAATCGTCGGGTTAGCCGACGTTGCCGTCATTAGATTAGGGGCTAACTAACCCTTTTGGATTAACTTTAGGCATTGATAGTGGGACCCACTTTGTTAGGTTACTGGTTAACCAAAATAATTAAGTTAATTAATACAATCAATGGACCCACGCGTCAGCATTCACCGTGTTGACATGGTTTTCGACCGGCCCACATGTCCGTGGAGCCTAGCCATCACTATGGGATCGACTGCTGGGACCCATCGGTCAGTTTGACTCGACTGGCGTGTTGACATGTTGATGTCACACTGATGTCATGCCGACGCAATAAGCTATTTTCTGGATTTAATTTAATTCAGGAAATTTTAGAAAATGTCCTAAACTTCTAAAAATCATAGAAATTCAACTGTAGCTCAGAATGAAATAATTTATATATGAAAAATTATCAGAAAAATGCAATCAATCTACCTGTGCCATTTTCATGCATATTGGAACAACTTGTAGTTGCTGAATAGGGTAAATCATATGTTTGGCATTTAAATAATCACATATGGAGTTTGAATTTGAACCTTTGGTTCAAACCAACTTCATTTAACTTTGTTGCTAGTTGCATTAGCTCAAAACACCAAAGATGTTGCCATGTCATGATCATGCATCATATTGTTGCATTGCATTGATTGTGTTTCTTCTCTATTGCCGGTATTTGTTCCCCTACAGTAGACGTGGCTCCCACGATGAGTTCGATGACACCGATGAAGAACTATACTATCTTCTGAAGTGCTGTGCAAGCAAACCCCTTGTTCATTCCGACACAGTCCCCACTCTCTCGCTTCCTCGCTTCTCTTTTACTGCTAGGACAACACGGATTCAAAAGTTACATGCGGTTGTAGTTGAACCCCTTTCTCTCGCATGACATGTCATTGCCACAAGAAATAGATGAAACCCACTAGCATGAGTAGGAGTTGTTTGAGCCTCGATGTGCCTACTCATTCATGCTTGTTGTCATGCCCGCCATCGCTTAGAGTTGAGTCAGGTCTAATTCATCGGGAATGAATTGGAATGTGGTGAACATGTCCTACTGTTGAGACCTAAGTGTGTGAACACGATTTGGTAAAGGTAGAAGTGAGAGGCCATGTAGGAGTACATGGTGGGTTGTCTCATTGCAGCCGTCCTCAGGAACTGAGTTCTGTGTTTGTGATCCATGAACAGCCATTACCACACATTGGGTTCCGTATCTTGACCCCTCTCGGCTTATTAATCGCCTCGATCCTCGCCCGTGAGTTGCAACTAGTTTCGTGTTTGTAGGATATGTGTTGGAGGCCATGCATAGTGCTGACCCTAGGGGTGGGCTATGATGTAGTAGATACACCGTGGTACGGTGTACAGGGCGCCTGTTTGGTGTCTCGGGATCCCTGCACACATAGTTTGGGGCTGTGAGCGAATCCCCGGCCGGATCTCCTCGCGGATGGAACCCAAATAGACGATAAACCTGGACTAAGGACTTGTGTGGTTAGTCAGGTCGTGGCCGACTCCCTTGCCAGGCTTCCGCTTGAAGGTTGCCGAGATACATGATGTGTACATGGTGGTAAGTGGCGAGAGCGTGTGTGAAGAAGTACACCCCTGCAGGGTTATAAATGATCTATTCGAATAGCCATGTCCGCGGTAAAGGACTTCTGGGTTGCCTGTACAGTTCATAGACAAGTGAAAGTGGATACTGTAAGATGCGCAAGATAAGTGTGAGTGTTATGGATGGCCTTCTCGTAGGGGACGGGAGCGGATCCATATTGGTGTATTGATATGGTGAATATGTGGACTGCAGCGCCCACCTCAAAAGAGTTACTTGCGTGAGTAGTTCATGTTAGCCACTGAGTCAAAGCTGGCTTGCTGTAGTTAAACCCCACCATCCCTTTGTTGATAATGATGCATATGTAGTTAGTTCTGATGTAAGTCTTGCTGGGTACATTTGTACTCACCGTGCTTAATTTATGTTTTTGCAGAGAGACTTCAGTCTCGCTAGTAGTTCCATGTGGACTTCGCCGTTTAGCTTGTTACCTCAGCTACGTTCTTGTGCCCTCGGCAGGATCTGGTAGATAGTCAGGCTTCTCAGCCTTTTTCATTTGTAGATGTCTGTACTCAGACATGTTAAGCTTCCGCATGTGCTATTGCTTGTATGACTGGAATGTTAGGTCATGAGACCCATGTTTGTAATATCTGACTCTTCGGAGTCTTAAGAATAAATACTTTGAGTCGTAGAGTTTTTTTTTGACTATGTACTGCAAGGCAACAAATTTCACAGCCCTTTATTAAAACAATATGGGTTCAAGACAAAATTACAAAGGGTAACAAAAGAAGAAAAGGCTACTTACAGTGGAGTGATTAGTGTAAAGAATCTATCCAATCAGTTAGTCTATCTCTATATTTGCACTTGATTCTATGAGCTAAGAGAGAAATATCATGAATAAAATTCCTCCTCCAAGCTCGAAAGTGGGCAACTCATTTCAAGATCCTTCCATTCCTTTGGGTCCAAATATTCCGTGTGGTCAGAAGACTACCTCAAAGTGAAAAACGGTTGACCAAATTCCTCCTGGCCTCACAAGCCATTTCAAAAGTAGTTCCGTTAGGTTGAACATTCCATGAAATGCCCAAATAATTCCTGCATATTGGCTAAAGTTGCAAGCAAAAAAGAGATGAGCTCTATCTTCATGCAAACCTCGAGAAGCAAATGGCACAAGTATCATCCTCGATAATCCAATGTCGCTCTCGCATCATTTCCCTAGTGTTCAGACGATCCATCAAAAGAGGCCAGCCAAACACCTTGAGCTTGAGAGTGCAAGCACATTTCCGCATCCACCAAAAAAGAGGGTCAGCCACAACTTCCAAAAAACAAGACAACTACTAGATCCTGGATTGATAGTCTCCAGTTTTTGAAGGCCATTTCCAGACATCACTAACTCCCTCATGCAAGTTTATCAGAGGCATTATAGTCTGAAGTTGATTGAATTCCTCAAAAGCTTCATCTGATAACGGCAAGTGAAAATTATCGGTCGGGACAGGCAGCTCCATCACATTCTTAATGGTAAGCGTGTCATCAATGACAAAAGAATGAAGCCTCGGGAAACGTTGTTGCATGATAACCACCTCGCTATTAAGTTGCCACCGATCCAGCCAGAAACCACCGAGTCCCCAGAGCTAACATGAGGGACGGCCAACTTACAAAATTTGTCATAGAGTTTCATCACGCCACGCCACCAAAAGGAACCACAACTTTATGCTATTTGGGGCGGAGCATCAGCATAATATGTGTCCCAGATAAGTGAAACCCAGGGCACATCCAACTTGTTATAAAATTTGAAGAGGTGCTTGATCAACAAGGCCTCATTTTGCTTGCCAAGGTCTAGAACCCCGAGCCCTCCCTGGTTCTTGGGCCGACATACTAACTCCCAAGCTGCCAATGATTGTCTTGGTGTGTCGAGTTGCTCGCCACGCATACATTGCCGCATGATACGCTTCTATCTGCTTCAAAATTCCTTGGGGTAATGAAAGGGTGCATAAGAAGTATATTGGCATGGAACATAAAACCGATTTCAAGAGCTGCAACCGCTACCCTGATTCAATGCATGTGATGAGGCAGATAATCTTCTCTATGCGGTCCACTAAGGGGAGCAAGTCATAGATTGTGGGCCGAGTAGTACCCATTGGCAATCCTGTAAGTAAATGGCATGGAGCCAACATCACATCCAAGCAAAGCCGCCACACGCTGACCCTCCTCATCGTACATATTCATTGGAATCAATGATGATTTACTAAAATTAACCTCAAACCCGCTGACTTAGCAAAGGTCTCAAGCATCTCCTTAAAAGCGATGAGCTGGTCGCCCACCGCAGGAAGGACAATTAATGTGTCATCGCCAGATTGAACAATCGGATAATCCCGTGAAGAGGTTGGTATGGGCAGTGTGAGAATGTTCCTTGCACACATCTCATTAACCACGGACTGCAATAAATCCACCGCAATCACAAATAACAAAGGGGATAATGGGTCTCCTTGTCGCACACCCGAACGGCAGACAAAGTGATTACCAGGCACACCATTTAAGAGGACCGAAGAGGAACCAGAGGACAAGATGCTATCGATCCAACCTGTCCAACGATCATCAAAGCCCTTGCATTTCAGAATCCTGAGAATCAGATCATAGGTCTTTTGGATGCCTTACACTGATGTATATATTCAAAACACCATGCAAGGCAATCTTGAATGGATCTACACTGAAGAAACCCATATTGATTATGTATGAATACATTTTAGAATCACACTCTGCAAACGATTTGCCAAAAGTTTAGTTAAAAACTTGAGACAAGTGTTTGTCAATGATATGGGTCTAAAATCACAAATATATTCCGGGCTCAACTTTTTTGGAATGAGTGTAATGAGAGATGTATTCAGACATTCCAGGTTGCACTTTCCTTCATAAAACTCCCTGACCAGCTTCATAAAATCTGGCTTCAATATATTCCAACATTTCTTGAGGAAAAGACGCCAGAACTCCATCGGGGCCCGGAGCCCGTCAAGGCATGTTCTTAATCACCGTGATCCACCTCGGAATCCGTGAAAGGCAAGGATAAGTTCTCCAGCCCATCAATACGAAAGCAATTAATGTGTCAAGGTCAAAACCCATTTGTATACCTTTTGCTTGGCCCATTCTTCGATTGAAATCAGCCAAAACATCCCAGCTAACTCGCTGATGATCAAGAACCACGCCCCCATCCTCGATTTGATCGAAGAGATAGTGTTTATCCTATATCTTTCAATTGCCATTGCATGGAAGAATTTTGAATTCTCCTCACCAACTTTGATATTTCCGATCGCAACGTTAAGCTTCCAATAAATGAACCGCCAAAGGCAGGATATCTTCAAGATGTAATTTGACAATCTTCCGAAAGTTGAACTCCGCCAACTCAAGGGCCTAAATTCCTCAATATTATCCAAAAACAATTACTTTGTTGCAATCAAAGAATGAGCGCCTTGATCGTGGATAGGTTAAGATGCCATTTCTTAAGAGCATAACGAAGAGATTTGAATTTAGCGTAAATGATTAAGGCAGTTGAAGATTTATCCACGTGGCTATTCCAAACCTCGATACACAATCCATAAAGCCGTGCAAATCAACCCAATAGTTTTCAAAGCGAAAAACCTTTGCCTTGGGTATACAAGTGGCAATTGAAACCACACACGGACGTGATCAGAGGCAAGTATGCAAGCGGAATAACCATTGTGTTGGGGTGATCATGTGTCCAAGCGACAGATGTAAAAAACCAATCAATTTGTTCGAGCAAGGGTGTGGTTTGCATATTAGACCATTTGTACTGACGACCCTTGATTGGCAGTTCAACAAGACCCAAATGACCAATTACTTCATTAAACAAAAAGATATCATTCACATCACCACCTGGCTGATTTCGATTCTCAATCGAACGCATAAAGTTAAAGTCACCTAAAAGCAGCCAATTGTCCTCGAGTTGGATATCCAGATTATATAACCATTGCACAAAATCATCACGCTACCGTCCTTGACACGGACCATAAATTGAGACAAGAAACCAAGACTCAGATGTATGTTTAGATTGAAACTTCACAATAATGCCATATGGTTTAGCCTCAATTAAGATGCCTATGAAGAGAGATGAATTCCATATGACCACCATACCAGCGGATGCACCGACCGATGGTACATAAACAAAGTTATCAAAACACCGTGGACAGAATTTTCTAATGAAGCGATGATCAATATGCATGCATTTGGTTTCTTGGAGGCAAATAACAGAGCATCCACTTTCATTGATATTTTGCCTAACCGCAGTCGACGCGCTCGTAATTCAGACCCCTAACATTCCAACAGTAGTACTTTCCAATCTCTAAACGAGGTTTGATTCATTACATACCAAAAGAGGACATAGTAAAAGTAAGCCACACAAAGGGCCTACCACCCACTAGACAGCTGTAAACCGCAATGTTCCAAACAGATAATAATGTAAAAAGGCGATTATGGTACGCCATGGACCTAAACCTCGATGATTAAACTAATCATCGGAACTTGCACCGTTGTTGGAGCGGGAAGGATCACCGCAAGCTTGTCCGTCGTGATTTTCTCCGGTGCAATGCGAAGACGAGCACCAATTACCAAGATCAACTATGGTCGCCGAGGAGGCACTGCAGAATCATCGCCGCTTGGAAGGTGCAGTTTTGGCGCTTCTTCCCGTGTGTGGCTTCCTAGGAGGTGTCCCAATAACTACTCGACGGTTGCCATCACGCATCGTGACCGAGGCGAGCATCGCTACCGACCTCAGATTCCACAATGACTTTAGAGGCTTTGGGCTTTCTTCCACGCTTCGTAGTAACTTTAGGAACAGCCAGAACTCAAATGTTTCAAAGAACAGTGCTCATCAATATCACAAAACAAAGAGCTCGAGCTACAGTGCCGCTTAACAGTGTCATTTCCTTAAACTGAGTCATAAACAAAAAGTGCAAAGGGAGCTGCAATTTCGGAGCTAGAGTAGTAAAAATAGTCGCCCAGGATCGATTGTTCAAAAGGGCACCGAGATGAGACCGAAAGACAACCTTTGGGATATCAGAGATCCCAAAAAGCGGCAATACCTTCTCAAACGAGCGCTTCCATTGCATTACAGGGGGCAGGACAGGCCCAAAAGCAGTTAGCACTTGTCCGATCATTAAAGGAGGCTGCTGCTATCCCATTGGGTGCTGGAGAACTGCAAATTCAGCAGCACCGATGCCGTTGTTAACTGAATCCTCGCATAACCGAAGCACAATTGATTCTTGAGACTGAATTTCCTCAACATTATCCTCGCTGCCCCACTTCCCGAACTTGTGGAGGGTCATTCTGCGGATGTTCATTAGGTGCGTGCACATCGCTCCAACCCAGCTCCGGAACTCGTAAAACCCAATTGTGATTGTTAAACCGCATGTTGCCAGGAGAGGGTGGGGATTGCCATTGAAGGGCATTGATCCTCATCGCCAGGTAGGATATCGCAAAGTCCGCAGATAGAATATAAACCGGAGCAGTCCAAGAACCGAACCTCCAAAGTCAGCAAATTCTTCAGATGTCACCGATCCGGGATCATAGATGGTGCAGAAAAGACACATAGACCAAGGATCGGACCATCATTGGATCATCCTGATGCCAATGGTGGAACCGGCCAAAAGTACTAATAACATCTGCAAGATATTGAGAGCGCCTATAATCCAAAGGAACTCCTAGCAACATAACCCATCCTCTTCGAAAACCTTGCGCAGCTCTGTAGTTAATACCCTCGCCATGCGGAATAAACCCGACAAATCTATCGCTGCCCAAATTGAAAGGAGGATGATCAACTAATGCTTGGCGGGCCGTAGCAATCGCTGTAGTCGAAACAAACCAACCCCTTGGATCCACGGTCGGGCATCCAACACAGCTCTTCGCAGAGTATTGACGACAAAATCATCGACCAGATTCCTCAGAGATGGCGCATTTCTTCAGTAGGGGAGCCGCTCGACAATGGAGATGGCATACCTCATGCCGCCGATCCGGAGCCACCGCCGGCCAAGAAAGAAAGTGCGAGGCAAGCGTTTAGCTCTCCATCGATGATATTGAATCCATGCGGGAGGAAATCCATCGGGTCCAACGGAAAGTTGGCCATTGCCGGAGCTGGGGAGGGGTGATCCAAAGCCGGAGGCGAGGTGGAGGGCGGCAGAGGCGTTGTGGGCGGTGGCTCAACTGGCAATGGTGGGATGGATGGGGCGGCAGGCTTGATAGGGCTGGGCATAGACCCCTCCGGGCTAGCTATGGGAGAAAACGAGGAGTCCCGCCTCCAAAAACCTGCCGATCGTTAGATACGGGATTTGGACCACGGGACCCACCTGTAAGAGGGAGATAGGCTAGAATCGAACAGCCCTTTCGCCTCGTGTCCCAACCGAAAGCATCTACGGCACCTAACCCTGCTTAGTGCACGCTACTGGATAAATGCTTCATTGACAAACAATTTTGACATTTCCAAACTTTGAAAACCATGTCATCCACTAAATCATTAAATCCATCATAATCAACAGGTGATTCCGATGTCCCAAGATTAATAAACTCCTCATTTCCAATAACAGGTGGAGGTGCCGATTGAGATTCGGAAGCAGCTTGGGCCGACACATACCGGACCGGAGAAACCTCCTGGGGCTGGGAATTAAACTGGTCAAGCAAATACATGGGCCACCACCGGATCGCCTGCTCCATCCCATGCACATGCAGATTCACGTCTCAAGTAGATGGATTAATCCCGTAAATACCGCCAAGGAAGTAGCGTGGACGTTGATCGCTCAAAATAATGGGTGGTTTTGCCACCGGCCCATCGGAGTTCGGGCCACAAGGGCGGAGGAACGATGTCTCTCGCGAGGTAGCACCGTGATACCCAAAGATATGAAACCGCTTACCAGACCAAGCGAAGCAGGAAAAGAGTATCCCTTGCAAACATCATATTGTTGAAAGTGGCGAATGAAATCTTCTTCGAGGCCTAGAGCTCAGACGTAAGGCAGATTTGGAAGGAGGCTTATGCATAGCTAGTAAACCCATAGCAAAGATGCTTTTTAGAAGGGCTAATGATAATCCATTCGCATCACACTCTTTCTTCCAAATAACAAACTCACGCTTCCAATTAGGGCCGCCATTACCCCACGTATGAAAGTAGCATTTGAATTATGGACACGCCGAAAAGATCGCAAATGAAGAATAAAATGCCAACATGTTTGCATGATACCATAAATGAGAATACCTTGTCCGCAATGAGTTGCACAGATAGATCAATTGCAGATCCTCCAGCTTGCACAT
The DNA here is from genome assembly GCA_021605145.1 of Aegilops bicornis. Lineage (NCBI taxonomy): Eukaryota > Viridiplantae > Streptophyta > Magnoliopsida > Poales > Poaceae > Aegilops > Aegilops bicornis. Next base: position 494,235,043 of record CM038672.1, on the reverse strand, counting down.
TCCAAAGCCGCAGCCACCGAATCCACATCAAGGCGTAAATCAGGTTCGTCAAGGACACAACCATAATAAATGGCTCGTGGTCATCCGAGGGATGAATGGTTTTCCCACAAGATCTGAAAACCTCCTCCAAAAAGCCACACCTTTGGAGAAATCCAGATCCAAAGTTGATCCATCATGAGGACCCATGTGAGATGGGTATAGGGTGGTATGCCATGTTGTATTTACACATATCGAGCATATTGTGTGTATGATTGAAATGCTTGGTATGTGTGGGATCCCGCAACCTAGTTGATTATCCTTGGTAACCTCTCTTATGGGAAAATGTAGTCTAGTGCTTCCACTTAGCCATGGTAGTCTCACATGCCTTGCCATCGGATTCCTGCTAGCCTGCCATTACTACTACTCCTAACACTTAGACTGGCTGGCATGTAATCCACTGCTCTCGTGGTTCCGTTCTTCGGGAAATGTCACGCTGGTGACTTCTAGAGTCCTCGCTAGCTCACATGTACTGGTTCCTGAGTCTTGTGAGCCCAGCTTGTTACAGCCCGGATTCACACGCCGATGACCTACACGCTCGATGTCGGTTCATGTATGCATGTCCTCGTAAGTTAGCGCCACTTTGGGTTCACGACTAGTCATGTCGGCCCGGTTCTTCGTCATATGGATGCTAGCGACACTATCATATACGTGGAGCCAAAAGGCTTAAATGGTCCCGGCTGTAAGGTGGCACCCATGGGAATACCGTGCGTGAGGCCGCAAAGTGATATGATGTGTTACATGCTAGATCGGTGTGACTTAGGATCGGGGTCCTGACAGCCCAGTGCAGCCCTCGGCCTAGGAGCGGAGACTTGGCCCCGCCTGTCGGGGGCGATGGAGACAGCCTTCCCATCTCCTCAAGTGGAGGAGGAGGCGAGACGACACAAGGCAAGCCCCTCTCTGAAGGACAAGATCCCTCTGCCGCCCAAGCGGAGGAGGAGGCGAGACCATGCAGAAGGCTGCCAAGTCTACCCCGGCAGAGGACGAAGCTCGTGACCCGGCAACAGCTGTTATCGGGGAAATAGAGAGCCCTGCGCGGCAGACCTCCCCAGGTACCTTATTTAATTCTTCCTTTTCTTCATGTTCTGATTGTTTATGTTGACCTTTCCACTTGCTTGAGACTTCCGTTTCTTCATTATTTACTGGCCCTTCCATATGCAGCCCCTCAAACTGAGGAACCAGATCTGCTGAAGGTGGTGGCTGACATAGGGAGGGCTGCCGCGGATGAAGCTACATAGCTTGTAGCTGCCGAGGGACAGGATTTTGCTGCTGGGGAAGCACGGGGCTCCTTGGCAGTGGTGGAGCACTCGCTGGAGAATGCCCCGGTAGAGGAAGTGGTTATCGAGGCGAAGATTCCTTTTCAAACCATGGGCCCACTCCCCTCTTTCAGGATCGTCTCTGAGGCCCCGCCGTCTTCTTCAAACACACTGGCTCTGGTCCTGTCGTTGCCTGACATTGGAGCCCCCGGCCGTCCTTGACGTACGCGGAGCTCGATGAAGAGCTTCAGCACCTCCTGGCTCCACTGTCCCTGGGAGACGAGGAGGCCGACGACTCAGCTGATATCACAATGGACTTGTCCTTCATGGAGTCCATGGTGGCGAGCATGAAGGAAATGCAGGCCTGGCACCGTCAGAAGTGGCAGGTGCTCAAGGAGTGGTGTGAGTCCGCCAGCAAGGTTTACCAGAAGCTGAAGGGAAAGTGCTTGGAGTTGCGCGAATGGCACGACAAGCAGTTCAAGGTGCTCATTGTCGGTGTCAAATCCGGCAGATCTTGGGTAGGGGGTCCCGAACTGTGCGTCTAAGGATCGAAGGTAACAGGAGATAGGGGCACGATGTTTACCTAGGTTCAGGCCCTCTTAATGGAGGTAAAACCCTACTTCCTGCTTGATTGACTTTGATGAGTATGTGGGTTACAAGAGTTGTTCTACCTCGAGATCGTAATGGCTAAACCCTAGATGTCTAGCCTGTATGATTATGATTGCCTCTACGGACTAAACCCTCCGGTTTATGTAGACATCGGAGGGGCCTACAGTTGTACAGAGTCGGTTTACAGATGAAGGAATCTTCATATCCGAACGCCAAGCTTGCCACCCATGCAAAGGAGAGTCCCATCCGGACACAGGGGAAAGCCTTCTATTTTGTATCTTCACGGCCCATTAGTCCATCCTATATCACATAGCCCGGACGCTCGAGGACCCCCTAATCAAGGACTCCCTCAGTAGCCCCCAAACCAGACTTCCATGACGATGTGTCCGGCGCGCAGATTGTCTTCGGCATTGCAAGGTAGGTTCCTTCTTCGAATACTTCAAAGCGTCCAAGCCAAAGAACTGTATTCAGCTTTTACATCTTTGGTCTTGGTAAGGTGAGCTCTTCGAACAACTCGGCTTTACATTAAATGTTATACCCCTCGCTTCAAGGCTATTGTCGCCTTCCACGTGTCAAACGAATACGAAAGGTCCAGGTATTTTTACTCATAACACCCAGGCCATGAAGGGAAGGCATCTATTTAAGGAGATTGAATCTCAGATGCCATTCAACACCAGGCGGAAAATCCTTAGAGCTTGCCACCAGAAACCGCGCAAACATGGCTAGCATTCCCAGTTCTTCCTCCCGCCCCCACAGCCCTAAAAAAGGTGATTGGGAGAGCTGCTCAGTATCCCACGCCCAGCTGACCAAGCTTCAGGTGCAGGGATATCTCCCTCCTGCAGATCTAGTCCCCGTTCGGGCGGGATTAACCTCCATTAATGGCGAAGCCCTTGCGGAAAACTTCCCCAATCCTACCGAGGGGGAGCGAGTGTGCTTCATTTCCCTCCTGCTAAGAGGCGTCAGATTCCCAATCCACCCTTTCCTCCGAGGTCTCCTGGAGTATTATGGCCTCCAACTGCACAATCTTACGTAGGGCTCCATTCTGCATATCGGGAGCTTCGTCACCCTTTGCGAGCTGTTCCTAGGCTGCGAGGCCCATTTTGAGTTATGGAGGTAACTTTTCTGCCTCGCCCCTCGCCTCCCAAAAGGGATCCATATTAGAGGTGGTCAAGGCCAAGTATGGCACATAGCCGGACGAGATACTCTGTCCGCACTCTAAGAACGATCCAAGAGTGGCCTCAGAGTTGTTTTATATTGAAGACATTGTTCTACCGGACCCAATCCGCAAGGTCTTCCCAATTCTCTAGTGCTCTGTTAAAGAAGCGCACCACCAAGGCCTCCGAAGCCTCAAGAGGAAGACAATGTAGAGGTCAAGAAGTTAATGAGCAAGATAAATATACTCGCCCAATTCGGACTGCCTATAGTTGAAGTGATGACGATTTCAATAACGGGAGGCGCCCAGCCACTCCAATCCCGAGGACTCCCATGTGGCATTACTAACGGGAAGATGACGATCACGCCATGGGCGAAGGGTCTCGACAACTTTGCCGCTGACCGCCATGTTGTCCGACCTTAACAAAGGGAGAAGGAAGATTTTACTCACCTTAAATGTTGAGAAGGTCTTTCCATGTACAACACCGCCAATGGGTGAGTTTTGACCATTAGCCCTACTCAATCTATTCCCCGAGTCATGCTTTGTTGAACTTAATCCGACTATTCTTAACAGAATGGAGAAGGGTCGAAGGGGATCTATAGCTCCGCCCATAGCTGGAGGACCACTCATGAGACCTGGATCCCGGATTTGAAGAGGATCCAGACATATTTATAGAGTTTAAGGAGGGGGTCTTTTATCAGGCGAGCTACAACGGCACAGAAGTAGCCATCATAGCTGATTATCCTGGCATTCTCCCCTCCTCCCACGTAAGTGTCCACGAGACATCTCTTCAGCAAGAGCTTTCCCATTGCGCCTCACCGACCGCACTATCTCATGCTCCAAAGGGGCGGTGGTCGTCTCGCCACGCCGTACCAGAAGCGTCCCTTAAGAGGGCGGTGCCTGCGCAGGGCGGGTCTTCGAAAAGAAAGGTGGATGGCAATATTACGGAGCCTTCATCAAAGAGGTATGGTTTTTAGCATGCTCCATGGCAGTCATACCGAACTGTGATGTTTCCTGTTGTGCCATATTTCAGGAAGAGCATTCGCCGGACTGTGTCCGGAGACCGTACCGGTCATGCATCAACCAATCCAACCCCGGACCCTGCCTCCAGGGCCCGAGTTGACACAAGTGCAGTGCAGGATTATCCTCTCTCCGAAGATTCGGACAATGTGTCCGAAGTGGGGAATGCAATGAACCATCGGCGCCGGAGGGCAGCTATGCCTGACCCCATTTTTACTACAGAGGCATTCAATGCCTTTAGCTCAGCGGATGCATACATCCGGGCTGCCCGGGATGGGCTTGCTGGAGCCACTCGCCAGCTTTCAAAGGATATGCGGGTAAGAGTTATTGTGTAGATTTAATAATCATATGCCAGTAGCCCCCGAGCCTTGAAGCAGTTGGCCCATCTGATTTAAGGGTCGTGTATAATCAGGTACTCACGGAGAAGAACGACATGCTGATCAAGGAGCTTGGTGAATACCGAACCAAGCTGACTGATGTTACCATCGAACTGGAAAACTTGAAAAAAATCCAGGAAGGCATCTGATGGTAAGCACAACAGTGTCCAGAAAGTACGATGTTCTGTCAATAATGTTTTGTAAATATGCATTGTTTTGTTGAAAGCAGCAGGAACGGAAAACCAGCTGGAGGAGAGGCTAAAGGCTGCTGAGGCGGCCAAAGAACATGCCGAAGGGCAAGAATCCACTGGTCAACGTGTGTTAACACGTACCATTAATGAGAAAAACAAACTACAAGATACCAACATCCGGCAAGGCGAAGAACTAAAAGATGTGAAGGCCCAGCTGTCGGATGCCTTGAAGGAAAACAGAAAGCCGAAAGGCGGCATATTTAGTATGTTTTTTGACCTATCTGTTAGATGGTCCCTTGATGAAAGGAATTGTTTGTTTTACCATTGTATCCCTGTAGGCTTATTGACCGGGCTGCCCAAAGGAGAAGTGTCCAGATTTCAAGGCGATTTGCTACAAGAGCTATCCCAAGTGCATGAGTGAGCACGGCGAGCGCTTAGGAGTATGGATAAGGCCCTATGGCCAGCCGGTTCTCCTCCGGGAAGTATGGAGGGGCTCATGAAATTGTTCAAGGGAGGTCGGCGCCGCTCTGGATTGTGGAAGGTAAGGTGCTCGAAGCTCGGACCATGGTGAAAACATGGTACATTGTACTTGATCCAAATCATATGGCTGGTCGGGCCTCGGGGATCTGATGGACAGGAAATTCCGGTCAGCTTGGTGTACGAACAAGTAAAAATGGCCGCCAAGTTTTCACAATAGGATTGTAAACTAGACAACCTGTTAGATAGTCTAGAGGAAGAACAAATTGTAGAGTCCAAGTAGCAATGTACTTTTATCGAAAAACTTATCTCCAACCGAATTGTAAAACGATTTTCATGGGAGACCTTTTGCTTCACCTCCAAACCAATGGCTCTGAGTGTTTCCAAATACTATACCAGCGGTAAACACCAAAGTATGTATGGAAACCAAAAGTCAGGTCATAGTTGCTTGAATGCATACAAATTGTATCCTTGGAGTTATGTTATATTACATTTATTCATAAGAAACACCTTCCAGAGAGAATAGTCCCGCTAAGGGTTCCATTCCCTCGGGCTTAGCATGTGTTGTTGTGCATGCCTTGATTGTGATGCTAAAATCACGCTTTACTTTTATTTTTGGGGGCTTATATTACAACGAGGGTAATTCATCTTTTGTCCGCTGACCAATTATTCCCTTAAGAATGCTAGCTTTCGGCTTCACCCGTCTAAGGTACATGTCCGGATGACCCGGATGACCCTTTATGCCCTAGCCGAACAAGCGGGAACGTAGGGCATAAGCATTGTGAGCCGTGCAACCCAGCTTTTGGCAAAAACTAAAGTCATAAAGGAGCATATAATGGCGAAGAAAAGGCATATATGAGAAGGCAACACATATATAGGGTGAGCTTGATGCTCGAAAAATAATAATTATAAGCTTTTGAAAAAGAAGCCTCCATGTATTGTGGGGTACGTACATTTAAGGATGTATACCCCTTAGGTGTGTGGTTTATCCGAACACAAGCTTCAGGAGTCGTATGAAAACGAGAAAAAGGAAAAAAGGTGGAAAGGAGAAAAGAAGGAACGAAAAGAGGGTGGACTTAGGCGTAAAATCTTTGGAGCCTGGCATCGTTCCATGGGTTGGGCTCTAGGCGATTATCAGAAGCATTACGAAGGCTTATAGGCTCCTCCCGTGAGAACTTCATCTATATGAAGGGACCCTCCCATTTGGGCTTGAGCTTGTCCTATTTATTCTCCGGTAGGCGAGAACCAGTTCCCCGACATTGTAAGTCTTTGCCTGCATTTCTCTCGCTTTGATATTGTCGAGCTTGTTGTTGGTACAATGCGGAATGTGCCTTTTGGTAACATCAAGGCCCTCCTCCAAATTGCCTAGATCGCCCTGCCGATCGAGCTTGGCTTTCGCCTTCGTACATGCGCACTCGAGGTGAGTCATGAATAAGGTCGCAAGGCAAGACCGCCTCGCGCCATACACCATGAAGAAAGGTGTATATCCGGTCATGCGATTGGGCGTGGTCCGCAACCCCTGTGAGTACGGAATCGAAGTTCCTCAACCCAAAGGCTTATCTCGATTCCTATAGGGATCGTGACTAGTCTAGGTTTGATGCCACTCATAATTAGGCCATTAGCCCGTTCGACCTGACCGTTTGTCTGAGGGTGATATACAGAGGCGTAGTCGAGCTTAATGCCCAACTTGGCACACCAAGTTTTCACTTTGTCGGCTGTAAAGTTAGAGCCGTTATCAGTAATAATATTGTGCAGGACACCATAGCGGTGTACGACTCTGGATATAAAGTCTATCACCGGTCCAGCTTCAGCTGTCTTGACTGGTTTGGCTTCTATCCACTTAGTGAACTTGTTGACCATAACCAACAGATACTTCTTCTTGTGGCTTCCCCCTTTAAGAGGTCTGTCGGCGTTCTGGGAACGGGGGTCCCCAAACTTGCCTGCCTGCGGCTCACGGCGTGGCTAGGCAGCGGGCCGTACAGCCCATCTTCATCAACAAGGCATCCAAGACATTCACGAGGCTCCAAGCCTCGCGAGGCGGATGACGCAAGACTTCCTCTGGAGTGGCCTAGCCAGGAAGGTTCACGAGGAGCGGGGATATCAAGGCGGCGAAAACCTCACGAGGCACTCGTGACGTAAGCCATGATTTAACGGCGCCAAAGCGGTGCGGGTGCCAAGCGCGCCAAGTAGGTCCCATTTCCTCTTTGGTGCTAAGGAGGCAAGCGCAGACGAAGAGTACCGAGGCATCAGGCAAAGGTTGCAATATTGATGCAACAAGATCAAGATCAGGAGGACGGCAAGGCGGAGGTCATCGTGGAGCCAAATACGGCGTCACCCCAGGGCTTTTCGCAGGCAAAGACAACTTTTGTCAGGACAACTTGTACTAGCTGCCCCCCTTTAAATTTGTTTCGCTGCTTTTGGCTCCCTTCCCGCCTCAACATTTGGGAAGAGGACCAAGGCCTATATAAGTATAGCTAGCCACCACCGGAGGGAGGGGCGGATCCGCACTCAACATAGCAAGAAGCCAACATCAAGACAAGAACACCTCAACCTCGTGGAGGTTGTTCTTCTCTTGTACTGCTTATCATTAGCCCAAGAGGCAATCCATCCACCACGACACTGGAGTAGGTTATTACACCACAACAGTGGCCCGAACCAGTATAAACCTCGTGTCTCTTTCTGAGTTGTGAGTTCGTCCGCAAGATCTTAGCAAGCTTGAGCGTAGATCGGTAGAAGGGAAAGACTTCGCGCGCACCCTAGTGTTCGAACCTTAAGGGTTTGCCGGAACCCTACATCCGAAATTTGGCGCGCCAGGTAGGGGTGCGCTGGAGCTTCTTCCCCGCTAACTGGCTCTTCGACGTTCATCGGCTGTGATGTCTGGCGACCCAAGGACCGGCTCCGACCGCTGGGCAGCCTGGCCAGCTCGGACGACGCCGCCTGCCCATGGAGATCGCGACCCCGCACCTCAAGCGGCGCGGGCGCCACCAAGCTGTGCTGGGCGCGGACAGCACTGTCAGGCGTCATCCACCCTCACCCCACGGCAAGTGCGGGCTGCGGCAAGAGCGGCGAGCCATGCTGCAGCAACAGCGCCGCACTCGCGGCGGGAGCAAGCGAACATGCGGGCGGCACTTACGGTAGCAAGAGAGCTGTTGTGGTGCAGGCTGATGGAGAGCAGCTGGGACACGCTGCTCGAGCGAGTCACTGAGCTGCTGGACGCGGCGGCGGCGGGAGCACCACCTTTCTGCTATCGACTTCGCCATCGCAGTACAAGGCGCAGCATCACCACGCCTATGCACCGCCAATCGCGCACGGGGCTTCACAACATCAAGCATGGCCGGGCGGCGCAGGGGCTCCAATCCCCATGCCGCCTCGATGAGCACAAGCACAAGCGCCGCCCCACGGTTCCGCAGGGTGTCAGATTATCGCCCCCAGGAGGCCGCCCCGGCGGAGCAACGGGTAGCGTGGGGCACCATGGCGTAGGTGTTCGGGTGACGGCCCCGGAAGCCACGTGCCCGCATGATGGACCAAGAGTACGCACTGCACGATGATCACGGCTCGCTCGCTGGAGAAGAATGGGGAGAAGGGCGCTAGAGTGGAAGCTTTCCAAGAGCCAACGGAGAACTGTGACGATTGGCGCCTAACAGCGGCAATTACAGTGGTACCCCTAGTCCTCAGAACAAGTTTACGCTAACCATGGGTTACATTTGAACCAGGTTGCCGCCGGGCTGATTGACTCCAGCACGGGCGACGCCTGCCTCGCAAGAGAGACGACTGGGGCCACCGAGAGGGAGCCAGGAGCAAGGCCCTCCTCATGGCCGGGCGCCCGACGACACCTGGAGGTAGGCCTCCGCCGGGAGGCCTCACCAACCCTTCCCCGCAGAGACCTGTGGTCGCCGAGGGAACTGGCGCCCTTCTTCCCTCTTCTGCTTGGCCCCTGGTCTCCGGTCGGCTCAAAGGAGATCGAGAGTGGCGCTAGGCAGGGCTCTCGTCTGGCGATATGAAGCAAGGCCAGTACCTGTGAAAAAGGCCCGGTGCCTGTGAAGCTCGCCGCCCGTGACACTCTCACGTAATAATGAGTTGGGGCTGTACACGCCCCGGAGTCTCAGGGGTGCCGCCCTCAGGCCGTGGGGCTCCCTCCCACGCCTAGTGGCAGCACTTAGTCCTGCTGGTGAGAAGACTTGAAGACCGTAAGACTAGACTAGGTGTCGGACGCGGCCTTTTGCCTTGGATCTTTCCTTCTGTAGCCTTGCTTTCTGGATCTGGATTTAAGTTGAAACTGAGTTTTTATTGATGCGCATGGAGGGAGCCTTTTCTCGTTTGAGCAATTTCTTTCCTTCTGGATCTCGTTTTGTTAGGGACTCATGCCCGTCGCCTTTCCCTCACGAGCTCCTCGCGAGTAGGACTGCAAGACGGGCATGCGCTACCAACGCTACCGCAACCGCTGCCCACTCCACATGGGCCCCTCCGGAAGGGCGGCGAGCCCGCAAGGCTCTCGAACTCGCACGCCACAGCCTAGCTCAAGGTCGGCGCTGACTAAGGTAAACCAAGGCAGAAAACTCACATCAGGATTCGCAAGTTCACGAGGACACAAACTCACGCCGCATGGAAAAATAAAAACTACGATTTGTCTACATGATGGGCTCCCCCTCTCAAAATGCTCTTACAAGTTTCCGAGGGCCACGCCCGAGTTTGTGCGCAGAAAGAAGTGACAGGAGAACAAGGGATCAGCCGGCGATGTCGCTCGCTGCATCACTTGCAGACGCGTCACTCGCGTCGTCGTCGTCTTCATCGGCCTCATCGGCGACGCCCCCGTCGCCATCATCGACCACACCGCCTTTGTCTGCAACGACCACCACCGCATCATCCTCCGAAGCGAAGGCCAAGACCAACGCTGCCCACATCGCCCTCGACCCAAGACGCCAGTCGCCCGGATAGCCGTGGGTACCGGGCGATGGCGGCGCCAAAGTCGGGTTGGGATCGCATTCAGGAGGTGGTCAAGACCCGCGAGAAAGCACGCCAAGCAAGCCGCGCCCTCTCCTCCACCACCGACGAGCTTGGGCAGATCGAGCCTCCAGCGCCGCTACCACCTCGAAGAAGGTCAGTGGCTAGTGTAATCGTCCGAGCGAGGAGTCGGCGCCCACATCGCAAATGTGTCCTGTATGATATTGGCCCTGTTCAAGCTCCTAAAGCATGGGGCGTGCTCGGCCCAGCTGCTCGGGCGCCGGAGCACCTCCTCGTGTTCTCACATGACGGCCTCGTGATCATCAACCCGTCTCCGAAGGGGGCGCAGCTCGGCGCGGGCGGAAGCCAAGTCCGCCTGCGCCGTGACCAGGGCCGCGGTCGTGGCTTCCGCGCGCCTCTTAGCCTCATTCAACCTGGGCCTGAGGGCAGCGGCCCTGCCCTCATCCTCCACACCCGCGAGCTTCAGCTTCAGGTCGTACCAGCCCTCCAGGTCCGCGCGAACCTCGGCCACCCGGCGGTTCACCTCTTCATCGACTCCAGCCTCACGAGCTCCCACAACATCTTCGCTTGGGCAACTTGACGCCCTCGCTCTCTGTTGCTCGAGCTCATGCCACGCCTCCATGGCATCCAGGCTAACGCCTCTTCACGCTTCCGGACCTCCTCCTCCGCTGGGCGCCCCTCGGCCGATGCAAGGGCGGCCTGCGGCGCCCACCTGCTGCTCCAGAGACGCACTCCAGGCCTGGAGTTCCTACGCGCCCTTCTCCGCAGCCTCGCGGCTGCGATCAGCCTCGCGAGCCTCCTCCAAGGCCCGAGAGCGGGCTTCGTAGGAAACCTGGAGAGATGCCTCAGCCTTGGCGTTCTCAAGGTTGCATTGGTAGCGGCCAAGGTTGATGGCCACCTTCAGCTTGTGCCACTTCTCTACTAGCCGGAGACCTTGAGCCTCGAGGCGCAGTATCGACGCCGTGAGCTCTTCACCAAGCCGCCCATTGCAGTCATCGCCTCCTGAAAGAGCTCATGGCACGTCACCCCTCGGCAGGGGGCTGGGGGATGGCGCCGCACCCGACACCAGACCATCTTCGCGAGAAGCCCGAGCCTGCCTGGGCTTGCTGCTCGAGGAGGAGCCAAGTATCGAAGCCAACAAGCTACCACCATCGACGTTCTGGGAACGGGGGTACCCAGATTTGCCTGCCTGCGGCGTGGCTCAAGGGGTGGCCCAGCTCGGCCCATCTTCATCAGCACAAGATCAAGACCCTCGCGAGGGGCCAGATTGGCGGGCGGACGACGGAAGCTTCCTCGTGCACACCCTCGTCAGCTGGCTCATGAGGAGGCGGAGAGATCAAGGCGGGTACCTCACGAGGTGCCCATGACGCAAGCCATGACGACCAAGGGCGCCAGGCGGGCGCCAGCCCACGCAGTGTCCTCATTTCCTCTTTGGTGCAAAGGGGGCAAGCGCAGGCGAGAGCATCAAGCAAAGGCATCCGTTTCAGTGCAACAAGACCAAGATCGTCGCAACGGCAGGAAGGAAGTCATCGTGGAGCCCAAGCCGGCCTCACCACCAGAGCCTTTGACACGCGAGGACCAACTTTAGTCAGGATAAGTGAACTAGATGTTCCCCTTCAAAATGGCCAATTGTTGGCGCCCTTCCTGCTCAATATTTGGGAAGAGGCTCAGGGCCTCTGCCTATAAATAGGACTAGCCACCCACAGGGTAGGGGGATCGAGAGCTTGATCACATCAAGAGATCAATCGCAGAGAGAGAGAGAGCGAGCGAGAGAGAGAGAGAGAGAGAGAGAGAGAGAGAGAGAACACCCCTAGCGCTTCATCGCACCAGCCAAGAATGCATCGCGAGGCTGTTCTTCCTTGTATTGTTCATCATCAGCCCAAGAGGCAATCCACCACACACTGGAGTAGGGTGTTAGACCACAACGGTGGCCCGAACCAGTATAAACCTTGTGTCTCTTATGTTGTTCTTTCGGTAGTTTAGATCCTAGCAAGGCGACGCGGTGCAGGTAGGTAGGGGGCAAGATCTCCACGCGCACCCCAGAGTTCGAACCTAGAGGGTGTGCCAGAACCCGAAATCCGACATTTGGCGCGCCAGGTAGGGGTGCACCAGAATCCACCTTCTGCCGCTTCGCGTCCCGTCGCATCGTCATCATCATGTCCGGCGACTGTGTGGACAACCTCGATCCCTGGCGGCTTGGCTCGCCCATCGCGGAACCGGCTCGGCGCACCCCATGCCCCGGCAGCTCATGGTCCATAGGCGCTGGCCGCGGGCGACGCGGTCGCAACGACAGCTCTCACGCCACGGCAGGTGGTCGGGCGGCGAGGTCCTCCAACCACGCCAGCGCCACGACGCCAGACACCCGACGGGAGCAGCGAACTCAAGGGCCGCGACTCACAGTGGCCCGAGAGCTACCGCAATGCAGCTGTTGGAGGCGGCCGTGACGCGTCAAGCTAGAGCGGTCGCAGAGCTCGGGCTTCGCCACGGGGCTCACCCCTTCGCACCCAACTCCCACCTCAGGTCCAGGGGTGGTTTCACGCTGAGGCTCCGCAGACACCCGCAGCTCCAAGCGGACTCCAAGGCCACCCCAAAGTCAGCCAAAGGCCACAAGACTGGCCGGCTGGGCCGCCTCCGCCTGGCCAACAAGGAGGACTCTCCACGACCCACGGCCCCAGTGGGCCACTGCGCTACCACCCCCAGTGGGCGCCTCAAGCAGAACTGCGTGGCACACGGAGCACTACGGCGCAGCCTTCGGGATGGCGGCCCAAGAAGAGTACGTGCCCCACATGATGGATCAAGGGCGCGCGCATGAAGATGAACAAGGCTCGCACCTCGGCCCAAGCTAGGGGAACGAGGCACCAGAAGCTAAGCTCTTCCAGGAGCCCCGGGAAAGCCCCGTCGGCCACGCTGGAAGCAATGATTATCTGCACCGCTTAATTCTCAGAGCAGGCATATGCTAACCATAGATCGCAGGAGGTATAGGTCGCCGCCGCAGACGGCTGCCCCACTCCCGCAGTTTCCTACCCCTCAGGAGGAGGGCGCCGGGGGCTGCAGGAGAGGGGTCGAGATCCGGCATCACCACCGCGGCGTTCGGAGCAAGGCGTCCTCAGGAGGTAGGCCTCCGCCGGGAGGTGCCTCAGGCCTACCCTGGCAGAGGACCCGTGGTCGTCGGGGAACTGGCGACCGCTCTACCCCATCGGGCGGCGCCTTGGTTTCCGGTCGTCGGTGGCACTAGAGTGTGGCGAACGTGGGGCCCTCATCCGGCGATATGAAGCAAGGCCGGTACTGTGGAAGAAGGCCCAGTGCAGTGAAGCTCGCCACTCGTGACACTCTCACGTAATAATGAGTGGGGCTGTACACGCCCGGAGTCTCAGGGTGCGGCCTCAGCCCCGGGATCCCTCCCACGCCCAAAGGGCAGGCACTTAGCTCCGCTACCGGTGATAAGACGTCCAAGACTAGACTAGGTGCCGGACGCGGCCTTTTTCTACTTTCCTTGCTTTTCCCTTTGGCTGTCTTTTTCCCCCATTGGATTTAAGTTGGATTTGAGCTTGAGATTTACGTGTGTTCGGGGAAGGGGTGTTTAGTCTCGTTCGAGCAATCTCTCGCTCGTTACCACTTTGCCTCAGCTGCCTCCCTCGTGAGCCCCTCGCGAACCGGCCAGGACTAGCTTGCGTGCAGCCCGAACTGCCGTCACCACGCCCTCTCAGGAGGTTTTCATTACAGGTTCAATGGGCTCGTTCAGGAGACACTCGAGACACCATAACCCTCCGCAAGCTATCTCGAGGCCCACGCGGATCGAAGGTAAACAAGCCAGCCAGCTCGTCGCAAAGCCAGCCACTTGGCGCAGGCGTGTGGGTGATACCGCATCTACTAATACGCTGAATGCAAGTTTTTACATGAGGGGCTCCCCCTCCCAAAATGCGCCATACAACCTTCAGTGGCAAAGCCCGAACTCTATCTCACAGGGTAAGAAAGCAGTGAACAACGCTTCGGTCGATCGGATAAATCCCCAATGCATCCTCAAGGGCACCTCCGAATCGCCGGGCCGGGCGTCCGCTGGCCTCGCCATCGCTCTCCGCTTGTCAGCCGCGCCGTGGCCGCTTCACCATGCCGCCTTTCATCGCCAGCCACGACCACGCCGTCGTTATCGAAGCGAAGGCCCCGACAAGGGCATCCACGTTGTCTTCCACCCGGCGCCAGTCATCCCGAAGGCCTGGGTACCGGGCGATGGCGGCGCCAAAATCGGGTTGGGGTCCATATTCAAGATGGCTGAAGACACGAGAAAAGGCGCTACCAGCAGGGCGCGCTGCCTCTCCTCCACCAACCTGTTGGTTTCGATCGACCGCACCTCCACCTGCATCACCACGCCGGTGAAGAACCGAAGGTTGCCAAAGATAGTTGACTATGTGAGGCTCGCCAACGCGGCGCCTCGTAGATGTTACCTAAGGTCGTGTTAGCTCTCTCCGGAGCGTGGAGAGCATGGGGCCATGCTCGTGCTCCGTGATCCGCCACCGGGCGATCTCGCCCCTCGTTCTGCCATGCAACGGCCTCAGCCTTGTCCACCCGTTGACGGAGAAGAAGCGCCTCGGCCTGGATGTAGTCAGCTCCTCCTGCGCCATGCCGAGGGCGGCCCGGGAAGCGTCGGCCCGCCGCGTCACTTCATCCAGCTTGGCCCTCAGGGCGGCAGTCCTGCCTTCAGCCTCGACCCTGATCAACCCCAGCCTCTCTTCGAACTTCAAGGCCAAGGTTCGAGCGGTCGTCGCCACCCGGGCGCTCAACCTCTTCCAGACTCGGGCCTCCCACGCAGCGACGCGTCATCCTCCGCCAAGGCCACCAAGCGCTCCCTCGTCTCCAGACGTTCAAGATCACGTGCGTGTTCGGCAGCTTCCAGCGTCAGTGCCTCCTCACGCCTCTGGAGCTCTGCCTGGTCGACCGAAGCCACCTTCATCGACGCAAGGGCCGTCTCACGCAGCTCCACCTGCTGCTCCAGCGAATGGCACTAGGCCTGGAGTTCCCGCGCCCGCTCCTCCGCCGCCGCACGCCGCCGGTCAGCCTCTCGGGCCTCCTCGACGACCCAGGAAAGGGCCTCCTGAGAGGCCACCAGCGACGCCTCGGCTTCTCATTGTCGAGGTCACGCTGGTGGCGCGCAAGGGCAACAACACCTTCACCATGCGCCTCTCTCACCAGCGCAGGCCCTCAGCCTCAAGGCGTGCGTCTTCATCACGAAGCTCTTCACTGTTGGCTCACCGCTGGCCGCCTCCCGGAGAAACCCTTGGCGAAGAACGCGACGCCCCTGGGCGCTGAGCGCGTCTTCCGTCGTGCCCTCCACCCTGTGTGCGCTGGGGGCATGAATCCAAGACCTCCCCTTTGGGCGGGGGCTTAGGGCTGGCGCCCTCACGATGGCCGGGCACGCCTCGCCAAGCCCGGCCCGAGCCAGCCCATCCCCAAAATGAAGAGCGCAAGGATGATCTCAGCCAATCGCCATCCACGACCACATTTGAGAAGCCCAAGGCAAGCTGGCTATGCCCCGAGAAGGCTCAGCGAAGGAGGGTCGCGAGGCGAGCAGAGCCGCTGAGCGCGCCACAGATGGCTCACCTCTCCGACCGACCTCACCACAAGGGCTTTGCTTGAGCTCTGAGCGCCAAGACGGCGGAGAGGGCGGGCCTGGGGGATGGCTCCTCAGCCATCTCCGTGAGCTCAAGGGAAGGGCCCTGCAGAGCAAGGATCAGCCAAAGCAACGGGAGGATAAGGAACTAGGAAAGGGGAAGGCTTACTCATCAATGGTGAAATACTTCCGGCGCTTCATCAGGCAGCAAGGGTAGTCGTCACCCAAGGCCTTCCTTCTCTTTCAGAGAGCCTCGAAGTCCACGCGGAAGCGGCCCAGGAGTTCAACGTAGGGGTCAGCCTGCAACGAGGAAGAAGCATGAAGGCGACCGGCGCCAGGGGCGTCGTCCTGACGCACGCCGCAGGTCACCTCACCAAGAAGGCTAGCTGAGGCTCCAGGGGCCTCGGCCACAGGAGCCGCGGGCCGCGGCTCAATGCCTTCAGCCGCAGCAGTGCGGGCCTCGGGAGCTGCCACCTCAGGAGTGCCGCCTGGCATCGTCATCCCGGCGGAGGACCCCTCAGCCTCCGGTGGCCCGTGCCTCCCTGCTCCGCCACTCGAGGAAGGACCACCGAAGGCGACTGGAAAGGCACTCACCACCACTGGGTTGTCGCGAGGCCCCATGAGGCCTGCGGGGCGCAGCCCCCATTCGTCGAAGCTGGGCATCTAATTCCCAAAGTTGCCCCTGTTCGAGCAAAAGTACAGCAAAGCCCCCCCCCCCTTGCCGGACGCTGCCAGGGGAAGGTTCCCCAGTCAAGATCAAGAGCACCTTCCTCAGCGCTTCACGCGTCAGGTCCTCCTCCTGGAGCCTCATGCGATCCTCACACCCGCCGAAGGCCCACATCCGGCGGGAGTGACGTTGGAGAGGGGCAATGCGGCATTGCAGGAACTCCTTCACCACCTTGGGCAACATCATGCCGAAGCGCCAGAACGCTGGCTAACGCCAGACGTAAGACGAGCCGGGGGCTCGTGGAGCTGCCTCTCGCCCCACCAATTGGGCACAGAAGCGATGTAGGCTCAAAGCAGGGGCTGGGCACCCAAGATCCACGTGACAGCCACCGCCGCGTGAACTCAGACGCGGCGCAGGAAGGCTGGAATCAATCCCTGAAGCCGCCGTTTCTGGTGCGGCAATGAAGCTCGCGCACCCCGAGCATTGGGCAGGGTCGACGAGGCGCAAAGAAAAGAAGTGATGCAGCAAGGCAACTGAAGGAGGGATGCCCATCATTGCCTTGCTGCATAAAGGCAAAACGGCAAGAAGAGTAATGGATTCATGACCCAAATGCATCATATGGATCCGGTAATCGGAAAGCATAGCGTTGAAGAAATCGGAAAAGGGGAACTAGTCCCGCCTACGTATGCCGGGCGTGGCACCTGACCTTGGTGACTATTCTGTCAATGGAGAAGTGAGACTCGGGCCAGGCCGTCGTCCTCCCACACTCGTTGAAGATAGTGGCCAGAGCAGAGCTGACCTTGTCCAATCCTTCTCGGTTGAGTATGATCGACCGATCGACGGGCAGAGCTGCCGACGACGGCGAAGCGGGCGGAGGCACAGGTTTCTTCCCTTTCCCCTTCTTCGTCGGAGCCATGGCGACGGAAGGGGGGAGGATTCGAGATTAGATTGGAAGCAGAGACTGGAGCTCGAGAGGAGGAAGAACAGGGGACGGTCGAAGCAGCGAAAAGAGGGACGACTGTGTGCAACCACGGGCCCGCCTAGCTGGGCGCAAAATAAGGAGGCATGGGGGAACAGGGCCGCCCACGTCCAATCAACCGCCACGCGGCGCCCGAGGCCGCGGGCTGTTAGGGCCCACGGCGCTTTGCACTTGCCCCTTCGCTTCTCGCTCAGCCAAGTCCAACCGCCGCCTTGGGCCCGGGCTACTTTCGGTGCTTCGGGAACGGGGTACTTTAGACTTGCTCGCTCATGCCTCAAGGGCGTGGTTTCAAGGGGTGGCCTACCGCCAATCTTCATTAGCACAAGCTCAAGACCCTCGTGAGGGGCCACCTCATGGGCGGACGACGGATGCTTCTCGTGCACGGCCTCATCAGGTTGGCTCGCAAGGAGGCGGAGAGATCAAGGCGGGGTACCTCACGAGGTGCCCATGACGCAAGCCATGACGACCATTAAGGGCGCCAGGGCGGCGCCAGCCCGCCAAGAGTGTCCTCATTTCCTCTTTGGTGCAAAGGGGGCAAGCGCAGCGAGAGCATCAAGCAAAGGCATCCGCTTTGGTGCAACAAGACCAAGACCTTCAAGAACGGCAGGAAGGAAGTCATCGTGGAGCCCAAGCAAAGGCCACCACCAGAGCCTTTAACACGCGAGGACCAACTTTAGTCGAGATAAGTGTACTAGATGTTCCCTTCAAAATGGCCAATTGTTGGCGCCCTTCCGCTCAATATTTGGGAAGAGGCCTGTGGCCTCCGCTTATAAATAGGACTACCACCCACAGGTAGGGGGGTCGAGAGCTTGATCACATCAAGAGATCAATCGCGGACAGAGAGAGAAGCGACTGAACTCCCCCTAGCAGTTCATCGCACCAGCCAAGAACAGACCCTCGCGAGGCTGTTCTTCCTTGTATTGTTCATCATCAGCCCAAGAGGCAATCCACCACACACTGGAGTAGGGTGTTACACCACAACGGTGGCCCAAACCAGTATAAACCTTGTGTCTCTTGTGTTGTTCTTTTGATAGTTTAGATCCTAGCGAGGCGACGAGGTGCAGGTAGGTAGGGGGCGAGATCTCCGCGCGCACCCCAGAGTTCGAACCTAGAGTGTCTGCCGAATCCAAACCGACAACCACCGAAGATCAGCGGAGGAGCCTTGGGCACGCCTACCAAGCTCCACGCCAGCCAATGGGGAGGAGTGGCGAGGCCACAGGACCAAAGACGCCAGAGGGGCATAAGTGCCCTTCAACCGATTTCGCCTGGGCTGGACTCGGGCGCCCGTGGCAAAGTGCGGGCAGTTGATTTAAGAAGGAGGCCGCTTCTCGGGAGACCCAAATGGCCTCAGAGGAAGAAGCCCTAAAAGACTAGCGCCGAAGAAGAAATCAGCACATGGAAAGCCTCGGCTGCGCGATCCTTACACGCCAATGGCGGCATTCGCTTTAGCGGCCGAAGATGTTGGTGCCACTGGAGACCCTTCCTCTTGCGGAGCTCCTCGAAGTCCACTCAAAGATGGCCGAAACGATGGACATGACGGCCGGAGCGCGGCGGGGCCGCAGAAGAGCTCGGGAGAATATCTTCCTGGGCACCCGGTTGCGGCGCACAGCCGGGCGCCGGTCCACCATGGCCTCTCGAGGCTCCTGGAGCCTTGGCCTCGGAAGTCGCACGCAGCGTCTCCTCAGCAACCGACAGCTCAGGAGGGGTGTGGCAGGCTCCTGAAGACGATGCCCCAGGGTCACTGCCTCGCGCATGCTCATCAACAAGACGAGCCGGGCTGGCCTCCGCCTGGCTCGGCCTGGCCAAGACTGGCCACTTGGGGCGAGCCCAAAGATCGGGGAGCGAGAAAAGGAACCACGACGACGGGATTCTCATGAGGCCCCTCCAGCCGACGGTCGCGCCCCCATTCATCAAAGAGAGGCATGTCCTTCAAAATTCATCCTTGTTCTTGCACCGGTACAAGAGTAGCTATTCCGGGCATTTCAGCCACAGAGAGACACCCGTCAGACCTCGAGCACCGCTCAGAACGTCCCAAGGAGGAGCCCGGACTAAAACCTCATGTGATCCTGGCTGCTGTGCAAGGTCCACATTGGGCGAGAATGGCACTGAAGCGGAGCAACCCGGCGCTGGATGAACTCCTTCACCACCATCAGCGCAGTTACGCCGCAATCCTTCAGCAGCCTCAACCTGAGCCAGACGCGGGCAAGGCCGGGGCTCGCGAGCCGCTGATGGCCCCAGCCGAGGTTAGAAAGAACAACTTCCGACGGGCCTGGAGCAGAAGGACTAAGAACACCAAAGATCAATGAACACCCATCGTATCCGGAAGTCGCTCGAGATGGAGGAAGCTCAAATCAATCCCATCAAGATGTCGTCAGCCACAGCACTGAAGCTCAAGCACCCCGAGCACTGCTGAGGATCGGTCATATGCAATGAGAAGAAGTGGCGGAAGAGAGCCACTGAAGGAGCAATGCCCACCATGGCTTCGCATACAAAAACGAAGACGGCGAGAAGTGTCACGGACTGAGGGTCGAGATGTAGCAAGTGGATCTGATAATGCTCAAGAACAGCGTTGAAGAAGGCAGAGAAGGGAGGAATCAGGCTTGCCCAGAGGGTGTCGATGAAGATCGGAATCTCAGTGGTCGTCTGAATCGAGCGAGTGCGGGACGCAGGCCAAGCCACCGTCTCGCCCCACTCATTGAAGCCGGAGGCAAGCATCGGGCGACCTTTCCATGGCCTCGCCATTGAGCACGCGAGAGGGCCGAGCGCCATGCGCCAAGGGGCGGAGGCGCGACCGAAAGAGGCAAAGGGCTTTTTGTCGGCTGCTCGGGAACGGGGTCCCTGTGACTTGCTCGCTCATGCGGCTCTGCGGCGTGGTTCTCAAGGAGGCCCAGCTGCCCATCTTCATCAACGAAGCTCAAGACCCTCGCGAGGGGCCAAGCCTGCTGGGCGGATTTACAAGGAGCTTCCTCAAGCACGGCCTCGTCAGTTGGCTCATGAGGAGGCGGAGAGTTCAAGGCAGGGTGCCTCATGAGGTGCCCATGACGCAAGCCATGACGACCAAGGGGCGCCCGATGGGCGCCAGCAAGGCAGCCTCCTCCTTTCCTCTTTGGTGCAAAGGGAGCAAGTGTAGGCGAGAGGATCAAGCAAAGGCATCCGTTTCGGTGCAACAAGACCAAGACCAGCCCCAACGGCTGGAAGGGGGTCATCGTGGAGCCCAAGCAGGCGTCATCACCAGAGCCTTTGGCAGGCGAGGACCAACTTTAGTCAGGATAAGTGTACCCGCTGTTCCCCTTCAAAATGGCCAGTTGTTGGCGCCCTTCCCGCTCAATATTTGGGAAGAGGCCCAGGGCCTTCGCCTATAAATAGGACTAGCCACCCACAGGGTAGAGGCAGCGAGCGAGGGAGGGATCGGAATCCTCATCTAGAAACCAGTAGCTAGAGCGACTGAGCACCACCTAGCAGTTCATCGCACCCGCCAAGAACAGACCCTCGCGAGGCTGTTCTTCCTTGTATTGTTCCTCATCAGCCCAAGAGGCAATCCACCACACCACACAATCGGAGTAGGGTATTACACCACAATGGTGGCCCGAACCAATATAAATCTCGTGGTCTCTTGTGCTGTTCTGCTTAGTAGTTTAGGTCCCAAAGAATTGGCGAGGTGCGAGACGGTGGAGGGTTGGATCTCCGCCACACCCCAGTTGTTCGAACCTCAAGGGTCCGCTGAACCCGAATCCGACATTTGGCGCGCTGTAGGTAGGTGCACCGAATCCACCTTCGCCACCTCGTGTTCCGTCGCATCATCACCATGTCCGCCACTGCTGGCAACCCAGATCCTTAGGGCGGCGTGGCCCGCCCGCTGCCAGCGTCATTGCCTTGGGCGACCCTGCGTTCTGTGCAGCTCGCGGTCCGCAGAGCGCCAAGGGTCGCGGGCGACGCGACAGGCTTCGACGGCACACCGCTGGGCAGCGGCGCGGTCGGCAGATAGGGCCTTCCAATCACGCCGCGACCACGCCACCATACACCCGCTGGGAGCAAAGCGAACTTCGAGGGTCACACCACAAGGCGCTCCGAGAGCAACTGCAATACATGCTGCCGGAGAGCGGCCGCGACGTGCCGCTGAGCGAGTGGCGAGCTCACAGGCTTCGCCACGGGCTCACCCTTCGCACTCAGCTTCCATCTCGCCTGTGGCGTCCGGACGGGCTTCGCGTGCCGCGGGCTCCAAAGCTACTCAACACCGGCGGTTGCCAAGACTGGCCGGGCGGCGGGTTGCCCCGCCCGCCCGCGGAGAAGAGAGGACTCGACGTAACCCACGGCCTGGGTGGACCGCCGCGCCACCACCCCACGGTGGGCGCATCAAGCAGAGCCACATGGCACGCCAAAGACTACGGCGTGGGCCTTCTGTGGATGACGGCACCAGAAGAATACGTGCCCCACATGATGGACCAAGGGCACCTGCATGAGGGAGAACAAGGCTCGCTCCTCAGCCCGAGCTAGGGAGATGAGGCGTCGGAAGCCGAGCTCTTCCAGGAGCCTCGGGACGGTTCCACTGGTCACGCCGGGGGCGACGATTATCGGGTACCGCTACTTCCTCAAGAGAAAACATACGCTAACCATAGATCACAGGAGGTACAGGTCGCCACGACGAGCGGCTGCCCCGCTCCCGCAGTCTCCTACCCCTCGGGAGGAGGGCGCAGGGGGCTGCCGGAGAGGGGCAGAGATCCGACATCACCACCGCGGCGTTCGGAGCAAGGCGTTCTCAGGAGGTAGGCCCTCTGCTGGGGAGGTGCCTCAGGGCCTGACCTTACAGCGGAGGGACCCGTGGTCGCCGGGGAACTGGCTGGCGATCGCTCTACCCCATCGGGCGTGTCCTGGTTTCGGTCGTCCTTGATGGCACTAGAGTGTGGCGCAAGGCGGGCCCTCGTCTGGCGATATGAAGCAAGGCCGGTACTGTGGAAGAAGGCCCAAAGTGCTCGTGAAGCTCACCGCCCGTGACACTCTCACGTAATAATGAGTGGGGATGTACACACCGGAGTCTCGTGGGTGCCGGCCTCAGCCCCGGGCTCCCTCTCCCACGCCCAAGTGGCAAAGACTTAGCTCCGCTACCGGGTGAGAAGACGCCCAAGACTAGACTAGGTACCGGACGCGACTTTTCTTCTGCTTTTCTCGCCTTTCCATTTGGTTGTCGCTTTCCCGGCTGGATTTAAGTTGGATTCAATTTAAGATTTGCGTGTGTTCGGGAAGGGGTTCTTAGTCTCGCTCGAGCAAATCTTTTCGCTTGCCACTCCGCCACCGCTGCCTCCCCTCATGAGCCCCTCGCGAGCCGGGCCAGCCTAGCTTGCGCAAGCAGCCCAAATTTCTGCAACCGCCCGCTGGCCCTCTCCGGAGGGTTTTACTGCAGATCCCACGGATTCGATCAGAGACACTCGGGTCACCGCAGCCTCCCACAGGCTATCTCGTGGCTCGTGACGAAACAAAGGTAAATCAGCCAACCAAAGACGTCATGGCCAACCACTTAGCGCAGGCGTATGGGCGATGTAACACCTCCTAATACGATGAACACAAGTTTTACATGAGGGCTCCTCCCAAAATGCTCTCACATCCATCAGGCCAAAGCCTGAGTTCTATTCATGCAGGGTAATGGAACAGGGACAATGCACAATCAGTCGGATAAATCCCCCAATGCGTCCTCAGGAGCACCTCCTGAGCCGTTGCTAGCGTCGCTGGCCTCGCCGTCGCTGTCTGCGTGGCCATCAGCGGCGTCAGGGCTGTTCACCACACCGCCCTCATCGGCAGCCACGATCACGCCGTTGTTGTCCGAAGCAAAGGCCCTGACGAGAGCATCCACGTTGTCTTCCACCCAGTGCGCCAGGTCGCCCCGGACGGCCTGGGGAACTGGGGCGATGGCTGCGCTAAAGTCAAGTGGGGGTCCATGTTCCGAGATGGTCAAGACACGAAAAAGGCGCTACCAAGCAGCGCTGCTCCTCTCCTCCACCAACCTATTGGCCTCGACCAACCGCGCCTCGCCAAGCGCCACCATGTCGGTGAAGAATCAAGGTTGTCGGCGTAGTTAACCACGTGCGGCTCGCCAACACCGCCTGCAGATGTTACCCAAGGCTGTGTTGGCTCTTTCCTGAGCGTGCAGTGAGCATGGGGCCGTGCTCATGCTCCAGGATTCGCCACGACGATCTCGTCTGCAGATTCTGGCGCGACGGCCTCGGCCTCCTCCACCCGTCGGCGAAGATGGAGCACCTCAGCCTGAGAGGTGGTTGACTCCCCCTGCGCCACCTCAAGGGCGGCCCGAAGAGCATCGGCCCGTCGCGTCGCCTCCTCTAGCTTGGCCCTCAAGGCAGCAGTCCTGCCTTCAGCCTCGGCCTTGATCAACCAGGCCTCTCCTCGAACTTGCGCCGAGGTTCAAGCGCCGCCGCCACTCGGCGTCCGACCTCCTCCAGATCCGGGCTTCCCGTGCAGCGACCTCATCCTCCGCCCAGACGCCAAGCGCCTCCTCGTCTCCAAGCGCCAGATTGCTGGCAGCGCGTTCGGCGGCTTCAAGCGCCAACGCCTCACGCTCGAGCTCCGCCGGTCAGCCGAGGCCACCTTCATCGACGCAAGTGCTGCCTCGCGCAGCTCTACTTGCTCCTCCAAAGGAGTGACACCGGGCCAGGCGTTCCCGTGCCCGCTCCTCCGCCGCCTCTTGCCGCCTGTTAGCTTCCCGGGCCTCCTCGACGGCCCGAGAACCGGCCTCCCGAGAGGCTGCCAGCGACGCCTTGGCCTCCTCATCGACAAGATCGGCCGATGACGCCGCAGAGGCGACAGCGCCCTCCGGCTCACACCTCTCTGCGGCCGGGCGCAGGCCTCGGCCTCAAGGCGCGTCTTCATCAGCCGAGCTCTTCACCAAGAAGGCTCACCGCCGGCCGCCTTCAAGAAATCCATGGCGAAGGCGCGGCACTCCGGCGCTGCACGCTCTTCCACACCATCAACCGCCCCAAGCGGGCGCCGAGCCACGAATCAGCACTCCTCCGGCAGGGGCTGGGGGCTAGCACTCGCTGACGGCCGGGCACGCCATGCTGTAAGCCCGGCCCGAGCCAGCCCACCCTGCATTTAAGAGCGCAGAAGCGCCAGCCAACCGCCGTCTGGGCACCAGGTGAGAGAAGCCCACTTTACAGTTTGAAGCTATGCCACGAGAAGGCTCATGAAGAAGGGTCGCGAGGCGCCAAGAGGCCTCGTCTGCGCCTGGGACGGTTCGCCTCCCTGGGCCGCCCTCACCATAAGGCCTCCACCGCCGGAGCGCTCAAGGACGGGGAGGCGGCCGAGGGGGACGGCTCCTCACCCATCTCCGTGAGCTCGGCAGGAAGGGGCCTCTGAGCAAGGATCAAGACAAGCAAAGAAGGATCAGGGAGCTGGAGAAGGAGAAGGCTTACTGCTGCTGGCGGCACTTCCTGCGCTTCAAAGAAAGCGACAAGGGTAATCATCGCCAAGGGCCTCCCTTCTCTTCCGGAGGGCCTCAAGTCCACGCGAAAGCGACCCAAGATTTGAGCGCCAGGGTCAGCCTGCGATGAGGAAGGAGAACCACCAAGGCGACTCAAGGCTGTGGGCACCCAATCGACGACGTTGTCGGGTCGCCTCACCAAGAGAAGCGGCCGGGCCTCGGGAGCCTCAGCGCCGCGTGGTAGCTGCCGCCGCCCAAATGCCCACGGGCGCAAGGCCACGGAGATGCTCCCTCATGGGCGCCGCCTGCTCACACCGACGGGGTCCTTCACCGGCGGCTCGTGCCTCCCTCGCTTCCGCCAGTTGAGGAGGAGCCGCCTTTGGCCGATCGGAAGGGCTGTCACCATCACCGGATTCTCGCGAGGCCCTCGAGACCACGGGCGCGCCCCCATTCATCGAAGATAGGCATCCGGTTCACGAAATCACCCCTATTCTGGCAGAGGTACATCAAGGCCCCTCCATGCCGGATGCCACCAGGGTTGGGGTCGCCAGTCAGGACCAGGAGCACTTTCCTTAACGCTTCAGGCGTCAGTTCTTCTTCCTGGAGCCTCATACGATCACCAGTGCCTGGCCAAGGCCCACATCCTATGGGAATGGCATTGCAGAGGAGCAACGCGGCACATCAGGAACTCCTTCACCACCTTGGGCGCTGTCACAGCAAGCGACCTCAGGAACGCGAAGCGGTGCTAGACAAAGATGAGCCGAGGGCTTGAAAGCGTCTCCTGGGCCCACCTGAATTGGGGACAAGAAAGCAGGTTGGCTCCGATAGCGGGGGGCTGGGCACCCCACATCCACGTACAACCACCTCTCGCGGAACTCATCCGGGCGGAGGCAGGTGAAGTCAATTCTCGAGGTCATTGCCTCCGCAAGGCGACTTTAAGCTCACGCACACCGAGCATTGGGTG
The DNA here is from genome assembly GCA_021605145.1 of Aegilops bicornis. Classification (NCBI taxonomy): domain Eukaryota; kingdom Viridiplantae; phylum Streptophyta; class Magnoliopsida; order Poales; family Poaceae; genus Aegilops; species Aegilops bicornis. The sequence continues at coordinate 494,209,321 of CM038672.1, read as the reverse complement.
GGGCCGACAAGGTGCAGAGAGAAGAAGTGGCGCAGCAAGGCAATCAAGGAAGGATGCCCATCATTGCCTCACAAACGAAGGCGAAGACCGAGAGGAGAGTGATGGACTCAGGACCCAGATGCATCATGTGGATCTCGATAATGGGAAAGCACGGCATTGAAGAAATCGTAAAAGGGGGAACTAGCCCCGCCTACTGTATGCCAAAGAAAATACCGGACCTCGGTGACTATCCTCGTCGATGGAGAAGTGGGACGCGGGCTAGGGCCGTCGCCCTCCGTGATTCGTTGAAGGTGGGGTCCAGAGCCGAACTAACCTTGCCCAAGCCCTCTAGATTGAGTATGATCGACGGGTGGACTGCGGGGCCGCCGGTGGTGGCGAGCAAGGCGGGGGCAAAGGTTTCTTCCCTTTCCCCTTCTTCGCCGGAGCCATGGCGATTGATAGGGGAGATTCGAGATTGGATTGAAAATGGAAGCCGGAGTTCGAGAGGGGAAGGACAGAGCGCTCAAGCAGTAGAAGGGGAAACGGATGTGTACAAAGAAGGTGTCCGGCTAGCAAGGCACGAAATAAGGAGGCGTGGGGAACAAAGGCCGCCACGTCCAATCAACCGCCACGCGACGCCTAAGGCCGCAGTTGTTAGGGGCCCGCGACGCTCAGACTTGCCCTTTCGCCTCTCGCTCGGCCAAATTCGGGCGCACCATGGACCCGGGCTCTTGTCGGCGTTTCCGGGAACGGGGTCCCAGACTTGCTCACTGCGGCCTGCGGCATGGCTCGAAGGAGGCCCAGTAGCGCCCCATCTTCATCAACGCAAGCTCAAGACCCTCGGGCGGACGACAAGGAGCTTCCTCAGCACGGCCTCGCCAGGGGCCGGCTCATGAGGAGGCGGAGAGTTCAAGCGTGGTACCTCGCGAGGTGCCCATGACGCAAGCCATGACGCACCAAGAGGCGCCCGGGCGCCAGCCCGTCTGATGTCCTCCTTTCCTCTTTGGTGCAAAGGGAGCAAGCGCAGCGAGAGCATCAAGCAAAGGCATCCGCTTCGGTGCAACAAGACCAAGACCAGCCCCAACGGCTGGAAGGGGTCATCGTGGAGCCCAAGCGAGCGTCATCACCAGAGCCTTTGGCAAAGCGAGGACCAACTTTAGTCAGGATAAGTGTACCCGCCCGTTCCCCTTCAAATGGCTAGTTTGGCGCCCTTCCCGCTCAATATTTGGGAAGAGGCCCAGGGCCTCGCCTATAAATAGGACTAGCCACCCACAGTGGTAGAGGCAGCGAGCGAGGGAGGGATCGGAATCCTCATCTAGAAACCAAGTAGCTAGAGCGGCCGAGCACCACCTAGCAGTTCATCGCAGACCCGCCAAGAATGCAGACCCTCATGAGGCTGTTCTTCCTTGTATTGTTCCTCATCAGCCCAAGAGGCAATCCACCACACCACACACCGGAGTAGGGTATTACACCACAATGGTGGCCCGAACCAAAGATAAATCTTGTGTCTCTTTGTGCTGTTTGCATTTAGTAGTTTAGGTCCCAGCGATTCGGCGAGGTGCGAGACGGTGGAGGGTTGGATCTCCATGTGCACCCCAGTGTTCGAACCTCAAGGGTCTGCCGGAACCCAAAATCCGACACTTTTCCCCTTCTCAGCTTGCTTGGGCGCCATGGCTATGGAGCAGGCGGAGCGCGGGTCAGATTGGGGCAGAGAAACAGAGTCGTAAGGAAGCAGAGTGAAAGTGCAACTATCCCTAGGTGGTTTTGGTAATTCATAACAACATATAGCTCATTGAGCTAATGCTATTCCAAGATGAACATTTCAGGAAAGCTCAATGAATGGCATGGCATGGATGATGAAAGTGGATCCCTCAAAATGCCGATGACAAAGGATTGGATCAAGCTCAAAAGCTCAAGACTCTTCATTTTATATTTTAGTGATTCAAGATCACATTGAGTCTATAGGAAAAGCCAATACTATCAAGGAGGGATGAGGTGTTGCTTAATGAGCCTCTTGCTTCATGTGCTTAGTGATATGCTCCAAAACCCTCAGCTACTTTCTCAAATCCACATATGACCTAAACCTAAAGCCAAAATTGGTCTCACCGATTTTTCCTATCCGGCGCCACCGATTTCATATGTCATAGCCGCGCCACAAACCCTAGGCAAATCGGTTCTACCGATAGGGATCTCGGTCTCACCGAGATGGGATTGTAATCTCTGCTTTCCTTTTCATAACTTTTCGGTCTCACCGAAAGAGCTTAATCGGTCCCACCGAGATTACAATGTAAACTCTGTGTTTCCCTTTTGTAACATTTCGATCTCACCGAAAAGAGCAAATCGGTCCCACCGAATTTACCTGACCAACTCTCTGGTTAGCTAATTACCAAAATCGGTCTCACCGAGTTTGTGTAATCGGTCTCACCGAGATTACGTTATGCCCTAACCCTAACCATATCAGTCCTACCGAGATGCATGTCAGTCCCAGCGAAAACCCTAACGGTCACTAGGTTTACTAAAATCTGTCTGACCGAGTTTTATGATTCGGTCCCACCGAGATTGGTAAATTGTGTCTAACGGTTAGATTTTGTGTGGAGGCTATATATACCCCTCCACCTCCTCTTCATTCATGGAGAGAGCCATCAGAACAAACCTACACTTCCAACTTACCATTTCCGAGAGAGAACCACCTACTCATGTGTTGAGGCCAAGATATTCCATTCCTACCATATGAATCTTGATCTCTAGCCTTCCCCAAGTTGCTTTCCACTCAAATCTTCTTTCTATTAGATCCAAATCCTATGAGAGAGAGTTGAGTGTTGGGGAGACTATCATTTGAAGCACAAGAGCAAGGAGTTCATCATCAACACACCATTTGTTACTTCTTGGAGAGTGGTGTCTCCTAGATTGGCTAGGTGTCACTTGGGAGCCTCCGACAAGATTGTGGAGTTGAACCAAGGAGTTTGTAAGGGCAAGGAGATCGCCTTACCGTGAAGATCTACCGCTAGTGAGGCAAGTCCTTTGTGGGCTTACGGCCATGGTGGGATAGACAAGGTTGCTACTTCGTGGACCCTTCGGGGTGGAGCCCTCCATGGACTCGCGCAACCGTTACCCTTGATGGGTTGAATTCTCCATCAACGTGGAGGTACGATAGCACCACCTATCGGAACCACGCCAAAAACATCCGTGTCTCCAATTGCGGTTGAATCCTCCAAACCCTTCCCTTTACTTTCTTCCAAGTTGCATGCTTTAATTTCCGCTGCCAATATACTCTTTGCATGCTTGCTTGAATTGTGTGATGATTGCTTGACTTGTCGTAAGATAGCTAAAATCTGCCAAACTCTAAAACTGGGAAAAGGCTAAGTTTTTAATTGGTCAAGTAATCTAATCACCCCCCCCCCATCTAGACATACTTCAAGGTCCTACACAGAGGAATTGGGGAAGCAAGGCGCAAGAGGCGGTGGAATAATTGTGTAGGCATAGGGCCGAGATAGCGTGGTGGATTCAAAGGCGGCGTGGGGAAGCAGAGACACCCACGTCCAATCAACCGCCACGATCGCATCGAGGCCGCAGGCTTTTGGGGTTCATGGGCGCTCGAACTTGACCCTTGGCTTCATCACAGCCAAGCCCGAGCGCGCCTTTGGTCCCGGGGCTATCACGGTGTTCGGGGAACGAGGGTCCCTCAGACTTGCTCGCGCTGCCCACAACAGTGGCTAGGCAGCGGGTCGCACGCCCATCTTCATCAACAAGGCATCCAAGACCTTGAGGCTCCAAGCCTCGTGAGGCGGACGACGCAAGACTTCCTCTGGAGTGTCCTAGCCAGGCAGGCTCAGGAGGAGCGGAGATATCAAGGCGGGGCAAACCTCACGAGGTACTCGTGACGTAAGCCATGACGAACGGCGCCAGGTGGGTGCCAGGCGGGCGCCATTGCGTGCAGCATTCCATTTCCTCTTTGGTGCTAAGGAGGCAAGCGCAGACGATGAGTACCGAGGCATCAGGCAAAGGTTGCCATATTGGTGCAACAAGACCAAGACCAGGAGGACGTCAAGGCGGAGGTCATCGTGGAGCCCAAGACGGCGTCACCCCAGGGCTTTTCGCAGGCTAAGACCACTTTTGTCAGGATATCTTGTACTAGCTGTCCCCCTTTAAATTTGCCCGCCGTTGTTGGCTCCCTTCCCGCTCAACATTTGGGAAGAGGACCAGGGCCTATATAAGTAGAGCTAGCCACAACTGTAGAGGTAGGGGCACATCCAGACTCGAACAAAGCAAGAAGCCAACACTCGCACAAGAACACCTCAACCTCAGGAGGTTGTTCTTCTCTTGTACTGTTAATCATCAGCCCAAGAGGCAATCCATCCACCACCACACTGGAGTAGGGTATTACACCACAACGGGTGGCCCAAACCCGATATAAACCTCGTGTCTTTTTTTCGTGTTGTGAGTTCATCGAGTTCGTCCGCAAGATCTTAGCAAGCTTGAGTGTAGATCAAGAGAAAGGAAAGACTTCACAAGACCCCAGGTGTTCGAACCTTAAGGGTTTGCCGGAACCCCACATCCGACAAGGTCCGACCATGTCCAGCACCTGGACCGCAAAAGGCCAAGTAATGGGGATGGTTCGTAGGGCAGTAGGCGGCATATGATTTTGATAGGCGAAAAGCTGGCATCCAAAGCAGCACTGTACGAGGTCATGTGTGTCTGCTCGGGCCGTGGGCCAAAAGAAACCCGTACGGAAGGCTTTGCTTACAAGGTTCCGAGTTGCGGCGTGATGGCCACCAAGACCAGCGTGTATTTCGGCCAAGAGCTGCTATCCTTCATCTTCCGAGATGCATCTTTGAAGGACTCCGGTAGTACTTTTCTTGTATAGTTGTCCTTCATGAAGTTTGTAGGCTTTAGAACGTCGAACAATACGCGGGCCTCAATCTAATCATCTGGGAGTTCCTTCCTTGTAACATAGGCGAGGAGAGGTTCGGTCCACAGGGCAATTACAGCCATGATTTCATGGGCCGATGGTGTTATTTCGATATCTGAGCCTCCGATGATACCGGAACTGTATTCGAAATCTGGGGGTATGATCGGCTCGGGACTGGTAATGCCGTTCTCGTCCTGCCACACCATGGATGGCTTGAAGAGCCTTTCCACAAAGGTGTTGGGTGGGACGGGGTCGCGTTTAGCGGCATGCGAGGAAGGATGTCTGCCGCTTGATTACTCTCTCGAGCCACATGATGAAACTCGAGCCCCTCAAACCGAGCTGATATTTTGAGTACGGCGTTGCGGTAAGCCGCCATTTTAGAATCCTTGGCATCGAATTCCCCGTCAATTTTGGATATGGCGAGGTTTGAATCTCCCTGCACCTCCAGGCGTTGAATGCTCATAGAGACGGCCATCCGGAGACCATGCAATAAAGCCTCGTATTCGGTTGCATTGTTGGAGTCTGTGTACAATATTTGGAGCACGTAATGGACTGTGTCTCCCGTGGGGGATGTCAGGACGACACCAGCCCCCAGTCCAGCTAGCATTTTAGAGCCGTCGAAGTGCATCACCCAGTTGGAGTATGTGCCATACTCTTTAGGGAGTTTGGCCTCTATCCATTCGGCGACGAAGTCAGCCAACACCTGACATTTGATAGCTTGGCGTGGCTTATATGTTATTTCAAATGGCAAGAGATCAATGGCCCATTTGGCAATCCGCTTGATGGCGTCTCGATTGTTTATGATGTCATTGAGTGGTACTTCAGAAGCCACCATGATCGAGCACTCTTGAGAGAAGTGACGCAGCTTTCGGGATGCCATAAAGACCACATATGCTATCTTTTATTTGTGTGGGTATCGGGATTTGCATGGTGTAAGGACCATCGATACGTAGTATACTGGTTTTTGAAGTGGAAATTTATGTCCCTCTTCCTCTCGTTCGACGACGAGCACTGCACTCACCACCTGGTGATTTGCGGATATGTAGAGCAACATGGGCTCGCCGATGTTTGGCACAGCCAGGATTGGGTTACTTGCTAATAAATTTTTTATTTCTTCCAATCCGGCCGTTGCAGCATCCATCCACATGAAGTGGTCGGTGCGTTGGAGCAGCGACATGATGACAATGCCTTTTCTCCTAATCTGGAGATAAAACGGCTTAAAGTTGCCACACACCCAGCTAGTTTTTGAACCTGCTTGAGGTCTGTTGGTGTAGCCAATTGTGACAGGGCCCGGATTTTTGCTGGGTTTGCCTCGATTCCTCTATATGAAACTATGAACCCTAGCAGTTTCCCGGCGGGGATGCCGAAAACACATTTTTCCATATTGAGTCGTATGTCATATGTTCGGAGGTTGTCGAATGTAAGGTGCAGGTCGTCCACCAATGACTCGACATGCTTGGTTTTGATGACTACATCATCTACATATGCTTCAACTGCATTGCCGATTTGCTTTTCCAGGCATGTTTAGAATCATCCGTTGGAAAGTGGCGCCGGTGTTTTTGAGCCCGAAAGGCATAGTGTTGAAGCAGAAGGGCCCATATGGGGTGATGAATACCGTTGCGGCTTGGTCGGATTCCTTCATCTTGATTTGATGGTATCCGGTGTATGCGTCGAGGAAACATGGTGAATCGTGTCCCGTGGTTGCATCAATAATCTGGTCAATACAAGGAAGGGAAAGGATCCTTGGGGCGGGGCCTTATTAAGGTCTTTGAAATCGACACACAGGCGCCAAGATTTGTCCTTCTTTGGCACCATCACCAGGTTTGCTAGCCAGTCTGGATGTTTAATTTCCCTAATAAACCCGGCTTCGAGTAGCTTGGCTAGCTCCTCCCCCATAGCTTGTCATTTGGGTTGAAAAAAGTGCCGCAGCGTTTGCTTTGACCGGTTTGTATCTGCTCAATATATTGAGACTGTGGTTCGCCAGCTTGCATGGGATTCTGGCATATTGGAAGGGTGCCAGCGAAGATGTCCCAATTCTCACGCGAGAACGCAGCGTGTAATGCGATGTCGACCGCCGGATCTAGCTTTGCCCCGATGGAAGCTGTCTTTTTTGTGTCCATCGGGTGGACTTGAAATTTGACTATTTCGTCTGCTGGCTTGAAGGAGGTGGACTTAGATCTCTTATCGAGGATTCCGCTCATCCTCTCCACTGTGGATCGTAGTGCAGTTAATTCTTCGGCCGCGAGGGCCTCGGATAATGCCTCAAGGGCCAGGGACGCAGTTTTGTTTTCAGCGCGGAGTGCTATATCCGGATCACTGGTTCTAGTGATAACTCCGGTTGGCCAGGGCATTTTGAGTTTCATATACCCGTAATGGCGGATGGCTTGAAAGAGTGTGAATGCATCTCGCCCTAACAGGGCGCGATATCTGCTATTGAAAGGTGCCACATGGAAGAGTAACTCTTCGGACCTATAGTTCTCCGGCGTTCCGAATACCACGTCTAGTTTGATACTCCCCGAGCATCTTGCTTCCCGACTAGGGATGATGCCTCAAAAGGTTGTGTTACTTTGCTCAATGCGACTCCTGACCTTTTGCATTTTATTGAGCGTGCATTCGTAGATGAGGTTTAGTCCGCTGCCGCCATCCATGAGCACTTTAGTGAGCCGAAAGCCGTCCACGATTGGGTTTAGGACCAGGACGGCCGGTGCCCGAACTGATCGGAATCTTGGTTCGTCATCGGCATTGAAAGTTATTGCCGTATCGTTCCAAGGATTTATTGTTGTGACTTGGCAGTCTTCGGCGAGGTCGCGGAGCGCCCGTTTCCACCAATTATTTGAAGAAAAGGTCTCAAGATCGTGAATACCTTGAGGTCGTTGTCCTTGAAGAGTACTTCTACGAGGTAGTGTTGTTGAGGATGCCCTCGCCACTCTTGGCCACTTGCTGAAGTATCCAACATGCGGGAGGCTGTGGGTTGGTTCGGTATCCGGCGTCATGTGTATTTTACATGGCCTATCAAGCCACTCCTCGAGAACAGTTCTATGCCCGTAAAGGGCTTGATTTTCTTGTCCACTGTGATGATGATGCAGATTGCCCAGCGATGCGTCCTTTTTGCCCGACCGGGAGATGGCTTAAAGTCCTGCTTTTCCCAGCGGGCTGTCTAGGTTTTTCCATGCGCTTTCCATTGCATAGTACTTCTGTACTATGTTTGCCAAGTCTGCGAAGTGTAGTACGCGACTGCGGTTAAGGCGTTAAGTATTCCCTCATCCGTACAGTTGTTGCAAAATACTGAAATTACGTCGCCGTCGCAGCAACCTTTGATCTTGTTTTTAGCGAGGAATCTGGCCCAGAAGTGATGGACTGTTTCCCGAGGCTACCGCCACACATACATTAGGTCGCATATATCCGGAGGACCGGAATTTCTTGGGGAATATTGCTTGTGATGGGTGGGCGGCGTTAAATCCAGACCCTGGCCCAATATGGAGTCCGGAGTTTGAAGAATTTCTGAGCTTACCAGCCCGGGCTCCGGAATGTCCAGTGAGTTTCGAGGCTCCACGCTTTGGTTCTATGTTAGGAGGATAGGGAGTGTCCCCCTGAAGATGGATATATGGCTCTCCGAGCTTGGAAATCCAAACATAGTTTGTTCTCAATGTAAGAGAAGAGTTGTTGTCGGCTTGCTCCTCCACAACCGCTACCTGATGGGTGATTGGTGGAGATTTAATTTCTCTCTGATCGGGTTTAATCCCAATCCGATCATAGTCTGATGCAACCCCTAGGGCGGTGATTCTATCCAGGAGTTCGTTCAAAGACGACAAATATGTCGGATCCATCTGTTCGGAGTATTCGGGGCCAACACGGAGATGATTTTTGATGACTTGGGGGGTTGCCCTTGGCTTAACGGCCGAACGGGCGCCCATGGTGAACCTGCCAAGCCTGAGGGTTTACCCTGGGACTAGGGCTCCTTCGGAAGTGATGTTGTCCTTAATGATAAGACGAGCCATCAATCCTTCGGTTGACGCCACAGAGGAACTCTCAATGAAAGCACCAATGTCTGTGTCAAAACCGGCAGATCTCGGGTAGGGGGTCCCGAACTATGCGTCTAAGGATCGAAGGTAACAGGAGACACGGACACGATGTTTACCCAGGTTCGGGCCCTCTTAATGGAGGTAATACCCTACTTCCTGCTTGATTGACTTTGATGAGTATATGGGTTACAAGAGTTGATCTACCTCGAGATCATAATGGCTAAACCCTAGATGTCTAGCCTGTACGATTATGATTGCCTCTACGGACTAAACCCTCCGGTTTATATAGACACCGGAGGGGCCTAGGGTTGTACAGAGTCGGTTTACAGAGGAAGGAATTTTCATATCCGAACGACAAGCTTGCGATCCACGCAAAGGAGAATCCCATCCAGACACAGGGGAAAGCCTTCTATTTTGTATCTTCACGGCCCATTAGTCTGGCCCATATCACATAGCCCGGACGCCCGAGGACCCCCTAATCCAGGACTCCCTCACTCATGAGGCGGGAAGAGACCCTCCAGATGACGAAGGAGGATGTCATGGCTCGGGAGGCGCGTCTGGCAGACCACAAGGCGTCTCTGGACGCCAGGGAGCGAGAGATCTCCCTCTGGGAGGAGAGACTCGAAGCCACCCTCCATGCTAAGGACGAGGATCTGGAGGCTTTTGTGCAGCATCGCACCAAGGAGCTGGAGGACAAGCACGGAGCCGCCCTGGACGCTCTTGTCGCTGACCATGCTGCCCAGTTGATGAAGCATATTTAAGATCTGACGCCAGATTCGCCGCCAAGATCGAGCTCGACCGCAGGTGGCTAAGCTGAATGAAGATCTTGCCGGGAGCACCAAGGAGGTGGAGGCACTTAAAGAGAAAGCGCGCAAAGCGGAGATCCACTTGGCTGATGCACACTCGTGGCTCGCCTCCAAGACCCAGAGCCTTGATTAGCCAACGGTAACATCACGGACATGAAGGCGAGGATTGGCTCGCTGGAGCGATCGGCGGAGTCCCTCGAGTCCCGCCAGCAGTTGTTGTCCAAGGACCTAGAAAACGCTAGGCGTCTCCGGCAGGATGCAGAGGACAAGTTGAAGAACCAGGTCGACATGAGTAACCTCTAGATCAAAAGCCTGGTCGACATTGCCGAACGTCTTGGCGCCCAGGCTGCGGCGATGGGTATGGACGTCCCAGTTTACTCCGCCAGCAGGCAGGAGGTCCCAAGCATCAAGCTGGGTCTCTTCTTCAAGGAGCTGATCGAGAAGCTAGAAGCGCATGAAGAGGGGAGGGCCGAGTGCTTACGACCGACTCCTGCAGGCTCGCCGTGATGCCCTCTTCATGGTCTTGAGCAATATCGCCTGCCGCCACCCGAACCTCGACCTTGACAACGGGTTCAAGAGGCCGCCAGCGGGTGTCGACGTTGCTGCTGCCAAGGAGAAAGCTGCCCCTGGGAAGATAGGGTTCTCCAAGTTTTAACTATTCCACCTGGCCGTCGTGCCAAATATTCGGCCGTTGCCTTTTCTAGATGGCCTTGTAACGAAACATGACATATATTTTGTGCTTAGTTATCTCTAGTATTTGTGTGAAACTGTATCTCTAGTTGGATCATTAAATGCGTGTTCATCCCTTTGAGCTCTATATGTTCGCGTTCGTACGATCAATACCCATATATGCTCTGGATGCCTGCCGATATCATATTGTCGTGATTGTTGTAAGGGTCCGGCCCTTAACAGTAATCTTGGCGTGGATGTGTCTCGGCAGGTTTTTCCTAGGTAGCTCTCGATGCAGCCTCTCGACTTGCGAGCATGGCTCTGGATAGGACGATGGTGCGATCAAAGAAACTAGCCAAGGTTCCATCGCATGAGGGATTTCACGATATGAACATTCACCAAAGTTAAGGGATAAAACGACTGTAAAATCCTGGAACGTATCAACAGGAGGTGATAACGTAAACTTAGCTTTCATTTGGAGCTTCTCTCTCCATTGCCGGGCTGCCCGTGTCGGGTGCGCCAGGGGCACTCGGAAGAGTGGGATTCAATCAGATGGCTTCTTCGTTCCCGGTAGGGACCAATTAGCATTCTTGTGGCTGGCGGGTATCGAGGCGTATTATCGGGCTCTTCTGGTCCTCTTCCCTTTCACCCCCTTCCCCTCGAGTCAGTACAACGGCTGCCGTTGCATGGGTCGTCTTCTTATGAGCAGCCTTGCGAAATGCACGCTTGTGGTATCAATCGTTGACTCATACCGGGGCTTTGATCGGGATTACCCAAAGCGAGGGAAATATTGAGCGGCGTCGGCGGTAATCTTCGATGTTGACGATGCGAGGCTAGAGCAGCTTGGCTGACGAGGAGCGGAAGGAGAGAGCTCGTGCCCGCACGCCTTGTGTCCTTTCTTCGAGCAGCGCTCGGATGGCGAACACGCCATACGGGCCGTCGGGAAAGATCTGTCGCCATCAATAGCGAGTTTCGCCGTAGCCGTGGCTATGGCGGGACGTGGAGATCAACAACAATGGTGCGGGGATGGCCTTGCTTCACTTCTGTGTCTTCGTGGGCGTCAGAATTCGATGGCGTCGTCAAAGGCGAAGATGGTGATGAAGTCGACGTGCTGCGCTTCGCCTTGATTCGCTGGCGAGCCCCTACCGCACGCCCACGAGATGTCGGGTAAAACCATGGCCACCTATGGGACCAGGAGGTCCCTTGCTGGTTCGGTAGGGGGGCGACGCATTGCACAAAGAGCATAGGGGCGTGGGGCAGCACGTCAGAGATCACACAAGCAATTAACCCATGTTTTGGCAGCCGTGAGGCATAAAACCCTACTCCTCCTTTGGTGGATTGATGGTGGAAAAAGGTGGTGGCGAGCATAGTACACTTACGGCGGGGGGTTGCCTTAAGCGGCGGCGACTACGCACGCATGGGGGTGTGAGTTATCCAACCTTCCAACCCTTTCTACGGTTGCCATGGGCCTCCTTTTTTTAGATCAAGGGGTCACCACAATGAAAAAGTAATCATTATGCATTGATATGATAGCAAGCGGTGCTATCAAACCTAATTATCTTGGCTGACAGGCGCATTAAATGCACCACATAGTGTCGCATCACTTTGGTTGCCCGGCAAGGCTTGCCGGGCTATCTTGCCGACTCCGCTGTTCTCTTGACACGTCGCGGGGCGGGTGTCATCTGTGGGTTTCTTACGCAAGGAGAGGCAACCATGTGGCGAATGAGCGCCACTCGGTGACTTCTGACTTGACATCGCATTGATTGATGGCGTGGGTCATGGCTGAGTGGGTGGTGGGATGTTTTTGCCTCCATGAGTCCCGCGAATACTCGACGGGTGCTTACATTATCTGTTTCTGGGCTCGCCTGCCAGGCAAGGGAGGCCTTTCTCTTGGAGATACCCAGCTTCTCTGGCTCGATGTTGGTCTCTCGGATCTGCATGCTGATCCTTTGAATCTCTTGGTTCCTTGAACATCTTTACTTGATCTTGGCTTGTCCGGGCACGAGTCAAGGGAAAATGCATACCCCTGTATATTTTCCCTGACAACCAGCAATCTCCCTCTTCATATAAATCTTTCACATTAAGAGAGAAATGACATTATAATTGTATCATAAAGTAAAATAATGATCAAAAACACTATAAATAACGGTAGGAAAACATGATGCAAATTGGACGTATCAAGCACACATACGACTATACCAACAAGCGTATGCATAACCACATTAGCAAACTTACCCACAACCACATTAAGCATACTATTGTAGGCATGATAGCTTAGGACAAACAGATTAACAAACATGGAAAGCACTAAATCCATGCGTCACGTCAACAAGCCAGTGGTCGTGGTTGCCATTTGTCGGATGTGGGGTTCCGGCAAACCCTTAAGGTTCGAACACTGGGGTGCGCGCGAAGTCTTTCCCTCCTACCGATCCACGCCCTAGCTCGCTTAGATCTCCCGGACGAACTCAACGAACTCCCAACACAGAAAGACACGAGGTTTATACTGGTTCGGGCCACCGTTGTGGTATAATACACTACTCCAGTGTGGTGGTGGTGGGTTGCCTCTGGGGCTGATGATGAACAGTACAAGGGAAGAACAGCCTCCTGAGGTCGAGGTGTTCTTGTGGGTAGGCTCTCGATCAGGTCGGATCAAGCTAAGGTTCTACTCTCCTACTATGGTGGCTAGCTCTACTTATATAGGCCTGGTCCTCTTCCCAAATGCTGGCGGGAAGGGTGCCAACAACGGCGAGCAAATTTGAAGGGGACAACAAGTACAAGCTATCCTGACAAAAGTGGTCTTCGCTTGCGAAAAGCTCTAGTGGTGACGCCGTCTTGGGCTCCATGATGACCTCCGTCTTGCCGTCCTCCTGGTCTTGGTCTCGTTGCACCAATATAGCAACCTTTGCCTGATGCCTCGGTACTCTTCGCCTGCGCTGGCCTCCTTAGCACCAAAGAGGAAATAAGGACGCTGCGCGCGCTGGCGCCCGCCTAGTGTCGTTCGTCATGGCTCACGTCAAGAGAGCCTCGTGAGGTTTGCCCCGCCTTGATATCTCCGCTCCTCGTGAGTCTGCCTGGCTAGGCCACTCCAGAGGAGTTCTTGCGTCGTCCGCCTCGCGAGGCTTGGACCCTCGCGAGGGTCTTGGATGCCTTGTTGACGAAGATGGGTCGTACGGCCTGCCGGCTTAGCCACGCTGTGGGCCGCAGGTAGGCAAGTCTGGGGACCCCCGTTCCCAAAACGCCGACAGTAGCCCCGGGCCCAAGGTGCGCTTCGGGCTTGGCAGCGGCAAAGCCAAGGGTCAAGTTCGAGCACCGCGAGCCCCAAAAGCTTCTTGACCTCGGTCGGCGATGTGGCGGTTGATTGGACGGGGGCGTCTCCGCTTCCCCACGCTCCCTCGGCAACCGCACGACTTGACAAGTCCCTGTGACATGCAAGGAAAACCATCATTACCTGTGATCGTGGGAGACGCTGGTTGGCCTTCTTCCGCTATAAATGGGGAGGGGGCGGAGCCCCCATCGACCGTCTCTTCCTCGCTTTCTTGCTTCTTCTTTGCTCCATTGCTTGTAGTGCCACCGATGGCGCCATGAATGAAGTTCTCTGCCACCGAGAAAGGAAAGTCCCCTCGCGAGGGCCCCGGTTCCCCGGCGCCCAAGCACGGCCGCGGCCGTCTGCGTAAGCATTGGCGTCCCCGCCGCGTGGCCCGCCGTCGGCGTGGCGCCACGGCTGTGAGGGGATCATCCCAACCATGGTGGTTCAGCTGACGAGGGGAGGCGCGCAATGGTGGCGCGGCCTCCCCGCCCGCGCTTTCATTCAGCGGAGGTGTCGCCGGAGTTCGTCGTCTGGTCGGAGAACCAGGCCGGCAACTGGCTCCAGCTTCTGTGCTTCTTTGTCGATGAACTGACGGCCCCTGGTCCAGGTGGGCTCTGGTTGCAGGCGGATGGTTGCTGCAGCAAGGCCTATTGGGTCGCGGTTGAAACTTCCACCACAGGCAACATAGCCCTAGCCCGTGGCTGGCAGATGTTCGTTCGCGCGCGCGGGCGAGGCAGGCGGTGCACGCTCCACTTCAAGTATGACGGTGGGTCGACCCTCTATGTGAGGGTGTTTGGGGAAGATGGACGCCTTGGGTGCTGCCCGAGCAACGACGGTGAGGAGGTGCTCGGCCTTGGTGACAGTCGCGATGAGGACGAGGGCGAGCCTGCCCTCGGCGGCGACCGTGTCTCTTCCAGCTAAGGCGGATCTTCCTCCGGCGACAGCTCCAGCAGCGGTGGCTACGACCAACCGCCGCGCCACCGTGCCCGCTTCGAAGGGGGCAGCGGGTCATCTCGTCGTCGTGCCTCTGTGAAGTGCGAGGAGGGGTCTAGCTAGGCTCGGGGCGCCGCTAAGGGCCTGCCTCTGCGGATTGCTGCAACGCCGCTTTGTTTAGCTCTTTTTTTCCTGCATCAAAAAATGAAACCAGTATGGGCCCAGAGGGGCATGTATCGAACTGTGGTTCTTTTTGGTTATTGCACTGTGCGTGTTACTCCCTTATCGTGTTGTTATTTTGGCAAGGATAACTTAACTTGGTGCGTTTGGGACACCCTTTCCCTCACGAGGTGCCTGTGTTCGCTCAGAAACTGCAAAAAAGTCGTTAGAGGGTGCGCTAAAAGATTTGCCATCCACCCAAGCCTTGACTTGGCGCTTTGTATCACGGTACCGAGGGGCACGCAATTTAGGAGAGATACGCCATGACCGGGCTCGAGCGAGGGTGGCTCGCGAGAAGGCCGAGAGGAGAAAATGCTCGCGAGGGCACCTTCCCAGCCCCTCGCGAGGTATGCAAGAGAGAACACGAGTAAACCAGAGCGGAAAATGCGGTAAAGGCTAGGGAATCAAATCAGCGATGAACACCAAGAGTAGCTTCGATTGAGGAAAAGCGAGCCAACTACGGAAAGCAAATGAAAAGCTGCGTCGACACCTAATCTAGTCATCAATTCTTCTCACCAGCGTGGAGCTAAGTGCTGCCACTAGGCGTGGGCGGGAGCCCCAGGGCCTGAGGCCGGCGCTCCTGAGACTCCGGGGCGTGTACAACCCCAACTCATTATTACGTGAGAGTGTCATGGGCGGCGATTCTTCACAGGCATCGGGCCTTCTTCACAGGCTCTAGGCCTTTCTTCACTGGTTCCGGGCCTTGCTTCATAGGCTCTGGGCCTTTCTTCATGGGTAGAACTTCCGGAGGTGCTGGATGTTCCATGCGTTTTGGATAGGTGTCCCTTCTTGCGTCTCTAGGAGCACGGCGCCAGGCCTGGAGATGTGGACGACCACAGGCAGGCCCTCCCACATGGGTGAAAGCTTGTGCAACCCCTCCCTGGGGAGGACCCGCCTCAGGACCAGGTCACCCGTCTCGAGCGTCCTGGAGCGAATTTTGCGGCAGTGGTAGCGCCGCAGCGCTTGCTGGTACCTTGCCGCCCTCAATGCAGCTCTGCGACGACATTCCTCCCCAGCACGAGATCCATTCCCCGCATGGCGTCCTGCTGCGTTTCATCGAATGCCGGGACCCGCGCGGAGTGATGCTTGACCTCGTGAGGGAGGACTGCTTCGGCTTCGTAGACGAGGAAGAATGGAGTCTCGCCCGTTGGCTTGGTTGCAGTGGTGCGAGTGGACCACAACACGGATTTGGGCTCGTCGTGCCGGCCTCGCCGCGAGCCTCCGGCTTCTTCTTGAAGGTCTGGTCTTGAGGCCCCTCGGGACCTCCACGTTGGCGCTCGGCGACCATTGCTCTGGGGTGGGCCACCAAAGCGTAGCAGATCTGCGTTCAAAGTTAGCCTGATGGGTTTTGAAGAGGTTACTAGTAAACTGCGAGCCGTTATCTGTGATGATGCGGTTGGGGACCCCGAAGCGGCTCACGAGACCCTTGATGAACTTGACGGCAGAGCCGTCCGGGATGGTGCGAACGGCTTACACTTCCGCCCACTTGGTGAACTTATCGATGGCGACGTAGAGATAGCGATAGCCTGGCGCCTAAGGGAGCGGGCCTAAGATGTCTAGCCCCCATACTCTGACGGCCATGTGAGAGGGATGGTTTGGAGGCCTGAGCGGTGATGGATTTGCTTGGCGTGGAATTGGCAAGCCGCAAGACTTCACTAGCTTCGGCGTCATTGAGTGTTGTAGGCCAATAGAATCCACTACAGAACACCTTGCCAACGAGGGTCCGCGACGACGAGTGATGCTCGCAGTCTTCGCCGTGTATGTCAATCAGCAGCTCCCTTCCTTGATCGCTGGAGATGCAGCGCAGCGTGACATCGTTCGGCCGTCTCCTGTACAACTCGCCGTCTTGAATGCAATATGCCGTGGCTTGCAGACCCGCAGCGCTCGCGTCCTCTTCATTCTCCGGTGGCGCCCGATGTATCAGGTACTCCTTGAATTCCTTGGTCCAGCATTCCTCCACGGGCTCGAGCTCCAAAAGCAGCCGAGCTCTCGAGGTCGAACCCTGAGCCGGGTCTCCTGTGACGGAGGCTGTGGGAGCTCCTCCCGAGGCTGAGTAGTGCTTGAAAGGGGTGGCGTAGCTGATGGCTTGAAGAGCCGCTCCTCAAAGACACCAGACTCTTGTGGTAGCCACTTGGATGCTCTCCTGGCGATGTCGTCGGCTTGTTTGTTGGTGCCCCGGGGCACGTGCTGCAGCTCGAGACTTGAGAACTTCTTTTCCATCTTGCGCACTTCCGCGAGGTAGGCCTCCATGTGCTCGTCCTTCGGCTCGTACACCTTGTTGGAGAAGTTGACGAGGAGTTGCGAGTCGCCTCTAACGGTAAGGCGCTTCACCCCCAGAGCTGCCGCAGCCTTCAGGCCAGCTATGAAGCCTTCGTATTCTACGATATTGTTGGAAACCTTCTCGCCTTGCTGAAAGCAGAGTTGCATGGCGTAGTAGAGCTTGTCCTGGGTGGGCGAGATGAGCACCGCTCCGGCTCCTGCGCCCTGATGTGCGAAAGCGCCATCAAAATACATGACCCAGCCGTCCGGAGCCTCGCTCCCTGGGGAGGTGGACCGGTCCTCCCCTTCCTCAAGTGTCGGGGCATCCGTCCATTCCGCCACAAAGTCAGCAAGCGCAGCCCCCTTGATGACCCAGGTAGTGCTGAACTCTAACTGGAATGCTTGCAGCTCGATATTCCATTCAGCGACCCTTCCAGCCGAATTTGGGCTCCTGAGTACCCTCTCCAATGGGTAGGCTGAGACGACCTTGATCGGGTGCCCCTGGAAGTAGTGTCGCAGCTTGTGCGAAGCCACCAACAGTGCGAGCAGGAGCTTCTGAGGCATGGGGTAGTGTGCCCTTGCGTCTCTCAGCACAGTGTTGGCGAAGTACACCGGGTGTTCGACGAGGGTTGGCGCACTATCGAGGCTGGGGTCCTGCGGAGATTGGTGCATCTCCTGAGGTGGTGGGCTTCCTAAGACTCGGCTATCCTCAGGAGCCTCTGCGACATTGTCCTGCCGAGCCTTGTCCTCCCCAGCTGACGCCTTTGCTGCATCCTCTTGACCCTGCGCCACTTCTGCTCCAGCTTGGCGCGGTGCGCCCTTGGCTTGGCGTTCCTCCCTGACCGCCACCAGCGCCGTGCTGGCGGAGTACGGGGTGGCGGCAAGGTAAAGTACCAGAGGCTCAAAAGGCCGTGGTGCCACCATCACCAGAGGGCTGGTAAGGTATTTCTTGAGGTCTTGGAAGGCCTAATCGGCCTCCGGGGTCCATTCAAACGGGCCTTTCTTCTTCATTAGCTTGAATAAGGGTAAGGCACGCTCTCCCAGCTTGGAGATGAAACACCCTAATGCGGTCACCTGCCCCGCTAGCTTTTGCATCTCTTTGAGGGTCTGGGCGGGCTCATGTCCTCGATGGCCTTGATCTTCTCAGGGTTCGCCTCGATCCCTCTGTGGGACAAGAGGAATCCCAGCAGCTTGGGAGGGACACCAAACACGCACTTCTCCGGGTTAAGCCTCAAGTTCACCCGGCGCAGGCTCTCGAAGGTTTCCTCTAAATCTTGAATCAATGTCCTCGCCTCGCGAGACTTTACCACTATGTCGTCGAGGTAGGCCTCTGTGTTCCTCCCATTTGTCGCCCAGTGGCGATGTGCATCAACGGCTGGAAGGTGGCGCTGCGTTCTGCGCAGCCCGAAGGCATACAGGTGTAGCAGTGCACCCCACATGGTGTTAGGAAAGTTGTCTTGTCCACATCTTCCACCGCCATCTTGATCTGATGATACCCTGAGAACGCGTCCAGGAAGCACAGCAAGTCGCACTCGTCGGTGGAATCGACAATCTGATCGATCTTGGCGGGGCGGAATGGATCTTGGGGGCAGGCTTTGTTAAGGTTGGTGAAGTCGACGCACATCCACTCCTTCCCACCTTTCTTTCGCACTACGACAGGATTTGCCAGCCATTCGGGACATCGAACTTCCCGAATGGCGCCTACCGCCTCCAGCTTGCGTGTCTCTTGGACGATGAAGGCCTGCTTCTTAGTGGACTGCCATCTGGCTCGCTGTTTCATGGGGCGTATGTTAGGGCATACCCTCAGATGATGCTGGATCACCTCTCTCGGGACCCCTACCAGCTGATCGGGCTCCCACACGAATATCTCCTTGTTCGCGCGCAAGAACCTCACCAAGGCTTCTTCTTGGCCCGGGTTAAGGCCGGCTCCTATGGTGAAGGTGGCCCCTGAAGACCGGTCCTCGTTGACCGACACCTGCTTGGTTTCTGCCTTGTCTTGGGTGAACAACTGCTTCTTCTTAGTAGGTGCGGCCTCATTGGCCTCGTGGGATTCGGCGCCGGCCGGCTGTGTTGCTGTCGCGGTCTTGAAAGCGAGCCTAAGCGCCGTCACGGCCTCCTTAGTGTCCCCCTTGATGGTGAGGATGCCTGTGACACCCGGATAATTAAGCTATAGTAATCCCATGTTAATGGTGCCAGGTCATCAGTTTTACTATTGCTAAATCACTTTGATTCGAACCGGTTCAAAGTTCAAAATTTAAACTTTTCAAAATGTCAAAACTAATATGTTCAAAATGTGGAAAATAATTGATAAGTAATTGTGGTGGTGGACCAACATTTTAGAAAGTGATTGAATACTCTAGAGTAAATAAAACAGACATCTTAAATAATTAATTAAATGTCTTTTATAAATTATAAAATTTCAAACAATTTTGTTTAGTGACAAACCTGTTTATGGCATTAGCTTATTTAATAACACTAATTTGGGTACTGTTTGGATATTTTATAAAGCTAAAATAACTAGAAAATAATATAGTAAAACAAACAAGCAGAGATGAGTAAAAAAATAGAAACAAGATAATAGAAAATAAAACAAGAGGCCTCCCCCACTGGGCCTTGGCCTAGCTAGGCCACCAGTGGCCAGCCTCCTCCCTACCGTCCCCTTCCTCTGCCATGAGGATGCAGGGGGATCGTGGCGGCCATCCGCCGGCGATGGCCGGGCGTGGCGGCCATCCGCCCCCCTGGTGCCCTACTAATACCCCTGCGGCCATCCTGAAACCCAAGACCGCCCACATCTATCTCCCCCTCGATCCCCCGTCTTCCTCCATCCCCTTCTGCTCGATCTCAAACTCGAGAACTCGCGTAGTGACCATGCTCATCGCTGTCGTTGCCGCGGCCACCATCGTCGTCGCCGCTCGGGAGTACGTCCATGAGGTCTACCATGGTCGACATCATCCGTTCTGGGCGTCTCATCAAGTCGGGGAGCTGCGTAGCCGGCATCGTCTTCGTCTTCTTCGTCGGGCCGCCACCTTCTTGCCGTCGATCCGCACCATCCCGACCGTCCCCGGCCTCCCCGACCACGTCCCCGGCTCCGTGGTGAGCTCCTCCCCCCGAATCCCCCTTATCCCCCAAGTTTTTGTCGCCGTATGCCGCTGTCGCTGCCGCGCCCGAAGTTTTCTGTGCGTGCGCGCTCGCCGCGCTTCGTCGAGTCCTGGTCGTGCCCTGCGTCCGCTCGCCGCGACCCGGGTGCGCTCACCGTCCCGCGCCCGCCCGCGCAACCGCAGCCCTGCCTGCTGCCCGTGCGTTGTTGTTGCCGCTGGCTTTTGCTGCTGCTTGCTCTGCGTGTTGTGCTGCTCCTTGCGCTACTAATGCTCTGCTAATTGCTGCTGCTGCCGATGCATATTTGTTTTTTTTCTTTGAGAAAATCTCGCCACTTTATTGATTCACGATAATGTTCATAGGTACAAGTCTTGGGTTATGTGGAGAACCCAACTAAATATGTCTACCTATGGCTAAATTATAAGCAAATTTGGCAAGATTGTACAAGGGACACTATAGGTCGCAATGATGATTCTTTGGGTATCCAATTATGGTCCCAAATACTCGTCGTTTGGCCATTCCCTATACTTCGAATTAAACCTTGTTTGAGAATATCTCTGCCTTTAAGAATTGCCCGCCAGATCTGGGACGGTCTTGACCCAATTTCTGCAGTTAGGAATGACCTGTCAGGGTAATACGATGCTTTGAGAATCCGAGAGCTCAAAGACGAAGGGTCCTGTAGCACCCTCCAAGACTATCGTGCCAGGAGTGCCAAGTTAAAAAGTTCAAGGTCCGTGAACCCTAAACCTCCAATATATTTGGGTCTTGTCATAACTTCCCATGCAACCCACGCCGGTTTTCTCTCACCCTGTTTGCAACCCCACTAAAACTTCCGAATGATAGAATTTATATGACTGCACAGACCCCTCGGAAGCTTGAAACAAGACATCGAGTAAACGGGGATTGCTTGGGCTACAGATTTGATCAAAACTTCTTTGCCACCGGCTGATAGACAAATATTTGAAAGTGCCCCTTTTAGAGTGACCCACATCCGTAGGCATGCCTAGATATTTGTCACTCAATGATTCATTAGCTACCTGCATGCATCCTTTGACCGCATCTCTGACGATCTGTGGACATCCCTGGCTGAAGAAAATTGAGGACTTCTCTCTATTGATTCTTTGGCCCGAGGCCCTGCAATATATATCCAATAGGTGTGACACCTCTTCTGCTCCATCGACACTTGCCTTGAAAAACAGTAGGCTATCATCCGCGAATAAAAGATGGTTCACCGACGGTGCCGATGGCGACACCCTTACGCCGCTGAGCTGGGATGATTCATTCTGAGACTTTAAGAGGCATGAAAGGCCCTCTGCTGCTAGCAAGAACAAATATGGAGAGATAGGATCTCCCTGACGAATACCACGGGTTGGTTTAAATTCCTCCAACCTACTTCCATTAAAAAGCAGCGAAAAGGAAACCGTTCTGACCATGTTCATGACTATAGAGATCCATGGTTCCGCAAAACCTAGTTTCCTCGTAATAGCTTCCAGATAAGCCCATTCCACTCTGTCATATGCCTTCATCATATCAAGCTTGAGAGCACAATGATTATTGCTCTTCGACTTGTTCCTCTTCATAAAATGTAAACACTCATATGCTGAAATTATATTGTCAGTAATAAGTCTGCCAGGGACAAATGCTGACTGTTCCTCTGAAATAATCTCTGGGAGTATTACCTTTAACCGATTCGCTAGAACCTTCGATGCTATCTTGTAAAAGACATTACATAAGCTTATCGGTCGGCTGAGACAATAGTGTGGGATTTGATACCTTGGGGATTAACACCAACATGGTGTCGTTCACACAGGCAGGGCTCTCCTCCCCTCTAACGATGCTCAGAACCGCCCTTGTCACAGCTGCACCACATGTATCCCAATGGCGTTGGAAGAAATGCGCCGGAAACCCATCTGGCCCAGGGGCCTTAGTTGGGAACATCTGGAAAAGTGCTCTCTTTACCTCTTCCTCCGAATAAGGGGCCATCAGGCTCTCATTCATCGCCACTGTTACTTTGGACGGCACATCTTTGCAGAACATCTTCTAGCCCTTCCACCCCTTCAAGTATATAATTTTTTATAAAATTCTAGTGCCATTTGTTGCATCTCTGTAAGGTCATCCGTGAGCTGACCATCCTGTTTCTGCAAAGCCTTTATCAGATTCTTGCGCCTTCTCATAGAAGCTCGGAGGTGGAAGAAGTGGGTGTTCCGATCCCCGGCCGACAACCATTCCACTCTAGATCTTTGGCGCCACATAAGCTCTTCCCGTAGGTACAGCTCAATAAGCCGATCATTGGTTTTGATCTCCGCATGGCTCGGCCCAGATCTTGCTTTGGATCGTTTACGAGCCTATCCGGTCTTTCTTTTGTCTTATAATCTCATTCTTTACACTACCGAATGTAGTCTTACTCCAAACTCCCAGGTTACTGGATAAAGAATCCAAATTCGCCCTTACTTCAGCTGCTGTTAGGTTAGGCCCATTCACCTCCCATGTGTTTTGGATAGTGGGTATGAGCCCCGGGTGGGTGTCCCACATACATTCATAGCGGAACATTTTCTCCCTATTTCTGCGTTCCGAAGATGGATTCAGTTCTAACAAAATAGGAGAGTGGTCTGATGTTGCTGCTGTGAGGTGCTGAACCGCAGCCAATGGAAACTGGGCAGACCATTCAACCGATCCAAGAGCTCTATCAAGCCTTACTCTAGTAAAGACCCTCCTACTACCTTTTTCTCAAAGGTCCATCTTCGCCCTTGGAAACCGAGATCGATCGGACCTTAAACATCTACTGACGTCCTTGAAAACCCTGAATTTGTGTCTGGCTCCTTTGGCCTATTCCATCATGTTCATCATACCTCGATTACTTCATTGAAATCTCCAATGCAAACCCACGACATTGCATGTAGTGACGCCATATTCCTCATGGTTTCCCATGTCCTATGGCGAAGGTGAGTTTGGGCCTCTTCGTAGAAGCACGACAATCTCCATGGAGGGCCTCCAAGCTCAGAAATTTTCATGTCTACATGGTACTGCGAATAACCCAAATTTTCAGCCTTTATTTCATTATTCCAATACAAAGCTAAACCACCGCTTCTACCGGTGGATCCAACAGCAAAAGAACAATCATAGCCTAAAGTACAAGCAAGTTTTTCGGCCTTTTCTCTTCCAATCTGAGTTTCAACTACGCATAGTACTGTAGGGGCATACTTTAAGGCGATTTCTCGCAGCTCTTGAACTGTCGGGGCGTTGCCTAATCCCTGACAGTTCCAGCTTAAAAGACTCAATGTGCTCGGCGGTCCTCCGCCGGGGAGGCCGTCGTTCTTGCATCTCTGAATTTTTGACTCCCCCTGGTTCCTGCTCGCACCATTGTTCGCCGCCTCCTCCGATTGCTGTGTCAACCTGGAGCGCTTCGGATCTTGCTTGGGTGGAGGGCTTGGAGGAACTTCTCCCGGTCCTTCCTTGTTCTTCTCAACTAGGGCAAGCTCTAGGCCCGTTCCAGCCATGGGACTGACTTGTCCCACCACCTCATCAGATGTTCTCTTCATGTTGGAGTCCATATCCTCCATATCTGTATCGTCTCGTTCCTCATCCTGGGTAGAACCACCCTTTGTTGTCTCCTGCCCCATCTCCTTTTTTCTGTTCTTCCGGCGTTTTGTGCCCCATGCGGTAGTAGCAGGCGCTCGCAGATTCTTGAAGATCAGAGCAGATGGAGGATGAACCCCATCTCCATGTTCCTTAAATTCATGTCCCATCATTCCGCAAACTTGACACCAATCCGGCAACCGTTCATATTTCACTGCAAAAATCTCCCTCTCGCCCCCAGGGATGATGGAAGTTGCTTTCTTCAGCTGGTTGCGCACGTCCAGACGAACCCTGACCCTGTAAAAATTACTCTCGAAATCGAAGGAGGAAGGTTCCGAGTCCACAAACTCTCCAATCTTTGCTGCCAGGGCCTTCACTTTACCATGATATGCAATCGGTAAATCCAAAATCCTTGCCCATATTTCAAACTTGAACAACTCGATGGTAGACGGCTTGGTATACCCGTTGTACGGAGCGATGATAACAGGGTTTCCTCGGAAGTGCCAGGGCCCTCCTTGGGTCACCTTCTCCCAATCCCCTAGGCAGTTGAACTGCATAATGAACAAGTTCTCTTCTAGGGTTTTGATTTTAACTTTCCTTTCTAAATCCCATGCTGCCCTCATGTTGCGGAAGAACCAGTAGTTGCTAAATCACTTGTCCATGTGAACACAGACAACAGTCATCCAACGAAGATCCTCCTCCGGCGGGGCATCGTCATCCTCGAAGACAACATCATCCAGATCGTCCTCCTTCAAGGCGAGTTCCTCCATGAGATCCTCTATCTTTCCTTTCCATTTGCTTCCTGATGCAGACGCATCGCTGCGTTTCGCCATCTTCTGTCTGCCGCCTTGCCAACACAGATCCAATGGCGAGTCTTGGAGACCAAACCTATCGCCTCCGCTCTCCAACCCTCGGAACCAAGGCCGGGAAGCGGCCAGAGGCCGCCCGTGATCAGCCCGAGTCAAGGGGCACAGAGATACGGTGGAGAAGGAAGAATTTTCTCAACGTCACCGCGGGCGCATTTAGAGGAAGCAAAACCCTAACGAGAGAATTCAAGACCATCTCGCTGAAGCACTGCGCTTAGCCAGCCCATCACGGATCTACCGATGCGTATTTGTTCTTCTTGCCGCTCCTGGCCATGGCTGCCAAGGCCCCTGTACATCTGTACATGGCCGTGTGTGAGGCATGGCCGTGTGTGAGGCCGGCTTGGGCCATTGCCACTGGGACTAGCCCCGTTTAGACTAGATATAATAGTTAGTGGTTAGATTAGTCCATGTATAGTTGACATGTGGGTCCTTGTTAGTTTAATCCCTAGTAGTTAACTAGTGTGCCTATTACATGCGGGCCACAAACCCTCTGTTGACTAGTCAAATTGACTGGATCAACCCAACCCCCTGGCCCACTTTCATACACTAGGCTAGGAAACCCTTGGTACACTTAGCATTTTTGCTATTTTAATTCGAATTAATAATAAATCCAGAAATTGTTTCAAACTTTAGAAATTAATATAAAATAATCCGTAACTCGGATGAAAAGGTATTATACATGAAAGTTGCTTAGAACGACGAGATGAATCCGAATACATGGCCCGTTTGTCCACCACACGTCCCTAGCATAGCAAACGATGAACATTCCCCTCCGGTTCATCTGTCTGACAGACGTCCGAAACCGGGAAAACTTTCCCGGATGTTTTCCCCCTTCGCCAGTATCGCCTAACGCTATGTTAGAACACGTCTAGCTCTGTTGTTGTCCTTTTATGCTCTTGATTGCTTTGTATTTACTGTTTCTCCCCCCTCTTCTCTCCGGTAGACCCGAGACTACTGGCCAGATCAACTACGTCGACGACGACCCCTTCTTCCTGTCTGAGCAACCAGGGAAGCCCCCCATTGATCATCCTGATATCGCCCATTCTATACTCTCATGCTTGCATTAGATTTTGCTACTGTTATTGTTTGCTCCTATTCTGATGCATAGCCTGCTTTTGTACCTACTATGGTTACCTACCTGCTTACCCTAAACTGCTTAGTATAGGTTGGATAGTGATCCATCAGTGACCCCCACCTTGTCCTTGTTGCCCCTGCTTCATCATCGACGACCCGATCAACGTGATCGACGACCAGAGCCCGACACCTCACATCACATCACGCCCCTTTTGTTGCTCGACTCTACAGAGCTACTATCGAGTGCCGAGGGTGAGACCTCACAACGCACTCCCGATAACAACTCTATAGTGTAGCTATTCGGTCGTGGTCATCGAGGGTGATTTCCTCTTTCACCATTCCCTATACAGCTCTATCGTTCAACACCTCAAGTATGAACCTCGAGGGTGGTCCCTCTTACGTTCACCTTGATGATTACATTGAGTGGAATCCACCG
The DNA here is from genome assembly GCA_021605145.1 of Aegilops bicornis. Classification (NCBI taxonomy): domain Eukaryota; kingdom Viridiplantae; phylum Streptophyta; class Magnoliopsida; order Poales; family Poaceae; genus Aegilops; species Aegilops bicornis. Next base: position 494,183,170 of record CM038672.1, on the reverse strand, counting down.
GGGGTGATTCCTCGGGTTTTCCCCTTGATGTCTGGACACACAGTTACCTTGACTTTACTGGAGACCGTTGAGAAAGCCGGGCAGGCCCGGAGAGCACCCGTGCGATGTGACAGTGGCGGCTGGCTGTTTAGTGGTATCACCCGGGAGGGGGTGATAGCTCTGGACTTGTCCCGACAGCCGTCACTCCTTTTAATAATGCACTAACAGGTTTGGGTATTTGTTCTGAGTTGGCCTCTGGCCTTTACACACTAACCAACATGCAAGAATAGTTATGGGCCTCGACGTCGTGGTATCAGCCGAAGCTTTGTCAGATGTCCAGTTTAGCAGTGCGGCACGGTCGGATTGTGCTGGCCATCCGAGGCGGTGCTGGTATCCACCACCTGCATAACAACCCGGAGTCTTTGCGGGCGATGGGCCCAAGACCGGAGCGCTTTAGGATGTAAACCGGCGGGGACCTCTCTGCTGAGCCTAGGTAGGGCTGCGACGTGTTGATCTTCCGAGGGCGGGCATTGACCCTAGAAAGGTGTGTCCGGCCAGAGTGATCGAGCGTGTTGGGTAACGTGGTGCACCCCTGCAGGGAAGATCTTTATACGAATATCGTGTCCACGGTAATGGATGTTCAAACTTGTATCCTGATCTTATACAACTAGAAATGTATACTTGATATGTGATGGATATGTTGGCTCCGGGATTGCTTTCTCGCAGGGAGTCGAGGAAGGATCTCTGGGCCTTATTGTTACAACGTGCTTGTTAATTAAACCGCTATTCTTTACTGTTCTACATGCTGCAAGATGCTTGGAGCTGCGTGAAGATCCTAGTCGATAGGCTAGGCCTTCCCCCCTTATTCTGGCATTCTGCAGTTCAGTCCACAGATACAACCCTTCCATTTGATACCAATGCATACTTAGTAATAGTATAGATCTGATGCTTGCGAGTACTTTGGATGAGTACTCACGGTTGCTTTGCTACCCCTTTTCCCCCTTCTTCCTTCTTTCCGGTTGTCACAACCAGATGGTGGCCCCAGGAGTTAGATGTCACCCCCGACGACTCTGCTACTACCCCGAGGGTGCCTACTACTACATGGAGATCGCCCGATGACTAGGAGTAGTTAGGAGGTCCTGTGCAGAAGCCTTGCCTCTTTGATCGTTGATGTTTGTGCTAGCCTTCTTAAGGCAAAACTTGTTTAACTTATGTATGTACTCAGATATTGTTGCTTCTGCTGACTCACCTACTTATCGAGCTATGTATTCGAGCCCTCGAGGCCCCTGGCTTGTAATATGAATCTTGTATTATTTCTATTTGTGTCTAGAGTTGTGTTGTGATTTCTCCCCGTGAGTCCCTGATCTTGATCGTACACATTTGCATGTATGATTAGTGTACGGTCGAATCGGGGGCGTCACAACGCCCTTGCTTCCTGGCATCTTCATGAGCTTGTAGGCCGGATGGGTCGCCGCCATGAACTGAGCGAGAGCTGGATACCCGAGGATGGCGTTGTATGGGAGACCGATGCGGGCGATGTCGAAGTCCACCAGCTCAGTGCGGTAGTTGTCACACGTGCCGAAGGTGATAGGGAGGCGGATCTGCCCTAGAGAGTGGGCAGTTCCACCACCCACTCCCGGAAAGGGCTTGCTGAGGTTGAGCCGCTTGAGCGGCACGTGAAGAAGGCTGAAAGCTTCCACGGAGGGCAAGCTGAGGCCGGCACCTCCATTGATAAGGGTCTTGGTGACGGCCACGTTGCAGATGGTGAGCGTGCAGAGCATTGGGAGCATGCCGGAGCCGGCCAGGAGACGGGTGAGGGTGATCTTCTGAGCCGAAGGTGAGGTCAGCCTCTGGGGCAGCCCAACCTGGCGGAGCCCTCGGGCGCTTAGAGGCGGCCCCGATCTAACGGAGGAATGGTTTGACGTGGCGATTTGAAGGCGGTGCTTGAGAGCCGCCCAGCAAGGCCGCGACCGTGTGGTGCGTCGGCACCGTGTAGCGATTGATGAAGAGGTCAAGGAGTTCCCCCCATGTAACGCCCTCGATGCGGCTATATCTCCCACGTGTCGAAGCACGACTTAGAGGCATAACCGCATTGAAAGCAATGTCGCAAGTGAGGTAATCTTCGCACAACCCATGTAATACATAAGGGAAAAGAGATACATAGTTGGCTTACAATCGCCACTTCACACAATACATGAGTAAAACATTACATCATACAGATACAATCAAGGTCCGACTCACGGAACCAAAATAAAAGAAGACTACCCCAAATGCTACACAGATCCCCGATCGTCCCAACTGGCTCCACTCTTGATCAAGCAAACGAAACAACACAAAGAACAAGATCTTCATCGAGCTCCTCCTTGAGCTCGGGTGCATCACCGCACGGTTCATCGGCACTGCAAACTGATTTTGGAAGTATCTGTGAGTCACGGGACTCAGCAATCTCACACCCGCGAGATCAAGACTATTTAAGCTTAAAGGTAGGACAGGGTAGTGAGGTGGAGCTGCAGCAAGTTTACTAGCATATATGGTGGCTAACATACGCAAAAGAGAGCGAGAAGAGGAGGCAAAGCACGGTCGAACAACTATGATCAAGAAGTGATCCTAAACAACCCACGCCAAACATAACTCCAACACCGTGTTCACTTCCGGACTCACCGAGAAGAGACCATCACGGTTACACACGCGGTTGATGTATTTTAATTAAGGTCAACTTCGGGTTTTCTACAACCGGACATTAACAAATTCCCATCTGCCACATAACTGCTGGCACGGCTTTCGAAAGTTCAAACCCTGCAGGGGTGTCCCAACTTAGCCCATTATAAGCTCTCGCGATCAACGAAGGATATTCCTTCTCCCGGAAGCCCGATCAGTCTCGAATCCGGCTACAAGACATTTCACAGCAATAAAACAAGTCCAAAGAAGACCTCGGCGTGTCGACACTCGATAGTAGCCGCACAGTATCTCGTCTCGTGCCACGACCGGATGAACACTACGACGGCAACCGACGATACCCCAAGTTGCCTCGGGCGGCACCGCAAGTGGCTCTAGTTTGGACCAACACTTAGACAAGCATTGGCCCGGGGTAAATAAAGATGACCCTCGGGATGCGCGACTCCCAAGGGAAAAAGGCTAGGTGAGGCAAATGTAAAACCAATGTTGGGCCTTCTTTGGAAAAGTCTTATTCAAAGCGAACTGTCAAGGGGGTCCCATAAATCACCCGACCGCGTTAGGGACGCAAAAATCCGGGAACATAACACCGATATGACGGAAACTAGGGCGGCAAGAGTGGAACAAAACACCAGGCATAAGGCCGAGCCTTCCACCCTTTACCCAGTATATAGATGCATTAATTAAATAAGATATATTGTGATATCCCAACAAGTAAACATGTTCCAACAAGGAACAACATCTCCATGTTCCAACAAGGAACAAACTTCATCTTCACCAGCAACTAACAACGCTATAAGAGGGGCTGAGCAAAGCGGTAACATAGCCAAACAACGGTTTGCTAGGAAATGATGGTTAGAGGTTTGACATGGCAATGTGGGTGGCATGATATAGCAAGTGGTAGGCATCGTAGCATAGGCATAGCAAAAGAGCGAGCATCTAGCAAGCAAAGATAGAAGTGATTTCGAGGGTATGGTCATCTTGCACGAAATCCCGCAAGGAAGAAGAACGAGTCCATGAAGAAGACGAACGGAAGTAGTCGAGCGAATCCTCACAATCGCAACATTACGGAACCAAGAAGCAACACCGAAAGAAACAAACAACATGATAAATGCACAAGCATAAACATGGCATGATGCACAATCAAGTATGATGCATGACCGGTTTAATGAGGCATGGCATGGCAATATGCAACAAACAATACTACAAATTAAGTGGAGCTCAATATGCAACGGGTTGCATATTGACAAAACACCACATTGACATATTTAGTTTGATCTCGTTTAGGTACACAACAATATTAAATGTTTTTAAACATGGCAAGGGGTGAAGCATAATTAAACTAGCTATTTAGGCAAGTTTAAATGAGGCTGGAAACAACGAACAACAATTCGGAAAAACCCCATATGCAAATTATGGATTTGGTACTGATCTGCCCTAAACACAATTTTAGGGTTGTTAAACATGCAAAGCAAGTACACCATGTTAAACTAGGCATTTTTCCACCCCATTTACATATAAAGAACATTTAATTCTGAGTTACGGTTATTTAGTTATGAAATAAGTCATTTTAGCATGGCATTTAAGCAAATTAATGCAAACAACAATTTTAAACATTTAAATGTTGTTATCATGATGCGGATGACATGTGCAAGTTTTATGCAATTTTTATGAAAATGTTGACAAGAGCATTATGAAGCATTATGTCACCGTGGCGGAACGAAAAGGGTGCCACGGCGGCGAAAACGAAAATGATGCCACGGCAACGAATCCGAAAATGATGCCACGGCAACATATCGGTACCGTTAGATCACGGAGATACCGGAGCAAAAGAAGTGGGCGAAAGCGAGTCATGCGAGGATGGTGGGGTGCTCCCGATTACCGGGTTCCCACGGAACGGTGGCATGGCAAAAGAGCGACATCGCAAGGATGATTCGATCACGGTCGGTCATCTCGGTGGTTATACCTTCGAAGCGTGCGTTCGGGGCGGAAAACGTTTCGGAGAGGGAAGTAGACGTTCACGGGTCGTCGAGGGAAGTAGAGGTCGTGGTCGTTCTCGCGATGATCGCTGAGGGAAGTAGTGGTACACGGCGACGGTAGAGGTACTTGAAGAATCCCGAACGGACTTGGCGTCTTCGCCGTAGGGGTACTTGGCGATCGTCGGGTACTTGTCGCATCATCGTAGTCGAACTTGGCGGCCTTGAGGAACCCACGGTGTCGGTATTTGGCGTTTCGGTTCGGGTCTTGGAGAAATCCTCGGAGATGATAGTGGAAGACGAACTTGGCGCTTGAGGTTCGAATACCGGTCGGACGTGCAACCGCTCATAATCAAACTTGGCGCATCCGGGTCAAGTACTTGGCGAGTCCGCACGTAGAGGTACTTGGCGTTTCCGGAGACGACGGCCGGAGGGGCGAACGGGCGGCGGCCATGGCATCGGGCAGGGCTCCCCGAGGTGGAGAAGGGCGGCGAGAGGCTCTCGGTGGTCGCCACCACCGGAGGAAGCGGCAAGGCGAGGGACCGGGCGCAGGAGCGGGCGAGGGTCGCCGGAGGCGAGGACGCTGGGTCGACGCAGAGGCGCATCGGGCGGGCAGTCGGCGAGATCCGCGGTTCGCGGCCTCGGGCTCGCGGGACGCAGGGCCGGGCGACGCGCTTCCCCGATCCCATCGGGATCGAGCGGGAGGTGCGAGGCGCAGGCAGGTGGAGAGGCGACGGGCTCCGGACGCTGGGGAGGAGAAGAGAGGCGGCGACGGAGCAAGGCGGCACGGGCGGCCGGTCTTGGCGCAGGAGGCGCGCCATGGCGGAGGACAGGATCCGGCAGCGGGTTCGCTGGCCGCGAGGGGGATCAGGCGCAGAACGGTGGCGCGATGGAGATGAGGCGCCGAGGAGGTGGCCGAGGAGAAGAAGCAGAGGCCGGCTCCTGCTCGGGAGGTGCGGCGGTGCGGTGGTCGAGCGACCGGAGGGAGAGATCGAGAGGGAGAGATGGAATCGGGGGATCGAGCCGAGGGGCTTCCTGGCGGCGCGAGCGAGGGAACGAGGAGGAGGAGAGAGCGCTCGGGCTAGGGTTAGAGGCGGCTGGTGGGCCTTGGGCCGCGCGAGAGGTTAGGCCGGCCTGGAGGGAGGCGCTAGGTGGGCTGGGGGGCCGGCTGGGCTCATGGGAGGTTGGGAGCAAGATGGTGGGCTGACGAGGGGGGGCTGGCCTGGGCTGGCTGGCTCTCTCTCACTAAAAAAGAAAAGGGAAAAGAAAAGAAACGAAGATTAAGAAAGAAAAGAAATAGAGGTTAGAGGAAGAAGTTGGACACACGGATAATTTTCCCGGGCTCACAAAATATGCTCGTACCAAGAAAATAGAAAAGGCCAAAATTGAAGATTTGAATTCAAATTCATTTGAATTTAAATCCAAATGATTTGAATGGAAGTGAGGGTTTGGGAAGGTCCAAAAATGTTCGGATTTTTGGTGGAGCTCCGGAAAATGATGAAAGAAATATTGGCAAGGTTTGGGGACCAAACTTGAAGTAGAAAGGGCATGGGAATTTGCAAGTGTGTTATGGTGAATTCCAAATAAATGGAATAATTTATATAGCTCCATAATATTGGGAGAATATGTTATAAAGAGAAGTCACCCTTCCCTCGATTTAAATGGACCGAAGATCCATACGATTTATTTAGTTGAGTTTTTAAAAATTAATGATATGATGGCAATGCAAGAGATGACATGATGCAATGCAAAAATAAAAGGGCAGGCATGTAAGAAACACTGCAGGCGAAACCCGGAAACCCTGGAAGTCAACTGAAGCTCCGGTCTTGGGGCGTCACAACACTCCACCACTACGAGAGGATCTCGTCCCGAGATCTAGGATGGCACCGGAGGAAAAAGGAAGAGGAAGATAAGAGGTAAATTAAGTTGCTTCTTTGACGAACGAGTGGAACCAAAGAACCTTGAGAGGTTGAACAAAATGAAAGAAAGAAAACAATGAAGATGAAGAAAGTTGAAAACACTCTGTTAGAAAAGAGGACCAAGGGATACGACGAAAACCAAGAGGTTTAGTGATAAGATAGATATTGAAACCACTCCGGTTAAAACTAGATAGACAAAGAATAAGATTGATAAAATTTGGGCAGCACTCCAACTAAAAATGGAAGGAGTTGAACATGAACTTGGCAAAAAGAAAGCACCTTGGTGAGACTCGGTTAAAAGAGGAACGATAGACACAACACTCAAGTTAAATCGATAAGCAACGAAGAGAGCAACATCACAATGCCTCCGGTAGAAATGAAAGAATGCAATGAAAAACTAGATGGTTGGAAAGAAAAGAACGGAGAAGATAATAGTAACTTCTACCACAATTGATTTTGGGAAGCATCCTTGCCAAGAAGGTTAGAGCGGAGTTGTTGGAAAACCAACAACGAAAAGCACAAGCTTGTTGTGGGCTTATGGTAAACATCTCAAAATTATGAGGTGAGTTTACGCCACCAACGGAAACAAACGATTGGATTGATATCAACAAGGAGACGAGAAACTTATTTCACCGAGAGGACAAATGAAGAACTTGGGTCATTAATAAGCACCATAAATAGCAACAATCCTTAGGGAAAGCTTTAGGTGAAATATAGCCCAAGATAAGTCCAATGAAGAGATTGATGGATTTAAAATACCTCATTCTTGACAACATTTGAATCATGAAACACGAACTCAAATTGTCGAGAATGATATAACACCACCTCAAATGATAAGGTAGAACGAATTGCACTTCGAAATGCAAGAAGAAGAATACTTGAACTCCTCAAAACAAAACATGTGTTGAGCACCATGTTCAATTTTGAAGTATGGCTTGGCGGATCATAGCTTCGAGAGGAAATCTTGAAGAACAATTGAAGAATGAAAAGAATCCTTGAAGAACCATCATGTAGAGCCTCCATGAAGAACTCCGGTAAAGAAAAGATGATAAAAGGAAGAGAAGTTGACAACACAAGGTGAAGTCTTGCAGTGATTTAGATGGATCTTGGTGATGATGAGAGCTTGGAACTCCGGGAAAAGAAAAGATGAAGCATCTCGTACCAAAATTGTGATATGATGAACAAACTCCTAAAGAAGAGATGAACAACTTAGAACTGAGAAATTGATACCATTACTTAACTCCGTAAGAATGAATCAATCACTTGGATGAAACAAGAACAAGAATTATGTTATGCGTATCCTTCACCAATTTAGATTGATGACAAGCAACGGATTTGGCATACTACTTATTCCGTAGAGAAAAGATTAAGATAGATATGGCGCAAACTTGGGAAGGTCTTCAACGAACCACCGGTAGGATTGGAAAGAACGAATGAGTCTATATGATAACGAAGGAAGAGAACTCTTGAACAAACCACCATAATAATTGAGAATGAACGTAGCAAAGGCAAAATTCACCGGAAGAATTGTAAAACGAATAAAGATGCTTGACAAAATTTAGATACATTAGAACGAAGAGATCATGAACTGATTAGAGGATATTTCGACGACACGCGGTGAGATTTGGAAAACCAGAGTTGAACGCTTGAATGAATAATTCTGAGATAATGGGCTCAAGAATCAAACTGAAAAGACTCCTGAAATGCTCCGGTGGATGAAAAGAATTCTCACAATCAAGACAATTATGAGAGGATGGCATCAAGCTAGAACCATGAATCTTGAAGTGAATAGAGCAAGATTTAAGAGAAACTCTTCTTCGGTCTTCAAAATTCGAGAATGACGACGAGAAACACCATCATGAATTGTTGAGGTACTCCGAATGAAAATTAGAAAGGTTGAACCAACAATGAAAATAATTTGAAAGATCTTGGAGAAAGACATTTGGTGATGATAACTCATTCTTACGCCAAACTTTGCAATGAATTTGGGAATAGCTCACGAAAATTAGAAGAGTCGAGGTAAGATCCTCGGAAAAGACACGTGGGTTAGGGCCCACTCAAAAGAACCACCGTTGAACAATTGCTTGAAATAGATATTTCACGGTAGAATTAAATGGCTTGAATGAGATAGCATCCTCAAAAGAACTTGAGTGAATTGAGAATGGAAACTAGAATCTTCCGAGGTATCTTCAACACTCGGAACAATTGAATAGCGAGAAATGGATGATTAAGAGATGCACCGACATGAGAAAGCATTTGAAATGATGAAAAGAATACGATCAACACCGAAAACTTGACTCAAATCCACCGGAGAAGAAAATTAGAATGGAACAATGATAAGATTAAAGCTTCCTTTAGCATCTTCATGAGAATCACCGGATAAGACATTAAAGGAAAAGAATGAAGAAACTTCACTCAATAAAAATGGATACTTGATTAAGAAATCTGAGTCCTTGAAGAAAAAGGGGGAGGGCGGAAATCAAAACAACTTGGGTCGGATGAGACGAACACCGTTGAGAAAAAGCTTAGAATTGATCTTGCGAATGTTGGAATGATCGGATCCACTTGAAGAGAAGCACGCCCGGTTGAGAAAAGAATTGACATGACAAGCTCAGTGATCAAGAAGGATTAGTATTCACATAGCAATATGAGAACACCATTTAGGAAAGAATGGAATCCACACTTGACATAGAAGCACCTTGAATACCACAAAACGGAACAAAAACAAAGGATTTGGCTTGCGAGAATAAGCGAAACAAATACATATGATAGAGATTTACCCAATCTCATATCATGCATCTGTCGGAAAGATATCCTAGGAGCTACTTGAATTCCCACCTATAAACTCCGAAACTTTACGGTTATGCAATCTGGTGTTGGGGATACAGGGACACAAAATATATCACCCAAACTAACAATACCTAGATCCATTGTATCCATCCTTCAACACATAACCAAGAAATCCTCGGAAATCGTGGTACCTCGACCTTGAAAAACATCCGTTATACAAGTCATGGCAATACTCCACTTTTCGCCACAAGATCGGGCTATCAGGGTTATCTCACCAACAAGCGCACAAAAGAGATTTCGATGTCGGTAAAACTCGTGTATTCCAGAATCGCAACGATAAAATTGTGACGACAACACCTCGGAGCTCAACTCCCGGACACCGCCACAACCCCTAAATGTCGAGGCACCAGGAACAATGTTCTCGCCACAAAACCATCGGAACGATTCCAAGATACCCACGTGATCCTAAAAAAAATTTAGTGAAATTTGAGGAGAGAAAAGACAAAACTCTACGTCAGGATACCTCACCAGAGCGTATTTAAGGGACCGAGGAGTAAAAAGAATCATACTCTCCGATATATATAATCCTAAGACTCAAAACATTTTCCATTCTAGACTCAACAACGCCAAGAAACAATCAAGTAGGGGGCTCCTAAGTCGGGGAAGGCTCGATTACCAACTTGTAACGCCCTCGATGCGGCTATATCTCCCACGTGTCGAAGCACGACTTAGAGGCATAACCGCATTGAAAGCAATGTCGCAAGTGAGGTAATCTTCGCACAACCCATGTAATACATAAGGGAAAAGAGATACATAGTTGGCTTACAATCGCCACTTCACACAATACATGAGTAAAACATTACATCATACAGATACAATCAAGGTCCGACTACGGAACCAAAATAAAAGAAGACTACCCCAAATGCTACCACAGATCCCCGATCGTCCCAAGCTGGCTCCACTATCGATCAACTGAAACGAAACAACACAAAGAACAAGATCGTCATCGAGCTCCTCCTTGAGCTCGGTGCATCACCAGACGGTTCATCGGCACTGCAAACTGATTTTGGAAGTATCTGTGAGTCACGGGACTCGGCAATCTCACACCATGAGATCAAGACTATTTAAGCTTAAAGGTAGGACAGGGTAGTGAGGTGGAGCTGCAGCAAGCGACTAGCATATATGGTGGCTAACATATCATAAAGAGAGCGAGAAGAGGAGGCAAAGCACGGTCGAACAACTATGATCAAGAAGTGATCCTAAACAACCCACGTCAAACATAACTCCAACACCGTGTTCACTTCTCGGACTCCGCCGAGAAGAGACCATCACAGTTACACACGGTTGGTGTATTTTAATTAAGATCAACTTCGGGTTTTCTACAACCGGACATTAACAAATTCCCATCTGCCACATAACTGCGGGCACGGCTTTCGAAAGTTCAAACCTGCAGGGGTGTCACAACTTAGCCCATGATAAGCTATCGCGATCAACGAAGGAATAGACCTTCTCCCCGGGAAGCCCGATCAGTCTCGTAATCCCGGCTACAAGACATTTCACAGCAATAAACCAAGTCCAGCAAGACCTCCCGGCGTGCCGACACCCTGATAGTAGCCGCGCGTATCTCGTCTCAGGCCACGACCGGATGAACACTACGTACGGCAACCGACGATACCCCAAGTTGCCTCGGGGCGGCACCGCAAGTGGCTCTAGTTTGGACCAACACTTAGACAAGCATTGGCCCGGGGGGGTAAATAAAGATGACCCTCGGGATGCGCGACTCCCAAGGGAAAAAGGCTAGGTGAGGCAAATGTAAAACCAATGTTGGGCCTTCTTTGGAAAAGTCTTATTCAAAGCTTAACTGTCAAGGGGGTCCCATAAATCACCCGACCGTTAGGGACGCAAAAATCCGGGAACATAACACCGATATGACGGAAACTAGGGCGGCAAGAGTGGAACAAAACACCAGGCATAAGGCCGAGCCTTCCACCCTTTACCCAGTATATAGATGCATTAATTAAATAAGATATATTGTGATATCCCAACAAGTAAACATGTTCCAACAAGGAACAACATCTCCATGTTCCAACAAGGAACAAACTTCATCTTCACCTGCAACTAACAACGCTATAAGAGGGGCTGAGCAAAGCGGTAACATAGCCAAACAACGGTTTGCTAGGAAATGATGGTTAGAGGTTTGACATGGCAATGTGGGTGGCATGATATAGCAAGTGGTAGGCATCGTAGCATAGGCATAGCAAAAGAGCGAGCATCTAGCAAGCAAAGATAGAAGTGATTTCGAGGGTATGGTCATCTTGCACGAAATCCCGCAAGGAAGAAGAACGAGTCCATGAAGAAGACGAACGGAAGTAGTCGAGCGAATCCTCACAATCGCAACATTACGGAACCAAGAAGCAACACGGAAAGAAACAAACAACATGATAAATGCACAAGCATAAACATGGCATGATGCACAATCAAGTATGATGCATGACCGGTTTAATGAGGCATGGCATGGCAATATGCAACAAACAATACTACAAATTAAGTGGAGCTCAATATGCAACGGGTTGCATATTGACAAAACACCACATTGACATATTTAGTTTGATCTCGTTTAGGTACACAACAATATTAAATGTTTTTAAACATGGCAAGGGGTGAAGCATAATTAAACTAGCTATTTAGGCAAGTTTAAATGAGGCTGGAAACAACGAACAACAATTCCGGAAAAACCCCATATGCAAATTATGGATTTGGTACTGATCTGCCCTAAACACAATTTTAGGGTTGTTAAACATGCAAAGCAAGTACACCATGTTAAACTAGGCATTTTTCCACCCCATTTACATATAAAGAACATTTAATTCCGAGTTACGGTTATTTAGTTATGAAATAAGTCATTTTAGCATGGCATTTAAGCAAATTAATGCAAACAACAATTTTAAACATTTAAATGTTGTTATCATGATGCGGATGACATGTGCAAGTTTTATGCAATTTTTATGAAAATGTTGACAAGAGCATTATGAAGCGTTATGTCACCGTGGCGGAACGAAAAGGGTGCCACGGCGGCGAAAACGAAAATGGTGCCACGGCAACGAATCCGAAAATGATGCCACGGCAACATATCGGTACCGGTAGATCACGGAGATACCGGAGCAAAAGAAGTGGGCGAAAGCGAGTCATGCGAGGATGGTGGGGTGCTCCCGATTACCGGGTTCCCACGGAACGGTGGCATGGCAAAAGAGCGACATCGCAAGGATGATTCGATCACGGTCGGTCATCTCGGTGGTTATACCTTCGAAGCGGGCGGTCGGGCGGAAAACGCTTCAGAGAGGGAAGTAGACGTTCACGGGTCGTCGAGGGAAGTAGAGGAAGTAGTCGTTCTCGCGATGATCGCTGAGGGAAGTAGTGGTACACGGCGACGGTAGAGGTACTTGAAGAATCCCGAAACGGACTTGGCGTCTTCGCGCGTAGGGGTACTTGGCGTATCGTCGGGGTACTTGTCGCATCATCGTGTAGTCGAACTTGGCGGCCTTGAGGAACCCACGGTGTCGGTACTTGGCGCTTCCGGTTCGGGTCTTGGAGAAATCCTCGGAGATGATAGTGGAAGACGAACTTGGCGCTTGAGGTTGAATACCGGGTCGGACGTGCAACCGTTCATAATCAAACTTGGCGATCCGGTCAAGTACTTGGCGAGTCCGCACGTAGAGGTACTTGGCGTTTCCGGAGACGACGGCCGAGGGGCGAACGGGCGGCGCCATGGCATCGGGCAGGGCTCCCGAGGTGGAGAAGGGCGGCGAGAGGCTCTCGGTGGTCGCCACCACCGGAGGAAGCGGCAAGGGGCGAGGGGGACCGGGCGCAGGGAGCGGCGAGGGTCGCCGGAGGCGAGGACGCGGGGTCGACGCAGAGGCGACCGGCGGGGCAGTCGGCGAGATCCGGCAGTGCTCCGGCGGCCTCGGGCTCGCGGGACGCAGGGCCGGCGTCGCGCTCCTGATCCCTTCGGGATCGAGAGGGAGGTGCGAGGCGAGGCAGGGTGGAGAGGCGACGGGCTCGGACGCGGGGAGGAGAAGAGAGGCGGCGACGGAGCAAGGCGGCACAGCCGGTCTTGGCGCAGGAGGCGCGGCCATGGCGGAGGACGAAGGATCCGGCAGCGGGTTCGGCCGGCACATGAGGGGGGGATCGGGCGCAGAACGGTGGCGCTGATGGAGATGAGGCGCCGAGGAGGTGGCCGAGGGGAGAAGAAGCAGAGGCCGGCCTCTGCTCGGGAGGTGCGGGCGGTGCGGTGGTCGAGCGACCGGAGGGAGAGATCGAGAGGAGAGATGGAATCGGGGATCGAGCCGAGGGGCTTCTGGCGGCGCGAGCGAGGGGAACGAGGAGGAGGAGAGAGCGCTGGGCTAGGGTTAGAGGCGGCTGGTGGGCCTTGGGCAAGCGAGAGGTTAGGCCGGCCCGGGAGGGAGGCGCTAGGTGGGCCAGGGGCCGGGCTGGGCTCAAGGGAGGTTGGGAGCAAGATGGTGGGCTGACGAGGGGCTGGCACAGGCTGGCTGGCTCTCTCTCACTAAAAAAGAAAAGGGAAAAGAAAAGAAACGAAGATTAAGAAAGAAAAGAAATAGAGGTTAGAGGAAGAAGTTGGACACACGGATAATTTTCCCGGGCTCACAAAATATGCTCGTACCAAGAAAATAGAAAAGGCCAAAATTGAAGATTTGAATTCAAATTCATTTGAATTTAAATCCAAATGATTTGAATGGAAGTGAGGGTTTGGGAAGGTCCAAAAATGTTCGGATTTTTGGTGGAGCTCCGGAAAATGATGAAAGAAATATTGGCAAGGTTTGGGGACCAAACTTGAAGTAGAAAGGGCATGGGAATTTGCAAGTGTGTTATGGTGAATTCCAAATAAATGGAATAATTTATATAGCTCCATAATATTGGGAGAATATGTTATAAAGAGAAGTCACCCTTCCTCGATTTAAATGGACCGAAGATCCATACGATTTATTTAGTTGAGTTTTTAAAATTAATGATATGATGGCAATGCAAGAGATGACATGATGCAATGCAAAAATAAAAGGGCAGGCACAGAAGAAACACACGGCGAAACCCGGAAACCCTGGAAGTCAACTGAAGCTCCGGTCTTGGGGCGTCACACCCCAGGAAGCCACTGTGGATCCCGGGAGGTTGAGCAGCCAGGCGCGTGGCTCGCCGGCAAGGGCCATGGGGAACCAGTTGGCCATGATCTTGTCGTCGCCTCCGGCCTCGAGGACTGCCTCCTCGTACGCGAGTAGGAAAGGCGTCGGGTCTACTGCGCCGTCGTAACGCGGTGGCATCTCTGGCTTGAACTTGGTCGGCCACCACACTTGGCGCAGGGCGGGGGCCAGGGCTCGGTACCCAGATGCCCCGCTGTCGATGCAGGTCGCGGAGGTAGATGACGGGGCACCCGCCATGGGAGTGAAGTCTTGGTGACGCACGGGCGAGGTTGGTGGAGAGGAGCTCCGATGCACGGGGTTGCGCCAGAGTCACGCCCAAGCGCATGCCACCCAACCAGGTCTCCGGACCTGGGCATCACGCAGCCCGTGCCCAGCCCCTCGCGGCTCCCGAGGAGGCGTTGCGGTGAGGCTGACGCCGAGCTCTGGGCTCCCGAGGTTGGTACGATCGAGGGGCCGCCCTCAGTTGTTTATCACCAGCGCGGAGTATAGTGCTTCCGCTTGTGCACGGGCATAGCCGCTCCTCAGCAGTGTCGACAGCCAGCGCGGAGCATGGTGCTTCCACTTGTGTGTGGGATGGGGGCCCCCCTCCGGGAGGAGCCCCCGGGGCGTGTACAGCCCCGCCCTGACATGTGGCTTGCACGGCAGGGCTGCGAGGTGTATCTGGGAACTCGTGAGCCAGCGCGGGACTCACGAGGCCCTACCTCAAGGCGGGTTGCGCCTGGTCTTGAGTCTTGGTAACTGTGTGTTCCTGCAAGGCGGTTAGATGCAAGCACTCTACGTCCTCAGGTCCCGGCCCTCGAGCGAGCTCAGCCGCCGCTAGTATGCCAGGTCGCGATGCCGTGGCCAAGGCCAGGGGGCGAGGGCTGGAGAGCCAGTAAGAGCTCCTGAGTCACGATGCTCAGGAGCCCCCCTTTTAACACGCAAGCGAATTGCATAGGATGAACAGACCCATGGTGGGCGGCAATCGAGCGGCGATAGCGATTGGCAAGTGTTAAGCATGGAGAGCAATTCAACTTGGGTGAATGCAGGTAGATACATGCCACCAAGTCCGGCCCGAGCGGCTTGGGGATGATGCAGCCCGAGGGGCGCCCCCAGCAAGGTAAGCTAAAGACATAAGCAAAAGGGATACATGCCACAGGAACGGACCCATGCGGCCTGGGTTGCGCCGATAGGCCGACGCCACGCTCGGCAAGCCAAAAGGCATGCGAACGTAGCTGTGCGGCGGGCCCTAGCAGCGGCCCACACGTGAAAGCCAGAAACGCTCCTGAGATGCGGCCCTATTGAGCCCTGGGACGTCGATGCAGACACGCAGCATGGCATCCTCGCCTGGATGGGGAGCTGCGCCTTGTGAGCGGCTGTCGCCACGCATGGCTCTTGCGTTTTGCAGTTCCTGTGTGGTCTTGGTGATGAATTCCTGGGTGGTGGGCACTCCTTGCCCTGTGCTCTCCTGAGGGACACGTGCCGCGAAGCACACCTCCAAGTGGTGCCCAAGCGCCTCCCTCGTGAGGTTGGCAAGGTCTGAGGCCCTCCAGAAGAGCCCCGAGCCTCGCCGAGGAGGGCGCCAGCGCGCTTCCCTATGCGACGGAGGGAGGCGCCTCGAACGGGCGCCGATCCCGATGAGACTTCGCCGTGATGCCATCCTCCACGAGGTCTGGGTGGCACATTTGCTTCTTCCTAGGAATGGTCTCCGTGGGCCTTCACTTCATTGTCGGTCGCCGATCGCTGCGTCTTGAAAGGCGGCCGAGGGAGCACACCGCATCCCTCTCTTCACACGGGACCGTGATGATTCCTCCGCTTCTGGCATCTTGAGAATGTTGTAGCCGTGATGGGTGATCGCCATGAACTTGGCTGTGGCTGGATACCCGAGGATGGCATTGTACGGTACGGATGTGCGTGACGTCGAAGTCGATGAGCTCGGTGTTGTAGTTCTTGCGCTCCCCGAAGGTGACAGGCAGGCGGACCTGCCCTATCGGTGTGGTGGAACCGTCGATCACTCCTGAGAAAGGCTTGGTGGGCTGGAGCTATTCATATGGCACTTGGAGGTTGTCAAATGTGTCAACGGACGGGACGTTGAGGCTTGCGCCGCCGTCGATGAGGGTCTTGGTAACCTGCACATTGCCGGCGATCGGGGAACACAACATAGGGAGGGCGCCAAATGTGGTTGCGCACTTGAGCTGATCTGCCGAGTTGAACGTGATGGCGCATTGGGACCACTTGAGCGGGCGCGTGGCCTCGAGCTTGGGGAGCACCGCGTTCACCTTGCGAGCGAACTATTTGAAGATGCGCTGAGAGGCTGGGGCCTGGGCGCCGCCCAAGATGCAGGCGATTGCACGCGGCTCCTGGAAGCCCCCAGCCCCCTCGTCCTGGTGGTGGTCGTCGTTCCTTCTTGGTGGCGGTAGCAGGGGAAAACCGGCGTTGCCACGGGGTGATCCTCACGAGGCGGGTCCTTCAGCGCCCTCGCGAGGTTGGTCCCGCCACGTCCTCATGAGGCCGGTCGCGCCATTCTCGCACGGACCACGGTCGCCCCAGCGTCCGCCTCCACGCCCTCCTCTCAGGGCTATAGCCTGTCGCTGCGCTCGGGCGTCGACCAAAGCGCCCTTCACGTATGGCTCGAGCTCTTGGCGATCGCAGTGTTGTGGGTGTTCAGGTTGTGGAAGGCGCAGAACGGTCGGCTATTCTTGGAAGAATCGGGCTGATCTCTGCCCCGCTTGGTGTCGGGCTCCGCTGCGAGCATAGCTGCCTCCTTCCGCTTCACGTCCTTGGCCTTGGTTTTCTTCTCCTCTGCGCCCACTGCCGGCAGCTCAAGGAGAGAGAGGCACCTCTCCTCGGCTCTTGCGCACTTGGTCGCAAGGTTGAAAAACTCCTGAGAGGTGCAGAGCTCCTCGTGGATGGCGAGCTCTTCCTTCATCTTGGCGTCACGGACGCCGTCAGAGAACGCGGAGATGATGGCTTCGTCCGTGACCTTGGGGATCTTGAGGCGGGTGTTGTTGGCGCGCTGGATGTACTTCTGAAGAGTCTCTCCTGGTTGTTGCTTGATGCGGCGTAAATCACCCGCGGCCGGCGGGCGGTCGCGTGTGCCCTGGAAGTTGGCGACGAAGCGGTCGCGCATCTCGTCCCAGGAGGAGATCGAGCCGTGCTGCGGGTTAAGGAGCCAGGAGCGAGCCCCATCCTTGAGAGCCATGAGGAACCAGTTCGCCATGACCTTTTCGTCGCCGTTGGCCGCTTCGATGCTCAGCTCATAGAGCTGCAGGAACTCCGCGGGGTCGGCGGTGCCGTCGTAGCGAGGGGGCAGGTCCGGCTTGAACTTGCCTAGCCAGGCGACCCACGCTTCGGGTGAAAAGCGGCAGCCGGCCGTGGTTGCCGGGGCTCGCTTCGGAGGTGGAGCTTGGTCTTGACGAGGTCCGCGCTGCGCCGCTGCGTGCGGTGCGCGGTCTTGACGAGGTGGCGCGGGGAGCGCAGGTGCAGCTTCTCGCGGCCGAGGGATTTCTTGGCAGCTTCTTTCTTCGCGCACGGGCACCGGGCATGGTGGATCACGCCGCGGTGTCGCGCGCCTTGGTGCCAAGGCACCGTCTTGGGGCAGAGGTGGTGGAGGAGGGGGAGGTAGAGAGAGGGACGGCGCCGGGGAGCCCCCTGCGGCGCGGACAAGCTCGGCGACGCGGTCGAGCCACTCCTCATAGAGGTCACCGACGGGGCGGTAGCGCAGAGTTCGCTTCACACGAGGAGCGCCGCCCGCGCCTCCATGGGAGCGCGGCGCGCGTGAGATGAAGAACCGTCAGGGGTCAGCGATGGAGTAGCGGTGCGGCCGTTTTGCCGCACCGAAGGATGCAACGAGGACGCCTGCTGCTCGTTCCCCGCCGGGCCGGTGGCAGGGTTGGCGGCGGGTGACAGAGAACGACGAGGTGGCCCGCCGATGGGAGCCGTCTGAGCGACGCGGGAAGTGAGGGCAGCCCGACGCCAGCCCGAAAGCACAGCCGGCGTCCGCCATGGAGCGATGGAGCGACGAACCGATGGAAGGGAAGCTACGGCGCACCCCTACCTGGCGCGCCAAATGTCGGATGTGGGGTTCCGGCAAACCCTTAAGGTTCGAACACTGGGGTGCGCGTGAAGTCTTTCCCTCCTACCGATCTACGCCCTAGCTCGCTAAGATCTCGCGGACGAACTCGACGAACTCGCAACACAGAAAGACACGAGGTTTATATTGGTTCGGGCAATCGATGTGGTGTAATACCCTACTCCAGTGTGGTGGTGGTGGATTGCCTCTTGGGCTGATGATGAATAGTACAAGGGAAGAACAGCCTCCTGAGGTTGAGTTGTTCTTGTGGGTAGGCTCTCGATCAGGTCGGATCAAGCTAAGGTTCTCCTCTCCTACTATGGTGGCTAGCTCTACTTATATAGGCCCTGGTCCTCTTCCCAAATGTTGAGCGGGAAGGGAGCCAACAACGGCGGGAAAATTTGAAGGGGGACAACTAGTACAAGCTATCCTGACAAAAGTGGTCTTCGCCTGCGAAAAGCTCTGGTGGTGACGCCGTCTTGGGCTCCACGATGACCTCCATCTTGTCGTCCTCCTGGTCTTGGTCTCGTTGCACCAATATAGCAACCTTTGCCTCGATGCCTCGGTACTCTTTGCTCAAGGCTGGCCTCCTTAGCACCAAAGAGGAAATAAGGACGCCAGACGCTACCGGGCGCCTACCGAGCCCGCCTTTGGTGTCATTCGTCATGGCTCACGTCACGAGAGCCTCGTGAGGTTTGCCCCGCCTTGATATCTCCCCTCCTCGTGAGTCTGCCTGGCTAGGCCCCTCCAGAGGAGGTCTTGCATCGTCCGCCTTGCGAGGCTTGGACCCTCGCGAGGGTCTTGGATGCCTTGTTGATGGAGATGGGTCGTACGGCCTACCGGCTTAGCCACGCTGTGGGTCGTAGGCAGGCAAGTCTAGGGACACCCGTTCCCAGAACGCCGACACCATTGACGGCCGGGTGAAGTAGTTGGTTGTTGCCATGGTGGACCATGGTCGACCATCAGTGGGAATGAGGGTAGATAGGGGTGTGAATGGGAGTTGGGAGAAATAAAGCTAATGAACGACAATGTTGCTCTGGTTTCTTGTTTCTCAAGGTAAGATGCGTAGACGCGCCCGTATGCATCGAGTCCGCCCCACATACGGGCCCAATGCAACCGAGAAATTGGTGAGAGGCCGATGCCAATGATCCGAGTCTTCTCATTCGTTGGTATTTTATCGCTGTTGATCCAGATCTTGGGTCATTCTTCTGCCAATGATGCTATTGGTGAGAGGCCGATGCCAACATTGCTCGATCTACACTGAGTACTCGTGTTTGAGCAAAACATATTGCAACTCAGCACACATGACTGATTGACGTGGCTAATCTCTTGCACTAGTGGAAAACCCAAAAAAGTGCTAGCCACAACTTTTGTTGGTGGCACGCCATTTTGAACCAACACCAACACTATTTTTTTCAAATATGGCGTTGGCTTATTTGGTACGACATTAGTAGGGGTATAGTGGTGGTGTAGAAATTTTAGGCAATGCCATTTGTATGTGGGCCCCATCATCCTCACCATCTGTGGAGTATCACGGCATTGGAAAAACGCCTACACGAGCATTGTGTCTCATACTTGTGGCGTAGAATTTTGTAGCAACGTCACCAGTTTTTAAGTGGGGTCCACAATCCATTCACACATACTGTGTTGGCATCCAAATGGTAGCACGCTCCTACTTCTTGAGCTTGCGTTGGTTTTTCCCTTGAAGAGGAAAGAGTGATGCAGCAAAGTAGAGATAAGTATTTCCCTCAGTTTGAGAACCTAGGTATCAATCTAGTAGGAGGTACAAGCACCTCCCCAATCTATGCACATGCACAAACAATCAAACACTTGCACCCAACGTGATAAAGGGGCTGTCAATCCCTTCACGGTCATTTGCAAGGATGAAATCTGATAGAGATGGATATAAAAGATTGCTAAAACGTAAAACAAAGTAAAAGTAAATAAAACTCAGCGAGGTGTTTTTTTTTGGGTTTTTTGGTTTATAGATCTGATAATATATGATGGAAAATAGACCCGGGCGCCATTGGTTTCACTAGAGGCTTCTCTCTTGAAGAAAGCATACGGTGGGTAAACAAATTACTGTTGAGCGTTGATAGAAAAGCGCAAAGTTATGATGATATCTAAGGCAATGATCATTAATATAGGCATCACGTCCGTGATAAGTAGACCGACTCCTGCCTGCATCTGCTATTACTCCACACATCGACCGCTACCCAGCATGCATCTAGAGTATTAAGTTCACAAGAACAGAGTAACACCTTAAGTAAGATGACATGATGTAGAGGGATAAACTCAAGCAATATGATATAAACCCCATCTTTTGATCCTTGATGGCAACAATACAATACGTGCCTAGCTACCCCTACTATGTCACTAGGCGAGGACACAATAAGATTGAACCCAAAACTAAGCACCTCTCCCATTGCAAGAAAAACTAATCTAGTTGGCCAAACCAAATCGATAGTTCGAAGAGAAATACAAAGATATCTTAATCATGCATAAAAGAGTTCAGAGAAGAGTCAATTAATATTCATAGATAATCTGATCATTCATCTACAATTCGTCGGATCTCAACAAACACATCGCAAAAAAGTATTACATCAGATAGAACTCCAAGAACATCAAGGAGAACATTGTATTGAAGATCAAAGAGAGAGAAGAAGCCATCTAGCTACTAGCTATGGACCCATAGGTCTGTGGTAAACTACTCACTCATCATCGGTAGGGCAGCAAGGTTGATGTAGAGACCCATGATGGAAAAGGCCCAAAGATGGGATCTCGCGGGAATAGAGGCTTGCAGCGGTGGAAAAGTATTTTGTTGGATGTCTATGATGGTTTGGGAATATTTGGGAATTTATAGTGCAAATATTAGGGTTGGGGGACTCCCGAGGGGGCCACAAGCCAGGGGGTGCCCCCCAAGGCGCGCCCTGAGGGCTTGTGGGCTCCTCGGGACTCCTCTGGCCCCCTCTCCAAGCTACATGGGTGTCTTCTGGCCCAAGAAAAATCATCGTGAAAGCTTTATTACGTTTGGACTCCGTTTGATATTCCTTTCTGAAAAAGCCAAAAACACGGGGAAAACATCAACTGGCACTAGGCATTAGGTTAATAGGTTAGTCCCAAAAAATGATAAAATAGTATATTAATGCATATAAAACATCCAAAACAGGTAATATAATAGCATGGAACAATAAAAATTATAGATACGTTGGAGATGTATCAAGCATCCCCTAGCTTAATTCCTGATCGTCCTCGAGTAGGTAAATGATGAAAACAGAATTTTTGATGTGGAATGCTACCTAACATATTTATCAATGTAGAATGTTCAGATCCATAAGATTCAAAACAGAAGTTTAATATTGACATAAAACAATAATACTTCAAGAAGACTAATAAAGAAATCATGTCTTCTCAAAATAACATGGTCAAAGAAAGTTATCCCTACAAAATCATATGGTCTGCCTATGCTCCATCTTGACCACACAAAGTATTTCATCATGCACAACCACGGTATCAGCCAAGCAATTGTTTCATACTTTTATGTTCTCAAACTTTTCAACTTTCATGCAATACATGAGCGTGAGCCATGGATATAGCACTATAGGTGGAATAGAATATCGTGATTGTGGAGAAGACAAAAAGAAGGAGAAAGTCTCACATCAACTGGGCAAATTAATAGGCTATGGAGATGCCCATAAATTAATATCGATGGAATTGCCATGCAATTGATGCACTGGAGCAACAAGTTTATGAAATCTCAAAAGAAACTAAGTGGGTGTGCATCCAACTTGCTTGCTCATGAAGACCTAGGGCACTTTGAGTAAGCCCATCATGGAATATACAAGCCAAGTTATATAATGAAAAATTCCCACTAGTGTATGAAAGTGACAAAATAGGAGACTCTCTATCATGAAGATCATGGTGCTACTTTGAAGCACAAGTGTGGAAAAAGGATAGTAACATTGTCCCTTCTCTCTTTTTCTCTCATTTTTTCTTCATTTTTTCTCTTTTGTTTCTTATTGTTTGGGCTTCTTTGGACTTTTTTTATTTGGGCTTCTTTGGCGTTTTTTATTTGGGCTTCTTTAGCCTCTTTTATTTTCTTTAAAGTCCGGAGACTCATCCCAACTTGTGAGGGAATCATAGCTTCCATCATCCTTTCCTCACATGGGACAATGCTCTAATAATGATGATCATTACACTTTTATTTACTTACAACTCAAGGATTACAACTCAATACTAGAACAAAAATATGACTCTATATGAATGCCTCATGCATATGAAACAATATGACAATGATGGCGTGTGTCATTATAAACGGAACGATGGAAGTTGCATGGCAATATATCTCGATATGGCTATGGAAATGCCATAATAGGTAGGTATGGTGGATGTTTTAGGCATGGTGGGTTTAATTCACCGTGAAAAGTTGCGCAGTACTAGAGAGGCTAGCAATGGTGGAAGGGTGAGGGTGCATATAATCCATGGACTCAACATTAGTCATAAAGAACTCACATACTTGTTGCAAAAGTCTATTAGCCATTGAAACAAAGTACTAATACGCATGCTCCTAGGGGAAGGGTTGGTAGGAGTTAACCATCACGCAATCCCGACCTCCACAAAAAGGATGGCAATCAAAAATAAATCATGCTCCGACTTCATCACATAACGGTTCCCCTTACATGCATGCTACGGAATCACAAACTTTAAGACAAATATTTATACCAATCCACAATTAATCACTAGCATGATTCTAATATCACCATCTTTATATCTCAAAACAAATGCAAGTAATCAAACTTCTCTTATATTTAATGCTCTTTATATGAAAGTTTTTATTATATCCCTCTAGGATGCCCATCATACTAGGACTAAATTCATAACCTAAGAAAATTACCACGTTCTTTAAAGACTCTCAAAATAATATAAGTGAAGCATGAGAGTTCATCAATTTCTATAAAATAAAGCCACCGCCGTGCTCCAAAAAGATATAAGTGAAGCACTAGAGCAAACTGCCTAGCTCAAAAGATATAAGTGAAGCACATAGAGTATTCTAATAAATTCAAGATTAATGTGTGTTCCTCTCAAAAGGTGTGTATATCAAGGATGACTGTGGCAAACTAAAAAGCAAAGATTCATATCATACAAGACGCTCCAAGCAAAACACATATCATGTGGTGAATAAAAATATAGCCTCAAGTAAATTTACCGATGGATTGAAGACGGAAGAGAGGATGCCATTCGGGGCATCCCCAAGCTTAGATGCTTGGTTGTCCTTGAATATTACCTTGGGGTGCCTTTGGGAATCCCCAAGCTTGGATCTTGACACTCCTTATTCCGTTGTCCATCAAATCTTTACCCAAGACATGAAAACTTCAGAACACAAAACTCAACAAAAAAACTCATAAGCTCCGTTAGTATAAGAAAAGAAAATCACCACTTTAGGTACCATTGTGAACTATTCCAAATTTATAATGGTGTAATATCTACTGTATTCCAACTTCTCCATGGTTCATACCCCCCCCCCCCCCGATACTACCCATAGATTCATCAAAATAAGCAGACAACACATAGAAAACAGAATATGTCTAAAACAGAACAGTCTATAGTAATAAGGAACTTCCTATACCTCTGTAACTCCAAAAATTCTGAAAAATTAGGAAAATCTAGGAAATTTGTATATCAATCTTGACTAAAAAATTCAGAGCTAGATCACACTTATGTGAATTATTAAAATTCTGGCAATGAGTGCAAAAGTTTCAGTTTTTCAGCAAGATCAAATCAACTATCACCATAGACCATCCCAAAGGTCTTACTTGGCTCAAACACTAATTAAAACATAAAAACAACTCTAACCATAGGCTAGATCATATATTTACTGGAAAATAGGAGCAAAAAGTAAAAACAAAAATAAAACTGGGTTGCCTCCCAACAAGCGCTTTTCTTTAAAGCCTTTTAAGCTAGGCATTGAGATTTCGACGATGCTCGCATAAGAATTGAAGCACAAAGAGAGCATCATATAGCATGTGAAAAACAAGTTTAAGTCTAACATACTTCTGTGCATAGGCATTTTATAAGCAAACAAATTATCAAGGCAAGCAAAAACAAGCATTTGCAAGGGAGAAGAAATAAACACTAGCAATCTCAACATAACGAGAAGTAATTTAGTAACATGAAGATTTTTACAACCATATTTTCCTCTCTCATAATAATTGCATGTGGGATCATATTCAAATTCAACAATATAGCTATCACATAACATATTCTCTAATTTCTACATGCGTGCAAATTTGACACTCTTCCAAAATAGTGGGGTTAACATAGAATAAAGTCATTACTTCTCCAAGCCCACTTTTATCAAAAATTTCATAAGATTGATCAATATCCAAAGTAGTGGGATCAAGCCCACCTTTAATATTATTGCAAACATTATCAAGATAATATTCATCACGAGGCTTAAATAAATTTTCAAGATCATAAGATGCATCACCCCAATCATGATCATTACAATAAGTAGTGGACATAGCAAAATTAGCATCCCCAAGCTTAGCGCTTTTGCATATCATTAACACAATTGACATAAATAGAATTTATAATAACATCATTGCAATCATGATTTTTATTGAAGGAACTATCGCGAATCACTTTATAAATTTCTTCTTTCAACACTTCATCACAATTTTCAGATTCACGAATTTCAAGCAAAAATTCATAAAGATAATCTAGTGCACTCAACTCACTAGCAATTGGTTCATCATAATTGTATCTTTTAAAAAGATTAGCAAGTGGATGAGGATCCATAAATCTCTTTTATTCTGAATTGCAATAAACACAATTATGCCAAGCAAACGAGCAAACAAACCAAGACATAAAGGCAAATGAAAAGAAGGCAAATAAAAAGGCAAATATTTTTGTATTTTTTGAAAACGTTTCAGAAGGAGGGGAGAGGGAAAAATGAGAGGGCAATGGCAAATAATGTAATGCAAGAGATGAGAGTTTATGATAGGTACTTGGTAGGCTTGGTGTAGAACCTTCCCGATAACGGTGCCAGAAATTCTTCCTTGTACTTCTTGAGCATGCGTTGGTTTTTCCCTTGAAGAGGAAAGGATGATGCAGCAAAGTAGAGATAAGTGTTTACCTCAGTTTGAGAACCAAGGTATCAATCCAGTAGGAGGTACAAGAAAGTCTCCAATCTATGCACCTGCACAAACAATCAAACACTTGCAATCAACGTGATAAAGGGGTTGTCAATCCCTTCACGATCATTTGCAAGGATGAGATATAATAGAGATGGATATAAAAGATTACTAAAACGTAAAACAAAGTAAAAGTAAAAAAAAACTCAACAAGGTTTTTGAGCTTTTGGTTTATAGATCTGAAAATATATGATGGAAAATAGACCCCGGGGCCATAGGTTTCACTAGAGGCTTCTCTCTTGAAGAAAGCATACAGTGGGTAAACAAATTACTGTTGAGAAATTGATAGAAAAGCGCAAAGTTATGACGATATCTAAGGCAATGATCATGAATATAGGCATCACATCCGTGATAAGTAGACCAACTCTTGCCTGCATCTACTACTATTACTCCACACATCGACCACTATCCAAAGATGCATCTAGAGTATTAAGTTCATAACAACGGATTAACGCCTTAAGTAAGATGACATGATGTACAAGGGATAAACTCAAGCAATATGATATAAACCCCATATTTCTATCCTTGATGGCAACAATACAATAGGTGCCTCGCTATCCCTACTATGTCACTAGGTGAGGACACCGCAAGATTGAACCCAAAACTAAAGCACCTCTCCGATTGCAGGAAAAACCAATCTAGTTGGCCAAACTAAATCGATAGTTCGAAGAGAAATACAAAGATATATTGATCATGCATAAAAGAGTTCAGAGAAGACTCAAATAATATTAATAGATAATCTAATCATAAATCTAAAATTCATCGGATCTCAACAAACACACCGCAAAAAAGTATTACATCGAATAGAACTCCAAGAACATCGAGGAGAACATTGTATTGAAGATCAAAGAGAAAGAACAAGACATCTAGATACTAGCTATGGACCCATAGGTCTGTGGTAAACTACTCACGCATCATCGGTAGGGCAGCAAGGTTAATGTAGAGGCCCCCCGTGATCGAATCCCCCTCCAGCAGGTCACCAAAAAAGGCCCCAAGATGGGATCTCCCGGGAACAGAGGCTTGCGGCAGTGGAAAAGTATTTTGGTGGATGCCTATGATGGTTTGGGAATATTTGGGATTTTATAGTGCAAAGATTAGGGTTGGAGGACTCCCGAGGGGGCCACAAGCCAGGGGCGCCCCCCTAGGGCGCGCCCTGAGGGCTTGTGGGCTCCTCGGGACTCCTCTGCACCCCTCTCCAAGCTACGTGGGTGTCTTCTGGTCCAAGAAAAATCATCACGAAAGTTTTATTCCGTTGGACTCCGTTTGATATTCCTTTCAAAAAGCCAAAAACAAGGAAAAAACAACAACTGGCACTGGGCACTAGGTTAATAGGTTAGTCCCAAAAATGATATAAAATATTATATTAATGCATATAAAACATCCAAAACAGATAATATAATAGCATGGAACAATCAAAAATGATATGACATGCCATAAGTATATGCAGCTCTATACATATAAATACCTGTGCCTAGCTAGCTCATGCTTTGAACATCATCTCTTATATTTTTTGTGAATTTTGTTTCTCTCTGCAGATCCTAAATAATACATGTGGTCGCCTACTGCCCTCGACTGATTTCATCTATCGACGAATATTGATCTAATCTAGGTAATGTGCCCAATTTTCGGTTTTCTATTTTTTAAGCAAAAGGTATATATAGTCATGTTGAAGACCCTTTTTGTAGGTAATGGTATGAAGTGAACGATTCTTACATATATGTATGGATCGAACTATAAATGAGTTTTTTGAGGTGGCATTGGAAGATATGAATTGCAAAGGCAAAAAAGAGATATTATGTCCATGTAAGAAGTACGAAAACAGAGTTTTGATTGACCCTTCCGCTGGTCGTGTGAAGATGCACTTGTTGAAACATAGTTTCATGTCCGGTTACACTCGGTGAACAAGTCATGATGAGGACGAGGAGGATGCCGAAGTCGAAGGGGCGGCACATGATGATGAGCCAGAAGGAGGCATGAAGAAAGAGACCAGACATGAAAATCAGCTGGACAGACAGGAAGTTCGTGCAGAGGTTAAGGAAGTGAGAAACCTTTTGTACAGAAGGCAGAAAGAACAGAGCGATAAAGACCTGTCTAGGAAAGAAGATCTAGATAATCATGATGACCAACAATATTTCGTCTATCAAGAAGAAGGTGAAGTCCAGCTCAAAACAAAGTGTACGAAAAGAAGTCGAAACACATTGTTGGGCATAGAAAGTTTCGCCAGAGAATTTAGAAATGACGCTGCACTTAATTATATGTATCTTTTATTATTCAGCAGCACTTGTTTATCGAGAGTATTTCAATATTAATAAAATAAATGTTCTCATTATTTTTTGGATGTAAAAAGCTACGTGAAAAATGGTGCTAAATGAAATTTTGTGTGTGGACATTTGCCCCGTATAGCTATGGAGTCGGTGACGTCACCGACTCCATAGCTATTTTTCACATTGGCTTAGCCGATTTGGGGGAAATTTCATCTCACGCTAACACATACACTCCACTTCTCTCGGGCCGCCTCCGCCTCCCTCGTCGCCGTTCGCCCCCGCATCTCCTGCCGTCGACGCCCCTGTCGAGCTCGCTGCTTCTCCTGCCGCCCGCGCCCCCTCCCCCACCGCTCGCTCGGCCCCGTCCCATTGCTCGCGCCGCTGCTCCTCCCCCACCATCGCGCCGCCGGCCGCAACCACCTCCGACATCCTGGATTTCAAAGCGTCCGGCGTCGCTTTGCCCAGGCGCAGAGACCGCGATTCCGTCGATAAGTGAGATATCTCCTTTTTTTAAGTTCATAGACAGATTTGTTACAATTGCTACACATCTATATTTTAGAGTAAATTAGTTCTATTTGTAACATTGTGAGTTGTTTTGGAAATGGATTTGAGGAAATTTGGTTTAAATCATGTAGTGTAGGTGATGATTTGTTTGCAGGCACTGTATAGGGTTGCCAATGTTTTGTCGAAAGGTTGATTAATTTATGTTTCGTCAAATTTCTGGCAACCAATATGTCCTATTTTTAGCAAAGGTCATGCCAAAATTTTGTATTCTGCATACGAATTAAGTATATGTCCTATTTCTTTGTAGATGTACGACGTGGGCTCTCTTCGACAAATTCGGCCAATAGCGAAGCAACATTTACGAACGCGCAGGGAAACGATGATTATGATGAAGATCTTCAGTAGGAGGAGATAAATCCGGATGACTGCTATGTGAGAGGCAGTGGCTACAAAGATATTCCTGGTGAGGATAGTAATCCTGATAAGTTCACTGGTACTGCTGAAGATGATACGAATGAGTATTGTGCTGGGGATGAGGAGGAGGTGGAGGTGGAGGGTGCTCCAAAAAACAAGAAGCAGCAGAAACCTAGGAGCCGAAATGCTATTGGCACCGATAGGCTTGTGGTCACTCGAGTTAACTCCTTTGGTGAGCATGTTAGTGCGTGGAAGGCCGCGTCTCACTACAGCAACGCCCTAGGTGTCATCCTTCGAGAAGTCTACTCCATCAACGAGTCCAATATAAGGGATTTAGGCAAACGTAATCTGCAAGAACTCCTCATAAGAAGGGTGCATACTAGATTTAAGTTTCCTAACGAGTACGAGAACCTATCGTACCCAAAGAATCAGGTGAACAACCATGCAATCCATAAGTTCTCAAATTAGCCGCAATAAAAGAGGTTCACGAAGATTACTCAATGATCAAGAAGAAGTGGCCTACCGTTAGTGAAGATGACTAGAACATTTTCCAGATGCAAAATACGGAGAACCCTGTGGTGCAGAGCCAGTCGACATGGGGAAGGACATGCGATCAAAGACATTAAGTAACCACACCCTCGGAAGCCATGGTTTTGTTGGGAAGAAGCCCATGTGGGACAAGCAGGACGCTATACTTGCAGCAAAGGGCATCCCAAACCACTTCAAGCAATTCAAAGACCCCCTCGAATATAACTATGTCAAGGGCCGGTACAATTATGATTATAAGTCAGGGGAATTTTCCGCCGATCACCAAATGGGAACACTTGAAGAAGAACTAGGAAGGCAGCATGTGGAACCTCAGGGCTCGCAAGGGTCCACGGCCAGGTGGAACATTCCTCTTTACCGGTTGATCAATGTGACCCTCGGCAAGGACCCGTTGCATCCGCCGGGAGGTGGCCGTGTGAACGGCACCAGATGCGGAGCCAAATGGGAGCATCATTATGTCAAAAACTGTGACTAGCAACAGCAGCGAAGGAGAGTGAGGGAGTCCCGGGTTAGGGGGTGTCCGGATAGCCGAACTATCACCGTTGGCTGGACTCCTGGACTATGAAGATACAAGATTGAAGACTTCGTCCGGTGTCCGGATGGGACTTTCCTTGGCGTGGAAGGCAAGCTTGGCGTCTGGATATGTAGATATCCTACCATTGTAACGAATCTGTGTAACCCTAACCTATCCGTGTCTATATAAACCGGAGGGTTTTAGTCCGTGGGGATCTAACAACAAACATACCATAGGCTAGCTTCTATTGTTTAGCCTCTTTGATCTCGTGGTAGATCTACTCTTGTACTACCCATATCATCAATATTAATCAAGCAGGAGTAGGGTATTACCTCCATCGAGAGGGCCCGAACCTAGGTAAAAACATCGTGTCCCTTGTCTCCTGTTACCATCCGCCTAGACGCACAGTTCGGGACCCCCTACCCAAGATCCGCCGGTTTTGACACCGACATTGGTGCTTTCATTGAGAATTCCTCTGTGTCGTCGCTATCAGGTAGGATGCCTCATCTCATCTTTAAAGACGATACTATCACCAAAGAAGCCTTGGCCAATGGTCAGACTCTTCGGCTAGGTGGTTTTCTCATGACCGCTAGTTCGGCCGCGCCGACGATGACTTCTCGAGTCATCAAAACCAATCTTCGTGTTAATTCGGAACTTGCCGAACAGTTAGATCCGATCGAGCTCTCCTCCGTAAACGAGCTCTTGGATCGCATCGCTCTGAGGAGTCGCCACAGACTACGACGGATCGGGCCTAAAACCGATCTCGAGAGAGATCAACTCTCCCAGTGCTACCCATCATGTTGCTGTGATAGAGGAGCAATGCGGCGATTCTTCTTCTATCTTAAGGACTAGTTATGTCGGATTCGATCCTCCATGCCGGATTCCCGCAGAGGGGCGGATGTCGATCAAGCCCTAAACTTAAAGTCGGTGATGGGTCGGACTCATTGGATAACACTCAAAAATCCAAACTTCCGAAGTTCGGAAACTTCTCGCCCTCGAGTCCTAAATTGACGGGGTTCGGATCTAGTTCCACCCGCCCACCCAAACATTAGCGATCTCTCTCGAATTCGCAAGAGCCCGCTGAAACAAGACATCATTCTTGGGCAGATTCCTCCGGTTATGAACAGGATAAAGGACTGCCGAGAGGAGGACGCAATCCTAATTTTCTGCAATAATTGCATGGAGAAGGGAATCCTAAACGCCATAAGTCGTCGCGAAATTACACGCCTTGCTGACTTGGTGACCATAGTACAAAAGTACTGTGCGATGGAGAGCGCCTGGAAAACCAAAAGTAAATTTTGGGATAATCCGGCCCCGCATACATCCCTTGTCCGAAATAAAAGGGTGCATCATCATCGAGCACCTGGGTTAAATACCAAAAAACCAAAACCCCTAAAGGGTACGGAACCGTCTTGGAGGGTTGGCTAAACGG
This sequence comes from Aegilops bicornis, assembly GCA_021605145.1. Taxonomy (NCBI): domain Eukaryota; kingdom Viridiplantae; phylum Streptophyta; class Magnoliopsida; order Poales; family Poaceae; genus Aegilops; species Aegilops bicornis. The sequence goes on along the minus strand of CM038672.1, from coordinate 494,151,705 downwards.
ACCTGCAAAATTCACGGCCACGTAGGGCGCCACTCCAACTCATAGACTTCGAGCATGTTGGATACTACGGCAGGTGGCCAAAAGTGGTGAAGAGCTTCTAGCTTCCGAATCCCAGCCCAGCAACACCAGTACGGTGTTAACAGTCTTCGAGACTTTCGCATCAAATAACATGCGAAAACGAACACTCTGCAACCTTGCCGAAGTCTACCAAGTAGCAACAATAAATCCACGGAGTGACACGGCTATTACCTTCAATGCCGCGATTTAACCTAAATTCGAACAGCCCGAGCACCGGCCGCATTGGTCCTCGGTCCGATAGTGGATGGCTTCCATTACTAAGGTACTCATGGATGGCGGCAGCGGACTAAACCTCATCTACGAGGAAACCCTCCGAAAAATGGAAATAGACTAGAACCGCATTGAGCGAAGCAGCACAACCTTTAGAGGAATAATCCCTAGCCGGAAGCATGCTGCAGGAAAAATCACACCGGGCGTAGTGTTCGCTCATTTGGACAATTACAGGTCCGAGGAGGTCACATTTCAAGTGGCCCCATTCAGCAGCGGATATCATGCTTTACTAGGACGAGAGGCATTCACAATTTTTCAAGCTATACCCCATTATGGGTACATGAAGCTTAAAATGCCGGACCTAACGGAATCATCACTCTCGCTAGTGATCCGAACATAGCACTCCGCTGAAAATAAGATGGCCGCACTAGCCCTCGAGGCACTATCCGAAGCCCTAGCGGCCGAGGAACTCACCGCGATGCGCTCCACGGTGAACAGGGGACGACGTGATACTTGATAAAAGATCCAAGTCCACCTCTTTAAACCAGCAGATGAAATAGTCAAATTCCAAGTCCACCCAACGGACCCTGCAAAGACGGCCTCCATTGAGGAACAATTAAACCCTGATGTAGACGCCGCACTACGAGAATTTCTATGAGAAAACTGGGACATCTTTGCCTGGCACCCTTCAGACATGCCAGGATCCCACGTCGGCTGGCCGAGCACAACCTAAATATCCTAAAAGGATTCAAGCCAGTCAAGCAGGCTCTTCGGCGCTTTTCCGAACCCAAGAGACAGTCCATGGGAGAGGAGCTAGCCAAACTTTTGGAAGCCGGATTCATCAGAGATATAAAACATCCGGACTGGCTAGCAAACCTGGTGATGGTACCAAACAAGGATAAATCCTGGCGCCTATGTGTTGATTTTAAAGACCTTAATAAGGCTTGCCCAAAGGATCCCTTCCTCCCTCGAATTGATCAAATTATTGACGCTACTGACAGGACATGACTCATTGTGCTTCCTCGACGCGTACTCTGGCTACCACCAAATCAAGATGGCGGAGCTGACCAAGCCGCAACACATTCATCACTCCATACGGCCCGCTCGCTTCAACACAATGCCCTTTGGGCTCAAAAACGCCGGCGCAACATATCGGCATGATTCGGACATGTCCGCAAACCAGATCGGCAAAATGGTGGAAGCATATGTAGATGACGTGGTCATCAAAACCAAGCATGTCGAAACTCTAGTAGACGACTTGAGTCTCACATTCGACAATCTTCGAAAATATGACATCAAGCTCAATCCGGAAAAATGCGTCTTCGGCGTTCCAGCCGGAAAGCTCCTAGGCTTCATTGTGTCCGGTAGAGGAATTGAAGCAAACCCAGCCAAGATCCGAGCTCTGTCACAATTGGATATTCCAAAGGACCTCAAACAAATACAAAAATTGACGGGATGCGTAGCGGCTCTAAGCCGCTTTATCTCCCGTTTGGGAGAAAAGGCGTTACCCCTTTACCGCCTCCTCCGGCGCACCGAACACTTCGAGTGGACGGATGCCGCCACGGCCGGACTCGAAGAAATAAAGGCCATTTTGGCAACAAATCCGGTCCTGGCCGCGCCCAACATGGGCGAACCAATGCTATTATATATCGCCGCAACACATCAAGTCGTCGGCCAAGGTGCTCGTTGTCGAACGAGAAACGGACGGACACCGGTTCCCTCTTCAAAACCGGTTTACTATGTGTCCACCGTCCTAACTCCATGCAAGTCCGGTACCCACACTATCAAAAGATAGCATACGCGGTGTTCATGGCATCCCGGAAGCTGCGACACTACTTTCAAGAGTGTTCGATAACGGTAGCCTCAAGTACCTCTTAACGACATCATAAACAACCGCTGACGCGACGGGCCAGATTGCTAAATGGGCCAAAGAGCTCCTTCCATTCGACATAACTTATAAGCCACGACGAGCTATTAAGTCGCAGGTTTTGGCCGACTTCGTGGCGAATGGATCAAGCCGAACTCCCTAAAGAGTACGGGCGATACTCCAATTGGATCATGCACTTTGACGGCTCCAAAATGTTGGCCGGCCTGGGGGCTGGCGTCGTCCTGACGTCCCCAACCGAGGACACAGTCCAATACGTCCTTCAGATAATGTATACGGACTCCAACAACGCAGCTGAATACGAGGCCCTTCTGCACGGCCTCCGGATGGCAGTCTCCATGGGCATTCAACGCCTAGAGGTGCGCGAGGATTCGAACCTCGCAATATCTCAAATAAACGGAGACTTTGATGCCAAAGATCCAAAAATGGCAGCATACCGCAATGCGGTCCTAAAAATGTCGCGACGGTTCAAGGGCTCGAATTTCATCATATAGCCCGGGATAACAACCAGGCGGCGGATATACTGGCACGCATCGGTGCAAAACGCGATGCCGTCCCACCCAATATCTTTCTGGAACGGCTGTTCAAGCCATCCGTACTATGGGAAGGGGAGTCCGGCAATAACGATCCAGACCCAACCGCACCGCCTGACGTCGAACACTCTGACACAATCGGAGGCTCTGCCACCGAGATAACACCCTCGCTTACGAAATAATGGCGGTTAAGCGCCCTTGACGGAACCATTCCTAGCCTACCTAACTAGGCAGGAACTCCCGAAGACCAAAATGAGGCTCGCTGCATAGTACGGCGATCTAAAGCCTATAAAGTCCATGAGGGAAAGCTTTATAAGAAAAGCACTACCGGAGTCCTTCAAAGGTGTATCTCCGAAGAGGAAGGAGAAACCTCTGGCTGAAATTCACGCCGGACCGGGTGGGCACCACGCCGCAGCCCGGCCCTTGTAGGCAAGGCCTTCCGTGACAGGATTTTATTGGCCGACGGCCCGGCAGACGCAAGCAGGACTTAGTCCAATGATGCATCGGTTGCCGCCTTTTTGCTAACTAAAGCCACATGCCACCCACCGCCTCAAAACTATACCCATCACATGGCCGTCATGGGTGCAGGGGCTTGACATGGTTGGACCCATTAATGGAGGAACCCACAAGAAAAAATTCCTATTGTTCATGGTGGATAAATTCACAAAATGTATAGAGGACAAGGCTGTTAATACGGCCGAATCCGGACCGGTGATAGACTTCATATCAGGGATAGTGCCTTACGGTGTCCCCACAGTATCATCACTGATAATGGCACCAACTTCACGGCCGATGAGGTCAAATTATGGTGCAAAAACATGGGCATCAAGCTCGATTACGCCTCAGTCTATCACCCTCAAACCAACGGTCAAGTCGAGCCAGCGGATGGTATAATCATGAGCGGCATTAAATCCAGACTAGTGCGGTCCCTCAAGGAATCTAACACGCACTGGGTTGAGGAGCTCGACTCCGTACTCTGGGGGCTGCGGACCACGCCGAATCGTACTACCGGATTCACACCATTCTTTATGGTGTACGGCGCAGAGGCAGTCCCGCCTGCGACATAATTCATGACTCACCTCGCGTGCGCATGTATGAAGAAAGAGAAGCCGAGCTCGATTGGCGGTGACAGTTTGGACGCATTGGAGGAGGAGCGCGGCGTGGCAAAAGCTCGTTCCACATTCTATCAACAAAGAGGCTCAAGATATCGAAGCGAGGAAATGCGGGCTAAAGCTTATAACGTTGGCGAACTAGTTCTACGCTGCCGGACAAGAAAAAGGACAAACTCAAGCCCAAATGGGAAGGTCCCTTTATCATCGACCAGGTCCCGACCGGCGGAGCATACCGTCTCGCTAAACGCATCGGATAAGCGACTCGAGCCGAACCCATGGAACGCAGCCTGCCCATTTAAGATTTTACGCTTAAGCGCCGGACTCCAAGTTCGTCTCCCCTCCGTCCACATTTTCTATTTTGCTGTCTTTTATTTCTCTCCTTCCTCCTCCTTCTTCTTGAAGCCTCTAGAGGCTTGTTTGCACTTTTTTTCAAGACATACTTGACGCTGTCCGCTGCTCATTATACTGGGGCTTCTTTAATGAAGCTTATTTATACGGGTTCATGCCCAACACATGCGTTAAATTCCGCATGTACCTTTTATTCACCATTATATGCATCGATATGACTTAAGTTTTGGCCAAGCTGGGTTGCTCGGCTCCTGCTTACCCCACGCTCCCGATTGTTCGGCTAGGTGGTAAAGGGAGCACCTCTGCGATTATTCTTGCCGGTCAGCCGGATGTGTACCTCAGACTGGGTGAAGCCGAAAGATAGCGTTCTTAAGGGAATATTCGGTCGGTGAATTGAAAGATGATTTTTAACTATTTACCCATCTGCCCCCAGATGATTTTCTGCTTTGATAGCAGCTTTGACATGCACTTTAGGGCATGCATCCCAGCGAAAGGAACCCTTAACGGAACTATTCTCCCTGGAAGATGTTTCTTACTACCCATGTAATATAACATAACTAGTTGGGCACTTGTCTGATACAGCAATAATGACCCCTACGCCTTGTCTCCATGCATACTACGGTTCTTATATAACCACGAAGGTATTCGGACACACTCCAGACTATTGGGTCCTGAGGTCGAAGCGAAAAGGTCCGCTATGACAAACGATCTACAATCCGGCTAGAAGACATTTTTTTCATGTCATATTTTTACATAGTCAACTCGACTCATTGTATTCCTCCTCAATGCCATCTAATAGGCTATCTAATTTACAATCTTGCTGGGAATACTTGGCGGCCAATTCTACTTGGTCGTACACTAAGCTTACAGTGATCTCCATCCCATCAGGCCCCACAGGTCCGACCTCGGCCATGTGATTTGGGTCACCGTGTCTGCGTCTTCACCATGGCCCAGGCCTCCCTGGCGCCTTGATGGCAGGCCGATATCTTCCATAGTCGGAAGCGCCGCCGTGCTCCTTGAAGCCGCTCTGCCAGCTCCCCAATGCCTTCGGGCAGGTAGATAGATGGCCACAAGGCCTGGCCGATGCCTTTCATCACCGGGCCGGACTTGCTCGTTACCGACGCTATTCGGGAAGAAGATCACCAAGAACTGGGCATCTCCTCCTCAGGACAACCTGTGAGCAAACCTACATACATGTTTATGTTAGTCGCCTTCCTCGCCGAACTCTTTCAAAGTTCGCTCAAGCACTTACTGAAAATGTCGCGACGAAGCCGTCGTTTCTCCTTTACAGAGTTAGAAAACTGGGCACGAACATCCTTTATTAGTTCCTCACCCAGCTTGGTGTTGGCATCCTGGAGGTTATTTTTCTCCTGCCGCACCCTCGTAAGCACGCTCTCGACCTTGGTGGCGCAAGAGCTGTTGCTTGTCCGGATCCAGTCTGGCGCCATCTGCAATATTTTTGTCAGATTTACACACCCGCCGCACTTCATAAACTATTTATCTTTTGAAGCGTATATTACCAGAGGGGGTCTCTGTGGCTCCCCCTGTAGCGGCTAGTGCGGCCTCAAGTTGGGCCTTGCACTCTTCAAGCTCCTGGGACAGTCGGGTACTCTTTTCTGTAAGATCCTGCATAACAAATGATCCTTAAATCAGTTATTCTAACTATTTTAAGTCTCGGGGGCTACTGGCATATATAACTGTCAAATTTCCTTACCCGTATGTCCTTTACAAACTGCTCCGTGGCTCTGGCTAGACCATCTTGAGCGGCACGGAGGTGCGCATCTCCCGAATTGAAGGCCTTCAAGGTCTCTTGGGAGAAACATGCGTCCACGAAGAACTGTCATGGCGCCTGTGATTCAAGGCGCTCTCCACCTCGGAATTGGTAGCGGACAATCTATCGGCATCATCTGTCGGAGGAGCATCCGACGTACGCCTCGTGTTCGCCTCCGCGTCTGGACCCGGCTTTGGAGCCTGGCCGGCAGAGGTTCGATTGGCAACCTCTCCGGACTCAGTCCGGCGAGCGCTCTTTTTCCTGAAAAGAGCGTCAGCGTTAGTACGCCTTCTAGGAATCAATCCTAGGAACATGGTGACACGCCATACCGTTGCGACGGAGTTTCGATCCCGACCGCACTCCTTTTTAGCCCGCGGGGCCGTACTGCCCCTTGTTAGCCAGCCGCCGCGGGCTCGGCTTCCTGCCTCGAAGGTACCCCCTGCGAAACACCATTGGTACACGGTGATCAAAAAATAAGCATGGATGGGTCATTATCAGGGTTTTGGGATCTCGGTCTCAGTTACATGTGAGGCTGGAAGTATCCCGTGGTAATCGGCCGTGATGGCAACCAAAGCATTGTCGATGCTGAGTTGGTGGAATACCCCGTCGATCAACTCCACCTTTATATCCGGATCCTCTTCGGAGGTCAGATCGAGGGACCGTTCCGGATCCTCGGGTTGTGGGGGCGGGCTGTGTATCTTCTCCACAGTCCGGCGCAGTTCTGCTTGAAACCATGAAATAAGATATTTAACCATGGGAACATGGATCGGACAGGTCACAAAGATGTTTGCTTACCCAGCTTCAAGGGTTATTCGAAGAAAACTCCTTCAGTGGATTGACGCGGAGGAAATCCTCCTCCTCCCCTTTATACATGGCGCATAAGATCTTCACCAGTTCGGTGACCGATCCCGCCCTTTGCGGCCATGGCGGGTGGCATCGTCCTCCCGTTGAAGTCCCACATGGGTGGCCCCTATATTGGAGTGGCTGCACTCCCTCATAATGCAGATTGCCATGACTCCAATCATGGTCAATCCGGCATGAGCCAAGAACCTTATTCGGCTCATCAAATAGAGGACATCCGGTCATTTTTCCTCCGGGCTCCGAGGGCGCCACTTAAGGCGCTTCTTCGAGAGGAGCATTGCTGAACTCCTAAGGCCGATCCGAACAGGATCCGGCAGCGGACGCCCTCCATGTAAAACCATTCAAGGCCGGTCTTGGACGCCTTCTTTGGGGTTCGGGTTGGGTATCCGTTCTGGGGGATGCGCCATAGCTCGGCTCCGCCCACTTGATATATTGACCCCTCATGAGAACGGGGTACTAGGCAGAATAATCTCTTCCACGGCCCGAAATGGGCCTCGACGCCCAAGAACAGTTCGCGAAGGGCCACGAAGCCCGCGATGTGCAAGATGGAGGCAGGAGTAAGGTGGTGCAACTGGTGGCTGTAGAACTCCAAGAGCCCCTGGAGAAACGGATGGATCGGAAATCCGAGTCCTCTTACTAGATAAGAGATGAAGCATACCCGCTCTCCTTTAGAGGGATCGGGGACACTCTCCGCTTGCTTTCCGCCCTTGTAGGTGGCAAGTCCGGCTCGAACCGGAACCATGAAGGCCGGGGTGAGAAATCCCTTTGCTTGGAGTATAACTAGCTCGCTATGCGGGACTGAGCATCTCTCCCAATTTCCAGGCTGAGGGCTGGGAGCGCGAGAGGAGGAGCCGCGACCGTCCATGATGGAATGGGCTTTGGTCGAGGCGCCCGATGAAAGCTAGCGAAGGAGGGATGGTGTGACTCAGATCTAGATCCTCGCCTTTTATAGGCATCTCATTTATGCGTAGCTAGGGGTAAGTGTAAAAATACCATGGCTTTTCACATTCATTCAAACACGTGGAAGATGGCCATTATTGGGCGTAGAAGCCAAGGAGCGCAGCATTTATCGAGAAGCGGACACTATACAACAAGTATATGGAATTAGGAGAAGAACCTGCCTCGCAATGCCGAAGACAATCAACGCGCCGGACTCATCGTCATTGAAGCCTGGTTTGGGGGCTACTGAGGGAGTCCCGGATTAGGGGGTGTCCGGATAGCCGAACTATCACCGTTGGTCGCACTCCTGGACTATGAAGATACAAGATTGAAGACTTTGTCACGTGTCCGGATGGGACTTTCCTTGGTGTGGAAGGCAAGCTTGGCGATACGGATATGTAGATATCCTACCATTGTAACCGACTCTGTGTAACCCTAACCTATCCGGTGTCTATATAAACCGGAGGGTTTTAGTCCGTGGGACGAACAACAATCATACCATAGGCTAGCTTCTAGGGTTTGGCCTCCTTGATCTCGTGGTAGATCTACTCTTGTACTACCCATATCATCAATATTAATCAAGCAGAGTAGGGTATTACCTCCATCGAGAGGGCACGAACACTGGTAAAAACATTGTGTCCCTTGTCTCCTGTTACCATCCGCCTAGACGCACAGTTCGGGACCCCCTACCCGAGATCCGCCGGTTTTGACACCGACAGAGAGCTAACAAGCAGACCATCGAACAGAAAAAATTTGCAGCCACATCTGCAGGAACTACCGACATTTTGAAGCATGCATCAAGACGAAAATCCAAGCCCATACCCAAGCCATGTTGCCTTCAATAATTGAGAGCGTCAAGCAATGGATCAAAAACAGCAAACTAGGAAACATTGTCATCGAAGCATCGCCCAAGGATAGCAGCCCTTCTGTCTCTTTCGTTGCCAACCCGTCGCCAATGGCTACTCTTAATGCTCTTACGGAAGACACTCCGTCCAGTCTCTTAGCCCATGCAAATGGTGAGCTGATTAAAGTTGCAAGCGGCTCGATCATTTGGTCCAAAGGTACAATCATGCACGGAGTGCAGATGCCAGAGGGGGTCTTCAAAGTTGAGTTGTCCGTTGTCTTAAATGGTTATGATGATATTGCTCCTCGATACAACCTTCGGGTGCGGATAGCCAGCTTACCCTTGGACAGTGCCTATCTTGGCCAATGATGTGGCTGGAGAATCTAATTCAGCTAGGAAACGTTCAAATTCCAACAAGCTCGCAGCAGATGAACAATGACAAGACGTATCGAGGACCATCTCCTTTGGGTCGAGTCAACTGAAGTCCATAACAACAAGGTGGATGTCATTGAGGACCAAGTAAATAATTATGAAATACTTGCCAATCGATTCTTCTTGGTTGACGAATATCAGAACTCAGTTGTCATGTGCAATCTTGATGGTCCTATGCCTTCTGATCCCGTCCAAGCATTCTCTGTGCCTCCTGCTGTCCAAGCTGATCAGCGTGTTGTTCTTTGTGAAAAGAGTATGTTCAAAGAGGACTTCATGCCACCAGACACACAAGTGCCACCATCCAGGGGAGCGTTGCTAATTCCAAACACACTCAATGCGACGCTACCAAATGCACTGACGGGTGGTGCAGCCAGCCAACCTAACATGTCACGCGAGAAGAGGAGGCGACCAGGAAATGGTAAGAAGGGCACTACCACCGCCAGCCAGCCGGTTCAGAATAATAAATAAGTAGTTCCTCATGTTGCATGGAGGACTTACCATTCCCTGGGTGAACCCATCCTTTCGAAGGAGCTCAGCGATCTTCTGCTAACAGAATTGAGGGTTTTGGATGACACAATTCTCTGTAGGGAGAAGTACACAATTTCTCATGCAGGTGGACATCACCCCGTTTTCATAGTGATGGTGCCACCTAATATTGGTTTGTGCAATATTTCCCCCGCGGACAAGTTATATGTGCCATTCGAAGACATCTTCAACCTATTCCACCTATACAAGCTTGGTCCTTCCTTAATACGCCTATGGGCAATCAATAGCGCCTACATTGCCAAATGTGAGCTCAACAAAGGTTGTCGCGGTAGGGGACCCCTACCTCATGCACGATACCAACATCAATCTCCCTGATCGCAGTCAAGCTATGAGGAACTACACGACAGGCCTCATGCTTGCCAACATGGAAAAAGATTGCCTTCTAGTGCCCTACTATCCAAGTAAGTCATTGATTTTCGGTACACACTATTCTTTTGTACAATATCATTTTGCTTCCACCTCAAACATTATATACTCAAGAAGAATTGGTTTTTCCCTACTTTTTATGCAGAGAACATTGTGTCCCCATCGTTACAACCCCGAAGTTCGCTGAAACTTATTTCTTGGATTCAACGAGGAAAGTGAAGAAAGACTACAGAGGCATCAAGAAGGTTCTCGATGAAGCACTCGTCGGTTATACTAGCCGGGGAGGAGTGATCAGAGATGGATATCGCAAGTTTGACAAATTTAAAGCAGTATGCTTTGGCCACAAAGCTGACTTTGGTTGCATGCAACAGCCAAAAAAACACTAGTTCAGATGGCTACTATGTCGTCCACCACATGGAGGAGTACATACGGGAGGGAGAATGCCTTAAAAAGAACTCTGACATTATCGCATGTGTCGGTGGAAAATGACACCTATGGGATCACAAGAATCCCTACTGCGGTTGCGGGGCGCGGGGTTGAGAGAATAGCGGGTCTAACAGAGAGCACGCGGTTCGTTTATCTAGGTTCGGGCCGCGAGGATGCGTAAAACCCTAGTCCTGCTTTAGTGGATGTATATCTGAGTTCTTGAGCTAGCTACGGGGTGTAACGAGCTCCAAAAAGCCGAATCCTTCCCCTCGTTGCCTTGGGCCTCCTTTGATAGAAAAAGGGGTTGCCACAGTGGAACATAGGAGGTGGAAAGGCGACAGTGTTGCGTGGTTATCCTTCAGTATTACAGGACAAGACGCATTTAATGCGTCGCGCAGTGTCCCTTCACTTTATCAGGGGGGGGGCGAGGCACGTCCCGTGCGTCGCCGCTCCCTCCAAGCTTCGACACGCGCCCTGGCCAGCGATGCATGCGGTGCCATCTAGGTAGGCAGGTAGCTAAGGTGGCGCGGTGGTGGAGCCTCCATGAAGGGCTGCATGTTGCCACGCAGGTGCCTGCCCAGCTGGTTGGGTCGGCAGCTTCATGCGAACGGCGGTGGAGGCTTGACTGGTGCGGGCCTAACGGTGGCCCTGCTGGTGCGCTTGGCGAGGGCCTTGCCATGGCGCGCAGGCGTCCCCGGCAAGGATCTTGCCGGGGGTCGCCGTCGTCCCCGGCAAGGGTCTTGCCGGGGTCGTCGTCTTCTAATCCTCGTCTATTCTTGGATATGTCTTCACAAAGATCTGCATGCCACCTCGCAGGTGCCTTCCCGAGCCCTGGCCCCATGTGGATGATGGCGTTGGGAACCGTGGGCTCAAGGGTGGCTAACTTCGTTGGTGTGGGGCGAGCTGCCCCGGCAAGGGTCTTGCCGGGGCCGCTGAGGCTGCCCCCGGAAAGGGTCTTGCCAGGGGAACATGCTTCGTCCCTCTGCTCTTTGTGGTCTTGGTCTTGGCGTTGCTCTGGCCATCTTGGGCTTCGGTCTTACCTTGGCTCACCTCCCTTGCTCTGCTTGGCGTGGTCTCGGGCGCGGCTCTGACTGCCCATGCACAGGTAAAGGGGTACAAAAATGTGCCCCTATTTTTGTACACCGACAGGAGCCCCCGGGCCTGGGCCACACATAAGCGCGACACGTTGTTGGGTCAGGCCCAAAACGGTGCGCGGGCAGGCGGGGCGGTTTTTACCGCGGTAAGATTTTTCGTGCGTTGTGCTTCCCATGACCCGCGCGCGCGGCGCGGCATGGAAGGGCGTGTGTGACGTGGGCGGCATGCGTGGGGCGGTTTTCACACGCATGCATCACGTCGCAGTAAATGGGCGGTGCGACCCGCGGCTTTCCCATAAAAAGGGATAACCGCGGGTGCGCTGTTCCTTTTACCCTCGCGCAACCCCAATCTCGGGAACCTCCTCCTGTCTCCGTCCTCTTCTCCAAGCTTCGTCTCCACTTGCCGCCGTTGTGCTTCTGCCGCCCTCTGCTCCTCCCTCCTCCTTCAGCCACCATGGCGCCAAAATCCACCAAGGGCAAGGGGGTGGCCAAGGATGCCGGGGCCGTGGAGTCGCAGGAGAGCGCGTTGTCGGGGCAACGGACGTAGTCCGCCTTCTTCTTCCCCTCGACAGTCGATGTGTTCGAGCTTCGGGACCTCTTCAGGCCCTTGTGGGGAGTGAAGACGGGGGGGGGGGGGGAGGATTCGGGGCACCCAGCCACGCGCGGCATCCCCGCCGCCTGCACCGAACCTGCCCCAAATCGGTACCCCTTCTTCGTTGATTACCTTTCTTGCGGGCTCTGCCCTCCCTTTTCCGATTTCTTCAGCGACATCATGCACATCTTCGGCTTCTGTCTCTTAGATTTTACTCCGAATGCGGTGGCGTGCATGGCCCTTTCCGCGCACCTCTGCGAGGGCTTCGCCGGGGTGCACCCCAACACGACGCTCTTTCGCCATTACTTCTCCCCTCGAATCCAGCCGGGGGGCGCCATCTCTGGTTGCATCACCTGGATCCCAAGATCCAAGGGGGCATACCCGGACGGGGCCATGAAGGAGAGATGGGAGGAGTGGCGGGGCCGGTGGTGCTGGATTGAAGAGAAGGACCCGTCGGCTTTCTGCAAAGTTCACCGGGCGCCGCCGGTTCGCGGCAGCGATTGGAGCGATGTTGATGCCGCCGACGGGAAGCTCACGGTTGCCACCACCAGGATTCTCCGGCTTACCCAGGCCAGGCTCACCCTCGAAATGATCTGGGCAGACTTCATCCGCCGCCGGTTTGCTCCGCTACATAACAAGGGGAGGCCAGCCTGGCTTTTCACGAACCCTGCTGACGTCATGCGACTCCGCCCAGGCCTTGACCACAACTTTACGGTGATGGCGCATGCCCATTTCTTCCAGCGGCTCTTCCAGCGACGTGGGCCGTGACGGCGAGGTCGTGCGGTCGGGCAAGGTTGCGAGGGCCGCCGCGAAGACCGGCAGGGTCCTCAAGGGGCCGTTGTTCAAGCTGCCGACGGGGGTGGTCCCGTTGTGTAATAACTCGCGTCGGTCCGATATCATTGCTATGATGTCGGACTGCAACGCGCATGGCCCCGACCCGAGCTGGACGAGCAACTGACCCGAGGATACGCATGGCCCCGACCCGAGGACGCGGAGGTGCAGCAGTTCTTTGACACCCTGCACGAGGGGTACGTCAATGCCGACGCCGAGCAACTGCTTGTCATGGACACCACCCAGGCGGAGCTGGACTACATCGCCACTAGGGCGAGGGAGGCGCAGCTCGCCAGGAAGGCTGGCAGCAACGACGGCGTGGAGGACAAGGCCGCGACGGCTGCGGAGGAGGAGGAGCTCGCCCGGTGGGCGGCGGCCGCCGGGGGAGCCAGCAGCGCTGGCACTAAGGCTCCTCTGGTTGAGGATGTGACCGGCAAATCGTTGGAGGAGGAGGACGAGACCGCAGACCCGACGCCACCTACGGGGAGGGGCGAGTCATGCGGGCGGGCGATTCCGTGAGCCGTTTGGCCCTCCAGGCTGCACAGCCAGCTGACCTTGAGGGGTCCTGCCCCACACGAGGGTCATGGCGGTGAAGAAGCCGGTGAAGGTCGCGGTGAAGAAGAAGACGACCGCTCCTTCTTCATACAAGCGGGCCCAGACGCCACCTCCCTCCCCTCCCCCGACGAACGTCAGCGCGGGCATCACCTTTGATTATGGATCCCTCAGTCCGAGGAGGAAGAGGAAGACAGCAGAGGAGGAGGAGGATGATGAGTAAGCATCCGGTTCCTCTCTGTTATCTCTGCCTCCCCAACCTGCGTTGCTGATCTTGACTTGTTTTCTTTTTTGCAGGGACGCGGAGACGCTGGCCCAGAGAGTGTAAAGGGCCAAGGTCTCGGCGGGTGGCCAGCCCCCGGCTGGTACTTCGAGGGCGCCCTTGGTGGTATTGAGTAGCCCGGACAGCAGCCCCCGACAAAGCCCCCAACGTAAGTTCATCATTCTTCTCTCTTCGACATGTGTCAGGGGCGCGACACTTTGGTGCTGACCTTGCCAGGTGTGTAGGACGGGAGCGGTGGCAAGAGGAGCCACAGGGGGCTTCTCCCAACACGCCGCCCCCATCGACCACGCCGCCCCGAGGGACGTCCCCGGCAGGGGCGCCAAGCACCGAGCCCACCCACATGGAGGAGGAGGAAGAGAACTTGGGCGCCGGCGGCTTTGCCTCGACGCCAAATGTTGGCGGGAGGGGACTTCCGTTTCTCAGCCGGGTGCTGGCACCGGCAAGTCGTTCGCCGTTCGTCCCTGCTTCTTCTTCTTTCCAGTTTCTGGTCTTGGCTTTGCCTCAACCCTATCTTCGGTGTCCAGATCCCTCCTCAGTGAACCCGGAGGACGTGGACGCCGTCATCGAGGACGTCGCCAAGGCCGCCGAAGGGAACGCCGAGAAGATTGCCGCGGGGGAGGCTGCCAAGGGCGCTGCTGAGGACGTTGCCAAGGGGCCCGTCAGGGAGGCCGGCAAGGCCGCCGAGAGAGGCAGCAAGGGCCTTCGGGAGGCCGTGGGGCGGCTGCCGAAGAGGGGAGGAGGAGGTGGCCAAAGACCAGCCTTCCTCTTCTGCCTCTTCCGGCTCCAGCAAGTATCTGAGGGTGAGCAACGACTTGTTCGTCCACCTTCCAGGCACGTCGAGCACCAGGGCACCCGTTGAGGGTTAGGTGTTCGACGGCGAGGTGCTTGCCACTGCCGGGCTCGAAGTCGTCGACGAGCCGATCGTTGGCGGCGATGGCTCGCAGGAGGAGCGGCTCCTCCACGCCATGGGCGCCAGCTTCCGGAAGCTCCAGGTGCTCCACCACGCCCGTCTGGACAAGGTTAAGTCCAGGACGGCGATGGTGGAGAAGGCGGAGGCGGACCTCCAGAAGCGCGTTGCCGAGGCGCAGGACTGGTTCCGCGAGGCCCACGAGGAGCTCAAGGCTGCCCAGGGCGAGCAGGCCAAGCGCGACGTGGAGCTTGCCATGAAGCTTGCCGATGTCGAGAAAGCTCAGGAGGCGGCGAAGAACTCGGCCGAGGCCGCCGAGGCCATTTGGACCCAGCACGAGGCCGCACTGAACTCCCAGGAGGAGGACCTTGCGCACACAAGGAGAAGCTCGCCGCCACACTTTGTGGCAAAGATGTCGAGGTGGAGAAGCTTGTCCTGCAGCGGACCAGTGAGCTGGAGCAGAGGAACAAGGAGGCACTCAATGCCCAGGCCCAGGTTCACGCCGGCAAGGTGAAGGAGCTGGAGGAGGAGCACGACGGGCCGAAGGAGCAGGCATTGAAGCTGTCTCGGGAGAAGGACATGCTTAACGGTGCTTTGACGGAGGCACAGGGCGCGGTCATCAGCAAGGCTGGGGAGCTTGCCGAGGCCAACAACTCCATCGGGGATCTCCAGCTGAAGCTGAAGGGTCTCAAGGAGGCGCTGGAGGAGGCCAAGACTCGAGAGGAAGCCCTGGCCAAGGCGCTGGAGGGCGAGAAGCGATTCTGAGGAGAACGAAGGCCTCAACTTCGCCGATCATGTGGCGAGTGAGAACCGTTGGCTCGAACGCCTTGCCACCGTCGCCAACCAGGCCGCCGCGAAATTTGCCACCATGGGGATGCCGGACGTGAGGTATGTCCCGGAGCGGAGCGTGAGCGCTAATTGCAGCCTGACCTTGTTCTTTGAGAAGGTCGTCCATGCTCTGGAGCGGCTCCACGCCAACCGGGCAGCCTCACTAGCCGAGGAGTCCCGGATGCTTTGTCAGGGCGCCATGACCAAGGTTCTCACCAAGGTGGCGCACTGGTACCCCGACCTCGACTTCGACGCCGCGCTGGAGAGCTTGCCGAAGGGTGTCGACCTCGCGGCGCTCAAGGAGCGCATCAAGCCCATCATCGATCGTGTCGGCGGAGTTACGAGGGTGGAGGGCGGCGCCGGGATTAGGCATCCCGTTCCTTACTGCCGCTGTGGGTTCACAACCAAGACAATTGCTATCTCTAGTTATAACCGCGACAACAATTTGATGTAACATAACTCTGCATCACTTTTGGTACTATGCATGTTATTTCCCTGTTCAATTTCCCTTTGTATACGCACCCTACGCCAACTGGGAAGGCTCGCCGGCGCGGAAGCCCAAGGCGGCGTCTTGGGGACGGATCCCCATTGGCCTGCCGGGTATGTGTGCTGCCGGGCGAGCCACCTTACCGTTCTTAACGCGGCCGCTCGAACTGTCGAGCTTGACTCGATTCAGAATCGAGAGCGTTGTCAGTAGCGGAAGGCTACCCTGCCACTCTCGACGCAGCCGCTTGAGCTATTGAGCGGACTCGAAACAGGACAAGGGCGTTGCCGATAGCGGGAGAGCCCCCTGGCGTGCAAGTTTTCCATACAAAGGCCCGACATCTCCGAGGTAAATAACCTCATATAAAAAGGAAAGAAAGTAATCAGGGTTCGGTGTGACTTAGCTTCTGCTTGTAGTCGCGCCGACGTCGATCTTACGACCCCCTCTCGTGCTTCTCTTAGAGCCATCGCGATGAAGAAGCGCTCACTTAACTGCTAAAACCGATTCTCACAAGCAGGCCCCTACGGCGGCGCCAAAGATGTCGATGGAAAGCGACACCTATGGGATCACAAGAATCCCTACCGCGTTGCGGGGCGAAGGGTTGAGAGAAGAGCGGGTCTAACAGAGAGCACGCGGTTCGTTTATCCAGGTTCGGGCCGCGAGGATGCGTAAAACCCTAGTCCTGCTTTGGTGGATGTATATCTGAGTTCTTGAGCTAGTTACGGGGTGTAACGAGCTCCAAAAAGCTGAATCCTTCCCCTCGTAGCCTTGGGCCTCCTTTTATAGAAAAAGGGGTTGCCACAGTGGCACACAGGAGGTGGAAAGGCGACAGTGTTGCGTGGTTATCCTTCGTATTACAGGACAAGAGGCATTTAATGCATCACACAGGTGTCCCTTCACTTTATCGGGGACGGGGGCGAGGCACGTCCCATCCGTCGCCGCTCCTCCAAGCTTCGACACGCGCCCTGACCAGCGATGCATGTGGTGCCATGTAGGTAGGCAGGCAGCTGAGGTGGCGCGGTGGTGGAGCCTCCACGAAGGGCTGCATGTTGCCACGCAGGTGCCTGCCCAGCTGGTTGGGTCGGCAGCTGCATGCGAACGGCGGCGGAGGCTTGACTGGTGTGGGCCTAACGGTGGCCCTGCTGGTGCGCTTGGCGAGGGCCTTGACGGGTGGCCCGGCAAGGGTCTTACCGTGGCACGCAGGAGTCCCTGGCAAGGATCTTGCCGGGGGTCGCCGTCATCCTCGGCAAGGGTCTTGTCGGGGTCGTCATCTTCTAATCCTCGTCTATTCTTGGATATGTCTTCACAAAGATCTGCATGCAACCTCGGAGGTGCCTTCCCGAGCCCTGGCCCCATGTGGATGATGGCGTTGGGGACCGTGGGCTCAAGGGTGGCTCACTTCGTTGGTGTTGGGCGAGCTACCCCGGCAAGGGTCTTAACGGGGCCGCTGAGGCTGCCCCCGGCAAGGGTCTTTCCGCGGGAACCTGCTTCGTCCCTCTGCTCTTTGTGGTCTTGGTCTTGGCGTTGCTTTGGCCATCTTGGGCTTCGGTCTTACCTTGGCTCACCTCCCTTGCTCTGCTTGGCGTGGTCTCGGGCATGGCTCTGGCTGCCCGTGCACAGGTAAAGGGGTACAAAAATGTGCCCCTAGTTTTGTACACCGACAGCATGGGGGCAGAAAATGGAGGAATTTAGATCCGGAGATAGTAGAGATGAGTTCGGACGCATCCAGCTCAAGTTTGCTACCATCCTCAACAAGGATGTCATCAACCATGCTGGCATTTTCAACAGCAGCGCACCTACTAGCAGTGTCTCTTGCGGATCCAACGAAGAAATACAATAATGATCCTTATTATTGATGTAATAGGATAGTGACAGCTAGCTATGGTGTTGTGGTTCTGTAAACTACTGGATCAGCTACACATGTTGTTCTGTCGTCTTAACAGACTTCAAAACTTTGCCTAGCTATCTTAATTAAGTGCTACACATAATAATCATGTATGTGTTTTAATTAATGTTACCTGTTTTCTTATTCTGGAATGTGAACCCAGCTCTAAATATATTTGATCTTAAAAACACTGCCACGACACCGTTTTCCGGCTGCTGTGGCAGCGTTTTTCCGATGCCTTCAAACTAAGTAATGGCGTGGGAACGATATGCAACGCCTCCAAGGTTTCTCCATATTTATGTCGTGTGGAGAAGTCCCGACGCCATAGGTACATATGATTTTTCCATCGTGCAATTTTAACCAACGCCATAGATATCAAAAATACTTCTGACGTAGCCTCCAACACCACCACTATTTCTTAACAATGGCGCCATATTGGTGGCGTCGGGCTCCTACACCAGCAAGGCTATTTTTTGCATGCCATAGCTAGGCTTTTCTGCACTAGTGTTGCCAAGCCATCTAGGACATCGTGCCTGACATCACTGGGCCTTGGCTCAAACCGATGATCGGATAAGCATGTCGGTCCCCACATAGCTTGGTCGGTCAAACACAAACACGGAGCGGTCGCAGGCCTAGGTAAGCCATGTCCAACAACGTGTCATAGTTAATGTGATTAGAGCGGTGAAAGTGCATCTAATCCCTAGGTGGATTTTGGTAATTCATGCCAACATATCTTGAAGAACTAACTATGCTTCAAGTTTATTTCCGATAAAGTTCTTCTTTGGAACAACATTGGAATTGCAGGTGACCCTAAAAAGCTTTAAGAGAAGTGTTGGCCAAGCCATGGGATTCTTCATTTTCATTTTAGTGATCCAAGATCACATTGAGTCCTTAGGCCCGCCGATACTATTAAAAGGGAATGAGGATGTGATAATGAGCTCTTTGCTTTAAGTGCTTGAAGATCAAACTCAAAAAACTCCTCAAACTACATCAAGAAATACCACTATATCCAGCTATCCTGCTTCATCTTGGTGCAACCGAACCACTCTCTTCCGGAGCCACCGAGACACTCATATAGCTATTTCTTCCAAAGCCCTAGTTTGTTCAGAGCCTCCAAAATTCCATTCGGAGTCAACAAAGCGATGTGGAAACCTTCTGTGATCACGTCAGAAATTTCGGGCAAAACCAGTCGGAATTTCCGAAGCGACTAGAGAGAGTATGCCAGGCGTTAAGGTACTAACCTCGAAGCCACCGACCGAATCCATTCGGACCAATAGACTGAATCAAAAGCTGAAACTTTTGTTCAAATCAGAGCCATCGAACCATTCCAGTAGAAGCTCCTAATTAAGCAATGCATAAAGTGTGTAATCGATCGGATTTTTTGTCCTACCTATTTATACCCCACCTTCCCACCAGTTCATTTCAAAACAAACTGCACTCCTACCATATGATCTGAGAGAGAACTGGACCTGCTTGTGCTGATCTCAAAGGGAAATCCACTCCAACCATCCATCAACCCTTTGAGATCTAATCCCTCTTTTCTTTTCACTCCAAATCTTCTCCAAATCCATAGCCAAATCTTTAAGAGTTTGAGTTTTGAGGGGATTATCTTTTGAAGCACAAGTGCAAGGGATTCATTGTTCAAATAACCTCATCTTGTCACTTTCGGAGGGTGTGTGCCTCCTAGATCGACATGTGTGCTTGGAAGTCTTTAAGTTTGTGAAGAAGCCAAGAAGTTTATGAGGGCTTGGAGGTCGCCTACTTCCTGAAGATTTACCTTGGTGAGGCTAGTCCTTCATGGGGGTAAGTCATAGTGGAATAGGTCCGTTGCCCTAATTGGACCATTTGTGGTTGGGCGTTGATGCAGCTTGAAGCTACGTCGGTATTTCCCCAATGAGGAAGGGATGATGCAGCACCGCAGCGGTAGGTATTTCCCTCAGTGATGGGACCAACATTATCGAACCATTAGGAAAACCAAGCAACACTACGTAAATAGCACCTGCACACAAATAACAAATACTCGCAACCCGACGTGTAAAACGGGTTGTCAATCCCTTTTGGGCAACGGCGCCAGAAATTGGCAAATGGACGTGAGAGAGTTGTAAATATTGATAGATCGAACGCCAAATAAAATAAATTGCATCAAGATATTTTTTATTTTTTGCTCAATAGATCTGAAAATAAAAGCAAATAAAAATAGATCGCAAAGGCAAATATATTAAAGAAGAGACCCGGGGGTCGTAGGTTTCACTAGTGGCTTCTCTCTTGAAAAATAGCAAACGGTGGGTGAAAAAATTACTGTTGGGAAATTGATAGAACTTCAAATAATCATAACGATATCCAGGCAATGATCATTATATAGGCATCACGTCCAAGATTAGTAGACCGACTCCTGCCTGCATCTACTACTATTACTCCACACATCGACCGCTATCTAGCATGCATCTAGTGTATTAAGTTCATGGAGAAACGGAGTAATGCAATAAGAACTATGACATGATGTAGACAAGATCTATTTATGTGGAAATATACCCCCATGGTTTTATCCTTAGTAGCAACAATACATACATCTCGGTTCCCTTTGTGTCACTGGGATCAAGCACCGTAAGATCGAACCCACTACAAAGCACATCTTCCGATTGCAAGATAAATAGATCAAGTTGCCCAAACAAAACCCAAATATCTAAGAAGAAATACGAGGCTATAAGTAATCATGCATATAAGAGATCAAAGAAGACTCAAATACCTTTCATGGATAAAAAGATAGATCTGATCATAATATCAAAGTTCATCCGATCCCAACAAACACACTGCAAAAAGAGTTACATCATATGGATCTCCAAGAGACCATTGTATTGAGAGTCAAACGAGAGAGAGAGGAAGCCACCTAACTACTAACTACGGACCCGTAGGGCTACAAAGAACTACTCACGCATCATCGGAGAGGCACCAATGGACCGGGTGAACCCCGCCGTGATGGTGTCTAGATTGAATCTGGTGGTTTTGGAACTTGAGAACGCTAGAATTGATTTTCGTCGAGCAAAGAGGTGGTTCAGGGGGCACCCGAGGTGGGCACAACCCACTGGGCGTGCTGGGCCTCGGTAGCCTTGGTGGGTTGTGCTCCTCGAGCACCAAGTGCTTCTCCGCCCTTTGGATGTCTTACGGTCAAAAAATCCTCAAAATATTTCGCTATGCGTTTGGATTCCATTTAGTATTGATTTCTGCGATGTAAAAAACATGCGAGAAAACAACAAGCGGCACTTGGCACTATTGAAAGGATCGATATGGTTGACTAGAGGGGGGTGAATAGGCAACTAACAATTTTTAGCTTTTCTTGACCAAATTAAACTTAGCATCAAAATAGGTTGTCTAGATGTGCAACTAGGTGAGCAACCTATATGATG
Organism: Aegilops bicornis; assembly: GCA_021605145.1. Taxonomy (NCBI): domain Eukaryota; kingdom Viridiplantae; phylum Streptophyta; class Magnoliopsida; order Poales; family Poaceae; genus Aegilops; species Aegilops bicornis. Next base: position 494,130,494 of record CM038672.1, on the reverse strand, counting down.
CAACAAGAACAAGCACAACGAACAAGCAAGGGATACAACACAATATAAGCTTGCACAAGTAAAGGTAAGAAATAACCAATAGCGGAGCCGGTGGAGACGAGGATGTGTTACCGAATTTCCTTCCCTTTGAGAGGAAGTACGTCTTTGTTGGAGCGGTGTGGAGGCACAATGCTCCCCAAGAAGCCACTAGGGCCACCGTATTCTCCTCACGCCCTCACACAATGCGAGATCTCGTGATTCCACTATTGGTGCCCTTGAAGGTAGTGACCAAACCTTTACAAACAAGGTTGGGGCTATCTCCACAACTTAATTGGAGGATCCCAATGATACCACAGAGCTTCACCACAATGGAATGTGGCTTCGAGGTGACCTCAACCGTCTAGGGTGCTCAAACACCCAAGAGTAACAAGATCCGCAAGGGATTAGTGGGCGGAATCAAATTTATCTTGGTGGAAGTGTAGATCCGGGCCTTCTCAACCAATCCCTAGTAAATCAACAAGTTTGATTGGCTAGGAGAGAGATCGGGCGAAAATGAGCTTGAGCAACAATGGAGCTTGGGGAAAAGGAGGTGGGTCAACTTGGAGAAGAAGACCTCCTTTTATAGTGGGGAACCAATCCAACCATTACCCCACTCTTCAGCCCGCATAGAGTGGTACTACTGCTCAGTGGGGCGGTACTACTGTTGGTAGCAGCGGTACTACCACGACCCCCAGCGGTACTACCGCGGTGACTGAGACTAGAGGCATTAGAGGGGGAACGAGAGAGAGAGAGAGAGACAGACAGACAGAGAGAGGGGGTTTGGGCGGCACTAGTAGCGGTGGTAGCCGTGGTACTACCGCTGCTACTGCCGCTAATACTGCCGCTCAACTCGACACGAGGAGAGCGCCCTCGAATCGAGGTGGTAGCAGTGCCAAACTAGGACGGTACTGCCGTCGATCCACCACAGCGGTACTACCATTGTAGTACGGCGATACTGCCGCTTGAGGACCATGGGCTGTACTACCGCTCTGGTGGCGGTACTGCCGCTAGCACCTCACAATCTCCACTTTTGATGAAACGACAAACTCCAAGGAGAGGAAATCAGCTAGGGGTGCAAAGATGAAGTGTACGTGTTGATTCTACCCTAGCCTTTCCAAAGCGGACCCCCTCTTGACAGTATGGTGTCTCCTACGACTCAAGTCCACCAAAACCGAAATGAAAGAGACTACACCGTCTTCACTTAAAGCTCCGATGGGAGAGAATCGTCTCATGCCACTGAATGAATCTCTGAAATACTCAACACACACGATTAGTCCGCAAAAGCTTTGTCATCAATCACCAAAACTACTTAGAGAGGGACATGCCTTGACAATCTCCCCCTTTTTGGTGGATTGATGACAACACGGGATTTGCACAAGGAATGACATGAGAATAAGTGAATCCCAGAGACTATGGGCTCTGTCAGCGTTCTGTGAATAGGGGTCCCCAGACTTGCCTGCCTGCAGCCCACGGCGTGGCTAGGCAGCAGGCCGTACGGCCCATCTTCGTCAACAAGACACTCAAGACCCTCGCAAGGGTCCAAGCCTCGCGAGGCGGACGACGCAAGACCTCCTCTGGAGTGGACTAGCCAGGCAGGCTCACGAGGAGCAAAGATATCAAGGCGGGGCAAACCTCATAGGCTCTCGTGACGTGAGCCATGACGAACGGTGCCAGGCGGGTGCCGGTGTGCGCAGCGTCCTTGTTTCCTCTTTGGTTCTAAGGAGGCAAGCGCAGACGAAGAGTACCGAGGCATCAAGCAAAGGTTGCCATATTGGTGCAACAAGACCAAGACCAGGAGGACGGCAAGGCGGAGGTCATCATGGAGCCCAAGACAGCGTCACCCCAGAGCTTTTTGCAGGCGAAGACCGCTGAAAGAACATGCGGTGCCCCCATGTTTGGTTTTGGTAATTGATGACAATCTCTATGGACTAATGGTTGTCTTGAGTTATATTTGAAGGATTTGTCCATAGGCTTTTCTTGAAGTCCATGTGTTGGTTTCAAGGAGTTTATGAGTTGAAGTCCGTACATTAGTCTTCTCAAGTGCATTTCCTTGACTCACACACATCTTTTTGGTTGATCCCATTCTTAAGTTGCCTCTTTTACATGTTGCTCAACCATGTGTTTGTTGCTTGTGCTAGGCTTTGTTTCCTACATGCTCACTTTCTCTTGTTGTGATTTTCTATTGTTTTTCGAGGAGTGATGATCCTATTTTGTGCACTTGGTATCCTAATGCAAATATTCTAAGGATTGCACAAATCATGGGGAGCTTCACTAGTGTCTTTAGAACACTTCGTTGCTCTCTTGCAATTGTCGTGAGGTTCTATTGATCTTGGGGGAGTGACGATCCTATTTTGTGCTCGGTGTATCCAATTACAAAACTAAATTGTGCGCAAATCATGGGGAGCTTCTCTAGTTTCTCTAGAAAACTCCTCTGCTCATATCATAATATCTTTATTCATGTGGCACGTAGGTTCATTGGTCTAGTTGGTTCAATTGGTATCTTTTGATAGCTTGCTTCAATTGGTATCTTTTGATTGCTTGATTGCTTGTTTCTCTCTTTGTTATGTCTTTGTGGCATATCATTCTTTTGCAATCTTGGTGCCTCAATATAGTTGGTCTTCCTCCAAGTATTACCTTTGGATATGTGTATGGCATTCCACTCTATTGTTGAGAAATGCACAACTTTTGGAGGAACACCTTTTTATATTGGTCTTCTTAGGTTTTCGCCCATTTTGGCAATCGATGCCAATGGGGGAGATGTTTCAGAGAGTTTTGTGGAGAAGTTTAGAGAGTTATCTCTTCTTGCTTTGGTTTTGTTCCTTAGCATTTGCATCTCATTCGCATGCACTATTGGTTGTTGCATTGCATGGTGATGCATAATTCATATATAAACTCTCTTGAAAGTGATTGTCATCAATTACCAAAATGGGGAGATTGAAAGAACATGCGGTGCCCCCATGTTTGGTTTTGGTAATTGATGACAATCTCTATGGACTAATGGTTGTCTTGAGTTATATTTGAAGGATTTGTCCATAGGCTTTTCTTGAAGTCCATGTGTTGGTTTCAAGGAGTTTATGAGTTGACCAAGGTGCTATTAAGGAATTATCCAAAGATTGGTCATGTGAGTGTTGAGCTTATTGCAAGCATGTCTTGAAGAAGAAGATTGTGTGATCATTCATGTTTACCTTCAAGACATCATCTAAACTAAGAGAGTTGGAAAGATTCAAGGTTGATCAAGACTAAGTCAAGAGTGAATCAAGTTGATCAACTCACAAAGCGTAGAAAATGTACCGAGAGGGATCAAGTGATCCCATGGTATGGTAAGCATTATCCATTGCACTTTGTGTACTAACCCATGGTCTATGTGAGAGTTCTAAGTGGGGTTAGGTACATGTCCATGTGCTTGCGTCAAGAGGAAGATATCATACAACCCATGGAAAGGATGGCATCAAGTAGTGATCGTCAAGAGGAAGATATCATACAACCCATGGAAAGGATGAAATCAAGTAGTGATCGTCATCAAGATTGTCATGTGCAAGCTCAAGTGTAGCATCACGAAGAGATCAAGTGCTTGAAGCTTGCCATCCATTGTGGTGTCAATGGACTTGTGAAGATGTGCCGAAGAGTGGCTCACCCATAGTGCAGTATGGGGGAGCAATCATCTAGTCTCCATCGACCCAACGCAATCAAGAAAGGTGGTCCATCTTGCGGAGGACAAGATCGTCATCATCTAGCTCAAGTGGATCATGTGCAATACAAAGGTTTGCCCTTGATAGGGTTTCTATTTTACCGGTCTCATGGTGGTAGTTGGGAGACCGGGTTATAGGATCGATAGCTGTACTATCAAAGGGGCTCTCAAGTGAGTAGCTTGATCGTATCGCTCGTCGAGAGCTCAAACCATTGCATCCTTGCATCATGTTTCTTGGTTCTTGTTTGGTTCTCTTTGTGAGTCTTAGAGCTTATGGTCATCTTTATGACAAACTTGAGTTCATCGAAAACGGAGTTTGCATGCGTCTTCTATGATGTTTTCGGTGTTGGAGGTTTTACCGGTCTTTTCTGAGGAAGGGTTCTCACCATTTTCTTTTGGGCCTTTTCTCATTTGCTTATTACTGGCATTTCTCTCAAGATTGTGTTAGCCCTTGTCCCTAGCTTTCCAACAAACTTGGTTTCGTCGAATTCCGAGTCCGAATGCAGAAGTTACGGTAGTTTTGGTGTTCTGAAAAGGCTGCAGCGGTACTACCGCGGGTTGGAGCGGAAGTAATTTTTTACTACCGCCCTTGGGAGCGTTACTACCGCTCTTGGGAGCGGTACTACCGCTTGGAGCAGTACTACATGGCTACTTCCATGGCTACTTCCGCCGGGACCAAAAACTCACACAAGTCCAGCGGTGGTAGGCATGGATGTAATTTTTAGTACCGGCCAAGAAGCGTAGTAATCTGCTACCCTTAGCAAAGAGTACCGCTGCCCCTAGCAGTAGTACCGTGATGCCGAGCGGTACTACCGCTCGGTGCGGGCTGTGAGCATAACGGTTGGATTTTTCCCCACCTATAAAAGGGGGTCTTCTTCCCCATTGAACCTTATCCTTTGGGCTCGTGTTCTTCCCCCATTGTTGACCTTCTTTGAGCTTGCTCACTCTCAATCCCTCCATGGATTCTTGCTAGTTTTTGAGGGAAAAGAGAGAGGAGATCTAGATCCACATTTCCACCAATCACTTTCTCCTCTATGTGAGGGGAACCCCTTGGATCAAGATCTTGGAGTTCTTGGTGTTCTCCTTCTTGTTCTTCCTCTCATTTTCCTCCCTAGCATTAGTTGCTTGGTGGGATTTGAGAGAGAAGGACTTGGGCACTCCGTGTGCCCTTGCCATTGCATTTGGTGCATCGGTTTGAGTTCTCCACGGTGATACGTGGAAGTTACAAGTTGAGAAGCTTATTACTCTTGGGTTCTTGGTGCCCTTGAGCTTGTTCCTCTTGGGTGCTTGGGCGCCCTAGACGGTTGGTGGTGTTCGGAGCTCAATCATTGTGGTGTAAAGCTCCGGCAAGCGTCGGGTCTCCAATTAGGTTGTGGAGATCGCCTGAGCAATTTGACGGGTACTGTGACCGCCCCCAAGGGTTGCCAAAGTGTACGGGTTCGGTGACCGCCCCCAAGGGTTGCCATTTGTACGGGTTCTGTGACCGCCCTCAAGGGTCCCTTAATGGAATCACGACATCTTGCATTGTGCGAGGGCGTGAGGAGATTACGGTTGCCCAAGTGGCTTCTTGGGGAGCATTGTGCCTCCACACCGCTCCAAACGGAGATTAGCATCCGCAAGGGTGTGAACTTCGGGATACATCGTCATCTCCACGTGTCTCGTTTATCTCTTATCCGAGCCCTTTACTTATGCACTTTAGTTTGTGATAGCCATATTGTTTCTTGTCATATATCTTGCTATCACCTAAGTACTTTTTCTTGCTTAGCATAAGTTGTTGGTGCACATAGGTGAGCCTAGTTGTTGTAGGTTTTGTGCTTGACAAATTAACCGCTAGGTTTATTCCGCATTTGTTCAAGCCTCAACCGTAATTATTTTAAAGAGCCTATTCACCCCCCCCCCCCTCTAGGCGACATCCACGATCTTTCAATTGGTATCAAAGCCTCGTCTCTCTTTGTTGGGCTTAACCGCCTAGAGAGTAAAGATGACGACTAGGGGTTTAGGATTCTCTGACACTCTTAGTTTCGATGGCACAAATTTTGATGTTTGGGTAATTCGCATGCTTAATCTCTTTAGGGTCATGGACCCAAATTTAGAGCGAATTGTAGATATGGGTTTTTCTCCTCCGAAGGATCCCCAAAGGTTATCTTTAGAGGATGAGAAAAACGCTTATCTCAATGCTCAAGCTTCTAATGTGCTTTTCGATGCTTTGAGCAATGTAGTTATATTTCAACTCATGCCGTTCCGGGATGCTCATGAGTTGTGGACGAAGCTTCAAGATAAATATGGTGTGTCCAAGATTTGTAGGGATGATTGTTCTCCCTCCACCTCCGCCATATAGTCTTCTCAACTTCTTCTACTTCACCTACATGTGGTTTGCCATAAGGTAATGATATGGTGAGTAGTGTCGGTCATTGCAATGATGATAGTGTGCTTTTGTGGATGATTCTTCATCACTATATTATTGCAAAGCTCCGTCTTTGGGCCTTAGCACTTGAGCACTCCAAATGTTTCACTTGCTTGTGTTGATAGTCCTTGCATATCATGTAGAAATTGCTTGACTAAATCTCATGATGATATGCTTGCTATATCTTGTTGCCATGATAAAATGCATGTATTTCCTCGAGTTGTTGTGCTAACAATGTAGTTGAAACCCAACACTCCATGGAACAAGATGTGGTCTTGAATGGTGCTTCAAGGGATCTTATATCATCATCTACTGCATTTTGCCTTATGGCCAAGGCTTCAAAGGTATCTCCCACTTTGAATCCCAATATATCTTGTGATGATATTGATGATGGCAAGAATGATGATGATGTTGATTATGATGAAGAGAGTGATGATGTTGCCTCCTTAAAATTAAGGGGGAAATGATTTTTAGAGCTCTTCTTAAGAATAAAATTGCTCGTTCCAACTTCATGGAAATCATGTCTATTGCTATTGAGGGCAAGAAATATATTGATGAGTTGGAATCTCGTCTTAAGGAGCATGAGGTCACCATTGATAAAATGGAAGGTCATGAGCGTGATTACGCTAATGAGATTGCGGACCTCTCTCAAGCTCTTGAACTTGAACAAACCACCAAGGAATCTCTTGAGGAGACTTTTGCTCTAGAATTATCTAGAGTGAGGGAATCTCGTGATAGAGCTCTTGAGGTGGCCAATGATTTTGAAACTCAAAATGAGGAGCTTGAAGTTGTGCATGCTAAACTCCTTGAGGACTTTGAGCACCTCGAAAATGGCTCAAGGGTCATTAAGAGTGAGCTCATCAAAATCACCGAGTCTCATGCTCAACTTAAAGCTTCATATTCAAAAGAGCTTGCCAAGTTGTCTTCTCATCTTGTTGCTGATGATGATGCTTGTGCTACTAACTCTATCTCTTGTGAAGCATCCATTTTGAAGGAGAATGTTGAGCTACGGGCTCAACTTGAGTTGCTATCTAGCAATTATGGGAAATTGGAAGAAAGCCATGAAAAGCTCTCAAGCTCTCATGACGATCTTCTAGTATCCCATAATGTGCTAAAGATAGCTCATGAGGCCATGCTTGCTAAGGTAACATCTAGTGAGCCTCATGTGGATACTAGCACTACTTCTAGTCAAAATGCTATATTGACATGTGCTAGTCCTTGTAATTCATCTAATCACAATGTTGGTACATCTTGTGATGAATTGCTTTCCTTGCCTTGTTGCTCTAACAATGAAGCTTATACTTCCTCTAGTACTTGTATTGAGACTAACCATGTAGAGGAAATCAAAGAGCTCAAGGCCCAAGTCACTTCTTTGAAGAAAGACTTGGAAAAGAGTCATGAAGGAAATCCACACTCAACCATATCTTGAGTGTGCAAAAATCCCCCAATGACAAAGGTGGACTTGGATTCAACTCCAATAAGAAGAAGAAGTCCAAGATGAACAAAAAGAAGGGCCAAGAACAAGTCAAGAAATCAGCCAAGATTGTTTGCTTCAAGTGCAAAGTAGAAGGGCATCATGTTAGATCTTGCCCATTGAAGAATAAGGCCATTAGTGTCAAGCAACAAGGGAAGAGGGCACAAGTTCAATATCATGCTCAACCTCAAGTTGAAGAAAGGCCACTTCCCAAGAAGACTCAAGTTAATGCTTCTCTTGTTGAGAAATCAAGTGAGAAGAAAGTGAAGAGTAGATGTTGCTACTTATGTCGTGAGAAAGGCCACTACGCTTCTACATGCACTAGTGGTAACTTATCCAACCCAATTATTATTGATGATGTCTATTCTCTTGGGAAGGATAAGGTTGGCAATGTGTTTGCCAAGTTTGTTGGTACTCAAAGTGGTGTCAAGAAAAGAACCATTTGGGTGGCCAAGCCTATTGTGACTAACCTCTTAGGACCCAACTTGGTTGGGGACCAACTAGCTCAAACTTGATCAATAGGTGTTGTTGGAGGTCATTGGAGACTTGGCTACATTATGAAGATTTAAGGGGTCCTCATCATTCATATTGTGTCAAGCCAAGTCATTCGGATTATCTTTCTATCATATATCCAATGTTCCTCCTTGCGGTAACTCGTGATTAAATTGCTTACATTAAAAGTTACTTGTCCCTTAGCATGTTGTGGTTTTGTATCTTGCATGTGCTTGTATATGTTGTGCTTCCAAATTGCTTATCTTGAGAAATCAAGTATGTGCATGTTGGTTTGCACATCATGTACATGTGTGTTGTGTGTTGAGCCTTTTGCATCTTGTTTATTTCTTAGTTGGCTCTTGTGAGAGATTAATGGAATATCCCATTATGGTGGAGTGATGTGCTTTGTGCACCTCACAATCCTATAAATGTGTGTACATGAGTGATACCATCTAGTATTGATATTTCAAGATTATCTAGTCTCTAGGTGGTATATCTCTCATGAGAAATTCAAATTCTAAATTGTCCATTAATTATCTCTTGTTGGATCCTTTTAATTTCCTCTTGTCTATCTTTAATTGGTATCACATTATGGGGAGTAATATGCTATGTGTGTATTACTAGCCTAGAAAATGTGTACATTTGAGATATTGTCACCTAGAATTGATATTGTAAATTATCTTGTTCCTAGGTGGCATGATAGCTCTACAAGTTGCAATTTGCTTGTGTTTGGTGTGAACATGATGTCGGATATCCTTGCTATCTACCACCGAATTATTTCCAAATACTTCTTGTCTTTTGACAATTGGTACTCACTTATGTGTGGTAGAATTTATTGATCATCTTTACATTGGCTTTTATTTTATTTGCCTTTTCTCTTGCCAAGGTTTGTGTCAACTCCGTTGTCTTCCCTACCACTTGTGGATCTTGTTTGTTTCTCGTTCTTGTCTAGTGCTTTCTAGATATAGTGAAAGTGGTGATCCCACCTTGTGCATTTTGTATTCAAATGCAAATCCTATATAATGCACAACTCGTGGGGGAGCTATCCTAGTTTCTTTAGAACACTCTTCTTGTGATCCTTATCAAGTGTGTGTTGGTGGAAGGCAAGCCGTTTTCGTTTTGGTACTTTCTGCCATCATGAAACTTTGTAGAGAGCTTGGTTTGTTTGGAACCATCCTCTCTTTTGGGAGTTTGATATCTTTCTTTTTGAGTATATGAATGGATATCTCATTCCTTGATGTATCTTTTATGGATATCCTCCAAGTGATGATTTATTCATTTGGTATCTCTTCTTCACTTGGTAATTCTTTGTCAATTGGTATCGGTTCTTGAAAATATTGACCATGCATATTAACTTCATGTAGTCTCCTTGGCATGCTTTCTTTCTTTCTTTGACCCAATATATAGGGGAAACTCCACCAAGTCTCAAATTGGATGAGATGTGCATGAAATTCATTATCATATATGTATGCACATATTTAAGTGGAGTTTGTCCTATGTACCGTTGGTTCTCTAACTCTTTGGTCCCAATGAGTTTGGGTACCATTTTGTTTGTGTTGTTGTTCTAGGAACAATTGGAGATGCATTGGACGCTTGGCTCACTCACAAGGAAGGTGGTGTCATCATGTGCTAATTGGAGTCAAGCTAGGATGACCAATGAACTACTATCTACCTTCAATTGGTATCTACTACATCCTCCCAATGGTATCTCGGTAATAAGTATCATCATCTACTACATGCACACATTACTTGCATCAACCTTGTGTAGGCTGTATCATGGCATGTATTTCATTCTTTCTTGTGATACTTGTTTCCTTTCTCAAAGCATCCCAACAATGATGTCTTGTTGCTAGTTGTGATGTCTTTGATGTTCGTGTGCTTGGAATTCATTTATATACAATAAGACCATATCTAGCCATGTGCTATGCTCTCAAGCAAATATCTTATTGGTATATGTATGACTTCCTTTATGATATCTTGTTCCTTCATGTTGTAACTATTTCGGGTGTACATCCTTCTTTGTAGATATATATCATCATGATTTCGTCTACCTAGAACCTTATACACTTGAGAGAAATTACATCTCTAGATGATATCCTTTCTTTCACGTCCACCTTGTCTTTCTTTTGTTATTTCTTGGGTGGCTCCGTGAAAGCTTTTTGCCTTGAGTGCGTGTCTTATCTCGTTGCATCTTGATGCACTCTTGTGTGGTGAAGATCATTTTCCTCATGCTTATCTTTACGAGGCTTTTGCCATCTTAATTGGTATCCCTCGTCTTGATGAGGCTTTCATCTTCTATCTTCACCACGGGTTGTCACAAGCACAGGTTCTCTATTTGCTTATTAGTAAGCTTGTGAACCCATTTGCTAGTTGTGTGTGGGAATGATAGGCCTTGCACCGTGTGCCTCATTCTTTCAAGACTTTATTGATGCTTGATGCTCATCCGTACATTAGTCTTCTCAAGTGCATTTCCTTGACTCACACACATCTTTTGGTTGATCCCATTCTTAAGTTGCCTCTTTTACATGTTGCTCAACCATGTGTTTGTTGCTTGTGCTAGGCTTTGTTTCCTACATGCTCACTTTCTCTTGTTGTGATTTTCTATTGTTTTTCGAGGAGTGATGATCCTATTTTGTGCACTTGGTATCCTAATGCAAATATTCTAAGGATTGCACAAATCATGGGGAGCTTCACTAGTGTCTTTAGAACACTTCGTTGCTCTCTTGCAATTGTCGTGAGGTTCTATTGATCTTGGGGGAGTGACGATCCTATTTTGTGCTCGGTGTATCCAATTACAAAACTAAATTGTGCGCAAATCATGGGGAGCTTCTCTAGTTTCTCTAGAAAACTCCTCTGCTCATATCATAATATCTTTATTCATGTGGCACGTAGGTTCATTGGTCTAGTTGGTTCAATTGGTATCTTTTGATAGCTTGCTTCAATTGGTATCTTTTGATTGCTTGATTGCTTGTTTCTCTCTTTGTTATGTCTTTGTGGCATATCATTCTTTTGCAATCTTGGTGCCTCAATATAGTTGGTCTTCCTCCAAGTATTACCTTTGGATATGTGTATGGCATTCCACTCTATTGTTGAGAAATGCACAACTTTTGGAGGAACACCTTTTTATATTGGTCTTCTTAGGTTTTCGCCCATTTTGGCAATCGATGCCAATGGGGGAGATGTTTCAGAGAGTTTTGTGGAGAAGTTTAGAGAGTTATCTCTTCTTGCTTTGGTTTTGTTCCTTAGCATTTGCATCTCATTCGCATGCACTATTGGTTGTTGCATTGCATGGTGATGCATAATTCCTTATATAAACTCTCTTGAAAGTGATTGTCATCAATTACCAAAATGGGGGAGATTGAAAGAACATGCGGTGCCCCCATGTTTGGTTTTGGTAATTGATGACAATCTCTATGGACTAATGGTTGTCTTGAGTTATATTTGAAGGATTTGTCCATAGGCTTTTCTTGAAGTCCATGTGTTGGTTTCAAGGAGTTTATGAGTTGACCAAGGTGCTATTAAGGAATTATCCAAAGATTGGTCATGTGAGTGTTGAGCTTATTGCAAGCATGTCTTGAAGAAGAAGATTGTGTGATCATTCATGTTTACCTTCAAGACATCATCTAAACTAAGAGAGTTGGAAAGATTCAAGGTTGATCAAGACTAAGTCAAGAGTGAATCAAGTTGATCAACTCACAAAGCGTAGAAAATGTACCGAGAGGGATCAAGTGATCCCATGGTATGGTAAGCATTGTCCATTGCACTTTGTGTACTAACCCATGGTCTATGTGAGAGTTCTATGTGGGGTTAGGTACATGTCCATGGGCTTGCGTCAAGAGGAAGATATCATACAACCCATGGAAAGGATGGCATCAAGTAGTGATCGTCAAGAGGAAGATATCATACAACCCATGGAAAGGATGAAATCAAGTAGTGATCGTCATCAAGATTGTCATGTGCAAGTTCAAGTGTAGCATCACGAAGAGATCAAGTGCTTGAAGCTTGCCATCCATTGTGGTGTCAATGGACTTGTGAAGATGTGTCAAGAGTGGCTCACCCATAGTGCAGTATGGGGGAGCAATCATCTAGTCTCCATCGACCCAACGCAATCAAGAAAGGTGGTCCATCTTGCGGAGGACAAGATCGTCATCATCTAGCTCAAGTGGATCATGTGCAATACAAAGGTTTGCCCTTGATAGGTTTTCTATTTTACCGGTCTCATGGTGGTAGTTGGGAGACCGGGTTATAGGATCGATAGCTGTACTATCAAAGGGGGCTCTCAAGTGAGTAGCTTGATCGTATCGTTCGTCGAGAGCTCAAACCATTGCATCCTTGCATCATGTTTCTTGGTTCTTGTTTGGTTCTCTTTGTGAGTCTTAGAGCTTATGGTCATCTTTATGACAAACTTGAGTTCATGGAAAACGGAGTTTGCATGCGTCTTCTATGATGTTTTCGGTGTTGGAGGTTTTACCGGTCTTTTCTGAGGAAGGGTTCTCAACATTTTCTTTTGGGCCTTTTCTCATTTGCTTATTACTGGTATTTCTCTCAAGATTGTGTTAGCCCTTGTCCCTAGCTTTCCAACAAACTTGGTTTCGTCGAATTCGGAGTCCGAATGCAGAAGTTACGGTAGTTTTGGTGTTCTGAAAAGGCTGCAGCGGTACTACCGCGGGTTGGAGCGGAAGTAATTTTTTGCTATCGCCCTTGGGAGCGTTACTACCGCTCTTGGGAGCGGTACTACCGCTTGGAGCAGTACTACCGCGGCTACTTCCGTGGCTACTTCCGCTCGGGACCAAAAACTCGTCATAAGTCCAGCGGTGGTAGGCACGGATGTAATTTTTTAGTACCGCTCATAAGCAGTAGTACTGCTACCCTTAGCAAGAGTACCGCTACCCCTAGCAGTAGTACCGTGATGCAGAGCCGGTACTACCGCTGCGGGCTGTGAGCATAACGGTTGGATTTTTCCCCACCTATAAAAGGGGTCTTCTTCCCCATTGAACCTTATCCTTTGGGCTCGTGTTCTTCCCCATTGTTGACCTTCTTTGAGCTTGCTCACTCTCAATCCCTCCATGGATTCTTACTAGTTTTTGAGGGAAAAGAGAGGAGATCTAGATCCACATTTCCACCAATCACTTTCTCCTCTATGTGAGGGGAACCCCTTGGATCTAGATATTGGAGTTGTTGGTGTTCTCCTTCTTGTTCTTCCTCTCATTTTCTTCCCTAGCATTAGTTGCTTCGGTGGGATTTGAGAGAGAAGGACTTGGGCACTCCGTGTGCCCTTGCCATTGCATTTGGTGCATCGGTTTGAGTTCTCCACGGTGATACGTGGAAGTTACAAGTTGAGAAGCTTATTACTCTTGGGTTCTTGGTGCCCTTGAGCTTGTTCCTCTTGGGTGCTTGGGCGCCCTAGACGGTTGGTGGTGTTCGGAGCTCAATCATTGTGGTGTAAAGCTCCGGGCAAGCATCGGCGTCTCCAATTAGGTTGTGGAGATCGCCCCGAGCAATTTGACGGGTACCGATGACCGCCCCCAAGGGTTGCCAAAGTGTACGGGTTCGGTGACCGCCCCCAAGGGTTGCCATTTGTACGGTTCGGTGACCGCCCTCAAGGGTCCCTTAGTGGAATCACGGCATCTTGCATTGTGCGAGGGCGTGAGGAGATTACGGTGGCCCTAGTGGCTTCTTGGGAGCATTGTGCCTCCACACCGCTCCAAGCGGAGATTAGCATCCGCAAGGGTGTGAACTTCAGGATACATCGTCATCTCCGCGTGCCTCGGTTATCTCTTATCCGAGCCCTTTACTTATGCACTTTACTTTGTGATAGCCATATTGTTTCTTGTCATATATCTTGCTATCACCTAAGTACTTTTTCTTGCTTAGCATAAGTTGTTGGTGCACATAGGTGAGCCTAGTTGTTGTAGGTTTTGTGCTTGACAAATTAACCGCTAGGTTTATTCCGCATTTGTTCAAGCCTCAACCGTAATTATTTTAAAGAGCCTATTCACCCCCCCCCTCTAGGCGACATCCACGATCTTTCAACCGCTTTTGTCAGGATAGCTTGTACTAGCTGTTCCCCTTCAAATTTGCCCGCCGTTGTTGGCTCCCTTCCTGCTCGATATTTGGGAAGAGGACCAGGGCCTCTATAAATAGTCTTAGCCACCACAAATAGAACAGAACTGGAACAGATCGAGAAGCCAACACCCGCACAAGAACACTCCAACCTCATGAGGCTGTTATTCCCTTGTACTGTTCATCATCAGCCCAAGAGGCAATCCACCACCACCACACTGGAGTAGGGTATTACACCACAACGGTGGCCCGAACCAGTATAAATCACGTGTCTCTTTCTGTGTTGTGAGTTTGTCGAGTTCGTCCGCGAGATCTTAGCAAGCTAGAGCGTAGATCGGTAGGAGGGAAAGACTCCGCGCGCTCCCCAGTGTTTGAACCTTAAGGGTTTGTTGGAACCCCACATACGACATTTGGCGCGCCAGGTAGGGGTGCGCCGGGGTCTCTTCTTCGCCAACCAGCTCGCCGACGCTCCCCGGCCGCGATGTCTGGTGATTCAAGGGCCGGCTCCAACCGCTGTGCGGCTTGGCCAGCCCGGGTAGCGCCGCCTGCCCATGAAGGGCTCGACCCTGCACTTCAAGCGGCACGGGTACCACCAAACCCTGCCGGGCACGGGTAGCGCGTCCAGGCGTCATCCACCCTCACCCCACAACAGGTGCGAGCCGCGGCGAGAGCGGCGAGCCATACCGCAGCAACCGCGCCGCGCTCGCAGCGGGAGCAAGCGAACATGCAGGCAGCGCTCACCGTGGCGAGGGAGCTGCTGCGATGTAGGCTGATGGAGAGCGGCCGAGATACGCTGGTTGAGCGTGTTGCCGAGCTACTCGATGCAGCAGCATCGGGAGCACCACCCTTCTGCTATCGACTTCTCCCCAGGCCACTGCAGGGTCGCGCGGAAAGCCTCCCCACATCTGCGCGCCACCAACTATGCACGGGGGCTTCGTCAACATCAGCACGGCCAGCGGCGTAGGGGGTTCCAGTCCCCCCATGCCGCCCTCGACAAGCACGAGCGCAAGCGCCACCCCCCATGGTCCGGGCCGGATGCCGTATGGTCATTCCCAGGACGCCATCATGGGCGGAGCAACGTGGAGCGTGGGGCACCACGGCAAGGTGTTCGGGGTGACGGCCCCGGAAGCCTACGTGCCCCGCGTGGTGGACCAGGGGTACGCACCAGAGGACGACATCGGCTCGTTCGCTGGAGAAGATTGGGGAGAAGGGGCGCTAGGAGCTGGAGCTTTCCAAGAGCCAACGGAGAACCACGACGATCGCGCCGACAGCGGCAATTACAGGGTACCGCTAGTCTCTCAAGAACAGGTTTACACTAACCATGGACTACAGATGAACCAGGCTGCCACGTCGATCGATGACCCAGGCGCGGCGGCACCCGCTCCGACAAGGGAGACGCGCTGGGGGCCACCGAGAGGGAGCCAGGAGCGAGGCCCCTCCCCACGGCGTGCGATGCCTGACGACACGCGGAGGTAGGCCCTCTGCCGGGGAGGCTTCACCGACCCTTTCCCCAGCAGAGGACCTATGGTCATCGAGGGAACCGCTGGCGTCCTCTTTCCCTCCTCTGTTTTGTCCTAGTCTCCGGTCGGCTCAGAGGAGGTCGGGAGCGGCGCAAGGCGGGGCCCTCGTCTGGCGATATGAAGCAAGGTCGGTACCTGTGAAGAAGGCCCGGTGCCTGTGAAGCTCGCCGCCCGTGACACTCTCATGTAATAATGAGTTGGGGTTGTACGCGCCCTGGAGTCTCAGGGGTGCCGGCCTCAGGCCCTGGGGCTCCCTCCCACGCCTAGTGGCAGCACTTAGCTCCACGCTGGTGACAAGACTTGAAGACCAGAAGACTAGACTAGGTGCCGGACGCGGCCTTTTGCTTTGGATCTCTCTCTTTCCGTAGCCTTGCCTTTTGGATTTGGATTTGAGTTGAAGCTGAGTTTTATTGATGCGCGCAGGGGGAGCCCTTTCTCGTTTGAGCATTTCCTTACCTTATGGATCTCATTTTGTCTGGGACTCATGTCCGTCGCCTTTCCCTCAAAAGCTCCTCACGAGCGGGACCGTGCGAAGCACGCACGCGCGCTAGCACTGCAACCAGCGCTCACCCCTCGACGGGGCGCGAGTTCCGCAAGGTTCTCGAGAACTCAACATATCGCAGCCCAGCGCCAAGCCGGCGCTGACTAAGGTAAACCAAGGCAGTAAACTCGCATCAGGATTCACGAGTTCATGAGGACACAAACTCACATCACATGGAAAAGTAAAAACTGTAATTTGCTTACACGAGGGGCTCCCCCTCTCAAAATGCTCTTACAAGTGTCTAAGGGCCACGCCCGAGTTTGTGCGTAGGAATAAATGAGAGGAGAACAAGGGATCAGCCGGAAATATCGCTCGCCGCGTCACTTGCATACGCGTCACTCGCGTCGTCGTCATCTTCATCGGCATCATCGCCGCCATCGGCGACGCCTCCGTCGCCATCGTCAACCATGTCGCCTTCGTCTACGACGACCACCACCACATCATCCTCCGAAGCAAAGGGCCTGACCAACACGTCCACATGGTCCTCAACCCACCGTGCTAGGTCACCTCGGACGGCCACCGGTACGGGGGCAATGGCGGCGTCAAAGTCGAAGTTGGGGTCGGCGTTCAGGAGGTGGCTGGAGACACGCGAGAAAGCACGCTCAAGCAAGCCATGCCCCCTCTCCTCCATGAGCTGGCAAGCTCTGGCAGATCGAGCCTCTAGGCGCGTCACCACCTTGGTGAAGAAGGTCAGGTGGCTAGCGTAATCATTTGAGTGAGGAGTCGGCGCCCCCACATCGCAAATGTGGCCTAGGGTGATATTGGCCCTGTTCCGAAGATCCTGAAGCATGGGGGCATGCTCGCGCTCCAGCGTTCGGCGTTGGAGCACCTCCTCCGTGTTCTGCCTCGCGACGACCTCTGCATCATCAACCCGTCTCCGGAGGGAACGCAGCTCGGCGCGGGCGGAGGCCAAGTCCGCCTGTGCCGTGACCAGGGCAGCGGCCGTGGCTTCCGCGCGCCTCTCAGCCTCGTCCAACATGGGCCTGAGGACAGCAGCCCTGCCCTCATCCTCCACGCCCACGAACTTCAGCTTCAGGTCGTACTTGCCCACCACGTCCGCGCGAACCTCGGCCACCCGGCGGTTCACCTCTTCCTCAACTCCAGCCTCGCGAGCCCCGACGGCATCTTCTGCTTGGGCAACTTGACGCTCCCTCGTCTCCAGTTGCTCGAGCTCGCGGCTACGCTCCATGGCCTCCAGGGCCAGTGCCTCCTCATGCTTTCGGACCCCCTCTTCCTCCGCGGGCGCCCCCCTCAGCGACGCAAGAGCATCCCTGCGCGCCTCAACCTGCTGCTCAAGAGACGTGCTCCAGGCCTGGAGTTCCCACGTGCGCTTCTCTGCGGCCTCGCGGCGGCGATCAGCCTCGCGAGCCTCCTCCAAGGCTCGAGAGCGGGCCTCATAGGAAATCTTGAGAGACGCCTTAGCATTCACGTTCTCAAGGTCACGCTGATAACGGCCGAGGTTGATGGCCACCTTCAGCTTGCGCCGCTCCTCTGCTAGCCGGAGACCTTCAACCTCAAGGCGTGAATCAACACTCGCGAGCTCTTCACCAAGCCGGCCCATCGCAGTCATCGCCTCCTGAAAGAGCTCATGGCGGACAACGCTCCGCCCGCGCTCAAGCTCGAACGCCCGACCTTCTTCGTCCTCCGCCTAGGGGGCTGCAGGCGGGGCGTCACGCGGCGCGCCACCCCTCGGCAGGAGGCTGGGGGCTGGTGCTGCACCCGACACCAGCCCGTCTTTGCGAGAAGCCCAAGCCAGCTGGGACTTGCTGCTCGAGGAGGAGCCGAGGATCGAAGCCAACAAGTTACCGCCGAAGATCAGCGCAGGAGTCTTGGGCACTCCTGCCAAGCTCCACGCCAGGCCAGTGGGGAGGAGTGACGAGGCCGCAGGATCAGCACGCCAGGAAGGCATGAGTGCCCCTTCAACCAACTCTGCCCCAGGGGCAGGACTCGGAGCGCTCGAGGCAGGTGGGAGAGTTGAAAGTGCAACTATCCCTAGGTGGTTTTGGTAATTCATAACAACATATAGCTCATTGAGCTAATGTTATTCCAAGATGAACATTTCAGGAAAGCTCAATGAATGGCATGGCATGGATGATGAAAGTGGAACCCTCAAAATGCTAATGACAAAGGATTGGCTCAAGCTCAAAAGCTCAAGACTCTTCATTTTATATTTTAGTGATTTAAGATCACATTGAGTCTATAGGAAAAGCCAATACTATCAAGGAGGGATGAGGTGTTGATTAATGAGCCTCTTGCTTCATGTGCTTAGTGATATGCTCCAAAACCCTCAGCTACTTTCTCACATCCACATATGACCTAAACCTAAAGCCAAGATCGGTCTCACCGATTCTTCCTATCCGCGCCACCGATTCCATATGTCATAGCCATCGCCACAAACCCTAGGCAAATCGGTTCTACCGATAGGGATCTTGGTCTCACCGAGATGGGATTGTAATCTCTCTGTTTCCTTTTCGTAACTTTTTGGTCTCACCGAAAGAGCGGATCGGTCCCACCGAGATTGCAATGTAAACTCTCCGTTTCCCTTTTGTAACATTTCGGTCTCACCGAAAAGAGCAAATCGGTCCCACCGAAGTTTACTTCCGACCAACTCTACGGTTAGCTAATTACCAAAATCGGTCTCACCGAAGTTTGTGTAATCGGTCTCAACGAGATTACGTTATGCCCTAACCCTAACCATATTGGTCCTACCGAGATGCAAGTCAGTCCCCAATCAAAACCCTAACGGTCACTAGGTTTACTAAAATCGGTCTGACCGAGTTTGTTGATTCGGTCCCACCGAGATTGGTAAATTGTGTGTAGCAGTTAGATTTTGTGTGGAGGCTATATATACCCCTCCACCTCCTCTTCATTTGTGGAGAGAGCCATCGATTAAACCTACACTTCCAACTTACCATTTACGAGAGAGAACCACCTACTCATGTGTTGAGGCCAAGATATTCCATTCCTACCATATGAATCTTGATCTCTAGCCTTCCCCAAGTTGCTTTCCACTCAAATCTTCTTTCTATCAAATCCAAATCCTATGAGAGAGAGTTGAGTGTTGGGGAGACTATCATTTGAAGCACAAGAGCAAGGAGTTCATCATCAACACACCATTTGTTACTTCTTGGAGAGTGGTGTCTCCTAGATTGGTTAGTTGTCACTTGGGAGCCTCCGACAAGATTGTGGAGTTGAACCAAGGAGTTTGTAAGGGCAAGGAGATTGCCTACTTCGTGAAGATCTACCGCTAGTGAGGCAAGTCCTTCGTGGGCGACGGCCATGGTGGGATAGACAAGGTTGCTACTTCGTGGACCCTTCGTGGGTGGAGCCCTCCGTGGACTCGCGCAACCGTTACCCTTCGTGGGTTAAAGGCTCCATCACCGTGGAGGTACGATAGCACCACCTATCGGAACCACGCCAAAAACATCCGTGTCTCCAATTGCGTTTGAATCCTCCAAACCCTTCCCTTTACTTTCTTGCAAGTTGCATGCTTTAATTTCTGCTGCTCATACACTCTTGGCATGCTTGCTTGAATTGTGTGATGATTGCTTGACTTGTCCTAAGATAGCTAAAATCTGCCAAACTCTAAAACTGGAAAAAGGCTAAGTTTTTAATTTCTCAAGTAGTCTAATCACCCCCTCTAGACATACTTCAAGGTCCTACAAGTGGTATCAGAGCCTTGGTCTCCATTTGCTTTGATTTCCATAGCTTTTGGTGGTCATAGCCTTGGTTTCACAACCTAGGAGAGTATGGCGTCTAGCGAGGGAAATTATCACCGTAGAGGTCCTTACTTTGATGTTACTAATTTTGCTAGTTGGAAGAATAAGATGAAAATGCATATTCTCGGACATAACCCCGCCGTTTGGGCAATTATTTGTATTGGTTTGTAAGGTGAATTCTTTGATGGGAGAGAGCCGGACCGTGAAGCTAATGCCGAAGAATTGAAGATGTTGCAATACAACGCTCAAGCTTGTGATATCATCTTCAACGGATTGTGCCCCGAAGAATTCAACAAAATCAACCGTCTTGAGAATGCAAAGGAAATTTGGGATACTTTGATTGATATGCATGAAGGTACCGAATCCGTCAAGGAATCCAAGTTGGATGTGCTCCAAAGTCAGCTTGACAAGTTCAAAATGAAGGATGGTGAAGGTGTCGCTGAAATGTACTCTAGGCTTGCACTTATCACAAATGAGATTGCCTGCTTAGGGAGTGAAGAGATGACTGACAGTTTCATCATCAAGAAGATCCTAAGAGCATTGGATGGAAAGTATGATACCGTGTGCACATTGATTCAAATGATGCCAAACTACAAAGATCTCAAGCCAACGGAAGTTATTGGAAGAATTGTTGCTCATGAGATGTCACTTAAGGATAAGGAGGAACTTCACAACAAGTCAAGTGGGGCTTACAAAGCCTCAAGTGAAGCCCCCACATCATCAAGTGAGAAACACACCTTCAATGAAGAATTGAGCTTAATGGTGAAGAACTTCAACAAATTCTACAAGAGTAGAAACAAAGAAAGAAGCTCTAAGTCAAGGTCTTACAATGACAAAAGATCTTCTAGTCGAGAGCGCAATTGCTACAATTGTGGGAGACCCGGACACTATTCCAATGAGTGTACGGCACCCTACAAAAGAAGAGAAGACTCTCCAAAAAGAAGAAGTAGAAGAGAAGAATCACCACCAAGAGAGAGGAGGAGTAGAGATGATCGTTATGAACGAAGACCCTCACGGAGAAGCAAGGATTCGAAAAGGAAGGACAAGTCATCAAAGAGCTACATAAAACGAAGACATCAAGCTCATGTTGGTGAATGGGTATCCGGCTCCGACTCCGACCATCACTCCGAGAGAAGCTATCACTCCGACTCCGAATATACTCAAGATGAAGGTGTTGCCGGTCTAGCACTTGTGTCAACCAACTCCTACGACTTATTTGAATCACCAAATGAAGGAATTGGTAGATTCTTCATGGCCAAAGGTCCTAAGGTAACACACCCCGAGTATGTTGATTTTGATGTTGATGAAGATGACTGAAAGTGCGTTATATCGACTAGAGGGGGGGTGAATAGGCGATTTTTATGAATTCTTCACTGAGGAATTTGCCGGTGAGGAAATTCCTTAGCGAAGAACTACTTGCAATGAATAAGTACTCGAAGTAAGCATAACAGAATACACGCATGGTCATCATGATCAAATGAAGACAAACACAGAGTACGTAAAGCGTAATCACAGGATAACACAAGATGAAGACAAACCGATCAAGAAATTGAACTGAGGAAATTGAGAAAGTCTTGATCAAAGTCTTCAAACACAGATATGAACAAACACTCAACACAAAGAATGAGGAAATGAAAGAGTTGAGGAGATAGAACCAGTAAGGTTGGTGAAGACAATGATTTGGTAGACCAGTTCCAACCGCTGTCTCGGTTATGCGTCTGGTTGAGCGGTGAGTATTTAAACTCGAGGACACACTGTCCGGACACCCGATCGGCTGAGCACGCAGCTCGGGACACCAAGTCCTCACCGTATTCTCCTTGAACTAAGGTCACACAGACCTCGTTCAATCACTCGTGGTAAGTCTTGAGCGACTTCCAAACCTTCACAGACTTGGTCACTCGGCGATCCACAATTCCTCTTGGATGCTCTAGACCATGACGCCTAACCGTCTGGAAGAAGCACAGTCTTCAAAGGTAACAAGCGTCGGATCCATGCAGGATCAATCTCTTCTGTGATGCTCAATCACTATGGGTTTGTAGGGGTTTGGTTTTGGGTTTTTCCTCACTCGATGATTTTCGCTCAAAGTCCTCGGAGGATGGGATGCTCTCAAATGACAAGTGTCAAGTTCTCTCTGAGCAGCCGACCAGCTAGTGGTTGTAGGGGGCGGCTATTTATAGCCTAGGGAGCAGCCCGACATGATAAGACATAAATGCCCTTCAGTGATATGACCGTTAGGTGGATAAGATATTTTGGGACAGCTGGCAAAGCAAAGAACGGTCGGAAATTTGAATCTCAAATTCCTCGGGGCTATCATGTTCCTCATCGTAGGCAATCCGTGGCGAATTCCTAACTCCTCGGTCGAGAAAAATTCCTCGTGACCGGAAGAACTTCGTCTCATCCTTTGAAGAAATTGGTGAATCGTATGAGATTTCCAAAGGCTTCACTCGAAGGGATTGGTAGGTGTAGGATTTTGAGTTGAGCATCACATGGAAAATTTTCCTTAGTATTTCCTCGACCCCTTTAATAAAGACGGTGTTTCCTATGACTCAAGAAAGAGAAAGCGAAACGACGAAAACGAAGTCTTCACGCTTCATGTTCCTCAAATGAATACCAAGTCTTCAAGGTCACACCAATTTCTTCACTTTCAAAGTCTTGAAAGTCTTCAAAATATCAAAGTCTTGATCGAAGAACTTCATTTTTAGGGTCGACTTTCTCTGTAAATATCAAACTCCTCATAGACTTATAGACTGTGTACACTCACAAGCGTATTAGTTCCTTAACCTATAAGTCTTCAATCCACCAATCACTAAGGGGCACTAGATGCACTTACAATCTCCCCCTTTTGGGTGATTGATGACAATATAGGTTAAGTTTTCAACGGGATAAACATATGAAGTGTAAATACCGATAATGAGGAATTTGATTGCAAGATATAGAAGAACTCCCCCTGAAGATGTGCATAGTGAGGAATTTGCTTTTGAGGCAATGCACATTTGAAGAGTTGAATCATGGATATCTCCCCCTATATCTTGTAATTCATACACGCATTTGACATAGAGTATGAAGAATTTGAAATGCATGATGAAATATGGTGCTTGATGTAATTCAGCATGCGTGCAATAACATTAATGAGGAACAAGCATGCAAAATAACGCATCAAGAGTATCAGAGCTCAAATAGATTTGCTATGAAGATTTTCAAGGAGCTCAAGAGAATCGAGCGTAGTGCAAGAGCATAATGCATCAAAAGTATCAAAGCACCATCGGGTTTAAGATTACAACTCGATCCAATAAAAGTTCGGAAGAACGAGAGTTGTAACTTAACAAAAATAAATTACTGTATATAGGCAATAAACTAGACCCGCTTGAAGACTAACTCAAATTTCTCCCCCTTTGTCATCAATGACCAAAAGGATCGAAACTGAGGACTAACGCTCCTGAAGAATTTCAAGTTGAAGAAGGAGCGCCAGTGTTGTTGGGGTCGGTTGTTGTAGTAGGACCTACCGCGGTGTCGTCCAAGTCTTCATTTTCATCACTGTCGCGCGATGAAGAATAGGAGCTGGCCACCAAGGACGGAACTTTGACCTTCTTGTACTTCTTCGGAGGAGGTGCAGACCAGTCAAATTCTTCCTTGAGTCCCATAGTCGTTAGTTCTTCCGCATTGTAGACATGTGAAAGAACAGCCAGTGCGTTTGAAGGTTTCATGGAGGTAGTAGTGGTTTTTCTTCACCGCATTGTGTGTTGAGGTCATGTTGTGAAGAATTGAACCAAACCGACGCTTGACCCATTTATGATTGCGATCAACCTTCCGATGAAGACCGAGGAGTAACTCACGATCGGTCATCACCAGGTGCGGTAGCTTGAGGACTTTGCTTGACCGAGGTATTTCTTGGCAGAGTCATGTGTGGCGAGTCATCATTGGTGGAGTAGGATGTCGCTTTGTAAACTGTCCATCCAATGGACGAATGCCTTCATCGATCACAGCAGTAGCCTTCCCTTGTCATCATCTCGAGGTAAATGTCCGTTTGAGGACTTCAATCGGGGCAAGTAGCTGCGGTGGTTCGTAGTATCAGCCTTGTAATTGAGTGAAGACCTTGTCTGATGAATCTCATTATCCAAGGCGCATAAGGCTTCAGCTCAAATGGTGACATAGCAATGTTTGCGAGTCCTCATGAAGAAATCATGGAAGTTGACGGGAACGCCATGGATGATGTAGAAAAGCATATTCTTCATGATGCCAACGACTTCTTCATCATTCGAGTCGTGGCCTTTGATAGGACTCATTGTCTTCGTCAGAATCCGATAGACAGTCCGAGGCACATACAATAATTCCTTGACGAGGAATTTGGTTCTTGGGGACTGCCTTGGCTTCAAAGGCTTCATCAACATTTGCATATAGTGATTTGAAAGTTCTGGTTCGTTGTAGATACAACGAGCACCATCAAGTGGAGGACTGAGTGGTAGAGCACGAAGCAATTCGATTCTCGGTGCCTTGTAGTGAGTATTTTCAGACATCGATCTAATACCCATGAGTTCACGTCTTAGCGTCTCCGGTGATGTGCGGCGTTGCATAGAATTGAAGAATTAATTCTTCATTCCGATCCACAGATATCGGTGCAGAAATTGAAGTCCCGCATCGTGAAGAACACTGAGGACTGGCTCAAAGCTGGGCAGAGACTCCATGTCCACATGAGGAATATGAGCATGATCGAAGACTTTGTCTTTGTTGAAGAGCACTGAGGAATAGAAGTTGGCTTGGCTGGCAGTCCAGAAACGCCTCTTCCTTATGCGAGCAGAATCATATGGATTGTAATCAGTGAAGAATACGTGCTTCGGCCAAGAAATCTTCAGCCTTGAACTTTTGCTTTGTTGAGAAAGGATTCTTAGGCTTTGGCGGTGGAGTGTCGATGAGTTGCATCACGACCTCTGGAATCGCATAGCTCAGTTCTTGAGGTTGAGGAATTTCTTGTTCCTCAACAGGTGCAGTCTGTGGATCTGCAGCAGGTTCATCAGCACTAGTGGCTGAAATTTCTTCATGCACATAGCAGGTGGGTTGAGTTTCTTGAGTCCATTTGGACTGTTTGTGCGAGGGACCGAGGAATCTGTTGGAGCGGGGTGAAGAGAGGAGTATTGGGATGCAGACTTTCCCAAAAGTCATCATTCATCACTGGTGTGGTGCACCCTATATCCACATCTTCATCTTCAATTTCCTCAACACCAGCCTCTTCAACTATGAACTGAGGCATAGGTGAGGAAATGACTAGGGTTGAAGGGATTGCGTCCACTTCAATTTCTTCATCAATCTGCTCTGACGAAGCAGCAGAATGATGTTCTTCATCAGATCCGATTGGGATCTCATAGTCTTCTCCAAAAGGAACAAGGTCCTTTGATGGCATGGAGGAAATCGGAACAACATCAATTGGATTTTCAAATGAGCTGGTCATTGGCTTCATTTTCTTCGCACCAAGAATGTGACACAGCTGATGCCTTCCTTTTCTTCACTGCAGCTCGTTCTGCAGCCTTGGTTTTCTTCACCTCAGAGGCAGATGGAAGAATTGGAGTTGGTGTTGGCGCAGGAGGAGCTGAGGAATCTGGAAGAATTTCTTCAGGCGCAACCTTATTAACTGCACCGGTACCCGCGCGCATACCCCCCCTTTTTTTTAGCTGTTCTGAAATGCTCTTCAAAGTACTCAAGCTTCAAACTCCTTGCTAACCGATAAAAGGAATCAAGCTTTGGAGTTTTCAGGAGATGAGATTTCTGGATATGAAGGATAGAAGAGTGACTTTGTTTTTCACCAAAATCTATATTTGGGTGCGAATCGATGATTGCTCGACTTCTTCGATTTCTTCAGCGCACCACTAGTGGATGCCACGCAATTTCTGGCGGCTAGAATGGGATCATCAGCCACGGAACTAGCATTTTCATCGGCCTTTGAGCGTCATCAGCGGTGTTGGCATGTTCTTGATCGGCTGAGCTGAGGCTTCAGCCTAAGGAATTTCATGTTGCGTTGGGGCAGCAACATTTGTGAATTTCTTCGTCAGATTGACGAATCTAACCTTGGCTCCTTGCCAATCAGCATAATAAGAATCGAAGTTTTTGCTGAGGTCTTGAATTTCAGTCTGGACCTTGAGAAGTTCCTTAGGTGTCATTTTGACAACGTTTTTCTTCAGGAACTTCTCCTTTCTGTATTGAGCCTTCTTGATCTCTCTTGCCTTTTCAAACTTCCATTTCTCTTGGCGATGAAATGGGTCAACATATGACTTTGTCCAGGGGTCAGATGAAAGTCAGACATAGGGGTATTTGGATCCTTGTGCCAGAGATTAATATAATCGAGGATTTTCCTCGGATCCAACAACAGTGGCACAAATGTGCCTTTGGCTCTAGCGGCCCTTTCTTGGCGATCTCTGATGATTTCCGCAAGTTCATCATCAGAAGCTTCATCATCAGAAGGCACATGGAATGCAACCTGTTTCTTATTAGGACTTGGCCGAGGACCTCGTCAAGCTGTTGCTTTGGTCTTCAGCAGAGTCGGGCCAGATGATGAAATTGGTGCTGCCGAGGAACTTGCAGAAACTCCAGAGGCAATCGAGAAACCAGCAGTCCTTTGACATGTAGCCAGATGCACAGGAGCTGAGGACTTTGACGGAGCTGTTGAGGAATTTGGTGGAGCTGTAGCAGTGTGAGGAATTTGCCGTGAGGGCGCTGCTGAGGAACTTGGCCGTGAGGCTGCTGATGGTGAAGCACTTGGCTTATGAGCAGGCTTCTTTGGCATGGATTTCCTCGGTTTGACCGAGGCCTCGATGCGTGATAGCGATGGCGTAATCCTCATTGAATTTCTTCACCGCCTCCTTGGCTTTTCTTGCCAATTTAGCTTGGCGCTTAGCCCATTCTTCAGAAAGTCCTCACTACGCTTGATCTTTGGTGGAATTGACTACTTGGCCAGTGCCAATGGAGCTCTTGGGCATGGAGGATTGAGAGCGAATTTCTTCATGTACTTTGCAGTCACATATCTGTATTCCCTCCATTCCCTTGCCCATCTCCGTTCAATCTTACGAATCGCACCTTGCGCTGATTTTTGTTTTCTTCATCGGTGTGCGATGAGTCGCATAAATTTCCTCGAGGATCTCAAAAGCAGTCATAACCTCGGGTTTCTTTCCTCCTTTCGTGGCTTCTTACTATCCGCCATATTCTTGATTGAGGAAATTGAACAATTGAGTTCTCTGATGAGGTATGCAAGTTTTCTTCGAGGAACGCTACAAATGAGTTAAGTTGATGAGAACCTAGTGATTCATCAGCGGACATGTGTACCTGTGAACAGAGTATAGTTGCGAGGAATTTGGAGAGGTCATATGCGTTCTCAGAAGGTTTTTCAAAAAGAACAAGTTTTGAGGATTTTGACCAGATGAGCCTTCAAGAATTTCACTAAGCATTCTTTCACTTAGGTTCCAGAGTTGTACAGATCGAGGATCCACACAATTAAGGAATCTTGAAGAAAATGATTGCTTAGAGAAACGAATCAAGAGCAGATAGCTTGTGAGGTGTTTGTGTGTGAGGATTTGAAGAATAAACACCTTTGAAGATTTTCACGAAAGCTTGAGAATCAAAGCGAGTAATAAAAGTAACTTTTATTTACCCTAAATGAAGAACACGACGAACTGGGTGTTGTAGATGTGAAGCTCGTCTGTTCAGATCTTCCACGCCCTAACTTGGCGGAGGAAGACAGCTACGGCGGCGGCGGAGTGAGGAATTCCGCGGTCGGCGTGAGTACGACGGCGGCGAGGTCGAGGCAGTGAAGCTCTTCCTCACCGGTGACGATGGAGTAGCGGCGGCGCTAGGGTTTGAGGAGCTCGAACGGGAGAGAGAGAGGTCGAGCGGGCTAAAAGAAGTGAGGAAGGGGAGAGGGGTATTTATAGACAAGGTGAAAAACTATTCGCCCGAAGATTTAGGACGAATGTGCCCCTGACCATTCTCCTTCTCACGACATGTGTCACCCACGTACTGTGTAGTGGAGATCGTGTACGATCGTGGGTGAGTAAAATAATGCATCATGGGATGCGGAACGGTTTGAGCGGCAAAACGAAAGTTTGGATAAGATCAGTTTTAAAGTTCCGTTCGCAATTTCTTCGGTGACAAGGACACAGTGAAGATTTTGAACGAGTTTCAAATAGAACGCACATGAAGAATTTGTGAATAGATTGGGTTGAGTATAGCATAGAGGGGGAAGGGTCCGATCACACTCACTTAGCAGAAAAAGACGACTTGATGAGATAACTATAAGTGAATGCTGTAGAGGACATAAACCCATATATATATATATATATATATATATATATATATATATATATATATATATATATAGCCAATGAAGAAAGACGATGGAAACAGTGAAGATTTTGCAAAGTTGAAGAATTTGAAAGCGAAGAATTTCAAAGCGAGGAAAACTCAAATTGAAGATTTTCAACTTTGGTGGTGGCGTGACCCAATCAGATAAGAATGATGATTTCAGACACCGCTGCATAATTGTCGAGGGTTACGAGAATCAAATTCTTCATTAATTTCTTCACACTTAGAGTGTTATTCTTCATTGATTGAAGAAAAGCGTTTCTTCATGTGTTGCACATCTAAGTCATCAATTTTGCATAAGTGTTAGGATGTGTGTCTTTTCAAAGAACATTCGAAGATTCTAAGATATTTAGCTCACACCGCAACTTGCTAAATCTCTTCTCATCCAAGGGCTTAGTGAAGATATCGGCTAGCTGTTCTTCAGTCTTCACGTGCTCGATAGAGATGTCGCCCTTCAACACATGATCACGAAGAAAATGATGACGAATTTGAATGTGCTTTGTCTTCGAAAGTCCGAATCGGGTTGTGAGCAATCTTGATGGCACTCTCATTGTCACAATAGAGAGGCACATTCTTCACGTTGATGTCGTAGTCTTTGAGAGTTTGCTTCATCCACAAAGCAATTGAGCACAACACGAGCCAAAGAATAACAATGTATTCAGCTTCCGCAGAGATAAGTGATACGCAGCTTCGCTTTCTTCGAGGACCAACGGACCAAAGATCGTCCGAGGAAATTACAAGTGCGGGAAGTTGACTTGCGGTCCACACGATCACCAGCATAGTCGAGTTAGAATATCCAATGAGATCAAAAGCAGAGCCCTTGGGGTACCATAATCCTAGTGTTGGTGTGTGAGCTAGATATCGAAGAATATGCTTCACAAATTTTTATGGTGTGATTCCTTCGTGTAGCTTGAAATCGGGCACACATGCAAACACTAAGCATTATATCTGGCCTAGATGCACATAAGTACAATAAAGAACCAATCATGGAGCGGTATACCTTGTGATCAAGTCAATACCATTTTCATCGATTGCATAGATGGCCATTTGTGGGCATAGGAATTTTGACGCCTTTGCAATCTTGCATGCCGAATTTCTTCAGGACATCTTTGAGGTATTTCTCTGAGATATGAATATGCCATTGTGTTGTTGATTTAATTTGAAGACCTAAGAAGAATTTCAACTCTCCCATCATAGACATTTGATATTCTTCACTCATCATATAGGCAAATTCATCACTATAACGTTGGTCAAGTCTGACCAAAGATAATATCATCAACATATATTTGGCACACAAACAGTTCACCATCATAAGATTTAGTAAAGAGAGTAGGGTCGAGTGAACTGGTGTGAAGCCATTCTTCACGAAGAATTCCTTCAATGTATCATACCACGCCTGTGGGGCTTGTTTGAGACCATAGAGGGCCTTATTAAGTCTCAAGACTTTGTCGATTCTTTGGATCTTCAAAACCTGGGGTTGAGCAACATATACTTCTTCCTCAAGCTTACCATTGAGGAATGCACTTTTCACATCCATTTGATATAAAGTGATATTGTGATGGTTAGCATAGGCGAGTAATATGCCAATAGACTCAAGTCTAGCAACAGGTGCAAAAGTTTCATCGAAATCAATTCCTTCAACCTGTGTGTAGCCTTGAGCTACTAGTCGTGGCTTATTCCTCACCACAAGGCCATTTTCATCTTGCTTGTTGCGGTAGATCCACTTTGTGCCAATGATATTATGCTTGCGAGGATCTGGACGTTTGACCAGTTCCTAGACATTGTTGAGCCCGAACTGATGTAATTCTTCTTGCATAGCCTGAATCCACTCTGGCTCCAGAAATGCTTCATCTACCTTAGTGGGCTCTGTGATAGAGACAAAAGCATAGTGCCCACAAAAGTTAGATAAATGTGAAGCTTTTGAGCGTGTGAGAGGACTGGCGCTTTAATGTATTCGATGATCTTATCCACTTGCACTTCTTTTGCAAAGCGTGGATGAGCTGGTTGTCGTAGAGGAATTTGATCATTTTCCTCAAAGACCGTTGTCTTCAAAGATTATCTTCAGTGCATCAGCTCGGCGTTCTTCACAGACAGGAATGAATTCTTCAGCAGTTTCTTCAGGAGGAATGACATCCTCAGTTGCCTTGAACTTGATAGAATCCTCAGGTGCTGGTTCATCTAACACAGAAGGTAGGTGCTCTCTTTGCGAGCCATTAGTTTCATCGAACCGCACATCTACAGTGTCAACAATCTTGTGAAGAGTGATGTTAAAGACTCTGTAGGTGTGCGAGTCCTTTCCGTAACCAAGCATAAAACCTTCATGTGCTTTCGGTGCAAATTTAGAATTGTGATGAGGATCTCTAATCCAACATTTAGCAATCAAGACTTTGAAATAACTTACATTGGGTTTCTTGTCGTTGAGGAGTTCATAGGCAGTCTTCTTGAAGAATTTGTGAAGATATACTCTGTTGATGATGTGGCACGCCGTATCAATTGCATCAATCCAAAAACGACTAGGCGTTTTGTATTCATCAAGCATAGTGCAAGCCATCTCAACAAGAGTTCTGTTCTTGCGCTCCACGACGCCATTTTGCTGAGGAGTATAACGAGCAGATAACTCATGAGTGATACCAAGTTCATCAAGATAGTCATCAAGACCAGAATTCTTGAACTTAGTTCCATTGTCACTCCTGATGTGCTTGATCTTCACACCAAAGTTAGTTGAAGCCCTCGAGGAAAATCGTTTGAAGACTTCCTGCACTTGATTTTTGTAAGTAACAATGTGTACCCATGTGTAGCGAGAGTAATCATCAACAATAACAAAGCCATATAGAGATGCATCATTAACGACAATTTGAGTAATGATTGGGACCAAAGAGGTCCATGTGAAGCAATTCAAGGGACAAGTAGTGGTCATGATAGTCTTCATTTGGATGCTTGGCCTTGGTCATTTTTCCAGCTTCACAGGCTCCGCATAAGTGATCCTTGAGTAATTTGACATTCTAAATGCCAATGACATGCTTCTTCTTCGCAAGCGTGTGCAAATTCCTCATGCCTGCGTGACCAAGTCGTCGATGCCATAGCCAACCTTCTGAAGCTTTTGCAAGTAGACACACGGCTGGTTGTGGTCCTCAGAGAGAAATCAACAATATACAAGTCTCCTCTCCTAAAGCCTTCAAGACTTTGGAATTGTCACTTCCATAATCACAACACAATGATACTTGCCAAAGATCACAACCATATCAAGATCACAAAGCATTGAGATCGACATGAGGTTGTATCCTAAGGACTCAACAAGCATGACTTTGTCCATGTGTATGTCCTTAGAGATCGCAACCTTACCAAGACCCAATACGACTTTTGCCTTTGTCAAGAAAGATGATATGCTTCAGATGTGACGGTGATAAGGGAGCATCCATCAATAGATTCTTGTCACCGGTCATGTGATTTGTACAACCACTATCGAGAACCCACTCAGTGGCTTTGGGTTGATCATCCTGCAGATGAATTAGTACAACTTACGATCTCATATACTTCATCGGTGAAGAATATGATATCAAGTTCATCAAATGAATTTCATCAGTCAGTATAAACAGATAAGCAGTATGAGGACGTGTGAAATGAAAGTTCATTTCATCATGATTAGCGTGCGTCGTTTCAGGCAATTTCGTCAGGTCCCCAGCAAATTCTTCAGACGTTAAGGCACGTCTGGAGACCTGACCCTGCAGAAGAGATTAGTTCTTTTTCTTCACCACCCACATCTGAAGGGGTGGCAAAGAGTTCATCACTCCGCGAGCACCATACGAGAATGGTGGCATAGAAGCCAAACCATTTCGTTTCACATAAGAGGGGTTAGAGTAAGCATATGAATAAGCAGAGAAATTCTTCGAGGACTTATGAACATATTGGTTTGAAGAATAATGCACATATTCATAGCCCTTAGCTCTACCCTGCGAAACAGAGTTGTTAGCACGATGATAATCATATGAGGACTTTGATCCTTTTGAGGAATTTGATCCACATGAGGAATTTGGTCCGTATGAGGACTTGGATCCATATGAAGAATTTGGTCCATATGAAGAATTTGATCTGGGGTTCCTTTTCTTCACGGTGTGGTGTCATGAGGACATTCACCTGAAGACTTTCAAGGCACTTCTTGGGAACCCAGATTTTCTTCATAGGGGAACTGTTCCTGCAGTTAGCGCCAACATATCTAGCAAATACTTCACCTATCTGATTTTTGAACAGTTTATAGTTGGAGTCAAATGACTCATCAGAAGAATGAGGAGATTCACATGTAAAGCCAAATAAGTTAGATGGATCAACTGGAGGTCCCTTTGCAAAGAACCCATGAGGTTTTGGGATACCGCTTCAAAGCTTCCAATATGTTCCATCAAGATTGAGTTTCCTCTCAAAGGCAATACCCTCTTTCCTAGGGTTCTGTTGAGGATCTCGCTTTTAAGCACATCACAAAGAGTTTGATGCCCTTTGAGGCTTTTGTACATGCACATCATATACAATTCCTTCAGCCCTACATCGTCAAGGTGATACTAGCAATGTCCTCAGATGAGGAATTAGTGATAGCAGAGGCAAGTGAAGAATTTGTAACAGTTGAAGCATTTGAACATTCAGGTGAAGAATTAGCAGATTCACGTTCAATGCACTTTAAGCATTGAGGAACAAATTCTTCCTAGGTAGGCTGATTTGTTGAGCAAGTAATGAATCGCGCTCCTTCTGAAGATCTTCATAACTCACTCTTAGCTTCTCAAGGTCTTGCTTTCTTTGAAGAAATTCATAAGAAAGTTTCTCATGATCAGATAAGAGAGTGTTATGATGACCTTGAAGGCTATCAAACCTAGACTGAAGTCTCTGAAGATTTTCGATCGGGGCTTTAGTGCGATCCATTTCTTCACCTAACATATCATCACTCTTATCTAGCATGTTTTGAACCTTTTCCAAAGCCCTTTGTTGTTTTACAGCAATTTTAGCAAGTTTTGAGTAATCGGGCTTTAGATCTTCATCAGATTCATTTTCACTAGATTCAGAGGAGGTAT
This sequence comes from Aegilops bicornis, assembly GCA_021605145.1. Lineage (NCBI taxonomy): Eukaryota > Viridiplantae > Streptophyta > Magnoliopsida > Poales > Poaceae > Aegilops > Aegilops bicornis. The sequence continues at coordinate 494,097,178 of CM038672.1, read as the reverse complement.
ATTTGAGTACGTTGGCACCCTTTGCCATGAAGCAATAGGTGGGAGTGTAGTCATCACTATCTTCATCAGCATTGTTGGTGAGGTCATTTTATTCAGAGTTGAAGATGGACTTGCTGACGAAAGCAGTAGCGAGAGCTAGACTCGCCACACCAGACTCAGATTCTTCTGATGCCTCCTCTTCCTCATGTTCCTCAGCTTCAGAGTCCATTTCCTTGCCAATGAATGCCCGAGCCTTTTTGGAGCTGCTCTTCTTGTGAGAAGAAGGCTTTGAGGATTTTGATGATGAAGATTTCGATGATTTCTTCTTCTTCTTCGCGTCATCGTAACTGTAATCCTTGTGTTTCTTCTTCTTTAATTCCTTTTCCCATCGAGGACAATCTTGGATGTAGTTACCAGGTTTCTTGCATTTGTGACAAAGTCTTCTCTTATAGTCACCGGATGAGGAATCACCGCTTCTTGAGGATTTTCCAAAGCGACCACGTCTTGAGAACTTGGAATTTCTTCACGAGCAGTGCTAGCTCCTCGGACTAATTCTTCAGGATCTCCAAGGCTACTACGAGTCTTCACACTCAGATTCGCATACAGCCTTGGCCTTCGTGGCACGTGTTTTTCCATAGCTAGAACCATAGAGATCTCTCTTTCAGCAAGTTGAAACTCATGAGTATTTAGCCTCTCGAGGATATCACCTGGATCAAGTGACTTGTAGTCAAAGACGCTCTTGTATCATCAGTGCCAGAGTATCAAATGAGGAATCAAGCGATCTCAACAATTTCTTCACCACCTCGTGGTCGGTGATGTCAGTGGAGCCAAGTGCTTGAAGCTCATTTGAGATGTCAGTGAGGCGATCGAAGGTTTGTTGAACATTTTCGTTGTCGAGTCTTTTGAAGCGGTTGAAGAGATTAGAAGAACATCAACTCGGGAGTCACGCTGAGTTGAGACTCCTTCATTCACTTTGGATAGCCTGTCCCGGATGAGCTTGGCGATTCCAAAGCACTCACTCTTCCATATTGACCTTTGCTCGATGGCCACATATGATATTCTTCGCTTGAGAATCGAGTTGCTTGAATCTCTTCACGTCGGCAGCATTCGAGAGAAGGTGTGACCGAGGGAACACCATTTTCCACAACATACCGTAGATCGTTGTCAATTGCTTCAAGATGCATTCGCATCTTGTTCTTCCAAAGAGGGGTAGTCCGTCCCATCAAAGGTAGGACACCCTGCTAAGACCTTGATCATACTGCGGTCGACATAACTAAAACTCCGGTGGTTAAACCAAAATCACACAGAACAAGGGAGTACCTTGCTCTGATACCAATTGAAAGTGCGTTATATCGACTAGAGGGGGGTGAATAGGCGATTTTTTGAATTCTTCACCTAGGAATTTGCCGGTGAGGAAATTCCTTAGCGAAGAACTACTTGCAGCGGAATAAGTACTCAAGAGTAAGCATAACAGAATACAAGCATGGTCATCATGATGAAATGAAGACAAACACAGAGTACGTAAATCGTAATCACAGGATAACACAAGATGAAGACAAACCGATCAAGAAATTGAACTGAGGAAATTGAGAAAGTCTTCACCAAAGTCTTCAAACACAGATATGAACAAACACTCAACACGGTAATGAGGAAATGAAAGGGTTGAGGAGATAGAACCAATAAGGTTGGTGAAGACAATGATTTGGTAGACCAGCCCAAGCTGCTGTCTCAGCTTGTACGTCTGGTTGGAGCGGTGAGTATTTAAACTCGAGGACACAGTCCCGGACACCGGCCGAGCACGCAGCTCAGGACACCAAGTCCTCATCGTATTATCCTTGAACTAAGGTCACATGCACCTCGTCCAATCACTCGTGGTAAGTCTTCAGCGACTTCCAAACCTTCACAGACTTGGTCACTCGGCGATCCACAATTCCTCTTGGATGCTCTAGACCATGACGCCTAACCGCTTGGAAGAAGCACAGTCTCCAAAGGTAACAAGCGTCGGATCCACGCAGATCAATCTCTTGATGATGCTCAATCACTTTGGGTTTGTAGGGGTTTGGTTTCTGGGTTTTTCCTCACTCGATGATTTTCGCTCAAAGTCCTCGGAGGATGGGTTGCTCTTAAATGACAAGTGTCAAGTTCTCTCGGAGCAGCCGACCAGCTAGTGGTTGTAGGGGGCGGCTATTTATAGCCTAGGGAGGAGCCCGACATGATAAGACATAAATGCCCTTCAATGATATGACCGTTAGGTGGATAAGATATTTTGGGACAGCTGGCGAAAGCAAAGACAAAGAACGGTCGGAAATTTGAATCTCAAATTCCTCGGGGCTATCATGTTCCTCACTCGTAGGCAATCCAAGATTTGGCGAATTCCTAACTCCTCAGCCGAACAAATTCTCGTGACTGTAAGAACTTCGCCTCTATCATCAAGAAATTGATCGAATCGTATGAGATTTCCAAAGGCTTCACTCGAAGGGATTGGTAGGTGTAGGATTTTGAGTTGAGCATCACATGGAAATTTTTCCTTAGTATTTCCTCGACCCCTTTAACAAAGACGGTGTTTCCTATGACTCAAGAAAGAGAAAAGCGAAACTACGAAAACAAAAGTCTTCACGCTTCATGTTCCTCAAATGAATACCAAGTCTTCAAGGTCACACCAATTTCTTCACTTTCAAAGTCTTCGTAAAGTCTTCAAAATATCAAAGTCTTCAAATAAGAACTTCATTTTTAGGGGTCAACTTTCTCTGTAAATATCAAACTCCTCATAGACTTATAGACCTGTGTACACTCACAAACGTATTAGTTCCTTAACCTATAAGTCTTCAATCCACCAAAATCACTAAGGGGCACTAGATGCACTTACAATGACTTGCTAGGTTATGATGATTTACTTGTTGAAAACTCTAGTGATGAATACTATGATGAAACGTCAATTAATCATGCTAATCAAGGTGAAACGAATGACAATGATAAGGAGAAAATTGAGCGTCTAACTAAAGAACTAAACACTCTTAAGTTAGCTCATGAAACTATCTTTGAAGATCATCGAGAACTTTTAAGGGCTCATGAGAAGTTACGCTTTGAAAACCTAAATCTTGAGCAAGAGCATGAGTTCTTAAAAGCAATCAATGATGATCTCCGTAAGAAAAGTTCTTCTTACATTGCCAAGCGTTTACTCTTATCTACTTACATGCCTCAAGTCAAGTCTAGTAACAAGATCAAGAAAGATTCTTCTTCTAGTAGTAACAATAACAATGCTAAATCCAATATTGTTGCTTCTAGTAGTTCTCTTGATTCCACTAATGATTCTCTTAGCCAAGTTACACTTGAGCAAGAAAATAGCTTATTGAAGGGAATTATAGAGAAAGGTGTATACAAGAGCCTTGCCGGGAGTAAGCTGTCGGGGGTTGGGTGCGACATATGCCAAAGGATGGCTTATCATGGTGGGGGCGAGTAGAACATCGCCAGTGCCTGGAAACGGGATAAGGCGAAGGCACGCACGCCGGCGGATCTTACCCAGCTTCAGGGCTCTCCGTGGAGATAATACCCCTACTGCTGCTCTACGGGGTCTCCGCATGATCACTATGGCAAAGTGGGTACAAGGTTGCTCCTTGATCTGTTCGGGGTGAGGAAGGAGAAGGGCACGGCTAGCTCTTCTCTTCCCTCTATGTGTGTTTAAAACTATCAGGGTCCAACCCTTTGCATGGGTGCCCCGGGGGTTTATATAGGCCTACCCCCGGGGGTACAACGGTAATCCGGCTGGGCGCGGGTCCCAGCCGTCTGTCTCGTGTCGCCGCTTTCTCCGCCGACCGCCGGGGCCTGGCTGACCGGTGGGCCCCGACGACGGGCTCGCAGATGGGGCCGACAGTTTTGTCTGGCCATGCAAGTGGTCTTGCCGGCTGGATTATCAGTAGCCGCGCCTCTAATGACGCTGGCTTGGTCATGGGGTCATGGCAACAATGTCGCCACCGACGGGCGATCACCGCTGCCATTCCCCGCCTTGTTCAGTTAATGGCGTGCGGGGCCCGTGGGAGGCCCAGCCGACTTCGGGGCCGACTCCCAACGGGTCCGTCTTGTGGCGCTCGCCGTTTTACGCACTCGCCGACAAAGCGGTCTCCTGCCGTCTGGGTCGTGACAGACAGCCGTCGTGGGCACAGGCGCCGCCCGCAGGCTGATGTCAGGGCCGACATGGCAACAAAGGCGTCGGATGGAGATCTCCGTCGATGCACGGCGCACTTTAGCCATGCCCGCTTCGCTGAACGGGCAGGGATGGGCATGGTGGCCGCACCCCATCCGTCTATAGTTGCGAAGGCGGGAGGTGGTTGAGTCGCGGCCGACTCCCCATAGCCGGCTTCTCCGAAGCCGCCAGCTAGGAGCCGCTTATCTCAAGTCATCCACAGGACTCGGCCTTGAGGAAGCGGCGGCCTTGCCGCCGATTCTCAAAAAGCGGCTCTTCGTCTTGGGGTCTTGAGGGGCGCAGCCTGCCCGATGTCTTGAAAGGTCCGGGGGCTCGGGTTTGCCTACCCGTGGCCCATTACTCCGACATAAGCAATTCGAGGAAATTGTACGCAAGCAAGGAAGGCACCGGAAGAATCAAGGTGTTGGTTTTGAACGAAAGTTCAATGCCAATGGAGTTGAGTGGGAAGAAGATCAATACCCCAAGACGAAGTTTGTTCCTCAACAAGAGAAGTATGATCCTACTTCCTTCAAGGGAACACAAGCACAAGATGATCTTCCACCACAAGACCACAAGAACAAGGACAAGATTCAAGAAGAGATTGATGCATTTGAAGAGGCACCTAAGGTCTCGGTCAAGTGGATTCCCAAGACTACATCAAGTTCTACCTCATCAAGTACAACTACAACTCCAAGGATTCCCATCAAGATGATGTGGATCCAGAAGAAGAAGTACTAGAGAGTTCTTGAGGGTGACTCCGCCAACATATTTCACTCATATCATTATGGCAAGGACAAGTGCAATCAACTTCCATATGTTGCACTAGTTCAAGGAGTCACAAACCCTCATGTTGGTAAGGCAAGGGACAAGGTAACCTAATGATTTCATGGACATCATTTTGTGTGTGCATCACTCTATGTCTATGGATATACTTGTTTGTTCCTTGTGGGACTAACCCATGTAGGTATTGAAAGTGCAACTCACTCCAAAGGACTGCTCCAAAAAGATCTACATCAACATTGAGCATCCACATCTTCAACACCTACATGAAGTCATCATCGACAAAACCCAAGGTTAGTTCATCCCTCTTAGGGGGGATCTCAAATCTAGGGGGAGCTTAACTCTAAGAATTGATTCAAAGCAACTCTAATGATGTGAACACATAAATGCTTTATGTAAAAGTGGTAACTCCACTTGAGCTTAAACGATGAGTATGACCTATGATCAAATGTCTATCATTTGACTCCTAAGTCAATATACTCATATATAGATGACCTAGTCATTGCCAATTGTTTGATAGATGCTAGAATTGGTTGTGCATGCTTTGCCACATATTTCATTTGCCATCTTATTGTGTGAGCATGTTGGTTGCATACTTTACTCATTCGATGACATTCACTTGTTGTTTTGATTGATTGGCTTCTTTTTCTTTGGCCAAGTGGATGGACAAGAATGCCTAAGAACCTTCTCTAGCTATCTATGCTTTTCTCGTCTCAAACTCTATTCATGCTACATCACAAAATTTGATCAAGTCAGATTCGAACCACTCTGTGTGAGGAGCACTCGGAGTCCTCGATTCGTCATAGACTTAAACTTCCAAAAACTCTTTGTGATTCTCGGTCTGACCGATTCCTCCATTTCGGTCTTACCGAGATCACTTAATCGATCTAGGTTTTAAATCTTGGTGCAACCGATTTGAACTCTTCGGTCACACCGAGTTGCAATAATCAGATACGCTTTTGCATCTCGGTGCCACCGAAGTTGTTCCACTTTCGGCCACACCGGCTGTGGTCGGGCTATATATAGTCACGGGCAAAAATTTGGAAATTTATCCGAACCTCTTCGCCCGCGCAATAGCTCGCTCTGCCTCCATGGTCTCCGGATCGTCTCCTCGTCGCCAGCCGCCTCCTGTCGCTGGTCTCCGCTGCCGTCAACAGAAATCAACCCCGCTGCTGTCAGCCAGAAGTAGTCTCCGCGAACTAGGGTATGGACTCGATCACAATGCTTTCCTCGTCCGATTCTCAAAGACATTGTGTTCTTATTGATTCTTGCCACGATTGAAACACTCCTATCCAGTCAATGCAATCCTTAGAATAGTTTTGATTCGAAAATTTAGGGTTAGGTTTCCGCCGAAACCATCTCAGACCCACCGAGTTGAAAAACTCGGTCCCACCGATTTGGCTTATGCCATTGCACTAGTGAGACTCAGTTTGACCGAGAATTGCTAATCGGTGAGACCGAAATTAGGAATTTGTGAAACCCTAGCATCTCGGTGCCACCAAACTGTGACTCGGTCTGACCGAGTTCATCAGTTTAGGTTCCAAAACTGCTTCGGTATCACCAAGTTTGAAAATCGGTTGGTCCGAAATGCTTTCTCTGGAAAACTAAAACTGAATTTTTGAGTCATTCTTTTGCAAAAATCTCTGCATTTTGTGATGTTCATCCACTCTACCTCATCTATAACTCTTCACAGGTCGCAATCGTTGTTTGCAGCATGTCGCATCAGAGTGACAAATGTAACAGTGTCGAGGAGCAGTGAACATGAGTGAGGGCACTAGTCCCTCCAGCTCTTCAGATGAAGGCAGCAGGAGCACCCCAAGCAATTTGCCTAAAGCTGCCACTCAGCAAAGGAAGAAGAAAACCTCAGATTCAAGATGAGGATTATAGGGCGAAGAGGATGAGGCAACCTCCAAGAAGGAAGTGCTCAAAAAGGAGTATGGCCCAGCACATAGCACAAAGCCTGGACTAAATAGGAAGGTTCCTGCCAAGAGGACACCTATGCCAAAGGTCAGAGCATCAACTCAAATTCCTAAAAAGCCTGATCCCAAAGAGCCAGCTACTGCTGAAGGGAAGAAAAGGAAAGAAAGGGTCAAGAAGACCACAGTCAGAGTTACTGGGAAGCCTTCCATGATGGAAGAGGAAGAAGAGATTGTTGCACCAGCACCCAAGGCACCAAAGCTTATGGGTGATGCTATAAGATCGTGGGCTGCCACATCTAAGCCCAAGGAAGCACCCAAAGCTGCCCCCAAGGCCAAGTCTCAGACCAAGAGGAATACCAGGAGTATTCCACTCATCGAGAAGAACAAGGCCCCAGTGCCTGAGGTTGCTGATGAAGAAGATTAAGAAGGACAAGTTCTGAGGAAGCTCAAGCCCAAGATACCAGATCACAATGATGCCCATCATGTGGCTGAGGATATGAAGATCAGAAGAGACAATGGGTTGAGGCTATGGAGGATGACAGATCCATATGCCACAAGAAGAAGAACTGTTGTGGACTACAGGTTCCACACCAAGGAACAACAGGACTTTTATGAGACTATTTTGCTAGATAAGAAGCCCATGGTGTGTGATATGAGGTGGGTCGCCTGGACCTACATGAAAGAAAATGTAGAGCACTATCCTGGAATGCAAGACAGTTTTTTTGCTGTTGGAGTTGCAGACTTCGTTGGGCAAAAGCTCACCAACTGGAACGATGAACTAATCATGCAGTTCTACTCCACATCACACTTTTATCTAGATGGCAGGATAGTGTGGATGTCTGAAGGTACAAGGTACCAGTCAACTGTTGAGGAGTGGGCAAAGCTGATAAATGTCCCAAAGGAGAATGAAGATGACCTTGATGTATATGCCAAGAAGAAAATGGACCACAATTCCATGGCACACATGTACAAGGAAATCCCAGAGACAGCCATTGAGACACATAAGTTTGGATCAGTCCACTTCCTTCTGTCAGGGCTGCCAGCTATCAACTGCATCTTAAGGCATACTCTAGTGCCTAAGTATGGTGACCACAACATGATTAGAGGGCATGCAATCAACATGTTGCATTTGTTTGATGTGCCACAGAAATTCAAAGTCATGAGACTTATCGTTGAAACCATTAAGAGGACTGCAGCAGACCAGAAGAGAAGTTGTGGATATGCCCTCGGATCCGTGGAGTTGATTAACTCAAAGATGGGCACAGCAAATATCTATTGGATAAAGAACATTTTCCAATATATCCAGACTTTGAGGACAATGAGGTTGTCATGAATGAGAATGATCCATCGCCGGTTCAAGCACAAGAGAAGAAGGAGAAGGCAAGGAAGGAGAAGGCCGCCAGATGCCAACTCAAGAGGAGGCATCTGAGTATTTCTTGAAGAACAAGCAGTGAGCAGCTTGGATACTTAATAGCATCAACACCGAGGATTGAGAAGGGATTGGCCACCCTCACTCAAAATCAGGAGAGCTTGGAAAGAATCATGGAATAAAAGTTCTATGACTTAGATGTGAAAGTAATCGAGATTCGATCATTGTGGAGCAACTACAGGATGACATGCAGGAGAGGAAGGGCAAAACAACAACTCGATGCATTTGCCAGAGTGCCTGAGCCCAGAGGTCATCTCATGCAAGGCCTCGACACCAGAGCCACTTCATCTGCACCAGCTACAGACCTCGGTGCCACCAGCTCCAAAGACTCTACATCAGCTCCAGCTCCATCTACTTCAATTGAAGCCTTCGTCCTCGGCGCTATCCGGACTCCACCACCTAAAGATCAAGCCTGAGAGTCGATCTAGCACTATGCATTTTCTATGAACTTTTTGGTAACTTGTTGCCAAAGGGGAAGAAAAATGTATAGATCATAGGCTTCGAGAGAGAGAGAATGTTGCTTTTGTTCTCTCTTGATTAGGTGGTCTTTTAAACTTGTTTGCTTTTGTTTGCTTGATATACTATGCTTGTGAGACATTGATGATCATGTGTTTGATCATAAGCTACACTTATGCATGTTTGATGATATTATCTTATCTATCCTATGTGATCATTCACTGTGCTTGGTGATGAGTGCATGTATTCATTCCATATCATTTTGAGCGCTCCACCAAGATGTATGTGACATGGAAGAGTAACCCATGAGCCTAATTCCTTGTGCATTTGCAGTCCAAAGCAAATCGTAAACTATGCACAAATTTAGGGGGAGCTCTTGCTTAGCACATACTTCTCAAAACGACGATGTTTTTCAATATTATTATCATTTGTCGAAGTTTTGATCTATATGTTGTCATCAATTACCAATAAGGGGAGATTGAAAGTGCAACTATCCCTAGGTGGTTTTGGTAATTCATAACAACATATAGCTCATTGAGCTAATGCTATTCCAAGATGAACATTTCAGGAAAGCTCAATGAATGGCATGGCATGGATGATGAAAGTGGATCCTCAAAATGCTAATGACAAAGGATTGGCTCAAGCTCAAAAGCTCAAGACTCTTCATTTTATATTTTAGTGATTTAAGATCACATTGAGTCTATAGGAAAAGCCAATACTATCAAGGAGGGATGAGGTGTTGCTTAATGAGCCTCTTGCTTCATGTGCTTTGTGATATGCTCCAAAACCCTCGCCTACTTTCTCACATCCACATATGACCTAAACCTAAAGCCAAAATCGGTCTCACCGATTCTTCCTATCCGCGCCACCGATTCCATATGTCATAGCCAACGCCACAAACCCTAGGCAAATCGGTTCTACCGATAGGGATCTCGGTCTCACCGAGATGGGATTGTAATCTCTCTGTTTCCTTTTCGTAACTTTTTGGTCTCACCGAAAGAGCGGATTGGTCCCACCGAGATTGCAGTGTAAACTCTTTGTTTCCCTTTTGTAACATTTCGGTCTCACCGAAAAGAGCAAATCAGTCCAACCGAGTTTACCTGACCAACTCTTCCGTCACTAATTACCAAAATCGGTCTCACCGAGTTTGTGTAATCGGTCTCATCGCTGACATTACTTTATGCCCTAACCCTAACCATATCGGGTCCTACCGAGATGCAAGTCGATCCCAAGAAAACCCTAACGGTCACTAGGTTTACTAAAATCGGTCCTGACCGAGTTTGTTGATTCGGTCCCACCGAGATTGGTAAATTGTGTGTAACGGTTAGATTTTGTGTGGAGGCTATATATACCCCTCCACCTCCTCTTCATTCGTGGAGAGAGCCATCAGACAAAACCTACACTTCGAACTTACCATTTCTGAGAGAGAACCACCTACTCATGTGTTGAGGCCAAGATATTCCATTCCTACCATATGAATCTTGATCTCTAGCCTTCCCCAAGTTGCTTTCCACTCAAATCTTCTTTTCACCAGATCCAAATCCTATGAGAGAGAGTTGAGTGTTGGGGAGACTATCATTTGAAGCACAAGAGCAAGGAGTTCATCATCAACACACCATTTGTTACTTCTTGGAGAGTGGTGTCTCCTAGATTGGTTAGGTGTCACTTGGGAGCCTCCGACAAGATTGTGGAGTTGAACCAAGGAGTTTGTAAGGGCAAGGAGATCGCCTACTTCATGAAGATCTACCGCTAGTGAGGCAAGTCCTTCGTGGGCGAGGGCCATGGTGGGATAGACAAGGTTGCTACTTCGTGGACCCTTCGTGGGTGGAGCCCTCTGTGGACTCACAAGAACTGCTACTCCTTCGTGGGTTGAAGTCTCCATCAACGTGGAGGTACGATAGCACCACCTATCGGAACCACGCCAAAAACATCCGTGTCTCCAATTGCGTTTGAATCCTCCAAACCCTTCCCTTTACTTTCTTGCAAGTTGCATGCTTTAATTTCCGCTGCTCATACACTCTTGGCATGCTTGCTTGAATTGTGTGATGATTGCTTGACTTGTCCTAAGATAGCTAAAATCTGCCAAACTCTAAAACTGGGAAAAGGCTAAGTTTTTAATTGGTCAAGTAGTCTAATCACCCCCCTCTAGACATACTTCAAGGTCCTACAAGAGTTGAGGAAGAAGGAGGCCATTTCTCAGAAGGCTCAGCAGCCTCAGTGGAAGGGGTCCTGAAAGACTGGTGTTAGAGGAAGAAAGCAACACATGGAAAGCCACAACTGCGCGATACTTACACGTCAATGGCGATGTACTTCCTCCGCTTCAGCGGTCCGAAGATGTTGCTGCCGCTGGGGGATCCTTTCCTCTTGCGAAGCTCCTCGAAGTCCACACAAAGACAACCGAAACGCTAGACGTGACGGCCGGTGCTCAGCGGGGCCGTAGAAGAGCTCGGGAGAATATCTTCAGGGGCGCCCGGTTGCGGCGAACAGCCGGGCACCGTTTCACCATGACCTCCCGAGGCTCCCGGAGCCTTGGCCTCGGGAGCCGCATGCAACGTCTCCTCAGCAACCAACGCCTCAGGAGAGGGATGGCAAGCTCCTGAGGATGATGCCCCGGGGTCACCACTCAGCGCGTGCTCCTCAGCATTCGAGCCACCGGTCTCCGCCTGAGCTCGCCCACCTGCTCCGTCACTTGGGGCGAGCTCAGCATCAGGGCAAGGAAGGGGACCACAATGACGGGGTTCTCACGAGGCCCCTCCAGGCCGATCGGCCGCGCCCCCCATTCATTGAAGATAGGCATGTCCTTCACAAACTCATCCTTATTCTTGCAGCGGTACAGCAGACATCTATTCTCGGGTAGTTCGGCCGGCAGAGAGACACCCGCCAGGACCCTGAGCATTGTTCGCCGCGTCCCAAGGAGGAGCCCGGACTCCTGAAACCTCATGTGATCCTCGCTGCCGAGCAAGGTCCACATTGGGCGAGAATGGCACTGAAGCGGAGCAACCCGGTGCTGGACGAATTCCTTCACCACCATCAGCGCAGTTACGCCGCGATCCTTTAGCAACTTCAACCTGAGCCATACGCTGAAAGCAAGGCCGGGCTCATGAGTCATTGATGGCCCCAGTCGGGTTAGGGAACAGCGGGCTCGACGGAGCTCAAGCAGAGGATCGAGCACACCGCATCAACGAACACCCATAGAATCCTAAGTCGCCGTGGATGGAGGAAGCTCAAATCAATCCTCGCTCGTCTGCCGCAGCCACAGCCTGGAAGCTCACGCACCCCGAGCACTGCTGAGGGTCGGCCAGATGCAACGAGAAGAAATGGTAGAAGAGAGCCACCGAAGGAGCGATGCCCACCATGGCTTCGCACACGAAGGCGAAGACGGCAAGAAGTGTCACGGACTGAGGACCGAGATGCAGCATGTGGATCTGATAGTGCTCAAGCACAACATTGAATAAGGCGGAGAAGGGAGGAATCAGGCCTGCCTAGAGGGTGTCTATGAAGATTGGGACCTCGGTGGCCGTCTGGGCCGCGCGAGTGCGAGAAGCGGGCCAAGCCACCGTCTCCCCCCACTCATTGAAGCTGGAGGCAAGCATTGGGCGCACCTTGTCCATGGCTTCGTCGTTAAGCACCCGAGACCGGCCGAGCGCCAGCGCTAAGGGCAGAGGCGCAGCCGAAAGAGGCAAAGGGCTCTTTCCATTCTCAGCTTGCTTAGGCGCCATGGCTATGGAGCAAGCGGAGCGCGAGTCAAATTGGGGAAGAGAAGCAGAGCCGCAAGGAAGCAGAGGAATTGGGGAAGCAGGGCGCAAGAGGCGGAGGAATAACTGTGTAGGCCGCGGGGGCCGCATAGCCGGGCGAATTCAAAGGCGGCGTGGGGAAGCAGAGACGCCCACGTCCAATCAACCTCCACGCGTCGACCAAGGCTGCAAGCTTTTGGGGCCCGCATCGCTCCGAACTTGAACCTTGGCTTCGCCACGAAGCCAAGCCCGAGCGCACCTTGGGCCCGGGGCTACTGTCGGCGTTCTGGGAACAGGGGTCCCCATTCCTGCCTGCGGCCCACGGCGTGGCTAGGCAGCAGGCCGTACGGCTTATCTTCGTCAACAAGACACTCAAGACCCTCGCGAGGCGGACGATGCAAGATCTCCTCTGGAGTGGCCTAGCCAGGAAGGCTCACGAGGAGCGGAGATATCAAGGCAGGGCGAACCTCACGAGGCTCTCGTGACGTGAGCCATGACGAACGGTGCCAGGCGGGTGCCAGGCGGGCGCCGGCGTGCGCAGCGTCCTTGTTTCCTCTTTGGTGCTAAGGAGGCAAGCGCAGACGAAGAGTACCGAGGCATCAAGCAAAGGTTGCCATATTGGTGCAACAAGACCAAGACCAGGAGGACGGCAAGGCGGAGGTCATCGTGGAGCCCAAGACGGCGTCACCCCAGAGCTTTTCACAGGTGAATACCAGTTTTGTCAGGATAGCTTGTACTAGCTGTTCCCCTTCAAATTTGCCCGCCGTTGTTGGCTCCCTTCCCGCTCGATATTTGGGAAGAGGACCAGGGCCTCTATAAATAGGCTTAGCCACCACAAATATAACAGAACTGGAACAGATCGAGAAGCCAACACCCGCACAAGAACACTCCAACCTCAGGAGGCTGTTCTTCCCTTGTACTGTTCATCATCAGCCCAAGAGGCAATCCACCACCACCACACTGGAGTAGGGTATTACACCACAATGGTGGCCCGAACCAGTATAAACTCCGTGTCTCTTTCTGTGTTGTGAGTTCGTCGAGTTTGTCCGCGAGATCTTAGCAAGCTAGAGCATAGATCGGTAGGAAGGAAAGACTCCATGCGCACCCCAGTGTTCGAACCTTAAGGGTTTGCCGGAACCCAACATCCGATAGGCTCCCCCTAGATTTGTGCACTTAAATAGAGGAGCCTTTAGATAGTAAAGTACACACACTAGGATCAACACTCCCCGTATATTTTATAGTCTGACAACATTTGCATCAAAGATGAGACATTTATGAGCTAGGATGCAATAGAGTAGCAAGTGAGCAAAGTAGACATATGAGATAAGCATGAACTCACAAACTACTAAAGTACTCGACATACAAGATAACAATAGGAAAGGGTAGCATATGTCTCACACCATATGATAGGGTACCAGGTCTCACGAGCACAAACCAAACCAAAGCAGAAGACGAGAAAAGAGTTTGCGAGAGAGAAAGACAAGGCAAATAAGACACACTCGCAACTCAACAAATCCCTAAACTCTCTCCCCCTTTGGCATCGAGACACCAAAATGGCAAAGAGGGCTGCTACGGCCACAGTTGATAGCACAACTGACGAGCTCCATCATCACATCCATGCGTGATCATCCGACCCTCCGTCATCGGCAGGGGCAAGCTCGGTGTCTGAGTTTGTCCAAGGGCAGTGCTGCTGAATCCACTCCTGCTCATTGGTGATCTTGCCCTCAGATCCACTGGCAACTGTCGCACCAAACTGACGCATGAGCTCCTTCTGGCGACTCCTGGCCTTCTTCTCAGATACATGAGCCGTATACTGCCCATGAGACTCCATGCAGAAAAGTTTCTTAATCTTGTGCTTGAGCTTCTTTGCCCATGAGGGCTCCGCTCCAGAGGGAACATAGTCCTCATCATCGTCAGTATCAGCCTTAGCCTCAGCCTCGTCAGCTCCGAACGGAATCCCAGACTTCAGAACTGAAGTGCCCCAGTTCTCCTTCTTCCTCAGACGCTTGATCTCATGATGGATCAACTCACCAGTCTCCAGCAGACACCAGGATAAGTGTGCTCCCAAGCCTTCTCAATAAGCAACATGAGAAAAGGACCATGCATGGGGCACTTGCGCTCGGAGATAGCGGAGAGAAGCTCAGACCACATGACATGAGAGATATCCAGGGAATCTCCAGTGTTTTCTTCCTTCTCATGCTGACAGAAAAGTAACATGTCCACGAGAAACGAGTGAACCATGTCCAAGTTCCCAATGCATGGGAAAAGAGTATCCCTGAAGATGCGATGAAGGATGTCCAGGCAGGCAGGCAGCTCATACGTCTCCTTGTGTCTCGGGGTTAATCTACACAGTGCAGAACGGCCAGAGAGCTTGCTTGTGACTAGAAGTTGTCTTCCGGTGAGGACGAAAGCCAACCGGGTTCTCAAGCCCTTGATCCTCAATCCCAAACAATTCCATGAACGCCTTCCATTTGACAGACAGAAGTTTGCCATTTGTCATACAAGTCAAGGTTCTTTCTGTCGGATTTAGGGTTCCGGCAAAACCCTTGAGGTTCGAACACTGGGGTGCGCACGAAAATCTCTCATCTCCCACGCTCTCACACTCCACGAACTCACGGACTAGCTCACCGAACCCAAAGAACACGAATACACAAGATTTATACTGGTTCGGGCCACCGTTGTGGTGTAATACCCTACTCCAGTGTGGTGGTGGTGGATTGCCTCTTGGGCTGAGGATGAACAGTATAAGGGAAGAATAGCCTCTTGAGGAGAGGTGTTCTTGTGCTGGGTGAGCTGGTGTGTGGGTGAGGATCGCTCGAGATGAGTTCTCGTCGGCCGGGATCCCCTCTACTTCGGTGACTAGTCCTATTTATAGAGGCCCTGGTCCTCTTCCCAAATATTGAGCGGGAAGGGATGCCACAACAGCCAATTTGAAAGGGGACAGCTAGTACAAGCTATCCCGACAAAAGTGGTCTTCGCCTGCCGAAGGCTCTGGTGGTGATGCCGTCTTGGGCTCCACGATGACCTCCGTCTCGCTGTCCCGCTGGTCTTGGTCTCATTGCACCGATATGGAAACCTTTGCTTGACGCCTCGGTACTCCGTGCATGTGCTTGTCCCCCTTAGCACCAAAGAGGAAGCAAGGACACTGTGCACGCTGGCACCCGCCTGGCGCTCGCCTGGCCTTGATCGTCATGGCTCACGTCACTGGAACGTCGCGAGGTTTGCCCTGCCTTGATCTCTTCGCCTCATGAGCGCCTTTGTGAGGCCGCTTCCCGAGGAGGTTTTAGGTCGTCTGGCCATGAGGCTTGGCCTCGCGAGGGTCTTGAGTGCTAGCCGGTGAAGATGGGTCAGACGAGCTTGGCCAGGAGCCACGACGTGGGCCACAGGCAGCAAATCTGGGACCCTGCTCTTAGAACACCGACAAGAGCTCCCCGGGCCCAAGGCGCGGACTTGACTTCGAGGCGGCCAAAGGGCAAGTGCGCAGCTGCCGAGGGCCCCAATAGCTCGTGGGTTTTGGTCGACGCTATGGCGGTTGATTGACGTGGGCATCTCCGCTTCCCCACGCCGCCAAAGAATCGCCAGACTTGACAAGTCCCTGCTGCATGCAAGGAAAAACCATCATTACCTATGATCGTGGGGGCGCTGGTTGGCCTTCTCCTGCTATAAATGGAGAGGGGGGCAGAGCCCCCGTCGCCCATCTCTTCCCATTCCGCTCGCTTCTCCCCCTTCGCTCTATTGCCAGTAGTGACACCAATTCCGCTTGCATTTTGTTCATGTCTTGCCTTTCATATCATAGCATCATGCGCATTGCATCTGCATGTTTTCATAAAACTCGCAGCCGTTCGTACTTGTCGCTTCTCTCCTTGTCTCCGTGGCCGCCTAACCCCTTTGCGCGTGTGTCCGAAACTCCCCTGTACCCGACCCGGGCTGTTGTGACCGTTGGATCCGGATCATTCCCAAACATCCATAAATCATCATCGGTTTCTCGTTAAACTTTCCTAAGCTATTTATTCTCGACCGTTCGATTTTAATCAGAGGGTCTAAAATAGCCCTAACCAAAAATCCAATGCTATAAGTAGCAGTCTAACCTTAGCCCCGTCCCATCGATCCAACTAATCCTCCCGCCGCCGCCGCCACCCATGTTCATCAGGAGCTTGTCCCATCGCCAACCAAATCCCCCACCTCGGGATCCATCTCCATCCAATCAGTGGCTGCGCCCCCGATCCAAATCCAAATCCCCCACCTCTGGATCCATCTCCATCCAATCAGTGGCTGCGCCCCCGATCCAAATCCCCTCGGCCTCCACTCGCTGCCAACCAGCACGCCTCGTCGCCGTCCAGAGCCACCTCGTCCCCGCATCCCCGAGCTCCCTCACATGGCGGCCTCGCGCCCGAGCTCTTCATCAGCCTCGCGTCACCGGAGTCAAGCCGCCGGCCGCCCGAGCCCCGTGCGCCTGTGCCTCGAGGGCCTCCTCGTCCCCAACCAGCGTCGCCTCCGGCCTCCATCCGCCTTCAACCGCCTGCTTCGTGCGCCTGCGCCCGCGAGCGTCCGAGGCCGCAGCCACCTCCTCGTCCAGGACCACCTCCCTGCGCCGGCGAGCGCCACCGCCGGAGCTGCTCCGTTCCTCGCACGAACCAGCAGGCCGTCCTCACCGCCCTTCCCCTTTTCCCTCCTTCGCTGAAGCTCTCTGTCTCACTGGACTCCCTCTCTTTTCTCTGTAACAGCGACGCCGCCATCTTCTTCGCGGAGGACCTCGACGAGAACGCCGCCCGCGGTACCCCCGATCTTCCCCGGCGCAACCCCGTTCCGCTGACGCCCCTGCGCCATGCTGCCATGCCCCGCCGCTGCCGGCGGACGCGTCCCGCTCGTCCCGGACCTCCCCTGCTTCGCCGAGTCCTCGCCCCCGCGCTGGTTCTGCGCCTTGCCGTGGCGCCGCCGCCAGTGAGTCGCTGCCGTTCAGCAAGGCCCCTCTAGGCCTCTCCTTTCCCTTCCCCGACTTGTTTCTCTCTGAAATTGTCTCCTCGTTGAACAGAGGACAGGCGCCACCTTCTTCAGCTCCGCCCGAACGCCACCTCGCCGAAGAGCCCATGCCAGGGTCGTCCTCTTCTTCTGATCCGGCGCCGTCCCAGGAGCTTGCCGTCAGATCCGGCGATCTCCTCCCGTTCCCGTCGCTCCGTCCTCCCGCTGAGTTGCCCGCGCCGCCGCGGCTCTGCTTCCTGTCGAGCAGAGAACGCCCGCTCGTCCCAGCCGCGTTGACCGCGTCCTGTCCCTCCCGCGCCAAGTCCCCAGTGCCCAGCCGGCCTGCTCCAGCCGGGCCATGGCCCATGGTGAGGCCACCCCCAGCGCCTCTTGTTTTTTTACTATTGGGCCTGCTCCAGTTTCAGTTTCGGCCCGTGTAGGTTTTTTCAGATCTGCGATTTTAGCAATTATCCCAGGTTTTGCAGTTTTACAGAAAAGACCCTCATCTTCATGCATTTAATAACTCATGAACTGTGCATCGGTTTAAAATGATTTAAACATGTAAAATGCTTAGAATTTTGTGTAGATTAATAATATGCCACTTTCGTCCATGTTTAAATTG
This sequence comes from Aegilops bicornis, assembly GCA_021605145.1. Classification (NCBI taxonomy): domain Eukaryota; kingdom Viridiplantae; phylum Streptophyta; class Magnoliopsida; order Poales; family Poaceae; genus Aegilops; species Aegilops bicornis. The sequence goes on along the minus strand of CM038672.1, from coordinate 494,079,120 downwards.
TTTAAAATGCTGTTTGTTTAAATTTTCTTAAATGCCCTGCTAAAATGATTTATTTCATAACTAAATAACCGTAGCTCGGTTTTAAATAAACTTTATATGTAAATGGGGTGGAAAAATGCCTAGTTTAAGATGGTGGACTTTATTTTCTTGTTTAACAACAATAAAATATGTTTTAAGGCAGAACAGTACCAAATTCGAAATATGCATATGGGGATTTTCCGGAATTGTTGTTTGTTGTTCCAGCCTCATTTAAACTTGCCTTAATAGTTAGTTTACTTATGCTTCACCTCTTGCCATGTTTAACAACATTTAATATTGTTGGGTACAAAACCGAGAGAGAACTAAATAATTGATGTGGTGTTTCGTTAATATGCAACTCGTTGCATATTGAGCTCCACTTAACTTGTAGTATTGTTTGTTGCGCTTTGCCATGCCATGCCTCATTAAACCGGACATGCATCATACTTGATTGAGCATCATGCCCTGTTTATGTTTGTGTGTTTACCATGTTGTTTGCTTCTTTTCGGTTGTGCTTCTTGTCGATAGTTCCGCTTGCTATGATCGTGAGGATTCGCTCAACCACGCTTGGTTCGGCTTCATCCGCTCGCCTTCTTCATGGACTCGTTCTTCTTCCTAGCGGATTTCGTGCAAGTCGATCGTCACCTTGGATCTCACTACTATCATTGTTATGCTAGTTGCTTCGCTCTATCGCTATGCCGCTGCTACCCACCACTTGCTTATCAAGCCTCCCAAATTGCCATGAACCTCTAACCTTTGTCACCCTTCCTAACAAACCATTGTTTGGCTATGTTACCGCTTTTGCTCAACCCCTCTTATAGCGTTGCTAGTTGCAGATGAAGATGAAGATTGCTCCATGTTGGTTTATGTTTATGTTGGGATATCACAATATCTCCTATATTATTAATGCATCTATATACTTGGTAAAGGGTGGAAGGCTCGGCCTTATGCCTGGTGTTTTGTTCCACTTCGCCGCCCTAGTTTCCGTCATATCGGTATTATGTTTCCGGATTTTGCGTCCCTAACGCGGTTGGGTGATTTATGGGACCCCTTGACAATTCGCTTTGAATAAAACTCCTCCAGCAAGGCCCAACATTGGTTTTACCATTTGCCACCACCTATTACCTTTTCCCTTGGGAGTAATTAACCCGAGGGTCATCTTTATTTAGCCCCCCTGGGCCAATGCTTGTCTAAGTGTTGGTCTAAACTAGAGCACCGTGCGGGACCGTCCCTTGGCAACTTAGGTTATGTTGGTACCTGTACGCTTCGCTTATCCGGTCATGGCCTGAGACGAGATACGCGCGGCTACTATCAGGGTGTTGGCACGCCGAGAGGTCTTGCTGGTCTTGTTTTACCATTGTCAAAATGTCTTGTAACCGGGATTCTGAGTCTGATCGGTTCTTCCCAGGAGAAGGAATATCCTTCGTTGATCGCGAGAGCTTGTGATGGGCTATGTTGGGACACCCCTGCAGGGTTTGAACTTTCGAAAGCCGTGTCCGCGGTTATGAGGCAGATGGGAATTTGTTAATATCTGGTTGTAGTAAACTTGAAGCAAACTCTTCTAAAATACACCAACCGTGTGCGTAACCGTGAGTGTGACTTTTCGGGGTTGTTCGAGAGGAGAACACGGTTTCTGGGTTATGTTTGACGTAAGTAGGAGATTCAGGATCACTTATACCGTTTGCTTGCTTCTCTTCTCGCTCTTATTTGCGTAAGTTAGCCACCATACATGCTTAGTCGCTGCTGCAACCTCACCACTTTACCCCTTTCCTTACCCATTAAGCTTTGCTAGTCTTGATACCTATGGTAATGGGATTGCACGAGTCCTCGTGGCTCACAGATTACTACAACACCGGGCAGTGTATGTGTTATGCGATGATCATGACGTGAGAGCGATGTTTACTTGTGTTGGAGTTCTTCTTCTTCTTCGTCGATCTTGGGTTAGGTTCCGGTCGCCACTGGCTAGCGTGGTGGATGTCGCTTGAGTTTCGCTTATGTTTCATCCGTAGTCGATGTTGATCTTGTATATGATGTATTGTTGTATTCATGTGACATTGTATGTCTTGGTTGTATCCCCACTATTATGTAATGTTGATGTAATGATATCCACCTTGCAAAAGCGTCTTCAAGATGCGCTTCTATCCTTGGTGGGACCTTCGAGTTCCTTTAGGATAGGGTCACATCTTGGGCGTAACACGCCCATCCGAAGGTTTTCCGCTGCGAAGAAAGGAAAGGCTACCCACGATGAGCCAGGGCCGCTTCCGCCGAAGAAGAGGCCGGCCCACCGCCGCGACATGGTGGTGATGCAGGAGGTGACAAGGCCTTGGTACGAGCGGCCTCCTCCTGGGTATCCGTTGCCCCTGTACGCCCAAGCCGAGGCCTCAGGAGGAAGAGGCGGCGAGCGGCGCCGCGCGCGCCGCGGCCATGGTCGCCGCAATGCGGTGGCACGCGTCGCCGCCCCCGGAGTCCACGATGCGGATTCCTCGAGCGAATTTGTGCTGTGGGTGGCGATGCCTCCGCGCACTTGGATCTGCTTCCCTTCCTTCTTCTCTGACGAGATGCCACCGAGGGGGCCTCTCGAGCTTTGGCTGCAATACGCCGACTGCGACACGCCGACGACTGGAGCGGAAGTTGAAGCCGTCTCCCCGGGCAAGATCTTCATGACCCGAGGATGGGGCGAGGTAGCTCAAGTGTGTCGTGCAGAAGGCGCCCTCGCGATCCACTTCGAGTACGACAGCACCTCCATGCTATCCTTCAAGGTCTTCGACATGGAAGGCCGCCACCGAGCGCCGCTTCCGCAGGGCTGCCAGACGCTGCCGCAGCCAGCAGGGCCCATCGTCCGCTGCCGCCTGCGTGGCTCCTTAGGGCTAGCCGCGACGCCTGGGTGTCCATCGATTCTCCCGAGCTCTACGAGACTCCGGAGGCGAGCGACGACAGCCTACGCTACTCTAAGCTCTTGCCGCGCCGAGCAAGGCTGCAGCTCGCCGCCGCCGCCATCGATCCGATGAGGTTGGCGCCAGCCTCCTGTGGCCCACTGTTGATGATGGCGCCAGCCGCTGGGGCGCGCGTAGATAGGGCTTCTAGAAGTTCTTTCCTTTTGTTCCCTGCGAGGAATTGAGAAGTACCCTGCGGGGCGTGTAAAGGGTCCGCGATGTCCTTTGTTGATATAACCCTTATTGCAAAATTGTGCATGTGCGTGTCCCGCCATGGCTCAGTTTCCCCTTTCCAACCTCACGATGGCTTGGTGCTCTACGCTGACAGGTCCCGGTCCCCTCAGCAGCCGCAATGCTGGCCGGGTATGCTGTGTCGCGATGCCGTGGTCAAGGCCAGGAGGTGAGCGGTCCGAGGTCCAGTAAGAGCCCCTGAGACGCGATGCTTAGGAGGTCCCCTTTAGCGCGCAAGCGACCTCCGAGAGGTAGGAAAGGGAGAATACTTGCCGTAGCGGGGCAACACCAATGAGAACTCGATGCCGTAGTGATTGGTTGACCCGAGCGCGAGACTTATCTTAGCAATCCAGGGTCGGTCCTTCGCGAGGCGCCAGACTCGTGCGTAGGTGGTCGTAGCATAGCCAGGTTAGGACCGTGCGAGTCTCCTCCTCTTCCTCATGCTCTCCTTCATGCTCTACGTCCTCAGGTCCCGGCCCTCGAGCAAGCTCAGCCACCGCTGATATGCCAGGTCGCGATGCCGTGGTCAAGGCCAGGGGTGAGGGCTGGAGAGCCAGTAAGAGCTCCCGAGTCGCGATGCTCAGGAGCCCCCCTTTTAACGCGCAAGCAAATCGCATGGGAGGAGAGGGAGCTCGCGGTGCCGCCCGCTGTTATCCTCGGGGGGTTCCTACAAATCAGCGCGAGGAGGGGCACAGATTGCCATTATAATTGCCGGTCGGCCACTGGTCGCACCACAAGAGAGTGGAGGCATTGAGGGCCTTGTGAGGTGACGCGAGGCGTGTTGCTGGGGCCAGAGCTCTCGACCGGCCAGTTTGTCGACGCTGGTGGACGGACCTGCACAAGCGCCTGTTTGCCGTGAGCGGCTCCCGTGCTAGGTGACAATCAAGCAGGTGATAGTCACAGATAGATTAAGCATGGAAGCAAACTGGCTTAAGTAAATGCAGGGGAGATACATGCCACTGGGTCAGACCCGAGTGGCTTGGGGATGGTGCAGCCCGTGGGGCGCCCCTAGCAAGGTAAGCTAAGGATGTAAAGGGATACATGCCACAGGGACAGACCCACGCGGCCTGGGAATGATGCAGCCCGAGGGGCGCTCCCAGCTAAAAGAACTTGAAAGATGTCACCTGGTTCCGACGCGGAGGGGGTGTTGAGGCAGCTAAAGATGCGTGGTGCAGGGGTGCTCCTCACGAGCCACCGGGGCCCTGAGCTATTGGGGAACGCAGTAATTTCAAAAATTTTCCTACGCACACACAGGACCATGGTGATGGCATAGCAACGAGAGGGAGAGTGTTGTCTACGCACTCGCAGACCGTAAGTTTAAGCGATCACAACGTAGAGGAAGTAGTCGTACTTTCTCCTCGCGATCCTGCCGATCCCAGCCACATTCCTAAGACCTCCGAGTCGATGATGACGTAGAGGAAGTAGTCAGACGTTCTCCTCACGATCCGATCACAGCCAAGCATCTGGCGCCTCCCGAAGTTCTTGGCACACGCTCAGCTCGATGACGCCCACGGGCTTCGATCCAAAGAAAGCTCCGGGAGGGGAGTTCCACAAGACGACGGGCGCAGTGACGATCTTGATGTTTCACTGTCGCAGGCTTCGCCTAAGCACCGCCACAATATGACCGAGGTGGAATATGGTGGAGGGGCACCGACACGGCTAAGGAACGATCTCAAGGATCAACTTGTGTGTCCTAGGGTGCCCTCCCCGTGATATAAAGGAGGGAGGGAGGAGGTGGCCGCCCAAGGGGGAGGCGATTAAGGAGGGGAAACCTACTCCAAGTAGGTTTCCTCTCTTTCCTTATCTTATTTGGAGGAAGGAAAGAGTACTAGTAGTTAGGAAGTAGTACTAGTAGTAGGAATAGGAAGAGGGGAAGGAGAAAGGAAAGGGGCCCCCCTCCCCAATTCGGATTGGGCTTGGGGCGCGCCTCCTCCCTTGCTCCTTCTCCTTCTTCCTACATGGGCCCAATAAGGCCCATATACCTCCCGGGGTTCCAGAACCTCCTGAGCTCCAAACTTCTCCTAACCTTTCCTGTCCAAATATATCCGTCCAATATATCAATCTTTATGTCTCGACCATTTCGAGACTCCTCGTCATGTCCGTGATCATATCCGGACTTCAACAACCTTCGTACATCAAAATACACAAACTCATAATATAACCGCCATCGAAACCTTAAGCGTGCGGACCCTACGGTTCGAGAACAATGTAGACATGACCGAGACACATCTCCGTCAATAACCAATAGCGGACCTGGATGCCCATATTGGTTCCTACATATTCTACGAAGATCTTTATCGGTCAGATCAAGATAACAACATACGTTGTTCCTTTTGTCATCGGTATGTTACTCGCCTCGAGATTCGATCGTCGGTATCCAATACCTAGTTCAATCTCGCTACCGCAAGTCTCTTTACTCGCTCCGTAATACATCATCTCACAACTAACTCATTAGTTGCAATGCTTGCAAGGCTTATGTGATGTGTATTACCGAGAAGGCCCAGAGATACCTCTCCGACAATCGGAGTGACAAAACCTAATCTCGAAATACGCCAACCCAACAAGTACCTTTGGAGACACCTGTAGTACTCCTTTATAATCACCCGCCACGCTAGGACGCTTTGGTAGTACCCAAAGTGTTCCTCCCAGAACGGAGTTGCATAATCTCATAGTTATAGGAACATGTATAAGTCATGAAGAAAGCAATAGCAACATACTAAACGATCAAGTGCTAGGCTAACGGAATGGGTCATGTCAATCGATCATTCTCCTAATGATGTGATCCCGTTAATCAAATGACAACTCATGTCTATGGTTAGGAAACATAACCATCTTTGATTAACGAGCTAGTCAAGTAGAGGCATACTAGTGACACTGCTTTGTCTATGTATTCACACATGTATTATGTTTCCGTTAATACAATTCTAGCATGAATAATAAACATTTATCATGATATAAGGAAATAAATAATAACTTTATTATTGCCTCTAGGGCATATTTCCTTCAGCCTCCCACTTGCACTAGAGTCAATAATCTAGTTTACTCAAGAATGATTCTAACACCCATGGAGTCTTGGTGTTGATCATGTTTTGCTCGTGGAAGAGGCTTAGTCAACGGGTCTGCAATGTTCGGGATCCGTATGTACTTTGCAAATCTCTATGTCTCCCACTTGGACTTGGTCCCGAATGGAATTGAAGCGCCTCTTGATATGCTTGGTCCTCTTGTGAAATCTGGATTCCTTTGCCAAGGCAATTGCACCAAGATTGTCACGTAAGATCTTCATTGGTCCCGATGCACTAGGTATAACACCTAGATCGGAAATGAACTCTTTCATCCAGACTCCTTCATTTGCTGCTTGCTCAAGCAGCTATGTACTCCGCTTCACATGTAGATCCCGCCACGACGCTTTGTTTAGAATCGCACCAACCGACATTTCCACCGCTTAACAAAAACACGATCCGGGTTTGCGATTTAGAATCGTCCGGATCAATGTCAAAGCTTGCATCGACGTAACCATTTACGACTAGCTCTTTTGTCACCTCCATATACGAGAAACATATCCTTAGTCCTTTCGTGTATTTCAGATGTTCTTGATCACTGTCCAAAGGATCCACTTCGGATTACTTTGGTACCTTTCCCGCCAAGCTTATCGCTAAGCATACGCCGTGTCCGGTACACAGACATTGCATACATGATAGAGCCTATGGTCAAGCATAGGGAACATCTTTCATTTTCTCTCTATCTTCCGCCGTGGCTCGGCATTGAGTCCTGACTCAATTTCACACCTTGTAATACTGGTAAAAACCTTTCTTTGCTCGATCCATTTTGAACTTCTTCAAAACTTTATCAAGGTATGTGCTTTGTGAAAGTCCAATTAAGCCGCCTTGATCTATCTCTATAGATCTTGATGCCCAATATGTAAGTAGCTTCACCAAGGTCTTTCATCGAAAAACTCTTGTTCAAGTATCCCTTTATGCTATCCAGAATTCTATATCATTTCCGATCAATAATATGTCATCTACATATAATATCGTAAATGCTACAGAGCTCCCACTCACTTTCTTGTAAATACAAAGTGCTTCTCCATAAGTCTCAGATAAACCCAAATGCTTTGATCACACTATCAAAGCGCTTATTCCAACTCCGAGATGCTTGCACCAGTCCATAAATGGATCACCGGAGCTTGCACACTTTGTTAGCTCCCTTTGGATCGATAAAACCTTCTCGTTGCATCATATACAACTCTTCTTCCGTAAACCCATTCAGGAATGAGGTCTTTACATCCATTTGCCATATTTCATAATCATAAATGCGGCAATTGCTAACATGATTCGGACAGACTTAAGCATCGCTACGGGTGAGAAGGTCTCATCGTAGTCAATCCCTTGAACTTGTCGAAACCCTTTGCATAAGTCGAGCTTTGTAGACAAAGCAATATTACCGCCGCCTTCTTCTTCTTGAAGATCCACTTGTTTTCTATTGCTTGCCGAATTCTAGCAAGTCAACCAAAGTCCATACTTTGTTTTCATACATGGATCCTATCTCGGATTTCATGGCCTCAAGCCATTTTATGGAACTGGGCTCACCATCGCTTCTTCATAGTTCGTAGGTTCATCATGATCTAGTAGCATGACTTCCGTAACAGGACTGCTGCATCACTCGGTGCGGATTTTATTCTCGTTGATCTACGAGGTTCAGAGTAACTTGATCTCAAGTTTCATGATCAACATCATCAACTTCCTCACTATTTGGTGTAGATGTCGCTAAACCGGTTTCGTGGATAAACTACTTTCCAATAAGGGAGAAGGTATAGTTACCTCATCAAGTTCTACTTTCCTCCCACTCACTTCTTTCGAGAGAAACTCCTTCTCTAGAAAGGATCCATTCTTAGCAACAAATGTCTTGCCTTCGGATCTGTGGATAGAAGGTGTACCCAATCGCCTCCTTTGGGTATCCTATGAAGACACATTTCTCGATTTAGGTTCGAGCTTATCAGTTGAAGCTTTTTCACATAAGCATCGTGATCCCCAAACTTTAAGAAACGACAACTTTGGTTTCTTGCTAAACCACAGTTCATAAGGTGTCGCCTCAACGGATTTCGACGGTGTTCTATTCAGCGTGAATGCGGCCGTCTCAAGAGCATAACCCCAAAACGGTAGCGGTAAATCTGTAAGAGACATCATAGATCGCACCATATCTAGTAAAGTGCGACATTTACGCTCGACACACCATTGCTACTTGTGGTGTTCCGGTGGCGTGAGTTGCGTAAACTATTCCGCATTGTTTCAAATGTAGACCAAACTCAGAACTCAAATATTCGCCTCCACGATCAGATCGAAGAAACTTTATTTTCTTATTACGATGATTTTCAACTTCACTCAAATTCTTTGAACTTTTCAAATGTCTCAGACTTATGTTTCATTAAGAAGATATACCCATATCTCGCTTAAATCATCCGTGAAGGTGAGAAAATAACGATATCCGCCATTTAGCCTCAATATTCATTGGACCACATACATCCGTATGTATGATTTCCAACAAATCTGATGCTCTCTCCATAGTACCGAGAACGGTGTTTTAGTCATCTTGCCCATGAGGCACGGTTCGCAAGTGCCAAGTGATTCATAATCAAGTGACTCCAAAAGTCCATCAAGATGGAGTTTCTTCATGCGCTTTACACCGATATGACCTAAACGGCAATGCCACAAATAAGTCGCACTATCATTATCAACTCGTGCATCTTTTGGTTTCAACATTATGAATATGTGTATCACTACTATCGAGATCCATTAAAATAGACCACTCTTTAAGGGTGCATGACCATAAAAGATATTATTCATATAAATAGAACAACCTTTATTCTCGATTTAAATGAATAACCGCCTCGCATCAAACAAGATCCAGATATAATGTTCATGCTTAACGCCGCACCAAATAACAAATTATTTAGGTCTAAAACTAATCCCGAAGGTAGATGTAGAGGTAGCGTGCCGACCGCGATCACATCGACTTTGGAACCATTTCCCACGCCAAGCATCGTCACCTCGCCCTTTGCCGCTGTTCGCTTAATCGTAGTCCCTGCTTCGAGTTGCAAATATTAGCAATGTAACCAAAGATCAAATACCTGTGTACTATCATGAGCTCTAGTAAGGTACACATCAATAACATGTATATCACATATACCTTTGTTCACCTTGCCATCCTTCTTATCCGCCAAATACTTGGGGCGGTTCCGCTTCCAAAGGACTACCGCTTATAAAGAGAAGCACTGGGCCTGTGTTTAGGTCTGCAGACTTTGGGTTTCTTCACTTGAGCAAAGAACTTGTTTGCTGTTCTTCTTGAAGTTCCCTTCTTCTTCCCTTTGCCTTTCTTCTTGAAACTAGTGGTCTTATCGACCATCAACACTTGATGCTCCTTTTTGATTTCTACCTCCGCAGCCTTTTTAGCATTGTAAGAGCCTGTGCATAGTCTTTACTAACCCTTGCATATTATAGTTCATCACGAAGCCTTTGTAGCTTGGTGGCGTTGATTGAAGAATTCTGTCAATGACACAATCATCCGGAAGATCAACTCCCAGCTTGAGTCAAGTGATTGTAATACCTGCACATTCGAGTATGTGCTCACCGATGCACTCCATTCTCCTCCATTTTGCAGCTATAGAACTTATTGGAGACTTCATATCTCTCAATCCGCATTCTGCTGAAATATCAACTTCAACTCTTGGAACATCTCATATGCTCCACGACTTTCAAAACGCCGTTGAAGACCCGGTTCTAAGCCGTAAAGCATGGCACACTTGAACTATAGAGTAGTCATCGCCTTTGCTCGCCAGACGTTCTTAACGCCGCCGGGCCAGTATCAAGAAGAGTCTGCACCTAGCGGTGCATCCAGACGTAACTCTTTCCTCAGGCAGCAATGAGGATAATCCTCAAAGTTACGGACCCAATCCGTGTAATTGCTACCATCATCTTTCAACTTTGCTTTCTCAAGGAACGCATTAAAATTCAACGGAACAACAAAGACGAGCCATCTATCTACAAATGCATATAGACAAGCAAGATACTATCAGTACTAAGTTCATGATAAATTTAAGTTCAATTAATCATATTACTTAAGAACTCCCACTTAGATAGACATCTCTCTAGTCATCTAAGTGATCACGTAATCCAAATCAACTAAACCATAACCGATCATCACGTGAGATGGAGTAGTTTTCAATGGTGAACATCTTATGTTGATCATATCTACTATATGATTCACGCCGACCTTTCGGTCTCCGTGTTCCGAGGCCATATCTTCATATGCTAGGCTCGTCAAGTATAACCTGAGTATTCTGCGGTGCAAAACTGGCTTGCACCCGTTGTAGATGGACGAGAGCTTATCACACCCGATCATCACGTGGTGTCTCTAAGACGCATTTAACTTTGGCAACTGGTGCATACTCGTGGAGAACACTACTTGATAATTTTAGTGAGAGATCATCTTAAAATGCTACCACAATCAAGCAAAATAAGATGCATAAAGGATAAACATCACATGCAATCAATATAAGTGATATGATATGGCCATCATCATCTTGGCGCTTTGTGATCTCCATCTCAAGCACCGCCATGATCACCATCGCCACCGGCGCGACACCTTGATCTCCATCGTAGCATCGTTGTCGTTACGCCCATCTATTGCTTCTACGACTATCGCTACCGCTTTAGTGATAAAGTAAAGCAATTATGGCGCTTTGCATTTCATACAATAAAGCGACAACCATATGGCTCCTCGCCAGCTTGCCGATAACTCGTTACAAAACATGATCATCTCATACAATAAAATATAGCATCACGCCTCGACCATATCACATCACAACATGCCCCGCAAAAACAAGTTAGACGCCCTCTACTTTGTTGTTGCAAGTTTTACGTGGCTGCTACGGGTCGAAAGCAAGAACCGCTCTTACCTACGCATCAAAACCACAACGATATTTCACAAATAGACTTCGCTTTTAACCTTCTCAAGGATCGGCGAGCCACACTCGGTTCAACTAAAGTGAGAGAGACAGACACCCGCCACCACCTTTAAGCACCTAATGCTCAGAACGGTGAAACCATTTTCGCAAGCGCACGCGTAATGTCGGTCCGGGCCGCTTCATCTCACAATACCGAACCAAAGTATGACATGCTGGTAGGTAGTATGACTTGTATCGCCAACATCTCACTTGTGTTCTACTCGTGCATATGAGATCAACGCATTAAACCAGGCTCTGATGCCACTGTTGGGGAACGTAGTATTTTCAAAAAATTTCCTACGCACACACTGGACCATGGTGATGGCATAGCAACGAGAGGGGAGAGTGTTGTCTACGCACTCAGAGACCGTAAGCGAAGCGATCACAACGTAGAGGAAGTAGTCGATTTTCTCCTCGCGATCCTCGCCGATCCCAGCCAAGCATTCGCACCTCCGAGTCGATGATGACGTAGAGGAAGTAGTCGACGCTCTCCTCACGATCCAGCCGATCACAGGCCAGCATCTCGCCTCCGAGTTCTTGGCACACGCTCAGCTTCGATGACGCCTCCACGGGCTTCGATCCAAAGAAAGCTCCGGGAGGGGAGTTCCACAAGACGACGCAAGGCAGTGACGATCTTGATGTTTCACTGCCGCAGGCTTCGCCTAAGCACCGCTACAATATGACCGAGGTGGAATATGGTGGAGGGGGCACCGCACACGGCTAAGGAAATCCATCTCAAGGATCAACTTGTGTGTCCTAGGGTGCCCCCTCCCCGTGATATAAAGGAGGGAGGGAGGAGGTGGCCGCCCAAGGGGAGGCGACCAGGAGGGGGAAACCTACTCCAAGTAGGTTTCCCTCTTTCCTTATCTTATTTGGAGGGGAAGGAAAGAGTACTAGTAGTTAGGAAGTAGTACTAGTAGTAGGAATAGGAAGAGGGGAAGGAGAAAGGAAAGGGGCCGCCCTCCCCAATTCGGATTACTTGGGGGCGCGCCTCCCTTGCTCCTTCTCCCTTCTTCCTACATGGGCCCAATAAGGCCCATATACCTCCCGGGGTTCCAGAACCTCCCGAGCTCCAAACTTCTCCGAACCTTTCCTGTCCAAATATATCCGGCCCAATATATCAATCTTTATGTCTCGACCATTTCGAGACTCCTCGTCATGTCCGTGATCATATCCGGGACTCAACAACCTTCGTACATCAAAATACACAAACTCATAATATAACCGCCATCGAAACCTTAAGCTGCAAGGGACTTACGGTTCGAGAACACGTAGACATGACCGAGACACATCTCCGTCAATAACCAATAGCGGGACCTGATGCCCATATTGGTTCCTACATATTCTACGAAGATCTTTATCGGTCGCATCAAGATAACAACATACGTTGTTCCTTTTGTCATCGGTATGTTACTCGCCTCGAGATTCGATCGCTTGCATCCAATACCTAGTTCAATCTCGCTATCGCAAGTCTCTTTACTCGCTCCGTAATACATCATCTCACAACTAACTCATTAGTTGCAATGCTTGCAAGGCTTATGTGATGTGTATTACCGAGAAGGCCCAGAGATACCTCTCCGACAATCGGAGTGACAAAACCTAATCTCAAATACGCCAACCCAACAAGTACCTTTGGAGACACTCAGTAGTACTCCTTTATAATCACCCAGCCACGCCAGGACGCTTGGTAGTACCCAAAGTGTTCCTCCGTAAACGGAGTTGCATAATCTCATAGTTATAGGAACATGTATAAGTCATGAAGAAAGCAATAGCAACATACTAAACGATCAAGTGCTAGGCTAACGGAATGGGTCATGTCAATCGATCATTCTCCTAATGATGTGATCCCGTTAATCAAATGACAACTCATGTCTATGGTTAGGAAACATAACCATCTTTGATTAACGAGCTAGTCAAGTAGAGGCATACTAGTGACACTCTGCTTGTCTATGTATTCACACATGTATTATGTTTCCGTTAATACAATTCTAGCATGAATAATAAACATTTATCATGATATAAGGAAATAAATAATAACTTTATTATTGCCTCTAGGGCATATTTCCTTCAGCCTCCCACTTGCACTAGAGTCAATAATCTAGTTTACTCAAGAATGATTCTAACACCCATGGAGTCTTGGTGTTGATCATGTTTTGCTCGTGGAAGAGGCTTAGTCAACGGGTCCGCAATGTTCAGATCCGTATGTACTTTGCAAATCTCTATGTCTCCCACTTGGACTTGGTCCCGAATGGAATTGAAGCGCCTCTTGATATGCTTGGTCCTCTTGTGAAATCTGGATTCCTTTGCCAAGGCAATTGCACCAAAGATTGTCACAGAAGATCTTCATTGGTCCCGATGCACTAGGTATAACACCTAGATCGGAAATGAACTCTTTCATCCAGACTCCTTCATTTGCTGCTCAAGCAGCTATGTAATTCGCTTCACATGTAGATCCCGCCACGACGCTTTGTTTAGAACTGCACCAACCGACAGCTCCACCGCTTAACAAAAACACGATCCGGTTTGCGATTTAGAATCGTCCGGATCGCTGTCAAAGCTTGCATCGACGTAACCATTTACGACTAGCTCTTTGTCACCTCCATATACGAGAAACATATCCTTAGTCCTTTTCGTGTATTTCGTGATGTTCTCGATCATTGTCCAAAGGATCCACTCGGATTACTTTGGTACCTTCCCGCCAAGCTTATCGCTAAGCATACGTCAGTCCGGTACACAGCATTGCATACATGATAGAGCCTATGGCTGAAGCATTAGGAACATCTTTCATTTTCTCTCTATCTTCATTCGTGGTCGGGCATTGAGTCCGACTCAATTTCACACCTTGTAATACGTAAAAAACCTTTCTTTGCCTCGATCCATTTTGAACTTCTTCAAAACTTTATCAAGGTATGTGCTTTGTGAAAGTCCAATTAAGCCGCCTTGATCTATCTCTATAGATCTTGATGCCCAATATGTAAGTAGCTTCACCAAGGTCTTTCATCGAAAAACTCTTGTTCAAGTATCCCTTTATGCTATCCAGAATTCTATATCATTTCCGATCAATAATATGTCATCTACATATAATATCGTAAATGCCACAGAGCTCCCACTCACTTTCTTGTAAATACGTGCTTCTCCATAAGTCTCAGATAAACCCAAATGCTTTGATCACACTATCAAAGCGCTTATTCCAACTCCGAGATGCTTGCACCAGTCCATAAATGGATCATTGGAGCTTGCACACTTTGTTAGCTCCCTTTGGATCGATAAAACCTTCTGGTTGCATCATATACAACTCTTCTTCCGTAAAACCCATTCAGAATGCGGTCTTTACATCCATTTGCCATATTTCATAATCATAAATGCGGCAATTGCTAACATGATTCTGGACAGACTTAAGCATCGCTAATGGGTGAGAAGGTCTCATCGTAGTCAATCCCTTGAACTTGTCGAAACCCTTTATGCATAAGTCGAGCTTTGTAGACAAAGAATATTACCGGCTACCGGCCTTCTTCTTGAAGATCCACTTGTTTTCTATTGCTTGCCGAATTCTAGCAAGTCAACCAAAGTCCATACTTTGTTTTCATACATGGATCCTATCTCGGATTTCATGGCCTCAAGCCATTTTATGGAATCTGGGCTCACCATCGCTTCTTCATAGTTCGAGAGGTTCATCATGATCTAGTAGCATGACTTCCGTAATGTGACTGCTGCATTCACTCAAAAGTGGATTTTATTCTGGTTGATCTACGAGGTTCTCAGAGTAACTTGATCTGAAGTTTCATGATCAACATCATCAACTTCCTCACTATTTGGTGTAGATGTCGCAGTAAACTGGTTTCTCGTGGATAAACTACTTTCCAATAAGGGAGAAGGTACAGTTACCTCATCAAGTTCTACTTTCCTCCCACTCACTTCTTTCGAGAGAAACTCCTTCTCTAGAAAGGATCCATTCTTAGCAACAAATGTCTTGCCTTCGGATTTGTGATAGAAGGTGTACCCAATCGCCTCCTTTGGGTATCCTATGAAGACACATTTCTCGATTTAGGTTCGAGCTATCGTGTTGAAGCTTTTTCACATAAGCATCGTGATCCCCAAACTTTAAGAAACGATAACTTTGGTTTCTTGCTAAACCACAGCTCATAAGGTGTCGCCTCAACGGATTTCGACGGTGTTCTATTCAGCGTGAATGCGGCCGTCTCAAGAGCATAACCCCAAAACGGTAGCGGTAAATCTGTAAGAGACATCATAGATCGCACCATATCTAGTAAAGTGCGATTACCACTAGCGGGCGCAGATCCTGACGAGGTACCACTAGCGGCGCCGCTCTCCTGAGGTCCGGCATGGAGTAGTTGCTTCTTCTTCCTGGGGATGGCTTCAAGAGGGTACTGAGCTGCATTGTTGTCGGGATCTTCGATTGATGCTGCTTGGAAAGCGCGTTCGAGGGAGCACACCGCATCCCTTTCCTCGCAGGGGACCGTGATGATCCCGCCGCTTCCTGGAATCTTGAGGACGTTGTAGCCATGGTGCGTCACTGCCATGAACTTGGCCTGGGCCGGGTATCCGAGGATGGCATTGTATGGCAGACGGATGTGAGCGACGTCGAAGTCGATGAGCTCGGTGCGGTAGTTGTTGCATTCTCCGAAGGTGACGAGAAGGCAGACCTGCCCTAACGGCGTGGTGGAGTCGTCAGTCACTCCTGAGAAGGGCTTGGTTGGCTGGAGCTGATCGTATGGCACTTGAAGGCTGTCGAACGTCTCGACGGACATGACGTTGAGCCCTGGGCCACCATTGATGAGGGTCTTGGTGACTTGTACGCTTGTCGATGATGGGCGAACAAAGCATCGGAGAGCGCCAGTAGCTTGCCGCCAAGACTTGAGCTGATCTCGCCGAATCAAGGTGATGGCGACTTGGACCACCCGAGCGGGCGCGTGGCCTTGAGCTCGTGGAGGATAGCTGCTCACCTCACGGGCAAACCGCTTGAAGATGCATTGAGAGGTCAGCTTGAGCTCCGCCCCAAGATTCAGCGATCGCGGCGTGGTTTCGGAAGCCCCCAACCCCTCGGCCCCGATGGTGGTCATCGCTCCTTCTTGGTGGTGGAGGCAGCGAGGGAGACCGGCGCTTCGAGGGCGGTCTCGCGAGGCTGATCCCTCCAGCGCCTCGCGAGGCTGGTCCCGCCAATGGTCTTCACAAGGCCGGTCGCGCGCACTCCCCGGAGGGGCCACGGTCATCCCAAATGCCTCTCCACTGGCCCTCCTCCTCACCAGAACTCCCCGTTATTGTGTTCAAGGCCGATCGAGGCGCCCATCTCGAATGGCCCCGAGCTCGACAACAAGTTGGTGTTGTGGATGTGCATGTTGTGGAAGGCGCAGAACGGTCGATCGCTTCTTGCATGACTCGGGCTGGTTCTCGCCAAGGCTGTGTCCGGGCCCGCCACGAGCACGGCAACTCCCTTGTGCTTTACGTCCTTGGCCTTGGCTTTCTTCTCTTCCGGTTCGGCAGCCGGGAGCTCGAGGAGGGAAAGGCATCCCTCCTCAGCTCTTGCGCACTTGGTCGCCAGGTTGAACTATTGGAAATATGCCCTAGAGGCAATAATAAAAGGATTATTATTATATTTCCTTGTTCATGATAATTGTCTTTTATTCATGCTATAATTGTATTATCCGGAAATCGTAATACACATGTGAATACATAGACCACAATATGTCCCTAGTGAGCCTCTAGTTGACTAGCTCGTTGATCAATAGATAGTCATGGTTTCGACTATGGACATTGGATGTCATTGATAATCGGGATCACATCATTAGGAGAATGATGTGATGGACAAGACCCAATCCTAAGCATAGCACAAGATCGTAGTTCGCTTTTGCTAGAGCTTTTCCAATGTCAAGTATCTCTTCCTTAGACCATGAGATCGTGTAACTCCTTGACACCGTAGGAGTGCTTTGGGTGTACCAAACGCCACAACGAATCGGGTGACTATAAAGGTGCACTATGTATCTCCAAAAGTGTCTCAAGGTTGACACGGATCGAGATCGATTTGTCACCCTTGTTACGGAGAGGTATCACTGGCCCACTCGGTAGTGCATCATCATAATGAGCTCAAAGTGACCAAGTGTCCGGTCACGGATCATGCATTACGGTATGAGTAAAGTGACTTGCCGGGTAACTAGATTGAACGAGGTATTGGGATACCCACGATCGAATCTCGGCAAGTAACATACCGCCCGACATGTGAATAGTATACGGGGTTGCTTGAATCCTCGACATCGTGGGTTCATCCGATGAAATCATCGAGGAGTATGTAGGAGCCAACAGGGGTATCCAGATCCCGCTGTTGGTTATTGACCGGAGTGCCGCCTCGGTCATGTCTCAAGATGTCTCCCGAACCCGCAGGGTCTACACACTTAAGGTTCGGTGACGCTAGGGTTATTAGGAAGACTTGTATGTGATTACCAAATGTTGTTCGGAGTCCCGGATGAGATCCCGGACGTCACGAGGAGTTCCGAAATAGTCCGGAGGTAAAGATTTATATATGGGAAGTTGTCAAACGGACACCGGAAAGTTTCGGGTCATATCGGTATTGTACCGGGCCACCGGAGAGGTTCCGAGGGTCCACCGAGGGGCCACCTCTCGGAGGGCCTCATGGGCCACAAGGGCAGGGAACCAGCCTCGAGGGCTGGGCGCCCCCTTGGGCCCATGCGCCTAGGGTTGGGGGAACCCTAGTGGGGGTGCCCTTGCTTGGGGGCAAGCCCTCTCGCCGCCGCCCCCCTCTAGATCTCATCTAGAGGGGCCGCCCCCCCCTTGCCCCTTCCCCGATAAATAGAGGGGTGAGGGGAGGGCTGAAAAAAGACTTCCAAGGCGCAGACCCTCCCCTCCCCAACACCTCTCCTCCTCCGCGTGTGCTTGGCGAAGCCTCGCCGAGAATCTGTTACTCCATCACCACCACGCCGCTGCCGCTGTTGGAGCCTTCTTCCTCAACCTCTCCTTCCCTTTGCTGGATCAAGAAGGAGGAGACGCCGTCTGCTCCATACATGTGTTGAACGCGGAGGTGCCGTCTGCTCGCACTTGGTCATCGGTGATTTGAATCACGGCAGTACGACTCCATCATCCTCGCTCCTTTGAACGCTTCCGACGCGATCTAGAAGTGGTATGTAGATGCAATCTCTCTCCCATGACTCGTTGTTTAGATGAACTCATAGATGGATCTTGGTGAAACCGTAGGAAAATTTTAATTTTCGCAACGCTCCCCAACAAAGTGGCATCATGAGCTAGGTCTATGCGTAGTTCTCTATTGCACGAGTAGAACACAATTTTGTTGTGGGCGAGATCTTGTCAACTTGCTTGCCGCTACTAGTCTTTTCTTGCTTCAGCGGGTATTGTGGGATGAAGCGGCCCGGACCGACCTTACACGCACGCTTTACGTGAGAAAGGTTCCACCGAATCGACATGCACTAGTTGCATAAGGTGGCTAGCGGGTGTCCGCTCTCCTACTTTAGTTGGAGCGGATTAGATGAAAAGGGTCCTTATGAAGGGTAAATAGAAGTTGACAAAATCACGCTGTGGTTATTCGTAGGTAAGAAAACGTTCTTGCTAGAACCCAATTGCAGCCATCGTAAAAGATGCAACAACAATTAGAGGACGCCTAACTTGTTTTTGGCAAAGCAATTGTCATGTGATGTGATATGGCCGTAAGTTGTGATGAATGATGAATGATATATTGTGATGTATGAGATCATGTTCTTGTAATAGGAATCACGACTTGCATGTCGATGAGTATGACAACCGGCAGGAGCCATAGGAGTTGTCTTAATTATTGTATGACCTCACAAGGCCATTGATTCAACGCCATGTAAATTACTTTACTTTATTGCTAAATGTGTTAGACATAGTAGTAGAAGTAATAGTTGGCGAGCAACTTCATGGAGACACGATGATGGAGATCATGGTGTCATGCAGGTGACAAGATGATCATGGAGCCTCAAGATGAAGATCAAAGGAGCTATATGATATTGGCCATATCATGTCACTACTTTATATAATTGCATGTGATGTTTATTATGTTTATGCATCTTGTTTACTTAGAACGACGGTAGTAAATAAGATGATCCCTTAGAATATTTTCAAGAAAGTGTTCCCCTAACTGCAATCGCTATAAAGTTCGCTGCTTTGAAGCACCACGTGATGATCGGGTGTGATAGATCCTTACGCTCACATACAACGGGTGTAAGACAGTTTTACACATGCATAAACACTTAGGGTTAACTTGACGAGCCTAACATGTACGTATTACATGGCCTCGAACACAATAGACCGAAAGGTCGAACATGAGTCATATGGAAGATACGATCAACATGGAGATGTTCACCGACGATGACTAGTCCGTCTCACGTGATGATCGGACACGGCCTAGTCGACTCGGATCATGTAACACTTAGATGACTATAGGGATGTCAAATCTGAGTGGGAGTTCATTAAATAATCTGATTAGATGAACTTAATTATCATGAACTTAGTCTAAAGTCTTTGCAAAATATGTCTTGTAGATCAAATGGCCAACGCCATGTCAACATGAACTTCAACGCATTCCTAGAGAAAACCAAGCCGAAAGATGATGGCAGCAACTATTCGGATCGGGTCCTAACCTCGAGGATCATCCTCATAGCGCCAAGAAACAATATGTCCTAGAAGCACCGCTAGGTGATGCACTCCATCCTGCAGAACCAAGACATTATGAATGCTTGGCAGTCTCGCGGCCGATGATTACTCCTCGCTCAAAGGTGGCATGCTTTACAGCTTAGAACCGGGGCTCCAAAAGCGTTTTGAGCAACACGGAGCATATGAGATGTTCGAGGAGCTGAAAATGGTTTTCCAAGCTCACGCCCGGGTCGAGAGATATGAAGTCTCCGACAAGTTCTATAGTTGTAAGATGGAGGAAAACAGTTCTATTAGTGAGCACATACTCAAAATGTCCTCGTGGTTGCACAACCGCCATTCCTACTGGACATTAACCTCCTGGACGAGGCGGTCATCGACAGAATCCTTCGGGCTTCCCACCAAGCTACAAGAGCTTTGTGATGAACTACAATATGCGTGGGATGGTGAAGACCATTCCTAAAGTATTCTCAATGTCAAGTCAGCAGAGGTTGAAATCAAGAAAGAACATCAAGTGTTGATGGTCAATAAAACCACTAAGTTCAAAAAGGGCAAGGGTAAGAAGAACTTTCAAGAAGGACGGCAAAGATAAAGTTGCCGCCTTGCAAGCCAGTTGCCGGGAAGAAGTCAAAGAATGGACCCAAGCCTGAGACTGAGTGCTTTTATTGCAACGGGAAGGGCCACTGGAAATGGAACTGCCCCAAATACTTAGCGGACAAGAAGGCCGGCAACACTAAAGGTATATTTGATATACATGTAATTGATGTGTACCTTACCAAGACTGTAGTAACTCCCGGTATTTGATACCGTGCCGTTGCTCATATTTGTAACTCACATCGAGCTGCGGAATAAACGGAGACCGGCGGCGACGAGGTGACGATGCGCCGAATGGTTCCAAGGTTGATGTGATCGCCGCCGGCACGCTACCTCTACGCTTACTCACGGGATTAGTTTTGAACCTCAATAATTGTTATTTAGTGCCAAGTTTGAGCATGAACATTGTATCGTGATCTCGCTTAATGCGTAGATGGCTACTCATTTAAATCCGAGAATAATGGTTGTTCTATTTATATGAGAGATATGTTTTATGGTCATGTCTGATGGTCAATGGTTTATTATTAATGAATCTCGAGCGTAATATTACACATATTCATAGTGTGAATACCAAAAGATGTAAAGTTGATAACGATAGTCCCACATACTTGTGGCAATCGCCGCCTTTGGTCACATTGGTGTCAAGCGATGAAGAAGCTCCATTCGATGGACTTTAGAGTCTCTCGGTTATGAATCATTTGACACATGCTAACCATGCCTCATGGGCAAAATGACCAAGACTACGCTTCTCCAAACAATGGAGCGAAAGCAACCAACTTATTGGAAATCATACATACCGATGTAAAAGCGGTCCAATGAGCGTTGAGACTCATGGAGGATATCGTTATGTTCTCACTCTCACATACAAATTAAGTAGATATGGGTATGTCTACTTGATGAAACACAAGTCCGAGACCTTGAAAAGTTCAAGGAATTTCAGAATGAGGTAGAGAATCAACGGACCGAAAAAATAAAGTTCTTACGATGAGATCGTGGAGGAGAATATTTAAGTCACGAATTTGGTACACACTTAAGGAAATGTGGAATCGCTTTCACAACTCACGCCACCGAACACCTCAACAGAACGGTGTGTCCGAACGTCAGAATCGCACTCTATTGGATATGGTGCATCTATGATGTCTCTTACCGATTTACCGCTATCATTTTGGGGATACGACTAGAGACAGCTACATTCACTTTAAATAGGGCACCGCTAATCCGCTGAGACGACACCGTATGAATTATGGTTTGGAAAGAAACCTAAGCTGTCGCTTTCTAAAAGTTTTGGGGATGCGATGCTTATGTCAAGAAACTTCAACCCGAAAAGCTCGAACCCAAGCTCGGAAAAATGCGCCTTCATAGGGTACCCTAAGGAAACCACTGGGTATACCTTCTACCTTAGATCCGAAGGCAAGATCTTTGTTGCCAAGAACGGATCCTTTCTCGAAAAGAGTTTCTCTCGAAAGGAGTAAGTGGAGGAAAGTAGAACTCGATGAAGTACTACCTCTTGAACCGGAAAGTAGTGCAGCTCAGAAAATGTTCCCGTGGTGCCTACACCTACTAGAGAGGAAATTAATGATGATGATCAAGGTACTTCGGATCAAGTTGCTACCGAACTTCAGAGGTCCACAAGGACACGCTTCACACCGTGAGTGGTATGGCAACCCCGTCTCCGGAAATCATGTTGTTAGACAATGGTGAACCTTCGAACTATGAAGAAGCGATGGCGGCCCGGATTCCAACAAATGGCTTGAAGCCATGCAATCCGAGATAGGATCCATGTATGAAAACAAAGTATGGACTTTGATAGATTTGTTCGATGATCGGCGAGCGATAGAAAACAAATGGATCTTTAAGAAGAAGACGGAACGCGATGGTAATGTCACCATCTATAAAGCTCGACTTGTCGCTAAGGGTTATCGCCAAGTTCAAGGGATTGACTACGATGAGACTTTCTCTCCCGTAGCGAAGCTTAAGTCCGTCTCAATCATGTTAGCAATTGCCACATACTATGATTATGAGATATGGCAGATGGACGCCGTAACAACGCTCCTTAACGGTTATCTTAAGGAAGAGTCTGTATATGATGCAGCCGGAAGGTTTTGTCGATCCTAAGAATGCTAACAAAGTATGCAAGCTCCAGCGATCCATTTATGGGCTGGTGCAAGCATCTCGGAGTTGAAACATTCGCTTTGATGAGATGATCAAAGGCTTAGTTTATGCGTACTTATGGAGAAGCTCATGCATAAGAAAGTGAATGGGAGCTCAGAGCATTTCTCATATTATATGTAGATGACATACTTTTGATGGGAAATGATATAGAACTCTTGGACGGCATTAAGGCCTAGTTGAATAAAAGTTTTTCAATGAAGGACCTTGGAGAAGCATTATATATTAGGCATCAAGATCTATAGAGATAGATCGAGATGCCTCATAGGTCTTTCACAAAGCACATACCTTGATAAGATTTTGAAGAAGTTCAAAATGGATCAGTCCAAGAAAGGGTTCTTGCCTATATCGCAAGGTGTGAGATTGAGCTCGCTCAATGTCCGACCATGGCAAAAGATAAAGAAGAGATGAGCATCATCCCCTATGCCTCGGCCATAGGATCTATTATGTATGCCATGCTGTGTACCAGACCTGATGTAAACCTTGCCGTAAGTTTGGTAGGAAGGTACCAAAGTAATCCCGGCAAGGAACACTGGACAGCGGTCAAGAATATCCTGGCACCAAAAAGGACAAAGGACATGTTTCTAGTTTATGGAGGTGACGTAAGAGCTCGTCAGAAGGGTTATGTCGACGCTTAGCTTCGACACGCATCTAGATGACTCTAAGTCACAAACCGGATACGGTATATGTTGAATGGTGGAGCAAAGAAGTCGGTGCAAATGCAAGCAGAAAGCGCCGTGGCGGATCTACATGTGAAGCGGAGTACATGGCAGCCTCGGAGGCAGACATGAAGCAATATGGGTGAAGGAGTTCATCACCGACCTAGGAGTCATACCCAATGCGTCAGGGCCGATCAAACTCTTCTCAGGATAACACCGAGCTATTGCACTTGCTAAGGAGCCTGTGTTTCACAAGAAGACCAGTGCACATCAAGCGCCGCTTCAACTCCATCCGTGAAAATGTTCAAGATGGAGACATAGAAATTTTCAAAGTGCATACGGATCTGAATGTCGCAGATCCGCTGACTAAACCTCTTCCAAGGGCAAAACATGATCAACACCGTAACTCTATGGGTGTTCGATTCATCACAATGTAACTAGATTATTGACTTAGTGCAAGTGGGAGACTGTTGGAAATATGCCCTAGAGGCAATAATAAAAGGATTATTATTATATTTCCTTCTTCATGATAATTGTCTTTTATTCATGCTATAATTGTATTATCCGGAAATCGTAATACACGTGTGAATACATAGACCACAATATGTCCCTAGTGAACCTCTAGTTGACTAGCTCGTTGATCAATAGATAGTCATGGTTTCCTCGACTATGGACACCGGATGTCATTGATAACGGGATCACATCATTAGGAGAATGGTGTGATGGACAAGACCCAATCCTAAGCATAGCACAAGATCGTAGTTCGCTTTTGCTAGAGCTTTTCCAAAGGTCAAGTATCTCTTCCTTAGACCATGAGATCGTGTAACTCCCGGATACCGTAGGGAGTGCTTTGGTGTACCAAACGCCACAACATAACCGGGTGACTATAAAGGTGCACCAAGGTATCTCCGAAAGTGTCTGTTGGGTTGATACGGATCGAGATCGGATTTGTCACCCGTGTTACGGAGAGGTATCACTGGGCCCACTCGGTAGTGCATCATCATAATGAGCTCAAAGTGACCAAGTGTCCGGTCACGGGATCATGCATTACTACGCAGTAAAGTGACTTGCCGGTAACGAGATTGAACGAGGTATTGGGATACCGACGATCGAATCTCGGCAAGTAACATACCGTCTCGACAAAGGGAATAGTATACGGGTTGCTTGAATCCTCGACATCGTGGGTTCATCCGATGAAATCATCGAGGAGTATGTAGGAGCCAACATGGGTATCTAGATCCCGCTGTTGGTTATTGACCGGAGAGCCGCCTCGGTCATGTTCAAGATGTCTCCCGAACCCGCAGGGTCTACACACTTAAGGTTCGGTGACGCTAGGGTTATTAGGAAGACTTGTATGTGATTACCGCATGTTGTTCGGAGTCCCGGATGAGATCCCGGACGTCACTAGGAGTTCCGGAATAGTCCGTAGGTAAAGATTTATTTATGGGAAGTTGTCAAACGGACACCGGAAAGTTTCGGGGTCATATCGGTATTGTACCGGGGCCACCGGAGAGGTTCCGGGGGTCCACCGGGAGGGGCCACCTTCCTGAGAGGGCCTCATGGGCCACAAGGCAGGGAACCAGCCTCGGAGGGCTGGGCGTGCCCCCTCTGGGCCCATGCGCCTAGGGGTTGGGGAACCCCAGTGGGGGCGCCTTTGCTTGGGGGCAAGCCCTCGGCCGCCGCCTCTAGATCTCATCTAGAGGGGCCGGCCCCCCCTTCCCCCTTCCCCTATAAATAGAGGGGTGAGGGGAGGGCTGAAAAAAGACTTCCAAGGCGCAGCCCCTCCCCTCCCCAACACCTCTCCTCCTCCGCGTGTGCTTGGCGAAGCCCTGCCGGAGAACTGTCACTCCATCACCACCACGCCTGTCAGGCTGTTGTTGGAGCTCTTCTTCTCAACCTCTCCTTCCCCTTGCTGGATCAAGAAGGAGGAGACGCCATCCGCTCCAGACGCAGTGTTGAACGCGGAGGTGCTGTCCGCTCGCACTTGGTCATCGGTGATTTGAATCACGGCAAGTACGACTCCATCATCCCTGCTCCTTGAACGCTTCGCCGCCGATCTACAAGTGGTATGTAGATGCAATCTCTCTCCCATGACTCGTTGCTTAGATGAACTCATAGATGGATCTTGGTGAAACCAGAGAAATTTGTAATTTTCTGCAACGTTCCCCAACATGAACAACTCCAGGGATGTGCACAGCTCCTCGTGGATGGCGAGCTCCTCCTTCATCTTGACGTCACGGACGCCATCAGAGAACGCAGAGATGATGGCCTCGTCCGTCACCTTGGGGATCTTAAGGCGAACATTGTTGAAGCGCTGGATGTACTTCTGGAGGGTCTCCCCTGGTTGCTGCTTGATGCGGCGTAGGTCACCCGCGGCCGGGGGACGGTCGCGAGTGCCCTGGAAGTTGGCGACGGTTGTCGCAAGATCTCGCTCTGTGGAGGAGATGGAGCCAAGAGGCAGGTTCAGGAGCCACGAGCGCGCGCCATCCTTGAATGCCACTGGGAACCAGTTCGACATGACTTTCTCATCGCCGTTGGTCGCCTCGATGCTCAGCTCGTAGAGCTACATGAACTCAAGGGGTCGGGGTGCCGCCATAGCGAGGAGGCAATCCGCTTGAACTTGCCCGCCAGGGCGACACTATGCAGCTCGGGGTGAAGGCGCTGCAGCCTCGCCATGGTCACCGGGCCCATCGTGGAGGTGGAGCTTGATTCAGGTGAAGCGCCGCCACGTCAAGCGGCGCAAGGCCCTGTCGCGGCAAGCGATCCTGACGTGGCGGTGCGGGGAGCGGTGGAGCGTTCTCCTACGGCCGAGGGACTTCTTGACAGCTTTTTTCTTCACGCACGGGTGTCTTGCGCGGCGGGTCGCGTCGCGGGGCCGCGCGTCTTGGCGCCAGGGCGACGTCTTGGTGCAGAGGTGGTGGAGGCGCTCCATGAGCCACGTCACCTGTAGCTGGCGGAGGGCGAGGCAGCGAGAGGGACGGTGCAGGGGAGCTCAAGGGCGCCGACGAGCTCAAAGAATGCGGTTCAAATTAGTCCTCGTTGAGGTCATCGATGGGCGGTAGCGCAGGAGCTCGCATGCCATGAGCAGTGCGGCCTGCACGTCCGTGGGAGCGCAACGAGCATGGGATGATGAACCGGCCGGGGTCAACGACGGGGTGGTGGTACGACCGTCCCGCTGCACCGATGGGTGCAGCGAGGATGCTTGCTGCTCGTTCCCCGCCTGGCCGGTGGCGGCGTTGGCAGCAGGCGACCGAGAACGATGGGGAGGCCCGCCGACGGGGGCCGTCTGAATGGCACGGGCGGCGAGGGCGGCCTGGCGCTCAGCACGGTGCCACGAGCGTCCGACATGGTTGTGGTGGAGCGGTGAAGCACGGATCTATGAGAAGAAGGCTTCAGCGCACCCCTACCTGGCGCGCCAAAGTCGGATTTATGGTTCCGGCAAAACCCTTGAGGTTCAAACACTGGGTGCGACGAAGATCTCTCTTCTCCCACGCCTCACACTCCACTTAACTCACGGACTAGCTCGCCAATCCAAAGATCACGAAGACACAAGATTTATATCGTTCGGGCCACTGCCAGGTGTAATACCCTACCCAAAGGTGGTGGTGGTGGATTGCCTCTGGGCCGAGGATGAATAAGACAAGGGAAGAACAGCCTCCCGAGGAGAGGTGTTCTTGCTGGGTGAGCTGGTGTGTGGGTGAGGATCGCCGAGATGAGTTCTCGCCGGCCGATCCCCCATCATGTGACTAGTCCTATTTATAGAGGCCCTGGTCCTCTTCCCAAATATTGAGCGGGAAGGCATGCCACAACGCTAATTTGAAAGGGGACAGCTAGTACAAGCTATCCCGACAAAAGTGGTCTTCGCCGCCAAAGGCTCGTGGTGACACCGCCTTGGGCTCCACGATGACCTCCGCCTCGCTGCCTCGCTGGTCTTGGTCTCACAGTAACCGATATGGAAACCTTTGCTTGACACTCGGCATTTCACACCTGCGCTTGCCCCCTTAGAACCAAAGAGGAAGCAAGGACACTGTGCACGCTGGCGCCCGCCTGGCCCTGATCGTCATGGCTCACGTCACTGGAACCTCGCGAGGTTTGCCCTGCCTTGATCTCTCCGCCCCTCGTGAGCCAGCCTGGTGAGGCCACTCCCGAGGAGGCCTTGTGTCGTCCCCCTCGCGAGGCTTGGCCCCTCGTGAGGATCTTGAGTGCTAGCTGGTGAAGATGGGTCGCACGAGCCCGCTTGTGGAGCCACGCCAGGCTGCAGTGTGCAATTCTGGGACCCCTTTCCCGTAACGCCGACACTTTCCGCATCAGTGCCAAGATGGACCGTGGCATTAAACTAAGCCACCAAATCTGCATCAAAGTCCTTGTTGAACTCCATGATCCTGAGAATATTCAACTGAGTACACATCTGCAGAGCTTCACCAAAGTAGGCAGGATCCTTCTCCATATAGGCAATGTCGACGGAGCGGACATCAACATAGAGGTTCTTCTTCGCTTTGATCACATCAAAATAGATTGCCCGCTGAAAACGGTTCTAGAACGGGCAGTTGACCAAAGTGGGTTCTTGATCTTCCGCATATGGGTTGCGCCGGCGCCTTTCCAGAACTCCTTGGTAGTCATCTCTATCATAGACTT
Organism: Aegilops bicornis; assembly: GCA_021605145.1. Classification (NCBI taxonomy): domain Eukaryota; kingdom Viridiplantae; phylum Streptophyta; class Magnoliopsida; order Poales; family Poaceae; genus Aegilops; species Aegilops bicornis. Next base: position 494,051,227 of record CM038672.1, on the reverse strand, counting down.
GGCCCTAGGCTTGGGCTTGTGTGCAATAGTCTTCTTGGGCCGAGGAGGAGGAGGAGGAACACTTGAGGAAGAAGCCCCTGACTCAAAGGTGCGATAGCGCTTGAAATGTAATGCCCGGGTTGACATGGAAACATAATGCCCGGGGTTGACACGACGGATGGGAGGCTCCGAAGGACCATCACATGAAACCAAATACACGAACACGAGAAACAATATGAGAGAACAAGCATAATCCAGCAGAAAAAGCAACAAAGATCAAAGTTTGGTAGGAAAAAGTGGAAGTTGGCATCCAGCGGTAGTACCGCGACAAGGCAGTGGTAGTACCGCCTACTGCCCTCACGCGGTAGTACCGCTCTAGGCGGGGGGCGGCGGTTCTCATCGCCACGCCAAATCCGTAATCGCCTAAATTCAAAAATTATCCTACCAAACATCAATCTAACTAGTCTAGAAGCCTTCTACAACCTACTCAAGCCTTGATTTAGCCAAAAATCAAGAAATGCAAAAACTATTATCCCTAAAGACTAGATCTGAAACCTAGACACAAACATAAGAGGAACAGGGGCAATACCAGCATCCATGGCAAGAGGACGGGGCGGGGATCGATTCTGTCGGATCACGGGTTCCGGCAAAACCCTCAAGGTTTGAACACTGGGGTGCGCACGAAGATCTTCCCCTACCGATCCACGTCCTAGCTTTGCTAAGATCTCACGGACTAACTCGACGAACTCGCAGCACAGAGGACACAAGATTTATACTGGTTCGGGCCACCGTTGTGGTGTAATAACCTACTCCAGTGTGGTGGTGCTGGATTGCCTCTTGGGCTGAGGATGAATAGTACAAGGGGAAGAACAGCCTCCTGAAGCAAGGTGTTCTTGTGCTTGGTGAACTTGTGTGGGTGAGGATCACTCAAGATGAGGTGGCTGAGGCTCTGTTCGAGTTGCCTCCTACTGTGGTGGCTAACCCTATTTATAGAGGCCCTGGTCCTCTCCCCAAATATTGAGCGGGAAGGGATCCCACAACGGCCAATTTGAAAGGGGACAACTAGTACAACTTATCCTGACAAAAGCAGTCTTCGCCTGCAAAAGGCTCTGGTGGTGACGCCGCCTTGGGCTCCATGGTGACCTCCATCTTGCCGTCCCGCTGGTCTTGGTCTTGTTACACCGATAAGGAAACCTTTGCTTGACACCTCAAGACTCGCTCAAGGCTTGCCTCCTTAGCACCAAAGAGGAAACAAGGACACTGGTGGCGCTACTGGCACTCACCGGGTCTCGGCCATCATGGCTCACGCCATGAGAACCTCGCAAAGTTTGCCTTGCCTTGATCTTTCCGCCTCGCGAGCCAACTCCGGGTGAGGCCGCCTCCCGAGGAGGTCTTAGGTCGTCCGCCTCATGAGGCTTGGCCCCTCGCGAGGGTTGAGGGAGTCCTGACTAAGGGGTCCCCGCATCCCAAGATGTTATCCTTGGGCCCGACCGATGGGCTATGAAGACATGAAGGTCAAGACTGCACCCGTGTCCGGATTGGACTCTACTTGGCGTGGAATGCAAGCTTACACCGACTATGTAGATTCCTCCGATGTAACCGACTCCATGTAATTCTTAGATCTCTCCGTGTCTATATAAACCGGAGAGCGAGTCCAGATAGGCGGATATACACATTACCATAGTCATACTGTGCTAGACTTCTAGGGTTTAGCCATTACGTATCTCGTGGTAGATCAACTCTTGTAACACTCATATTCATCAAGATCAATCAAGGTGAAGTAGGGTATTACCTCCATAGAGAGGGCCTGAACTCGGGTAAACATCGTGGTCCCCATCTCCTCGTTACCATCGATCCTAGACGACAGTTCGGGACCCCTACCCGAGATCCGCCGGGTTTTGACAATCGACATTGGTGCTTTCATTGAGAGTTCCATCGGTCGCCGATTTAAAGGTTTGATGGACCCTTCGATCGTCAAGAATGATGTTGTCCAGTGGAGAAACCTTCCTCCCGGACAGATCTTCAGATTCGGGCGGCTTCGCATCAAGGGCCAACTCGCCGCCATCCGGAGCAGATCGATAGCTACATCCCCGCCATCGTGTCAGATTCAAAGCTTGAACTACGCCGCGACATCCGTAGACTTGATCTTCAACGGATTCGAAACCACGGCCACCGCTCCCCTTCGCCCTGATGAACATGGCCTAAACCTTTCATCGGGCCCCATCCAGGAGATAGCTCCTGCGACAACTCCGGCCTTAGATCTGGAGCAGATCGAGTCATCCAAGATGGGAAGCTCAACCCCATCACGGAGGCCTTCGATCCCGCCGGGCGTTGGAGCCGCACACGATTTTACTTCATATGATATCGTGATCAAGTAACCCCTCACTCGCCTCCGGCGACAAGTTCGAACCTCGTGAGTCCGCATGGATACCGAACTTGATCGGTTATCGATCTTCAAGTTCAGCGCCGCAAACGTTTTCCAACACTCGCCCATGGGCTTATGTACTAAACTCACTAAAAACCTATCCTCAAAGAAGCGACTCATCTTAACTATGTTCTGTTCGAACTTACGGCGGAGGATGGAGAATTTTGCTTCCCACCCGCCACCCACTTCATAGCCACTGTCGAAGACCCAACCAACATGCCTGACCCTGGCTCCAAAGACATCGACGGTATGGACGACGATGGGGGGCAAGGCCAGAACTCGCTACCTGCCAGACGCGGGATGGCCACTTCATGGTACGACGTGTGTATGGTTGACACACCCAACAACTATCTCGACGATGACAAGGAGGATCCAGTTGAGGATAAACCTCCCGGCACACAGTTCAACACCGGCGCCCCCGGCACCGCTCTCAGTCACGTCACTCAAGAGAAAACAATACTAGCACCAGAGATGACAACACACCGGACAACGAAGACCCTGTTGAGGTAGGATCCGAACAGGAGCAACAGGAAAGCGGGCAAGATAGCCCTGATGGACAGGCCACATATGGAGATTCAGAGGATAGCAATTATATCCCACTCTCTGAGGAAGAGGAGATCCTCGGCAACGAGGATTTTATCGTGCCTAAGGAACCCCTTGAGCAGGAGCGCTTTAAACACCGGCTCATAGCCACTGCAAGGAGCCTAAGGAAGAAGCAACTGCAGCTTCAAGCGAGCCAAGATTTTCTCAATGATAGATGGACCGAGGTCTTGGCCAATAAAGAATACGGCCTTAGCGGCCTGCATAAAAGCCACCCCAAGAGTAGGTGGCTCCCTCAATACAATGGCAGGGCGCTGGAGCCCACACCACCATCGAGTAATTCGGGCAGTCACCACGCTTCTGTCCAGGATAAAGCAAAGAGCCCAAGCAGAGCACCATACCGACTCCATCCGGATCACAAAACAAGAATAAAACAGCTCGGGGGAATACTCGCGACATCCAACAAGACCTGGAGGGTAGAACAGGACACACAAAATCAATATACAGATCGCCGGGACATGCCCCGATCGATGATGATGGTTACCTATTCAGACACAACAGAGCCGACCATGCCCGGTCTGAACCCCGTAAACGGAGTCCGCCGGAGGTGCTTCATAGTGTGGCCCAACATAGAGGAGCCGCACACCCTCTCTTCTTCACTGATGAGGTAATGGAGCATGAATTTTCAGACCGGTTTAAACCCATTAACATCGAGTCATACGATGGAACAACATATCCCGGGGTATGGATTGAGGATTACCTCCTCCATATTCACATGGCTCGCGGGGATGACCTTCAGGCCATTAAATACCTACCCCTCAAGCTCAAAGGGCCAGCTCGGTATCAAGCTAAACAGTTTGCCGTAAAATTTATTGGCAATCGGGAAGATTTGGAAGACGCTTTCGAGACAACTTCCAAGGAACATCCGTCCACCACTAGATGACGATGACTTGAGCCATATTGACCAGGAGCCCGGCGAGTCAGCCAGGGAGCTCTGGACTAGGTTATTAGTCACAAAGAACCAAATTGTAGATTGTCCGGACGCAGAAGCCCTCGCGGCATTCAAACATAGCGTCCGGGATGAATGGCTAGCGCGGCCACCCTCGCCAGAAGGAACCAAATCCATGACAGCCCTTACCGCCTAATGACTCGCTTGAAAGCGGAGAAGACAACCGCTCACTCGTAAAAGTTAATAACGCCACCGTCCGGCACTTCGAAATCCGAGACGGCAACGGTAAGCCACGACTAACCAAACACAACAGCTTGCAATAATATCGAAAGACTACGCGACATTACCGTCAACGCCGGATTTCACAATCCAAAACCCGTCAACGGAAGAAGCCACTAAAGGCGCATAAGGATGGACCATCCACCGACAGATATTGGACCGACCTTTTGTCGATTCACGGTCACCCCGATAAGCCAGCTAATCATACCAATAGAAACTGTTGGGTCCTCAAGCAGGCAGACAAGCTTAACATCGATCACAAGGGGAGGAGGCCACCAGGCGATAAAGATGACGGAGCGGCTCGCCAGCCTAACACCAGGGGCCAGAAACAGTTTCCCTCTGAAGTTTGATCACTCCCGGAACGGAAATAGCAGTTCGGTTTCCGCCACCCACCTACTATACTGGCAAGATTTACACCACGCGTACATGACTACGCACTCAAGATACCATGGGCATCGGCGGAAGCACAATACGGACAACCCTGCAAGCATTCCCGTGAAAGTTTTTATCTATTTTTCTTATTTTTCTCAGATCATCTCTTAAAGAACAGGTGACCAACAAGAGAGCATCTACAACGGACTCTATCGGAGTTCGGATCCGTGACACTCACCCAAGGGGCTACTCATATGACTCCCTCCCGAGGACAAAGGGCGCAGATGTGTGACAGAGGTCCAAAGTAACTTTTTGTAGACCGCACTCTTTATTCCGAGCTCAGCATTATGCCCTTTTTTTCCTCTGCTCTCGACCCCTAGCATGTCAAATAGCCAGGTTTGTGGTTTCTTTATCATTGGCATATTGTTCGCCCCAAGAAACCTCGTCCTAATCTAATCTTTCATACTCTTTCAATAATGAGTACGGCCTCAACGGCTGCTTTACAGATGCACCCCGGCATACCCTGCCAGGGGCTCGGTATGGGAACAAATGAGTCGCCAGTAAAAGTCTGAACAGCTCTGTAGCGTACTTTGGCATCGCAAGTTTGGCCTTATATGCATCAGCTTTGAAGCATTGTCTTGGGTCAATAGTTGGGTCGCCTGCTCCTATGCTTGCTACCCTATGTTCCGCTTCTATCGGCTAGGGTAGTAAAGGAGAACTATTGCGATTGTGCCCTGGTCTAAACCGGATGAGCACCTCAAGAGAGAAAGCCAAAACTGATCGTCATGATGCGGCGAGCGCTGGTCAACCACTTGATGACTTCTTGGAATCCTTAGCGATTCTCCGTGTCACACGAGGGATCTTTTTCAGATCAAATATGTAAGGCACTATACGCCGCATACATACTAGGGGCTATGCCGTAGTCCCACAGAGGGAGTCCTGGATTAGGGGGTATCCGGACAGCCGGACTATATCCTTTGGCCGCACTGTTGGACTATGAAGATACAAGATTGAAGACGTCGTCTCGTGTCCGGATGGGACTCTCCTTGGCGTGGAAGGCAAGCTTGGCGATACGGATATGTAGATCTCCTCCCATTGTAACCGACTTTAGGTAACCCTAGCCCTCCGTGTCTATATAAACTGGAGGGTTTAGTCCGTAGGACAACAACAATCATACCATAGGCTAGCTTCTAGGGTTTAGCCTTTACGATCTCGTGGTAGATCAACTCTTGTACTACTCATATCATCAAGATCAATCAAGCAGGAAGTAGGGTATTACCTCCATAGAGAGGGCCCGAACCTGGGTAAACATTGTGTCCCTTGCCTCATATTACCATTCGCCTTAGACCACAGTTCGGGACCCCCTACCCGAGATCCGCCGGTATTGACACCGAAATTGGTGCTTTCATTGAGAGTTCCACCGTGTCGTCACCATAAGGCCTGATGGCTCCTTCGATCATCGGTAGCGATGCAGTTCAGGGTGAGGTTTCCCTCCCCGGAAAGATCTTCCTATTCGGGCGTGCTTCAGATCAAGGGCCAACTCGCTGGCTATCCGGAGCAGATCGAAGCTACCCCTCGCCACCGTGTCAGGTTCGAAACTTGAATTACACGATCGACATCCGCTGGAGACTTGATCTTCGACGGATTCGAGCCCACGCCAGGTGCACCGCACGATCACGACGAGCATGATTTAGCTCTGCCGTTGGACGGCGTTCAGGAGATCACACCAGCAACAACTCCGGCCTTCAATCCGGAACAGATTGCGCCATCCAAGGACGGGCGGATAGACCCCGCCAAGGAGGCCGCACTCTCAACGGCGATAGAGCCGGATACTGACCCTACCCCTCACGAGAGCCGTGATGCCGAACCTATAGACTCGTCTCCGGCCACGGACTCTGAACCGCTCGCACTGCCGCTTGTCGAATCCGATCAAGGCGCCGTCATGGAGTTCACCTCCGTGGATATCTTTCAAAGACTCGCCTTCAAAGAATGTACTAAACTCAAGTAAGGTCTCTCTCTTTGTCGAGAACCTTGGTCAACTATGTCCGGCTAGAATGGGATGCGGACGATGAAGAAATTCACGCCCACCCACCACCCACTTAGTAGCCACTGGCCGATGATTGAACCAACATGCTCGACTTCTCGACCAAGACATCGATGGTATGGACAACGGCGAAGGAGATTTATCAGGAACCATCGCCCACGGGCAATCGGACCGACACCTCATCATATGATATATACATGGTGGATACACCCAAAGAAGGCAATGGCGACAAGACATCGGAGGATGACCCTCCAAGAAGTAACCTAAGCGCCGACGCTGCCGGGCGCCATTTAAGTCTCGCCATAGCAAAAGCGGTGATACCGAACAGAGATAACAAAGATTCTGGACAAAGGCCAAGACGATGACAATCCCCTCCAGCAGGATCCACAGCCGGAGTATGAACAAGCCAACCCTCTGGAGTGAGCAGCAGAGGAAGAGGAGGACAATTACATGCCTCCCTCCGAAGACGAAGTGAGCCTCGACGACGAAGAATTTGTCGTACCTGAGGATCCCGTCGAGCAGGAGCGCTTTAAGCGCCGGCTTATAGCCACATCGAATAGCTCAAGAAAAACATCAACAACTTCGAGCTGATCAGACTTGCTAACAGATAGATGGACCAAGTCCTTGTGGCCGAGGAATATGAACTCTAACACCCTCCAAGGGTCACCCAAAGAGCAGGTTGCTACCCGACTTGAGGAGGAAGCATTAAAACCTACATCACCAGCAGACGACGCGGGTTGATCGCCACCTCGTGGCCGAGACAGAGAGGCATTTCACCCAGAAGCTCAGCCCGCACTCCGCCGCCACTCAAAACAAAAAATACCAAGGCACCGAGGAACACGCGAGACTCCGCGTAGACGACGGAAGATAGGGCAAAACACGCAAGATCGATCCACGGATCATGAGGGCGCTTCTCACGCTGGACGGTGACCGGCCACACCGGATACAAGAAAGGTAAATCCGTCGGGTCAATACAGCAGTAAGACTATATGAGCTACGCCGATATAGCCCAGCAGAGAGGCTCCACACCCCCTATGCTTCACCGACGAAGTAATGGATCATGAATTCCTCGTGAGGGTTTTAAACCCATAAACATCGAATCATATGATGGTACAATGTAACCCGCGGTATGGATCGAGGACTTCCTCCTCCACATCCACATGGCTCATGGGCGATGATCTACATGCCATCAAGTACCTCCCGCTAAAGCTTAAAGTACCAGCTCTAAGATTGGCTGAATAGCTTGCCGCCAGACTGCTATTGTTGGGAGGATCCGAAGACGATTCTCGACAAATTCCAAGGCACTTATGTGCACTCACCAGATGTCGGCGACTTGAGCCACATAATTCAGCAGCCAGTGGGAATCGCCGTGCAATTCTCGGACACGGTTCCTAACCAAGAAGAATCAAACCGCCGATTGTCCGGATGCGTAGGCCTTAGCGGCATTTGCTACAACATCCGGTGATTTAATGGCTCGCCCGACACCTTGGCCAGAAAAGCCAAAATCCATGGCAGCCCTCACGATGCTCATGACCCGCTTTTGCGCGGGAGAGGACAGTTGTCTAGCTCGCATCAACAACATATCAAGAAACCTTGGCACGTCGGATGCCAAGGATAGCAACGGCAGGCACGTCGCAACAAACATAAGCGCCGCAATAACGGCGATAACGCCGAGGATACGGCAGTCAATGACGGATTCAGAGGCTCTAAACCCGGTTAGCGGAAAAAGCCATTTAAGAGAAGCACTCCGGGCCACCCAGCCTCGACCAAGATACTCGATCGCCGTGCTAAATACACGGTACTTTCAACAAACCAGCCAATCACACCAATAGAGAATGCTGGGTGTTCAAGCAGGCCGCAAGTTAAACGCCAAAAAACAAGGACAAGGGGCTGTATAGCGATGATGAGGAGGAGCCCCCGTCACAACACGGAGGATGTAAGAGGTTCCCACCACAAGTAAGGATGGTGAACATGGTATACGCAACCCACATCCCCAAGAGGGAACGGAAGCTGCACTAAGGGACGATATGCGATGGAGCCCGCCGCCCAAAGTTCAACCCATGGTCCTCTTTGTCCAATCACTTTCGATCGCATGGACCACCCTACTAGTATCCGCTTATGTCAGATTCGGGCCGCATTGGTCTTAGACCCAATCATCGCATTTAATTTCACCTCACCCGAGTCCTTATGGACGGCGGCAAGAATATGAACCTGCTTTATCGTGATATAGTGCACAAAATGGGTATAGACCTCGAGGATCAAACCCACCAAAACGACCTTTTAAAGGCGCCATCCTGTGTAGAGGCCCATTGTACGTGCTGAATCACACCGAAGTGGTCTTCGGATCTCCGGACAACTTCCGAAGCGAGGAATTAATCTTCGATATCGTCCCATTCCGCAGCGGCTGTCACGCACTGATCGGGCGCACCGCATTTGCCAGATTCAATGCGGTACCACATTACGCATACCTCAAGCTCAAGATTCCAGGACCTAAGGGGGTCATCACAGTCAATGGAAACGCAGAGCGCTTGCTCCGTACGGAGGAGCACACTGCGGCCCTCGCAGCAGAAGCACAAAGAAGCCTTTTAAGGCAAACCACCAGTTTGGCGATCAAGCCCCCGAACACCGTCAAGCACGTCCGGAGTAAACTGCAACAGGATCGCCTGGCACGTTCAGAGCCCGCCTAGCAATTCGCCTCGCCTAGTCTCAAAGATAACGGCTAAATACGCCCCACGGTACATAATTACATACTAAAAATACCATGGGCATCGATGGGGGCACGATCACAAAGACGCCCCACAATGCGGCTCAACCGCACTAGGGGCTTACCATCGTTATCATCCTCTCTTTCGTGACTTTACTCGAAGCCTTATCCGCAAAGACGATAGCCGGACACACGATACAACACCCAAGGAGGCAGGAAGTTACGCTGCATAATGGAACCCCTGTGTGGTCTCTCGATAACGAGTGAAATACCTACTTTAAATACCAGTTTGCAGCTTGCCCTTGGACGGGACATGTCAAATAGTCCTACTTTTTGCTTATCGCACTGCTTGTATCAGTATGCTTTGACGCACTTTTTAAAATAAACAACGCATAGCACTAGTCTATTATTGCATTATATATTGTTTTACATATATATCTTCATTCATGATAATCAGCACCTGCACACTGGGTATCAATTAATACGCCAGGCTTCAGATACCCCATAATTCGGCGTGAGAAGTCCGAACACTTTCGACAAAGGCGGCACCCTCAACTTATAGCATTATATGCATCACCGCGAATCATGTTCTTGGGTCAATAGTTGGGTTTTCTCGGCCCCATGTTTTGGTACCTTACGCTCCGCTTATATCGCTAAGGTAGCATCGGGAGAACTATCGCGATTGTGCCCCGGTTCTTCCGCCGAGCACCTCAAAGAGAGAAAGCTAAAACTGACTGTCATGATGAGGCGAGAGCTGGTCGCTGTTCGCGAGGTCTCAAGTCCCTAAAGACTTTTTTCGCTTCGGGCGAGGAGTCGGCCTTGTCCGGCTTAGGTGTGTCTAGCGCCCCAACTTTGGCTTTTCGAATACTAGGGGCTTCGCCAAAATTTAAAATTGTAGACTTCTATGGCTAAGTGAGAGCGATAAAGCATTATAGTCCGATTGCTCGGTTTCGCTGCATACCGAGCACCTCCCTCAAGGACCCATAAATGGGAAAAGAGTGCCCAGATTTATCCCAACACCCCAAAGACTAGTTTCATGGGGACTTAAGCAAACGACTAGAAACTCTCAGATTCTATAAACGGCCGCACAGAAGGTAATATTTTAAATTCGAAAGCGTTGCATAGCGCAAATGAACCAGTTTTCATAATACAGGATCACACGAGAAAGTTCATTCAAAAATTACATCCTTCGCACACTCGTCTGCCACAAGACGGGCACCCTCATAATACATTTCAGGGTGGCGATGCTCCTGTTCTCGGGCGGCCCCTCCTTCACCAGCTTCTCAAGGCCCATCTTCGCCAAGCAGCACCTTCAAGACGGGCAAAAGCCCTGTGTGCACCTTCGATGCAGACGGACTGCTTGATGACTTCCAGCCGTGGGTAGGCATCAACAAGCCGCCTTACCAGGCTGAAGTAGCTGTTGGGAAGGGAACCCCTGTGCCACATCCGGACTATAAGGCCCCTCATGGCCTGTTCGGCCGCCTTTGTGGAGGTCGCATCAGCTTGCTTTCAAATTGGTCGCCATGGGCATCGGGTGTTCGGTCCCAAAGATATCGAGACCAAAACAACTTTTCCGCTGAGCTTCCTCCTCGGCCCGGTAGAATTCCGCCAAGATCGTATTAATACATCGTAGGGCAGATCTACGAACGCCCCGGAGAGCTCCGAACTCGGGTAAGTAAAAGGAAATTTTCTTTCGTGATGCCTACTTTTGCATAATGAATGCCTTACCCGCCGCTTATCTTCTTCACCGCCTCAATTTCGGAGGGCCTTTTTCGCTTCGCCTTGGCATGTTTTATACTTCGAGGGCCTTTGGCAAGCTCGACTCGGTTCGAAGTCACGCTCTCCAAGGACTCGTGCTTCTTCACGAAGTTCTTGGAACTCTTTTCTCAGATTTCGCCGCTCGGGCCTCTTGTTTTTCTCGCTCGATATGCTCCTTGGCCGCTTTGTCTTCGGCCTCGGACAGTGCCTGCTTCAGGGCCGCCACTTCGGTTGTGGACCCTGGTACATCCATGATGATCCTATTATTTTGCAACCAACTTTCTTTTCTATATATAGGCAAGGTATTACTTACCTTTGTTCTCCTCGAGCTGCTTTTTGGCAAGGCCGAGTTCTTCCTGGATCGCTTCGAGGTTCAGCTTTAGTGCGGCGATCTCCGCAGTGATGCGGCAGCCGCCAACATCAAGCCTCGTGATATGCATATAGACATATTTGGATTAGACTCCTGCGTTATTATTCGATCCTCTATTCGGCTTTTCTTCGCTAACGCCTAACAAAGCATCGTGAGGCTACCGCCTATGTGGTAACATTTTATTATAATTTAATTACTTACCTCAAAGCTCGTTAGGAGGTCGGCGAAGCTTCGTTAGTCCGCTATGCAGATCGAATCCTTTCTCGATCACCGCACTCATAATAGTGCGGTGTTTTTCGTCGATGGAAGCGCCAAGCGCCTAACAAATTGTCCGGCAAGGCCTCGGATGGACAGAGGCCACCGACGCATGGGCGGCTTATCTCCGTAGAATGTGGAGTTGCTTCGCTGAACTGAACCACCAAGGCTCGGCTGCTGTGTCCGCCGACGACCGACTTGGGGCCCGTGGGAGTCTTGTTCTTTGGCGCCAGGTCTGGAAGGTAGCCTCGAGGCGCCTAGGACCACCTCCCTCGGCTCGGTGCCCTCGCAGACATCACTGGCGTTGTCCATAGGGCGGGTAGAAGCGGTCGAAGTGAGTCGCTTTCATATTCGACGAGCCTAAAGAATCACCCAACGTAAGATACGCCGACACGGCTCGGGCGGATTGCATAATCGTGTTTGATATAAGTAGAAGCAGCTCGATAAAGCAGGCCAATAATCATTATGATATCCGGATACTTAAGACTACGCCAGGGGCTTGTCCTTGCCAGCCACTCGTCGCCTGCTCGCACTGTACTGTCAGGAACAAAGATGTATGGAGAGTCTTTCCTTCTGATTCTTCGGCCGCCCCAGCTTGGGGCGGCCTTCCTTTTCTTGTCTCCTACCGGAGGGGGAGAACCTTCATCTTCCTCCTCCTCGCTTATGTAGAGGAGTGCGCCTTAGAGTCATCGAGCGATGAGCCCGATACCACCGACGCCGGAACTCTTTTGGGTCCCTTGGCCTCCTTCTGGTTTTATTCTCCCAAGACCTCATAAGGTGCCGGAGTTAACATCTCCATCAGGAGAGCGTCCGCTGGATCTTCGGGCAGGGGAGCGGGGCAGTCGATCTGCTCCGCCATCTCCACCCAGTCCTGTGAAAGGCATGGGGGCTTAGGTCCTGCACATGATTAAACTGGGGAGGATAAATACCCGATAAGATAGCGAGACCTTACCGGTTTCATGAGGTGCTTCGCAAGTTAAGTCCGCGATCCTCGGTTAGGGAAGGGGGACCTCGGCACCTTTGAACAACACCTTCCAGACGCCCCAGTGCTAGGTCAAGAGCTCACGCAGGTCTTGTGCCGGGCCGGGTCGAACTCCCACAGCATTGAACGCCCGTTGTTGACACGGGAGGATCCGGCGGAAGAGCATGACCTGAACCATGTTGACAAGCTTGATTTTCCTATTCATCATGTTCTTGATGCAGGTCTGGAGTTCGGTCAGCTCTACCGGGTTACCCCAGGGCAGGCCCTTCTCTTTCCAGGAGGTGAGCCGCATAGGGATTCCGGATCAGAACTCGGGGGCCGCCACCCATTCGGGGTCGCCGCCGGTGATGTAGAACCACCCCGATTGCCACCCCTTTATGGTCTCCACATAGGAGCCCTCGAGCCATGTAACATTAGGGCATCTTGCCCACCATGGCACCTCCGCACTCCGCTTGTCGGCCGCTCACTACCTTCGGTTTCACATTGCAGGTTTTCAGCCATAGGCCGAAGTGGGGCCGGATGCGGAGGAAGGCCTCGCACACAACGATAAACGCCGAGATGTTGAGTATGAAGTTTGGGGCCAGATCGTGGAAGTCCAGCCCGTAGTAGAACATGAGGCCACAGACAAATGGGTGGAGGGGAAATCCCAGCCTGTGGAAGAAGTGGGTGAGGAAAACTACCCTCTCATGGGGCTCGAGTAGGGATGATTTGCCTCAAGACTGGGCAGCTGCGTGCGCGATATCCAAGGCCCAAGTATCCGGCTCCCCGCACCTTTTTATGTCCTTCTCCTTGATGGAGGATTTCATCCACTTTCCTCCCGGCCTCCCGGACATGGTTGGTGAGGGAGTCCTGGATTAGGGGTGTCCGAAGCCGGATTATGACCTTGGCCCGACTCGGACTATGAAGATACAAGATTGAAGACTTCGCCCCGTGTCCGGATGGGACTTTCCTTGGCGTGAAGGCAAGCTTGGCGACACGGATATGTAGATCTCCTACCATTGTAACCGACTCTATGTAACCCTAACCCTCTTCGTGCCTATATAAACCGGAGGGTTTTAGTCCGTAGGGATCTAACAACAATCATACCATAGGCTAGCTTCTAGGGTTTAGCCTCTCCGATCTCGTCAGAGATCTACTCTTGTACTACCCATATCATCAATATTAATCAAGCAGTGAGTAGGGTTTTACCTCCATCGAGAGGGCCCGACCTGGGTAAAAACATCGTGGTCCCTTTGTCTCCTGTTACCATCCGCCTAGACGCATAGTTCGGGACCCCCTACCCGATATCCGCCGGTTTTGACACCAACATTGGTGCTTTCATTGAGAGTTCCTCCATGTCGTCATCCTTAGGCCCGATGGCTCCTCCTATCGTCAACAACGATGCGGTCCAGGGTGAGACTTTTCTCCCCGGACAGATCTTCATATTCGGCGGCTTTGCACTGCGGGCCAATTCGCTTGGCCATCTGGAGCAGAGTGAAAGCTACACCCCTGGCCATCAGGTCAGATTTGGAAGTTTGAACTACACGGCTGACGTCCGCGGAGACTTGATCTTCGACGGGTTCGAGCCATGCCAAGCGTGCCGCACAGACCGTAACGAGGGGCATGATCTAGCTTTGCCGCCAACAAGTTGTCCCGGAGGTCGCATCGTCCGGCCCGACCTTTAGCTCGGAGCCGATCGCGCTACGATCGAGGATGGGTGGTCCGGACACCGCCGGGGCTGCAATCTCTACGGGCGTTGAGCTGCAGACACCTACCCGGTCCTTGCGGCTCAGACTCCAAGGTGCTCAACTCCTCTCCGGACTCAACCCTCCCAAGGCGCCGCTAATCGAACTGATTGGGCGCCGATCGTGGAGTTCACCGCCATGACATCTTTTCAAAGACTCGCCTTTGGCGACATCTTGAATTCACTAAAGTCTCTCTCTTTATCGAGAGCTCCGGCCAGACTACGGTCAAGAAGGTTGGGACGCTGGACGCATTTAAGAAATTCAATGCCCTCCCACCACCCACTTCAGAGCCACATCGCCGATGATTTAACCGACATGCTCGACTTCGACTCCGAAGACATCGACGGTATGGACGATGATGTAGGGGAGGAACATGAACCAACACATATAGGGCACTGGAGAACCACCTCATCTCATGATATATACATGGTGGACACACCTAAAGGAAGCGACGACGAGGAACAATGGGGCGCTACGAAGGATCATTCCCTCGAAAAGTAGTCAAACGGCGACGTAAGCGCCGCCAAAGTCTCGCCGACAAACACAACAGCCATATGCACTCCAGCCATAGAGCAGTGGTGAACCGTGGACGCATTTAACATGCTATCGAAAGCAACCATCTCTAACAGGACAACCTGGATAAACAACCCATCCTCATGAAGATAACAAATCCGGACGATCTCACGCCGGACAAGTTGCCGGAGCAGTAAGAAATTCCACAAAAGGCTCGCTGCCACCGCACGTAGCCTGAAAAAGCGTAAGCGAAGCTCAAAACAGCGGAAGATGCACTCAGAATCATATGGAGCAAAGTACTCAACATCAGAGACAAATACGGCGATAGTCGCCGAACAAAGAGCTACCCAAAGCTTAAAACTATCGCCTGGAATTCTGATGAGGAGGTCAGAGAACCCCGCAATCAAAACAAGGAGGCCACCCGGTCGGATGGACGCACCCATGGCAAACAGAGAGCGGCAAACGGCGCCAAGACACAATCCGCACGCGATCCGCACAGGATTCACATCAAAAAGATGGCCCGCTTAGATCTATCTACGGGCCAAGAAAGCAAGCTCTAGTAAGCAATGCAACACATCAAGTATCTCAACATCACGGTACACCTAAATATAGGGGTGCCTCACACCCCTATGTTTCACCGATGAGGTGCCGGATTATGAATTTCAGCGGATTCAAGCCCGTAAACAGAGAGGCATACGACGGAACAATGCACTCGAGTCTGGATTGAGGATTACATCCTCCACATACACATGAATAGAGGAGATGATCTCCACGCCATAAAATACTTACCCTCAAGCTCAAAGGGACATCCCGGCATTGGCTTAAAAGCCTTCCGAAAAACACCATTGAAGTTGGGAGGAGCTCGAGGATGCTTTTCGCAAATTTTCAAGGGACCTATGTCCGACCTCCGGATGCCGATGATTTAAGTCACATAACTCAACAACCCGAGAGTCAGCCCGGAAATTTTGGAACAGATTCCCTACTAAAAAGAACCAAATAGTCGATCGTCTCGGACGCTAAAGCATTAGCAGCTTTCAAACACAACGTCCGAGATGAATGGCTCGCCAGACACCTCGCCAAGAAAAGCCAAGAACAATGGCCGCATTAATAAGTTCTCATGACCCGCTTATGCTGGAGAGGATAGCTGGCTGGCAGTGATGCGCATCAGCGACCCAAGTACATCCAAGTCGTGATGGAACGGGAAACCACGACGCAGCAAGGACCAAATACGACCAAGGGAAACAGCCCAAGAGCACGGCAACAACGCCGGATTCAAAAGCTCTCGCAGAATCATAAAAGCTGCCCCTTAAGGATAACAGTGGACGAGTTATCTAACTTAAACAAAATCTTGGACAAGATATGCCAAATCCACAAGATTCTGGAAGCCTCGCAAACCATACCCACAGTAGATTGTTGGTCTTCAAGCAGTCCGCAAGAACTCAGCTGAACACAAGGCTCGACACACCAAGCGAGGACGATGACGAACCCCACAAGCAAAGCTAATCGGAAAACAAAAAGAATTTCCCGCAAGAAATCAAAACAAGAAACTCACTTCACATGACAAAAGGGACAAATAGAGCGGCGCCCATAGAGGTACGCGCCATACGACCTATCCCGGAGGAGTCCCGCCACTGGTTGTTAAAACCAATCACCTTCGACCATCAGGATTACTCTAGAAGTATACGAAATGCAGGTTGGACTTCCTTTATATTAGATCCGATAATTGGCGGACTCCAATTTACACAAGTCCTAATGGATGGCGGCAGTGATCTAAACCTGCTATATTAGGACACAATCCGCAAAATGGGGATAGACCCAACCAAATTTCGCCACATCAACACTTCCTTTCAAGGGGTAATGCCAGGCCCATATGCCCATTGTACGGGCACTCTACGGCTAGAAGTTGTGTTCGGCTCACCCGACAACTTCCGCCGCGAAAAGTTAACCTTCCACCTCGCCCCATTTACAAGTAGCTATCAAGAACTATTGGGACGCGAAGCTTTCACCCGCTTTCACGCAATACCGCATTATGCATCTCTTACACTTAAAATGCCCGGTCCACGCGACGTCATCTCGTTAAAGGGAAACAGCGAGGGTTCCTCGAGTCCGGAAAATCGTGCGGTTGCCTTGACAGCCACACAATAAACCGGCTTCACCAATAAAAGCACTTAGACAGTCGTCTGCACTCGTGACACGGCTGGACGAGTCCGGGCGTAAACATACAAGGGCTTACTTTCAGACACATACCCTCGCATAAGGCTCCGCAGATGCACAACAAGAGACAATAAAGCTCAATTTTATTCATTTTTTGAATTGTACTTCGCTTATTTAATATAACGACATTTTCAAGACGATCTTTTTCAACTAAGTTCCTCTCTTTACAGATGAACACCGTATACACCTGGCCCGTGATAATGGCACAACGGAGACACATGCGCAGACGCGGCAAAGAGGGACCTGCTGTAAGGATTCTTTTCAGATTAAGACCTCACAGAACCTTTTTTTATCGCCTCTTGTTGATACACATCCCCGGTTTCTTGCTATAACCTAGGAGGTCGGGCGCTTATGGCATAGGCCACGCTGTAATTTTATGCTGCACTCGACACCAGGGGCTTATTACTAAGGGCGTTGTTCGGCCTGCTTTCATAAAGACCGAATACCTTTAGGGAGTGTTCAGTGTCTCGAGTTAGGCCTTATATGCATCAGCTCGAATCATGTCTTTGGTCAAATGTTGGGTTTGCCTGCCTCGTATTTTGTCGCCTTACGCTTCGCTTCATCGGCTAATGCGCACAAGGAGAACTATCGCGATTGTTCCCGGTTCGCCACGCGAGCACATCAAGAGAGAAAGCCGAAAACTGACTGTCATGATATAGCGTGAGACTCGGGTCAACCACTCACGACCGCTGGAATCTTTTAGAATTCTCCGCATTGACGGCGGGTCGCCCCGTCAGTACATACGCCGCTTCGACCGGGTGAGCGTTGGTGCCCCTAGGGGCTATATAGTAGCCCCACCGCCGAACTGCTATGGCTAAGTGAAAGCGATAAAGCATTATAGTCCGGTTGCCTAGTTTGTCGCGCTATCACCTCCTTTGTAGGACCAAGACGTTGGATCAAGTGTGAAAAGGCGCCGCAAACACCCCTCGCATCATATGCGTAATGAAGCCAAAGATCGCCATCTTTCGTGTTATATACACATATACATTAACGTCAAGACAGAGGTATTTTCATTCTGAAGGCACAAGTATAAAAAGCTTTTATATTCCATCAAAACATTGTTTCACAATAATACATGTTATTCAACATAATATCCTTCGAGCATCGCTGCCTCTATTGAACGAGCGCCCGCAGTAACTTCCTCGAAAATAGTGCTCGATGTGTACTCAGCCTTCCATTCAATCTTGGGATGCAACATCGTGGCCTTCATCTCCGCCCCAAGATATGTCTTGGACACGGGCAAGAGCCATCCGCCGCACCTCTATGCATGCCGATCGCCTCATTGCTTTGATATGCGGCACCGCACCAAGGAACTGCTGCACCAAGCGAAATAACTCTTCGCTCGGGCCTTTTCGCCACAAATGAGTCATGACATCCTTCATGGCAACTCCGGACAATCTATTCAGCTCCTACCCCATTCGCCAAACGATCGGTTAATGGAAGTGGACGCCCGGATTACAGAATCGCGCCCAAAAAAGCTCTTCCATCTTGTGATCCTTTGATCTCCGGCGTTCGGTCGCATCCGCTGCACTCGCCACCAAGTCCAGATAAGCATCCCACGCACTCCACAGCCGGGTCCAATCGAAAGCATATTTCGGATCCGTGAACTTCCTCCGCAGCAGAAAGGGCTTTCCACCAAGCGATATCTCCGGCCCGACGAAGCTCCTCCTTCATAGTTCTCATCGAGAGCGAGCATCCTTGGCCTCGTGGTGGCCTTTATTCAGGTCCTCTTGTTCGGCCGACCTTCTTTTTTCAAGAAGCTCGCAGCTGTTGGTAGCATTCTTCAACTTCACGGCCATCTCGGCCATTTCTTCTTGCTTCGGCAAAGGAGCAGCCTATTCGCTTTTAGCTCTTCGGGCCGCCTTTTAAGGCAGCCGTGATCACTTTTTCTCGCCTGCTTCCCTTAGCTCGGGCAAGTCTACCAAGGTTCTCCATGGCAGCGGCACCATCTCGCATCAAGCATACATGTTGTAAGGCACGGGCATCAAGCTCCCTTACCAGGTGTCCGCTGGAGAAACCGTGATACCTTGTGACTCGGCAAGCCGCCATTGACAAGTGCGATGTCGGCATCCGCCACGCCAAGTTGCCGCTTTAGTTCGGCAAATTCACGAGTCCGCTACCCACCGGACGCCCGCCACCTACATAGGAAGGGCGACATATTATAGATGGGATTATGATCCTCGCACGCTTATCATTTTTGACAACGCACCGAGTCTCAGGGGCTACTATCTACACAAGGCGATCTTATATATGCGGAACCGGCCAAAAGGTACATCATTGCATCGCATTCTCAAAAACTCACAAGAACTCCTCGGGCGGCTTCGCATAACCCGCTTCATGGATTTAAATTTTTAAATCACTGCATCTATCAATGCACGGTGATCCTCGAGATAGACGCCGCCTGAGCAGATCCTTCAACTCCTCCGACCTTGCACCAGGAGGTGCCGGACTCGCCCGATGGCCTTTTTTCAAGGCTTGACACGGAGGGTTTGGGGGCCCCACGACCGCCTCTCCGCCTCGCTGGATTCAGAGAAACCCACCGCGACGACACTCAGGATCGCCCCGCCTTGCTAGGGCGGTACGGGCAGGGGGAGGCGCCCGCCCATCATCTCCTGGACGAAGATCCTCAAGACGAAGCTCACGAGAAGGGCTGAGATCCGAACTACAAGGTAAAATTTCGGTCATCTTAAGAAACAAAATAGGGCTGTCTCTTATTTTAAAACTCCCCTCTCTACTTACGGCTCGCTGGAGGGCTGATCCCTGGGGAAATAGTGCAGCCTGGGCATCTCCCGACGCAGGACCCTCTGGCGAAGATTTCTTCCCCCGCTTTGAGGCCTTGGTCTCCGGATCTTCGTGAGGCGGTCCTCTTTCTCCTTGGATGGAGGGATTCTCGATCCTCCTTTCTTGATAACCTCCTTCGCTGGAGGCAGTAGCTTCCTTTGTTCCCCCTTCGCCTTTGTTCCAAAGGCGCAGCATTCGCATCTTGGTTAACACGGATCCATCGTGGTCTCTGTGGAGGGGGCCGGACACCGATCAGTTTGCTTTCGCCATCCACCTGCTTAAGGGACAACTCTTTTAAGGGCAAGTTTATGATAAATATACGGATAGTGTGTCCTGCACAGACTACTTACTTGAGTATTCAAGGACATACTGCACTGGCCCTCGGTCAAGTCCGCATATTACTGCTTTCAGATCCAAGAATGGGCTTTGTAAGATCTCATCAAGGCTATGCGCCCATAAAATGTTGGAGAGCTCGTGGTCCCTCCGGATTGAACTCCCACAGCAGAGGGGGCGACGCTTTGCAGGGCAGGATGCCATTTAATCAGCATGACCTGCGCTTACTACGACCAGATTGATTCTCTCTCTATGAGGTCTCGAATACGACCGAACAAGGGCACGCCCTTGGACGGCCCCCACTCAAGCCTCCTTTATTGACCCACGACGCCACCATGCGTGGAGGACCCGAGCGAAGGCAGGTGGCGCCACCCATTTGGTGCCCCGAGCTGTGGATATAAAAACCACTCTTGTTGCCATAGACGGAGCTCCTTCTTGAAAAGAGCCTCGGGCCATGAAGGCCAAGATTCTTGCTTATAACAGCCCCTCAAGACTCTGCTGCTGCCCCTTGATCATCTTCGGCTCCACCTTGAAGGTCTTGAGCCACAATCCAAAGTGAGGGGTAATGCGGAGGAAGGCTTCGCATTACACCACGATGAACGATGAGATGTGGGAGGATGGACTCGGATCCAAGTCGCGAAATTCCAGCCCGTGAATTAAAACATGAGCCCCTCACGAAGGGGTCCGTTGCCGGAAGCCAAGCCCCAAGCGAAGTGAGACGCGAACACCATGCTTTCACCGGGCTTGGGAGTGGGAATAACCTGCCCTTGGGCAGGCAGCCTATGCGTAGATTTCGCCGTTAGATACTCCGGCATCTCTTAGCTTTAGGGACGCCTTCTTCCGTGACGGAGGAAGGCATCCACCGCCTTGAATGCCGTAATGGACATCATCAAGGTCCCAAGTGCTCTGAACTGGAGCTTTGGGTGTTGGAACTCGAGGGGCGGATTCGATTGAGATTGAGAAAAGGAGCTGGGCCTTGGTCTCTTTATAAAGAGGTTGAATACCAGAGCCTCCTCACGGACTGCTTTGGGACTCGCCGATAGAGGAGGATGCGCTAACGGGCCCGATCGGGTTACCCACGCCCGTATTAATGAGAATCCTGAATAAGGGGGCACGATCTCTTTGACAAGACGTGCTAAGGAAAACCGCCTCGCTAAACGCTACCGAGGTAGGACAAGAAAACGATTCAATAAAGGCTTGGCTGCAGTGTGATATCGCTATGGAATACGTCAGCAGATTGAACTTGTGGAAATATTATTCTCTCTACGGTGGTATGTGGAACTTATTTTGCAGAGCAGGACACTATCCTTGTGTTCAAAATCTTCTATGAAGAATTCGGAGGAGGAACCCGCCTTGCAATGCCGAAGACAATATAAAAAGTGCCGGACTCGTCATTGAAGCCCGGTTCAGTGGGCTACCGAGGGAGTCCTGGATTAGGGGTGTCCGATAGCCGGATTATGACCTTGGCCGACTCGGACTATGAAGATACAAGATTGAAGACTTCGCCCCTGTCCTGGATGTGGGACTTTCGCTGGCGTGAAGGAAAGCTTGGCGATACGGACATGTAGATCTCCTACCATTGTAACCGACTGTGTAACCCTAACCCTCTTTGATGCCTATATAAACCGGAGGGTTTTAGTCCAGAGGACTAACAACAATCATACCATAGGCTAGATTCTAGGGTTTAGCCTTCCGATCTCGTGGGTAGATCTACTACTTGTACTACCCATATCATCAATATTAATCAAGCAAACAGTAGGGTTTTACCTCCATCGAGAGGGCCTGAACTCTGGGTAAAAACATCGTGTCCCTTGTCTCCTGTTACCATCCGCCTAGACGCGACAGTTCGGGACCCCTACTCGAGATCCACGGTTTTTACAATCGGCAGTTGGGGTGGTCTAAGGAGAAGGGTGCGAATCTTGGGCGTTGGAGTTCGAAAAGCAAGAATGGATACGCAAGGAGGAAGAAGGCGGGTGAGAAAAGGTGAACCCTTTATCCCTTTATAAAGGTGGGACTAAACTACATCGCCTTCTAATCAGCCTCAAGTTAAGTTAACTCGCTTATTCCCCAAACGTCACGATTGATGGCGCCGTTGGGTTACCCACGCCATATTGATGAGAACTCGCTGATAAGGGACACGATCTTCGCTTCGACTAGACGTACAAGGAAACCGCCTCATGATATGCACCAAGGTTGGTTGAGAAAACGGTTCGATAATAACCGGCCATGGTATGATGTCATGATATCAAATGTCGTCAAGTCAGATTTGTGGAAATATTATTCTCTACGGTGGTATGTGGAACTTGTTTTGCAGAAATGACACTATCCTTGTGTTCAAGATCTTCTATGGAGTATTCGGAGGAGGAACCCCTTGCAATGTCGAACACAATCAAGGCTACCGGACTCATCGCCATTGAAGCCTGGTTCAGGGGCTACCGAGGAGTCCTCGATTAGGGGTACCCGACAGCCGGACTATATCCTTTGGACGGACTGTTGGACTATGAAGATACAAGATTGAAGGCGCTGCCTCGTGGTCCGGATGGGACTCTCCTTGGCGTGGAAGGCAGGCTTACGATACGGACATGTAGATCTCCTCCCATTGTAACCGACTGTGTAACCCTAGCCCCTCTCTATATAAACCGGAGGGTTTAGTCCGTAGGGACAACAACAATCATACCATAGGCTAGCTTCTAGGGTTTAGCCTTTACGATCTCAGTGGTAGATCAACTCTTGTACTACTCATATCATCAAGATCAATCAAGCTAGAAGTAGGGTATTATTCCATAGAGAGGGTCCGAACCTGGGTAAACATTGTGTCCTTGCCTCCTATTACCATCCGCCTTAGACGCACAGTTCGGGACCCCCTACTCGAGATCCGCCAGTTTTGACACCGATATCCCACCATAAAACTCCTATGGCTAACTGGAAGTGTTAACGCCTTTATAGTCCGATTGTTTAGTTCGCTGCATTATCACCTCCTTCATGGACCAAGACGTTGGATAAAGAGTGACTAATGCTTTTCCGAACACCCCCGTACTTCCTATGAGGGGGCTGAAGCCGACGACTAGAAAACTTTCAGATTATATTAAAACGGCCGCACAGGAGGAATTCAAGCTTCCGAGCAAAAATATAAAAATAGATCAATTATAAAATTTTCTTTTACAATTCTAATCACTCGAACATTATGTTCTTCGAGCATTGACCCTCTATCATAAGCGATGGCTCTGTCCAGGACGCTCTTCAAAATAAT